>JAKWBJ010000228.1:7388825-8037958 GCA_023159175.1 Wohlfahrtia magnifica
TCGGATTGGCTAGACTGAATCTGCGGACTGCCGGTGTTAGTTGGAAACTGAGGACTGGGGGCATATAATGATTACATGCCCAGACTAGGCTGACATTGGAGGTTTAGAAAGTGTGGGTATTACTCATACTGGCGGTTTAGGATTTCCGTGGGAGTTTGCCAGAAAATCGGACTCTTGGGAAGTTGAGCGCTTTTTTGGTTGCTGGTACTCTCTCCACTTTATATACAGGGGCTCACTGAGTTGCCGTTTTTTTTTTCAATTTTTCAGCTCATTACCACATGGTAGAATCCGTTCATTGTTTGGTTAGTGTGCCGACTGTTGCGGACCGACTGTTGCGTGTCCGGCTTTTGGCTGTCATGCTGTTTCCGTTTATTGGTTCTTATATTGTTGGTGTTTCCCGTGATTTCTCATAGCTGTTTGGTGTTTTTCACCTTTATCTTGGCCACCATTCCGGAGCCGTTTGGGATTTACACTGGTAGTAGCATTTATGCTACAAAGCCCGACTGATGGCTTGGTATGGAGTTACATTCCTTACCGGGTGCCGTGACCCATAGATCTGCTGGAGTTTAGATAGCCTTCGACACCTTAACAGGGTGAAAGTCGTGTCCAAACAACATGGCTTCTAATTGGTACTCACTGGTAATTTTATTCTTTTAATTTTAAACAAAATTTTGTACAAATTCCATTTTCTGTTAAGTTTATCACTATTCTCCCTGTACCTACACAGTAGGTCTGTCAAATAAATAAAAATGCCAAATGCATGTTGATATATAACAACAACAACAACAACAGCAAGAAAAGGAAGAGGCTGCAAAAAAAATTCAAGCAAAACTGATAATTATTAATATGAATTCATATGAATCCATGCTGCGAATAAAAATAAATATTAAAAAAAATAAATAAAAAATAAAATTATCAATGAGGAAAACAAACAGAAAACGACAACAACCAATACGTTGAATGCACAATTACATCTTTAATAATAAAATAAAAATAAAAAAATATAAAAAAAACAATAAAAAATCATTAAATAATTTAAGCTCATTAAGTTAAAAAATGACAATTATTAAAAACAACTTTTTTTTATTAAATGCCAAAGGAAAAGGCATTCCAGTAAAAAGAATTAAAGACGATTTCTTTAATACGGTTTTAATTACAAAAAGTATTTATTTTAAAGACAATTTCGTCTCTTTTGAAAATTTTACTTAAGCAGTATTTAAATATTATATTGTATAAAAAAAAAATTTAAAAGAAAAACTTGTTGAGTCTTAAGCGTATTGAATTGTATACTTTACTTTAATTTCTTATCAAACGATGCAGCCCATAAGAATGAATTAGTGAAACTATTTTTACGATGGATGCCATTCAGTTCAACAAGAATCGGTTTCTGCGATTTTCGAAATACCTCTAAATCTTAAGTTACGGGAGAAAAAACGGTACTCGTATCTTTGTGCAACTGTAAGACAACAACGGAGGTGACGTGGTGAAGTGGCTAGAGCGCATTCATAACAACGCAAACGACCTAGGTTCGAGCCCCAGCAGAGGACATGATGAAGAAAAGCTCTCGAACCTCCGGATATTTCAGGTAGATTCCATTTCTTTCTTTTAATTTCTTTTTAGTTCTTTTGTAGCCATGCGTATGTGAACGTCTACCTCTTTCAGTTATAAGTATTTGTTGTTGCTTGTTTATTGTCTGTTACTTGTTTTCTTTGCTGCTAATATATTGTTGTTGCCGTGTTATTTTTATTTACTTTATCTCTGCTAATGGTTGTTGTTGTAGATTTGGTTATTTGTAAACAACACGTAAAGTGGTTCTTGCAGCTTTTGTTTGTTTATTTTAGCGATGTAATAAACGCTGTGACGCCCAACCTTATTTTCGTAAGACCGCCGCCCACTTAATCCTGTTCGTCCCGAATAGGCTCATTATCTTTCTTCCTTGTTTCAGCAATTGCTCCAGGTGCATATTTTCGTTCTTGGGTTGTAATGCCATTGCACACGATAATTAGTCTTCTTCATTCTTTTGGTTTTTTGCAGGATCCCCTTAGGCCAGTGTGAAATTTATCAGATAACCCTTTCTCTTGCTGCTTGCTCGTACTTAGCCTTTGTTCTTCCGCCAACCATCTCCGTTCGGCGTCGCGAAAATACTTGCCTATAGACATTTCTCCTCCTCTATTATTTTTTATTTCATCATCTTTCTCTGCCTCAACTTCTAGATTATATATCTTGTGTATTTGTGTCTTTCATATCGTGTGAGCTTGCTCCTGAGCCAGTGCGAACGCCACAGTATCTGCAAAGGTCGTCTTTTGTGCTCCGCATACAGCTAGTTTAACATCAGAGTCTCGTAAGCCGTTGACAAAGGTTTCGGTCTTCAGATGACCTACTAGTGTATGATTTTTCCCTGGATAAGTTAACTGCTCGACTTCCATTGCAAGGCTTGAAGTGGCTCATTAGCGTTCTGTGTTCGGCCCCTTAACTCCATGCGGTACAAATAGCGTTTGTACTCGCCGCCAAATTTATGCTGTAGCGCCCACCATTACGTTATTGTAGTTTTTTCTGCAGCTGGCTGGCATGGTTTCTAAAATTTCTGCTGCAGCACCTTATAACGCCAAAATTAATTCTAGAGCCTTCTCTTGATCGTTGTGCCGCTGTGGTATGGTAGGTAAGACACCCTCCTACCAAACAGAAGGTCCTCGGTTCAATACCAAGCCAGTTCAGTTTAAAAAACTGTTTTCAGACAGCGGTATCACCTCATAACATTAGCTAGTAACTAGTTATGAGTATTAAGTGCTACTATTGAAAACTTCTCTAAATTCATTTGCCGTTCGGAGCCGGCGTTAAACTGTAGATCCTTTTCAATGAGTTTAAAAATAGAATTGGGTGCAGTTCATTGGCTGAGAGAAGTCTCCATGTTCCTTCGTGGAATGTTATGGGATTTAATTTAATATCTTGATCGTCCCATCCATTTCTGTTGGCAACTGTCTCAAATTGTAATTTAAATACGGATAGGGGTGAGCTACCATCAAAGCAAGTTGTTTTTATTCTGCAAGAAATTTCTGGTATAATACGCACTGGTTCCGGTTGATGGCACTACAGACGGTTGATTTTCTCATCTATTACATTCAATTTCTCGTCAACAGTTTTCTCAAAACTTTCAATATATTTCACGTAATTGCTCAGTTGCTTCTTCAAACTTGTGTTCAAGTTGTTTAGTAATTTCTCGTACCTAGAGGTAGAAGTTTCCGGTACCTGCGCCAACAGTTTCTCATTATCAGCTTTAGAAATTTCTTGTGCAGTCGCCAGAGCATTAATTATTTCCATAAGCTTTTCATTATCAGCTTTAAAAGATTCTCTTAGCTGCGCCAACAGCTTTTCATTATCAGCTTTAGAAGTTTCTCGTACCTCAGCCAAAAGCATTTTGGTTTGTAGTTGCATTATTCCCATCATAGCAGCAAGCAGTGCATTGGTATCTGTATTACTTTTAGCCGAAAGGGCATTTATCTCAGGCTCTTCCTCATCATCAAACACGTGAGTATCAACGTTAATGCCCCGCCGTTGAAAATCCTACAAACTCACTTCTGACACCAATTGTTACTTTTTTACCTTTTTCAAAAGGTAAAACTTAACAAAGTCAAAGGTTAAACGTGCAATGCCTTGAAAATCTGCTAATTTTCTTTATTAACTTTTTTTTTATTCTCTTCAAAACAAAATTTCAAAATAATTCCAAAATGATAGGTAACATTTATATAAATAAACTTAATTATTTCTAAACAAATATAAAATTTGTCCTCAAAACTTTTTTAAATTTTCAAAATTTTTTCATTATTATTGGCAATAAAACGCATAACGTTGGTAACCATGCCAATGATTTCATTGAAAATAAATTAAAATTTTGCAAATAGTCAGTCGGTCTATTATTGTAAAATTATGTTGGAACCTATATCATGCATAAGTGCCAGTATACGCCCACACACTTGCCCTCTAATATTATATTTCATGTGTAAATGTAGGCATAATGTCATTTCTACACATAAATAGAATGGCGGGAGAGAGAGAGAGAGAGAGAGAGAGAGATAAGTAGACAAAGCGATAGTTCTGTAGTCATTTTCATATATTAATTCTGTTTAATATAATGTTTGCTTAGATTCCTCATCAATTGGTTTAAACATTTATTAATAAATGTTTGTTTTATATGTGTGTGTATACTTATGTATGCATGTGTTTGTGTCTGTGTGCATGTGTTAGTGTTAGTATTTCTATTTGCTTTGTGTTGAAACATTTAATTTTTAGTCGATATTAAGGAACGTGCTTTTGCATTATAATTATAATTCTATGTGTCCGTGTATACATATATGTGAGTGTATGCGTTTTATGATAATGCATTGCTTTAAGCTTATTTTGGTTTTTGTTATTGCTGCTGCCGTATGTAGGTTTTGATAAGATAAAGAAATGTTTATTTTAGAAATGCAGTTATAACTATTGCGTTATACGATCAAAAATAACGATAATATTGATTTAATCCTTTGGGACATGAGTGATGTATCAAAAGAGGCATTGATGTTTTTATAAAAAATTGTGTCCACTTTATAACTTAACTTAAGATATGCTTACCAAATCGCAGAGTTATATTTTTACATATTTAAAGCGAAAATTTTTAACCCCTATGTGCGTAACAAAAAGAAAAAGAAAACACCTTTAACACCCGCGTGCCAAACAAATAATATATGCAGTTTCATAATTTTACACTATAAATACTTGTTTTTGTTAACGGCAATGAAAGACGGGTTTAGCCTTCTATCAGTGTTTCGTTTTTCCATCTTCTCCTTTATTTCCTACTAAGACTTTAGGTGCGAACCGCTTGAAGGTTGTTGTTGTCCGATTACTCAGTAGCCAAGGTATAACACTGGCTACTGAATAATTAACCAGCAGCAACACACTTTCTTGCCGTCCGCACTCGGAGGATGGTTGTTCGATTTTTGATTGCTTATGTTAATTTTTGGCATTTATTTTATAAAGGGTCCGTCATCTAATGTTTTTTTCAACTAGTGCTTATTTCGTGAATGGTAACATTTAGCTTATGTCTGTTTTGACAGAACGAATATGGTTGTGTATACGCTTGAATAACGCTGGGAATCTGGGCCTGCGATCGACTTACAGAAGATGCCGATTTTGCCAAAAAAATATCTTTTCAGTTGAAGCTTATTTTGATATTGGCGAGTATGTAAACAAGCAAAACGAGTCACTGTTTGGTGCGGATTTTGGTGAAGAGGCATAATTGGGCCATTTTTCTTCGAAAATGAGCAAGGAGTGGCCGTTATAGTCAATGGCGATCGTTATCGGGACATGTTGAACGAATTTTTGCTCACAAGAATTGAAAAGGAGGATATTAGCAACATTTGGTTTCAACAGGACGGCGCTACGCGCCACACAGCCGAAGCTACACTCGATGTTTTGCGCCCTGTTTTTGAAGATCGCATTATCAGCCGCAGAGCTGATGTCCTTTGGCCACCTCGGAGCTACGATTTAACACCGTTGGACTATTATTTTTGGGTGCCGTCAAAGATAAGTGTTACGCTAACAAACCAGAGACAATTGACGCTTTAAAGGACAATATTCGTGAAGTTATTGGTGAAATACAGCTGCACACAATCGATAATGTGCTCAAAAATTGGACCGATCGTGTAGGCTACTGCATGGCCAGCCGAGGCAGCCATTTGAATGAAATTATTTTCCATTATTAACCGGAAGGAGTGTGCTTTCAAATAAAAAAAGAAATTTGCAAAATATTCAGTAGTTTTTTTTTATAGCATTTAAAAAAAAAATTTTTGGCGGACCCTTTATTTTATTCTTGTTTTATTTGCGTAATGGCAGGACATTTTCGGGTCGATTTCTACAATGCGCGCGAACACCGGGCGAACGTTTTCTCCAAGTATGCGCACATTTGTCTCTATAGGCCGGATTTTCGTCTTACGTTTTTGCCTTATAATGCTGATCCACAGGGTTTTCATATCCCAGGGTATCACCTCCTATCCCTCTTTGAGTTTCATAGGATTCTTGCAACGTACATTCGCGATGAAGTTATGTACCAGCCAGCAACCACTTAGCATTCATGGCACATATTTTGCATTTCTGGTTCCTGTATAGAAGCCCAAACGCGGAAAGAAAGTTATCCATATCTGGCTTTCACTCTTTCCGATTCCATATCGAGTATACTTGCGAATTACCCGAACAGTAAAATTGTTGTTGCTGGTGATTTCAATGTTCATAATTCGTCTAGGCTACGTCATTCAGGCCGCACAAATCTAGAAGGCTAATACCTGGAGCTATTTGCGCGCACAACCGCAAGGCTCTGTTCTTTCTCCAACTCTATTTCTAATATTTCTTAACGATTTTCTTTTTCTCACTTCTAATCCAATATACTCTTTTGCAGATGACAGTAACATTTGTCATTCCTTTTAGAGATTGGGACGAAAAGGCGAAATATGAACAACGCGCTTACAGGCGAAAATCTTTGAGTGGGGTCGCGCAAACAGGGTCGACTTTAATGCGCGAAACAACCAATGTTGTTTTCTTACACACAGACGAAGTGGTGTGGTGTCTATAGGTAATGTATATATTGAAGAATCAGATGCTCTTGATGTTCTGGGCATGAGAATTCACTGTGCCGTTCGCTGAAACCAGCACATATTTCGAGTGTCTAAAGAAGCATTCAAGTGTCTCGGCGTAAGAATTACTTTACTCCATCTGATGTCTTCAATATTTACAAGACTTTTATCTGACCCAAATTAGAATACAACTAACATGTATGGGCCGGTGCTTCAAAGTCTATTTTGGAGCTTCTCGACCGCGTACAGGAGAGGGCGAAGGTTCGTATTAATGACGGTAGGGTAGCCAACTCTATCGATTCATTAGAGCATCGTCGCAATGTGGCGTGTGTTTCATTGTTCTATCGGTACTATAACGGAATGTGTTCTGACGAAATTAAATAACTAATTCCTAGAAATCATACATTTTTTCGTAGTACTCGTATTTCTCGTAGAGCACGTCCTTTTATAGTTGATTGTCCAGTAAATCGCAAAACGCATTATAGAGAGAATTCGTTCTTTGGTCGCACTATTCGTTTGTGGAACAATCTTCCTGCGAATGTCTTACCTTACGACTTACGACATGAGCAAATTTAAATCGAACGTCTACAGACACTACTCTATCTATCCTCTTTCCCACAACATATTTTCCTAGTGCGATCATAAGACACTGCATAAGTAGGGACTATCACCAACCCTTGGCACTTGGGCGATTTTTAGTGTCTCTACAATGAGTATATACTTCTCTAATGAATATATATTTCCAATAAGAATAACAAAAACATATATAAATATTATACAGACATATATGATATAACCGCTTTTTTCGATATTCGAAAAATGGACTTTTTAAAAAATTCGTTTTTGGTAAAACTAACAAAACCTGTTTAAACCGGGCGAATAATATCCGTTCGATATCTCTACAGAAAATGGAAACTTAATTACTTAAAATTTTGTTCATTCGCTCAAAATATTTTGCACAGTGAACTAAGTAATTATTAAGCTCAAAATTTGAGATTAAATAGTGAATGGAAAAAGCCAATTACAAGAAAACGTTGTCTTGGGAACATGACGTAATAACTGCTTTTACAAAGATCGTCGTACAACTATAGATGGGTAAAAATATTTATTGTAAATTTTAGAAATTCATTGTCATTTTTCTTCTAATTTCAGCCCAATGGGTTAAGTACCTTTGACGTGCATTGACATTGCAACAAATACACAATACTCACGCATATACACATAATTCTGCATTATTATCATAAATGATACACTTGCCATATTCCACAGACTCGTACATAGAAATTTATGAATCTGCATATGTATGAGGATTCATGAATTTATGCTTGTATTCATGCGTACTTGCACACATACGCATATACATGCATACAATATGTCCTTAAGTTATTGTATTTGAAATATTTTGATATTGTTTTTGTTATTGCAAATATAATAATATGTCTTTCAAATTGCTTAAGGTTATCGTCAAACACAAAATGAAAGTTTCCATTTTATAATATTGTTACACTGCATTGCAATTAAAGGAATTCCAATCACTGCATAATAATCATTGCATTACACATTACATTACTTTACATCTACATAACTTTATATCACATGAAAGTCATATATTTTCTCAAGACTTACTCTACGATATATATGTTACATTTAAAATCATTGAAAGGAACAAACAGAAAGAAATACATTTTTAACGAGAAGTTTGTAACTATTAATACCAAGTTAGTTGAATCATGAGCTGGTACATGTTCTTATGAGCAACAATACAGCAGCAGTTATAATCAATTGTTTGTGTAAAAGTTTAAAATATACTCTTTAATGTGGTAAATACTTTATAAAGAGACAAATTTTCTCTCTGTGAGAGGTGGTTATTTAACGGAAATAAAGGTGCATTATAGCAATTAAAGAGGGTGGCGTGGTGTAGTGGTCAGAGCATACGCATAACAACAAAAACAATCCAGGTTCGAGCCCTAATAGAGAGGACATGACAAAGAAAAAATTTAATTGTGGTTTCGAATGTTTAATAATAAAAAAAGGCTTAAACTTCTTTCCTCCAGACAAATCCATTTAAAAAAATAAATAAAGACCCCTGACCCTACTCGCATACCACTGGCGATGATGACAAACATCAGACGAATGTTCAGGAAAAACACGCCATCTACTGGGAAAAATTTACAATGCTAAAGTAAAGATCAGCACCAATTAGCAAGGATCTTCACCACTACACAAAAAAGATCATATGGAAAAAGCTACAGTTGATTAATCATCTACTTAGCTTGCAATATCAAATTGATTAAAGAAATTGAAACGAAGCAATAGATGTTTTGTGGAAAGCCAATATGCTTCCTAGAGGAGTGACGGAGAAAAAATTAAATAAATAAATAACAATTAAATAATTACACTGATCTACAAAAAAAAAAAAAAATAATAATAAATAAATCGGGCCATTGAATAAAGCTGGGATCACACGATTGACTCAAATACACCAATCGAACACAAATTTTATTGTGACAACTTGGCGCACAATAATAAAATTGTCCCAATTAAAAATTCTGTATTCACGCGGTTGTCTTATTTTATACAAAATTTATTGACACAAGATAGTGCGAAACGATGTGTTGACAATAATTATCACAACGCTGTCACACGATCGTTCTAATTTACGACAACTTTATAAAACAGCTGTTGTGGTAAATTAAAAATTTAAAAAAAATAAAATAGCGTCCTCTTTATCTACATATATTGAGATTATTTAGTGAACAAATATATAAAAAGAAATACAAAAAAAGAAAAGAATAAGTGCGTGGTTCACGGATTGTCACACAAGAAGGTCCATTGATGGTGCGTATGAGAAAACATTTCAATAAATTAAAAAATTAATTCACTAAAGTATTTATTTATTTAAATTGGAATATAACTACAAATTATATTTAATTCTCTAAAGTAAAGATGAGTTACTTTCTAAAAAATAAAAATTGCATCGGCTTTGAGTACCAGGTGTCCGATGGATAAAAAAAGTAAAAGTAGTGAAAAAAAAGAAATGGTGCAAGCTTGCGAAGTAATTTACATATAAAAAATTTAAAAAATTAACATTTTCAGCGATCACACTCACAAATACCGTATAAACACGTGTTTTTTCAGAAAAAAATTTATTCAAAAATAAAAATCGGTGAATATTTTCTTCTTCAATTGCCACACAAGAATATAATAAATTTTGCTGTAGTTTTGGAATTTACATTGGTGCATGATTGCCGATAAAACTTTCATACGATTGTCGAACCAGGGTTGCATTTGATTGGGATAAGTAAGCACAATAATATTGTGAGTTGCCATATAAGCCAATAAATTTTATAATCACACGATTGGTGTTAGCGGCACGCTAGCCGAAGAATCATCTAGTGACGTCCACGGGGATTTTAACTAATTGTAAAATAAGTACACAGATTTCACCAAATATTTAATTTATTGGATCCACGTGAATGAAATTACAAATTTATTAAAATTCCTAAATAAATACATGTAATTAGGAATTATAAAAGACAAATAAGTATATAATACATACTTTTTGGTATGGAAACCACGAGTAACTTTAAATTAGTTTTTAATAGTAATCCTTGCGAGCCAGTGCTTATGCCAACGTGTAACTTACAAATGTGAGGTTAATTTCAAATTGACGAAGGCTTAAGCAACTGACCACGTGATTTATGTTTCGTTAATTTTTATAAAATAATGGCAATCAGAAGAATATTAAATTTTAGTAAAAAATTTAAGGCGTTGCCATATTAAATAAATCATGTAGATTTTGAAAGTGGCGTTAATAATTGGCATATAAAAAACACTAATTATTGGTGCATTACGACAATCGTGTGATCATACCTTAAAACTATATGGAGTATAATTATTTTGATGCGCTTAATAGAACTGCTCTTTTTGCAACTTAGTCATGAAGGACTCCGAAACCCTTGAAAACTCAAAAATATATATTTCAGACGATTTATAGTAAATTTTATTCCTAAAGATTTGCGGGTACTTGGATTAAAATCGGTCAAAGCGTTTTCAAGTTTTGATGAAATGTATTGACATAACTACCATATTTACAAAAAAATTTAAGCCCGATGGAAAAAACCTGAAAACGAATTTGTATTCAGCGCATCAAATTCATTATATTCCATGTAGTTTTATTTAAAGGCTCTTTCTGTAGACCAGTGTTATTAGTAAAAGTAAAGTAAATAAAAAAAATAAAAATAAAAATAAGACGTTATCGTTCGAAGTTAGTTTGAAGATTCAGTATTTTTTAATTTGTTACGTTTTAACCTTTTTTAAATGTTCGAATTTGTTTCAATTGCGCGTTGTTTACAGTTTAATATCCTCACTTATCTTTTGTACAGTTAAACTGAATACAACTTAATTAATATTCGTTTATACAACACTTTTATTTACTCCTAAAAACGACTGTATGACATCCCAACGATAACTAACTGATGTGTAGGTAAATCAGCCTCTTTATATACCTAATTGACTGAAGTTTGAACGTTCCGGAAATGTCTCATATCATCTATTTTATATCCGTTAATTCAAATGTAATACAAAGATGATCGAATTGGTAGAGCTGCCAGATAACGCAAGTAAAAACGGCATCGACAGATAAACCAAAATCCCACAATACAGTTTTAAGGACGCTGAAGTGTGTTTTCTTTTTAGGCATTTTTACTTTCGTAACAATATTATTAGCGCTTTAATGGGAAATGCAACTCAACTACCATTAAATTCTATCTATTACAGAACTACTTCCGAGTTATACTACAATAAAATCAAAAAATGTTCTTGTGGTAACTGTACTTAGTACTTTTGTGGTTAGTACTTTTGACGTCACGGTAATAAGGCTGGACTCTTTTACCTAAAATAAATTAACCCTCCACTGCTAAAAACAGCCTGTAGACAGGTTGAGTTCAATGTTTACTTTTTTGCTTTCAAAATTCCGTTTTTGTTCTTGTTACACTATAATTTCCATTCTGATTGACATCTAAGCGAACTCCAAATGATGCTATGGCTTAATTTTTCTGAGACTTTTTCGAAATTAATTTAATAGAGACATAGTAGTTCGACGATTACACGGCGCGTGCTCAGTTAATTTGGCACATTTAGTTCATATGCTTAAGTTAATTGATAAATTCTATTTTATAGCCCAAATTAAATTAAGTTCTTTAACAGATTTATTTTGTTTAAACACTAGAGAAACACATTCAATTTTTACAATTATTTTAACAACAAACCCTTTAAATATTGTTTTATATTTTTAATATTTTAACAATCAATGTAAAGCCGAAAAATTAAATTTATACCCACTTATTTGTACTTAATTTTTTAACCTCAAACCAAGTGTTACTACCTTCTGCTTCAACAAAATGTTATGCTTATTGCCGCAAAGGAAGAAAAAAAGGTCAACAAGTTAAAGGTTTTTGTATACAAGCGAGCAATTAACTTGAGACCTTTTCTTTGCATGCCACAGAATCTTGATATATGAGTATTAGAAATTTTAATTTCATTAAAATATTACAACAACTTTTATAAGTGTAACGATGCTGAATAATTTTATGGATTTTCATGAGCACAAACTAAGAAAATTTATAAACTGGCCTAGTACGACTATTTAGTAAGCTACTTAACCACAATTAAATATTAGAGCGCAAAATAAAACCTCTTCAAAACCACAATAAAAAATAATATATAAGCTTTGGGTTTAGATATATTCTAAAAGAGCCCTTTGAACTCGATCAATATGAATTCCCATCCATTTACGTTGGTTTGACATGCTCATCCACCTTTCGGCTATTAATACAACACCATATACCGTTGCCTTCAAAGTATCACCATAAGAGACTCTGCAGCTATTAGATAAGCACTTCATGGCACTTTCTCAATGCTGAGTATAACTTAATTTAAGCACAGATAACAAGTAAACCCCCCCACACTTAATTGGCAGAAAGGTAATGTGAGTTAAGGTCTCTGGAAGACCATATTCTTTTCACTAGTAGGTAAACTTAATTCAAATAAGCTTTGCATCATTTTGAGAGAAGTGTTCTTTAAAAATTGTGTCTATGACAGATTCCTGTTGAAGTGAGAAGTGTTCCAGTAGGTAATATACCCGATATTTAATAATTATTATTAATTCCCAAATTAGGTATGAGCTTGGAGGTCTGCTGTTGAGGTGCTTGTTAGACTGCTGTGATGTAGTCGTTTAGTGGAAAACACTAAATATTACTTGATAGGGTCTTCCACAAAAAAGCAGTCATGATAGGTGCCTACGTAAACACATTTTGCCATCCTATGCTAGCTTCCAGTTAATGTAGTAGTAGCCAGGAGCTTGACACTGCATATAGTGATCAATCCGGCTAAGCATATGTTGGGTCTGCAACATCTAGTCTTTAACGTATATGGTTAACCTGCTGTGCTTTCTGAAGGGATACATATCTACACAGACTCCAGTGAGTAAGTGGCTACCCCCAAAAGAAGGCACACGTCGGCCCGTTATAACACCTCAATAGATCATCATCCACTATACCCGTAACCAGCCAGAACTCATAATAAAACCGCTAAGCCTACAAATTTACGTACTTGATAGCTCTGCAAATCTAGACGCACATTAGAAGTCCAGGTGCCTATTTCTTCTGCCACATAATGCCGGGAGCATGCACAGTAGGAATTGTTTTCTCTTTCTCCTCGTCCATGCAGTTCTGCAGATATCATTTTCCAGGTGACCCAGTCAAGCGTCCTGTCATGAGTGCCTATTATATACTGCCCACCGACAACTACACTGAGTCTGCTTCTTTGTATACTGAGCATAACTTTTGTGTGTCTGAGTTGCAGCTTTAGCCAGATTTGCTGCTCTATCTTGCTGTCTCCAAAGCTGCCTGTGCGGTATTGACGGACTCTCTATCCTCATTGTGAATCATAAGCCTACAAGTTCCGAATGGTATTCCCAATGTGTAAAATTCGCTCGTGAGTTAGTTTCCTAGAATATTATTGTGACCAGGAACCAATATAATATAAATACTATAGTGCTTTGCCGTCTCGTTGAGAGATCTGCGGCACTCAATAGAGCTTTTACAGCCGCCTGGCTATCCGAAAGTATGCTAATATCTCTCTTGGTGACGTTATCCTCTCCACCGAAAACTCCCAAACCTGTTACGATTTTTAAGTGACCCACAATTGAATCGAGTCATTGTCCAGTCGCCCATAGATGCTGATATGTACTAGCCGATAACCCCTTACAATAACGGTCCAGCAGAGGTAGATGCAGTATCACCTCCTTAGCCGATGTGGGTCTAGCACGTAACGCCATTGAAATAATAATGCAAAAGGTTTTTGCACTCGCTGTAGTGGGCTATGATTGGCAGCCTTATTAAGGGATTGACCATACAAGGCATTCATAGGTCAAAATAGGCTTGAGCACAGCAATGTATATCCAGTAAGTCATCTCTAATCTGAAAACCCCATTTATACAATTTATTGTACGTGTAGAGGCTAATGGAGGCTTAATCTCTCCTACAAGTAAATTAAACGAAAATGTATGTTCATTGGGGACTTTTGGGATAAGTTGAGTTTTTTTCTCCGACACAGCTCTAGGGAACATATTGGCTTTCCAAAAAACTTCTATTTCTTTGTTTCAGTTTCTTTAATCAATTTGATCTTCCAAGCTAAGTAGATAATTAATCCACTCTAGCTTCCTCCATATGATTTTGCGTATTGGTGAAGATCCTTGCTAATTGGTGGTGATCTTTACTTTTAGCATTATACTTTTTTCCCAGAAGGTGGCGTGTTTTCCTGATAATTCGTCTGATGTTTGTCATCATCGCCAAAGGTATGTGGGAAGGTCAAGGGGCTCCTTTATTTTTTAGATGGAGTTGTCTGGAGGGAAGTTGAAGCATCTTTATTAAGTATTCGAAACCCACGATTAAATTTTTCTTCGTCAAGGCCTTTTCTGGAACTCGCACCTGTTTCGCTTGTGTTATTATGCTCTAACCACTAGACCATGCCAAACCCAAAATAGTTGAACTTGTAGCGAACTGGCTAAGCTTCTATAGAGAATTTGGATAAGGTTCTATGCGTTATGTGTATATCACATTGAAATTGAACCGAGAACGCCATGCTTCACTGAAAGTGATGGTGGCTCTTTCAGGTAGCACCATATTATGTTGTGTGTGAATATAACCTCGGACAACTTGAGGAAGTCTGGTGCGAGATTGAAGGTTTCGACCATGTATGCATTTTGTGGCTGCGATTTTTTTTTTGCTTGCTGAAAGCGTTTTTAAAACTGTTCTAATGCAGGTGGAGTATCTACTTATGGATTAAAGGGGAACATTTGGCTTTGCTTGCTTACCATTAAGTCGGAGTCTTTTCTTGGTTCCCCGTGCTGAAATAATTGGTCCCGTTTTTAAGAGTTATTGTCGTAGCAAGGGTGTAATACCGCTCAAAGTTTCTAGAACAAATGTAATTTGAGGACATGGATTTCTTTCTTAGAGCTAATGGCTGGTTGTCGTAACCAACTGGGATGTTATTTGCTGGTTTACTTGAACTTTTTGGCATGTTCTCTTTCTGCTTAATTCTGTCCGAGCCATTGAATCTTATCTTAACTCTTTTGATTTTTCTCATGTCATCTCTTACTTCTCTTTTCAGATATTGTATTAAATACCACTTTTCATAGTTCACTCTTATTAAGCGATTAATAGATTTGATTCAGACATCTAATCATAGTTACAAATACAGAACCGATATTTAAGTATAACTTGCTTAAGTTATAAACATCATCACAAACTCAACCACCTGAGTTAGTGTAGGGTATGAAAAAAAACCCAAAATTATTTAATTCTTCCTATTAAATTCTTTAGAAAGCAAAAAAGGGTTAACAACTTCAAATTTCTCGTTAATTGTTTCTATATTTATAGGAGTCCTTTCGAAAACAAGAGAAATAAAATGAATATGTTCCAAAAATATTAAAGTCAATCATATTTTATGTTCAGTAGTGTCAAAACTAATAAATGTCCCCAAAAGCAACCTTTAAATGCTGACTGCCTTACTGTTATTGCCAATGTGTTGAATTGTTTGATATTGTATTTTGGCATATAATCATACGAACGTCTATGGTATAGCATAGAGAAATATGTGTCTAGATTGCTTTAGAAGCCAAGTCATTAGGAAAAGAAGGGCAAAAATAAATGAAAAATATTAGAAAAGACTATTCATAGATGTTTTCAATGAATTTTCAACAAACTGGAAATAAATTTAAATTAGTTTTTGGCACATTAAACAGAAATGATGGTAAACTTTTTGCCATATCTACTTATGAATACGTTGCTATGTACGCAAGTATGTATGAATGTACTTGAAAATATTTTGATATCAATAAATAAAACAACAAGAATAATAGCGTCAATAACAACAAAAATAGTTTTTAATGAATTTTCAACGAAGAGAACAGCTGTGGTAAAAATAATAGCACTATTTATATGAAATGGTAGAGTAAGGCTAAGCTGCCTTTCCTTTTAAAACAAATCACACTGATTTTGATGCGCTGAATTCAAATCCGTTTTCAGTTTTTTTTGCATATGGCTCAAATTTTTTTTTATGGGCGTGGCGAATTTTTCGCCCAAAATATGATAGTTACTTCAATATATTTCATCATAACTTCAAAACAACTTGACCGATTTTAACGCAAGACCCAGCAAATGTTTAGGAACTAAATTTCCTATTAATTATCTTAACAGCACTTTTTCGTATTTTCATTAGATTCAGAGTTATTCATGACTTAGGAAATTTTAGGTTTTTTGACCAGTGTAATAATTTTTTTCACATTAGCATATACTGGGTAATTTCTTTAGCAACTTTGTTTTTAGCAACACTGTTTATCGTGTAACATCTTATTGTCAAACATGTACAGTTTGGTCTATGATTTAACCATGAATTGGCATACAAATGACCAACGCTGGCAGATCATTGCATTTTATTATCAAATTGCATGCTCGGTTAAGAAATTGCATCAAAAGTCGGGACTATCCTAGTGCACGACTTCTATCCTAGTGCGACGATGCCAAATGTCACAAAGCACGCGAAACAATAGCCCAATTGAGAGGTGGGTTTGGTGAATAGTTTATTTTACATTTGGGGCCGCCTTTAGACTATTTTTTATGGGGCTATGTTAAGGTTTGTATCTGTAGGGACAAGCCCGCAATGGATACTGCGCTTGAAGCCAATATTGAAGGATTTATTCGTCAGATAGCGGCCTATACGGTCGTTCCATCGACTGAAATAAATAGATATTTCATACATTGCTGTGAATAGTACTACCGGTCCGTAAATAGTACTGCTTTTATTTTAACACCAAATGTACATACATATACACATACATATATGTATGTATATATGTACGCAGTGCGTATACTCATATATTATCATACATTTGAATTTAATATCAGCCGCCTTTAATTCTTCTTTAACAAGGAGGCAAGAGTAAAGACATAACCTCTTCTTGAACACTAAACAAGTTAGGTGAAGTAAATATTTGTGAAACATTTTTTAGCACTGGAACCACTATACAAGTGAGCTTAACAACTTAAACACGATTATAGACACTCATATGTATGAGAGTGTGTATAGTTTACGTTCTTTGAAATATTTTTGCAATCAGCCTTCAGAAATTTACGCATAAATTTTGGGTTTAATATAGTCGATCCAAATAAATCACTTTTTTTGTACGCCTCTTTTTGGAAGTTGGTTTTGTAGAAAATAACGTACAAGTTGCTAATGAGACCAGCATAGATTTTTTGTTATAAGAAAGACCTTCAAGCTCTAAGCATATCTCGGTGTTTGTAGCTTTCAAACTTGTCAATGGCATCCTATTGTCAAGACATCTATTAAAAACTGCTGCTTGATAATGAAGGATTTCACGATTATAGAACTTGTTGACCGACCTTATTAATAAAAAACAACCCTGTCTCAGTTGTAAATATCTAACTTGCAATTTTTTGTGAATTTGGTCACAATAATGGCTTGAATGTCTATTAATACGTTGTACCATAAAAGATTTAAGCATTAGCATACTGCTTTGGATAAACAACGCTCTGGACATTAAAAAAATTGAAAGAAAATTAAGTCGAACATAATCCACAAATGTTCGAACAATTAAGGGCTGCTGGCCCACATTTGTGAACTGTTTTTCACATATTAATGAAATAAACGACTAAGCCAATAAAAAAGAAAAAAAGATTCAAAGATCGTACTACTTCACATACGCTTATTAGTATACACTAACAAGCTTACAATAATAGACGAATGACTGATTCAGATGTCATCCTGTTGTAGGGGCGAATGAGGCGAATTCAATTGCAAACAATGTTTCAAAGATGAGAGCAACTGAATGACATAATTTTCATTTTGGCTTAATCTTGTGGCTTTACTCTTTTCTCACACCACACACCGGTCACCAGTCCGGAGCCGTTATATGGCTGAAACTGGAGGTAGCACTTATGCTACTGAGCCAGAACAGAGGTAGTCTGGTGCCACGGTGGTCAGAAGCTGCGGGGACTTCGATTGGGCCCTAACTTTTGGGAAGGCCAACTTGTATGTACTTCTTGGTGGCTGTGGCTTTAAACCTAAAACGCAGGCAGAGTGTGAACTCGGTGTGGTGTTGCACCTTCAATCGCGTGCCGTGACCCATATCATTGCAGGAGCTTAGATGGTCTCCAACACTTCACCAAGGTGCGGAAGTTAGTGTCTCAGCAACGCGCCTGTAAATTTGGTACTTACTTGTGATAATCATCTGTGGAGAGCATTGGTGGACGTAATATTCACCCGTGCCTCTGGCAGAGTGTGGTATACCAGCGCGACGAATACCCACGTAAAGTACTCAATCATTTCTCATGCCAGAAGCCTAGGTGTCAAGTAATGAACTATCTTTGAAGTAATGAAGCTGCGAGGAACATTTTGGAATGCGCAACTCTTTAGTTTTCTTGGAACGCTCATTGCTGATTTTCACTGGACATTGTAGATTTGGAATGAATTTTGTAGTAGCTCTCACGATGTGCAAGAGGAAGAGACGATTTTTAATACTGCCTTAGCTTTCTAGGTTTGCAGTCCTTCCGTGACCTTTAAGAGTTTCCGGTAAAAGTATTGTGGGTATGGAAATTTTTAGTGGAGGCAGTAACTGATTTCTGCAGTCCCCCTTGCTGAGGCCCTTTGTTAAGAATTGAATTTTAGACAAAAAAAAAGAAACATCTTCGTCATGACAATATATTTATTAGACTTGGTTTCCAGAAGAGCTTCGTAGACTGGCATAAACGTTGACCCAGTTATGAATTATTTAAGGGTGCGTAAATAAAAAGATAAATACTAAATAATGAATATAACGAGAGTTTTGTTAACCCATTACAAAAGTGAATGATATATTTATTTGTACCCGCACAAAATAGCCTAGTGAGGCCAAATCGCATGATCTTGGTGGCCAATGGACCGCTTCAAAACGTGAGCTTAATTGTGACGAATGGCATATGACACCGTCTTGTTGAAACCACTTGCCAACCAACAATTCTACCATTTTGGGTTGGTAATTACTGCACGGTATCTTGCTCCATTGACTGTTATGTTGCGAGTTTCATAGTTCTTGAAAACAAACGCTGGCCCACAATCGCATCAAGCTGTGTATGTTTCAGGGTGAATTCAGCAATAATGTTTATGATTCACCTATTAAATCAAAAATTAGCTTTGTCGCTAAAGATCATTTTCTATAGAAGCACATAAAATTCAATGATTTGTTAGCGTTGTTTGGTTGTTAGTCTATTCTAAGTGAAATGGCAAACCATAATTAGCATTTTTGGCACTGCCACATGTCACTAAATCCTTTTTTTACACTGAAAATAAAATGTCAAAAAAATTATCCTACACATAGGGAGCAAAACCTTTTGTTTTACTTTCCTAATATACTTAATTTTGAGTACCGCAGTTCCAGGTTCCGGATTCCATCGTCAATTCAAACAAGGATGGAGAAATTGCCAAATGCTTGGAACGCTGGAATTTTTAAAGGGAATTTCTCTACTCTAAGATGGCGATCAGTCCGCAATTTGGGCACTGTTCTGTGGTCTTCAAGTATAGCAGGCTGGACTTGAAACTCCTTACGGAGTTTCTGACGGGCCACTCTAGATAGATGTAGATAATGATAGACTGTACTCTCACAGGCATCAGATATAGCAGAAAACATATTGTGTGAATGTGGGTCTCATGGGTTACAACAGATCTGCTGAACAGACTACAGACCGTAACGTCGTTTGCTAGTCTGCTAGTATCAGGATAGTGGGTTCGGTTATGCTGCAATTTACCAAGCCACTTAGCTAATAAACTCTATTTTTTAGCCCGGGCTTAGTTAAGAAGATGCATATTAATATAATTGTATAAATGAACTTAACGACAACAATGCTGTGTTGTGAAAATAAAATGAGAAGAGAATGGAAATGCTTTACATTATAAGAAAGTCAAGTAGAGCATTGTGTGTGTTTTAACTATTGCACACAAGATATAACAAGAACTTTAACTGTCGTATTTTTCACAGACGCGCTAGGGTATAAAAATGAAAATTATTAGAAAGGTTTCCGAATTCGCTAGATAAAAGAAGCGCTTGCTTATGCTAGAGTTGTCTATATATATAATTCCCATAACATTCCATGAAATAACACGGGGAGTTTTCTCAGTCAATGAGCTGCACACGATTTACTTAGACTTATTGAAAAGGACCTACAGCTTAATGTTATGAGCTGATATCGCTATTGAAAAACTTTTTCCTTTTTTCCAGATGGTCTGGCCTGGTATTGAACTGAAGACCTCCTGGTTGGTAGGCGGGTGTCTCACCTACCATACCACAGTAACCCAAAGCCCTCTTATTTATATTGTAAAAATTGTGGCATCCCTAACTTAACCTTTAATAGTCTAATTTTATTGACAGTGGCACACAATATAAGGACATGTACTATTACGTTTACTGATGTAGTATGGGTTAATGTAACGGCATGGTTTCGTTGTAAAGCTTTTAAAAAAAAGAAGTAGTAGTCTGGTTAAGACATTTTTATCTATCCTTTGTACAAACTCCCGCATGTGTTAAGATTAATGTTAGCAATAAGTTATTAATAAACTTCTTTGTTTTATATGTAATTTTGAATTCAGAAAACAAATAATTTAAAATAATAAAAACATGAACATTTGGAAAAGTAACAACGTAATAGTATTTTTACGAAAATAAAAATACAAAACAATAGCATGGTAAAACTGTATTGTGGGGTTATGGTATATTTTTTGTGTCACCAATTTATTCGTTACATTTGAATTATGAGATATGAAACTAGAAGATGGTGGATATTTCTGGAATCTTCTAAGCTGAAGGCAATTAGGTATATAAAGGGGCTGCTTTACCTACAAGTTAGTTAGTTATCGTTTGGCTGTCAATAAATAAAGTTGTATTAAAGCGAAAATAAAAGTGTTGTATTATAACATACAGTATAAAACTTATAGTGGAATAAATAAGAACCGTAAAACAAAAAAATAAAGCGGTGTTTATTTTATTTTAACGCAATTTAAACGAATTCAAACGTTTTAAAAAGGTTAAACAAGTTAACATTGGTGTCAGAATTTGTTAAAACGTAACAGTAGTTGGTTACATTAAATTTCTTTTGTTCAAGTAAACCTTGTTTAAAAAAATGCATAATATAAAAACTATGTAGTGTTTCTTAAGTTTACGTTGCTTCATTTAGTTATTAAGTTTTATTTTTCTCTCTTTAGTTTCAAAAAATGTAATTTAACACTTCTATGTGGTAAATGTTACCTTCTTTTTTGTTTTGCACTTCTTAAAACCATTTACTGATACTTTATAAAACAACTTGACATTTAAACCCGTTAGATGATACTTCAGTCTTATAACTACAGCAACGCAAAGGATAAGCTTGTCAGGTATTATACGTACGTTTCCTGGTGAAGGGCTCACAATTCCTATGCAAAGCAACATCACATGTTGTCGAGGTTTCGTTAAAATACTTACAGCAGGTTTTTTATTTTGTTTCTTTTTCTTGTAATTTCTTTGTTTAATTATAATTGTTGTTGTTGCTGTTGTAAGTATCTTATATTGTTTTCATTTGAATCATCGTCATATACTTCACTTGCTTAAAGCAAGTTAGACTCGTCTTTTGTTTTCTTTTCCTAATATTGTTTTTCTTGTACTTAAAACGTGTAAATTGTTTTATTTGTCGTGTTTTTTCTTTTCATGTTTTGAGTAATTTTTCTGGTGTTTCTGGGTAAATTTTGGTTAATTTTTTAGGTGTGCGTGTGGTTTTTTTTTAGTGGGAAAATTATATTCTAAAAAAGAGTGTTTCTAAGTCCATGAACTGGGGTTAACCATTTTATTTTGGGAAACTTGAGAATTAATAATTAAGCACTTGAATTTGCCATCATATCTTTACCCATCCTTAATTCTTGAAAGTGTTTTTCTGATTTTTTTACATTAACGATACACATTAGTTTCACCTTCGATTTTTCGAGTACATGCGCTGACAAATTTTTCATTTTCTACGAATTATTCAATACAATGAATAGGTCCTTATAAACAAGAGCAATAAAAGTAATCCCTTATAACCCCCAACTATATGATACCCTACACAATTGTCCTATTAGGCAATTATTATAGATTGTTATTATACTGTTTAAAATTTCAAAAACGGTTATCAGCAGGGAAACCGGAAATATGCTCTTAAAAAAGTGTTATATGCGCTTACAATATACAGTAAAATTCCGAATATATGATTCAAAAATGTAAAAATATGCATTAAAAATTTTTAATTTATCTTTGCAAATAGAAAAACAGTTTATTCAACAAATCATTACCTATTGAATATAGAGTATTGGACAAAACATATGCACGAACTTCTGGTTAATACAATATGTCTCTATAGCCAAAGCAAATACTTTTGGATTTTAATTTATTTTATTTTATTTATTTATAAACTTTATAATCTAAATTCACTAAAAAATAAATAAAAAGCAAAAAAGATTCCTATTTGACTTAGAAAAATTCACTTTGTACGTTGAATGCGACAAAACAATAAAACGTCTTCAATAAATTCGCTAAAATATTAATTTTAATTGATTGATATTGAAGCTACCTAAGTAGGACAAAAACATTTTTTTTTCAAAAAACATTCATTTCTCATCATAGTCTGCTTTTAGCTCAATACACTTAGTAAGACAATGTTCCAACTTTTTTATACCATCTGAATAATACGATTTTGGGAACTCCTCAAAATACGCATTAGTTTCGATAATCACTCCTTCGTTTGAGATGAATCTTTTGCCTGCGAGCCATTTTTTCAAGTTTCGAAACAGGAAAAAGTCACTAGGGGCTAAATCTGGGCTATAAGGTGGACGATCAACCAATTCGAAGTGGATTTCTCGTAGTTTTAGCATCGTATCTAATGCTGTGTGAACCGGTGCGTTATCTTGGAAAAAGAGCACTTTTTTCTTGTTTAAATGTAGTCGTTTTTCCTTGACTGCATCAACCAATTGATCCAATAATGTACGATAATATTATTCTGTGACTGTGGATCCGTTTTCAAGATAATCGATGAGCAATATTCCGTGTGATTCCCAAAATACAGTGGCCATAACCTTGCCAGCCGATTTCGCTGTCTTCGCCTTCTTCGGAGTACTTACACCAGCTTTCACCTATTGCGTTTTACGTTTCATCAACAGTTATTAATATCTACGCCAAAAATCAGCCGGATTTTGCTTTATCATGTCCAAACACCGCTGTGAAGTGATTTGTCGAACTCGTTTTTGTTCAACGCTGAGCAAACGCGGCACCCATCTTGCCGATAGCTTTTCAATATGCAAATGTTCATGCAAAATGTTGAACACACGTTCATATGATATGTTTACCATATCAGCAATCTCACGTATTTTGACCCGGCGATCATTCATAACCATATCGAGGATATATAACCTGACGGAGTAGATTCGCCGTAATGTTTGTCAAGCTTTTCTTTTGTCTCTTTCACAGTTTTGCCTTTCAAATAATAGTGTTTAATCACTGCACGAAATTCACTTTTTTCCATTTTTCAAGAAACACAAAAGTTGCTTACTTCAAACGACTACAACAAATAAACTAATCGATGAATTTGGCTAAAATTTTAACAGCTGACGTTTGACAGATCGTAATTGCTAAGAAAGAAAAAGTTTCTGTGTTTGTGCTGCCATCTAGCGCTAGGTAGCTTCAATGTTAATCCGCCCTCGTATAGATATATATATATATATATATATATATGCCACTGTCGTATGTTACGTAAGAACCCATCTTCCAACGAAGAAGTCGTCGGTTCAATCCCAGGCCACACCATATGACAGTTTTCAACAGCGATATTACTTCACAACATTACTGGCGACTGATTATGTGTATTTACGCTGTGAAAAGCATCACTAACTAATATATCTGCCGTTTGGAACCCGAGTTTATGAGTTTGTGGGTTTTCACTAAGTCTAGTTGATCATTTTCTATATATAAAAATCGATATTTATTTACAGAAGATGAGAAAAGGTTATTGTTGCTCAAGAGTGCATATCGCATTCGATCCATCTTGGTTTTCACGTTCTTTGTGAGACGTTCAAGGTTGTCATATAAACAAAAATAATTAAATTTATTCAAATATTTTCAATAAAAAATAATTTAATCAGCCGGTTTTTCGTGTTAAATTAACCGGTTTATTCGGTATTTGAAAAATGAAGATTTTTAAAAAACCGCATTCGATCAAACTAAAAAAATACCGGTTAAAACCGGTCGATCTTCTTAATAATCATGTTATGGACTCGGCTAGAGCCAATAGTTTTTCATCAGAGAATTTATTCAATGCATTTTTTACCTGTCGATAAAGTTCGTCCTTATTTCTTCAATTATAGCGGTATATTTCACTATAACCATAAATTATTTGCGGGTTTAAGATCTGGCGATTGAGTTAGATATTTCAAAACGTTGGCTTGTTTGTTTATAAAGCAGTTGTTTACTCATTTATCTATGCATTTTGGATAGTTCTTCTGTTGATATATCCAACTAGGTGGCATTTTCTCCTCTTCATGAGGTATCAGTATGTATTCCTCAATATACTTGTAGACGAATCGAACCATTACACCCTTTTTTTGTGTGTTTCAATCCAATTTTATGGCCAGTAATGCGTTCCCAGACTAAAACCCTTCATTCTTTATGTCTTAACATATTTTTGGAATACCAAGGATTAAAACGTTGTCCTTTTTATTAAGCTTAACAGTCTAAATCAATAAGAAAGTCTTACATTTAACTTAGATTCATCGGAGAATAGTACGGTCTTCCATTAAAAGTATACCTAAGTTTACTTTCTCTTTTGCAAACTCCATTCTTACCAAACTGTTTCTGGCAGTAGTAAATGGTGTTTTTTCACTTCGACATTATACTAAACCGCCGTGTACAGATAGTGTTTGGATGCACCTAATCAAAACACCTAATTTTAATCGATTTGTATTAGTTCTTGCTCATATAAAGACAAACGTTTTTATTAACCGGAGTATTGCCTGGTCGTTATGTTTGATGGTTTTCAGAGGTCTACCACTTTTGTATATGGTTGTCAATAAGCCTGATGAACGTAAACGGCTTAAAATACGATAAATGATTGAATGAATATTGAGTTCCAAATTTGTGTGCAATTGATGTCACTGAGTCATCTCTATTTTAATCATTAATTATTCTTTCTTCTAATTGCTAATTACTGTTGGCCATTTTCGTAGAATATTACAAAATATTGTTGGCTAGGGACAGAGATTGATAGATTCGGTAATTATTACTCTTATGTTAAAAAGATCGTTTTTGTTATTGAACGATTGTTGTCGTTGGTAATTTAATTATCTAACTATTTCGTGCTATTATTTTGAGGCATGCAAGATAGCGGTTTTGTAAATTTTATATACATTTTTACTGTCACAAATTTGTTATTCTTTGTTTATATCTTCTCTTAGTAAAAGGTGGATATTATCGTTATAAATTAATTAATTGAATTAAAATTCGAATGAGCTTTTCTATGTTATGAAGATATATAACAAGCAAGCTGGTGCATATGTTTCAAATCAAATATATCATAATTAAAAAAAACATTTTTTTTATGATTTTTTTCTCAGTAACTAAAAAGTACGGGTTATATTAAAAAATGACATTAAAAAGACTTAAAGACAGTGTAATTTGGAATTTTTTAACATATGGCTTAACGAAATTGCATAAGTAATTTTAAAGTTATCATAAGATTTACGAAGCAGCCTCTTTACATTTTAGAAAAAAAATTATAAAAAAAACTTATCCATAGAATTTGAAATACTGATAATTTTTGAAGTTAGGCGACCGTAGCGCATCAAAAAAAATAAAGTGGTTATCCAAGGTCGCAAAATTTGTTCCGTTTGTTGCATAGTGTAATACAAATTTTTATATGAAAATTTTCAACATCAAGCATACAACTTTTGTATATCAATACAATGAAACACTGTGTATAATGACACAAGGGATCTACTAAATTCAGCAGTTGTCAACATTTACTTTAACCTTAAAAGACATAATCGCAACATGCAAAGTGCACACATAATCAGGGTAGCCGGATATCCATAAACATTGTAATTATTTTAGGGTTAAAACAGGGTTTGTAATTTATGACAAACAATTTTTTAAATTTTTCATAAAGGAAAAATTTACACCATGACGACCGAAACTATGTTAAAAATTTCACCTCCATTCGATAGTTTCAATAGTTTGCAAAAAAGACTATCGAATGCTTTTAAAGGCTGAATTATTGAAAACAACGTACAACGTAAGACCATGCCCAATTGTCAAACTTTAGATGTTAGTTAGTGAAAACGTATCACAGCAGCCAGTTCAGTCAGCCATTTAATATCAAATTTGACATTTGCAAGGTAAAAATCAAAATTCTGTAGACTTTATAATTGACAATGAAAACGTAAGCAGAAACGTGCTTTGGTTATGTTAGAGAATTTCACAGCTGATCACCAAGTACACGATACGTTTTGACTAACTTAGCCTTAAGTGTTACTTATGGAAGCAACATTAGAATTTAAGTTAAAGAAAAATATTAATAATCAATACACAGTATCGAAACAAATAATAGGGACACTTTCTATTTTGCGGTATGTCATAAAATATCATGTATTGAAGTTTTTAGGTGGAAGAGTAATCCTTAAAACTGTTCAGACCCTGAAGTGCTTTAAAACTAAAGTAATTAATGAGGTGCAGTGAAGAAAACGTGGAACAACTGTCAGTTTTGATAAACCTTTAATTCGTACTTCAAAGATTAATCCCTTCAAGTCATCAAAAAGCCTCAAAAATGAATTTATTCTCCTGTTTCAAGTCGTACAAAAAGAGAAAAAACTTACGGAAGCTAGACTTATGGGTAAGAGTCCTCAAAATGGATAATTTCTCAGCAAACGGAAGAACACTGGCACCGTAATAGGTAGAACAACATGCTATGGTCTGACGAAATGAAGATTAACTTGTTTAGGTTAAATGCAAAATGTACGAACATATTTTAGTTACAATTCATACTTTATTTCAGTTTAATAAATAAGAATTTGAGAGACTGTGAAACTGTGTCGCTATGTAACTATACGACTGACAAACTGCATCGAACAAATTTTTGCAAATGTGACTTTGACTACATTTAGTGACCTCCGTATTTTGTCATAGAATTTAACGATAGTATCGATAGTGAAAAAAAACTATCGATGGTTAGCCAGAAACAAAACTATCGATACTATCGATAGTACTATTGATTGTTTTTCAGCTCTAGCCATCAGTTGCAGTTAGTGACAAAAAACCGCAAAGGCATCCCCTATGACATAATACTTTCACCTTTTACTGTAGTGTAGGGTGTAAAAATTTAAAAAAAAAATAACTTCCCAACCAACAAACAAAATCTAAAACTTATCTTTTTTCTATAAGGATGTCTTTTAAAAGAATAAATAAAGGCTTGCTATGTGTATGGGAATGTATAAAAGTGCGTATATTTCTTAGAAGAGTACGATGGTACGTTCATTTGTATATTTTAAGTTGACACCATGACAAGGATAAGAAACTTATACAACCACTACTTACACATGTTGTTCATATTGATATTGTTTTTAGAAATCTGCTGGCTGTTGGTTATGTAAAAAAGTTTTTTCGTATTACACCCAACAAGCACAAGAAATTAGACGAAATATTAACACGTTTTCGCAATGACTTTTTACTTCAAACAACAAAAGTATCACACATAAGCATATGTTTTATTTTTTATACCTGCTTAGCTTATCTTTTCATTAATACTCGTTTTCACTTCAATGTAATTTTATTTCCTAACGCAACAACCCTAATGGGTAACTTGAAATCTTAAGTAGCTTTCAAAGATTTTTTTTTTTTGTGTAAAAATTAATTTTGAAATATTAAATGAAAAATTGCTTAAATGTCAACATCATCCTTCAACCCTGCTATACAATCAATTAAATATGGCATATGATAGGGTGGTTTAATTAAATTTCTAGTAGCTGTCATTACGCACTTCTCGTTCTATGTAATTTCATTATAGTTTCACGATAATTAAAGGTCCATGAATAGATCTTCTCTAAGGTAGAAGATGGGTATGAATACTTGTTAAATTTTGATTGATTGTCTTCAGGATATGTTGTTTAAAAGTATTAATTGAAATTCAGATTAAATGAAAATTATGTACAGTGGTGTTGAGAATTAAAAAGACCAGCAGTTTATAATTAAACAGAAATTTTTTAATTAAGATTCTTGGTAACTAAAGTGTGTAATATGTGTAAAAAAAAATTCCTTCAACGTAGCACTCTCTTGGATAATAAAAATTAAAATTACGCGTAACGTGTGTCCAAAATTGAGGTGTCATTTTAATTTTGCTGCCATTTTTTGCCTCTTTGTAATTTTTATTCTAAATGTTCATTTCCGGGTTCTAAATACTGTTACGAAAATAAAAATACAACACTGTGTTGTGGGATTTTGGTATATTTTGTGTTACCCTATCAATTTGGAAGCACTGCCACATTGACCATCTGTACGTTACATTTGAATTAACGGATATGAAAATAGACGATGGGCGATATTTTCTGAACCTTCCAAACTGTAGGCAATTAGGTATACAAAGGGACCGCTTTACCTACTCGTCAGTTAATTATCGTTTTGCAGTCATAAGATAAAGACGTGGTTAAGCGGAAATAAAAGTGTTGTATAGGGTCCGCCATTTAACGTTTTTTTTCAACTAGTGCTTATTTCGTGAATGGCAACACTTAGCGCATGTCTGATTTGACAGATAATTATTTTTATCCTTCCGCTGAACAAATATGGTTGTGCATTCGCTTTTTTCGCTTCGCTAAGTGGGCCTGCGATCGACTTACAGAGGATGCCGAATTTGCCAAAATATCATCTTTTGAGATGAAGCTTATTTTGATCCTGGCGGATATGTAAACAAGCAAAATTGTTGCATTTGGGGCACAGGAAACCCGCACGCATACATTGAAAAGCCGATACACCCAAGACGAGTCACTGTTTGGTGCGTATTTTGGTCCAGAGGCATAATTGGCCATTTTTCTTCAAAAATGAGCAAGGAGTGGCCGTTACAGTCAATGGCGATCGTTATCGGGCCATGTTGAACGAATTTTTGTTCTCAAAAATTAAAGAGGAGGATATTAGCAACATTGGTTTCAACAGGACGGCGCTGCGTGCCACACAGCCGAAGCTACACTCGATGTTTTGCGCCCTGTTTAAAAAAAAAAGAATTATTGGGCGGACCCTTTATAAGCGAATATTAAGTTGTTTTATAAACATTATAGTGAAGTAAATGAATAAAACTGTAACAACAATAAAGCGGTGTTTTTTTCTTTTAACGCAATTTAAACGAACTCAAACGTATTAAAAAGGTTGAAACGTAACAATACATTCCGGTTAGTTAATATGAAACGCAAAGGAACAAAGTGCTTTTTTATTAAAACACATTTTGAAAATGCCAAAGGTTTTTAAAATGTAATTGGGAAATTAAGAACAAAACTCGGTAATGTGCGCGATCAAATAGAGCCATCAAGCTGATGGTTGTGAAATTTGAAGAAACTTGATGCGTTCTTGAAACAGAATTCATCAAGTTAAGGGTCTGTGGTTATTCAATCCAGAATATAGCAGCTGTGAGCAGAAGTGTTGCAGAATTTCCAAAAACTTCCATTCGTCATCGTTCGCAGGAATTAAACATCAAACGATGCACATTATTTAACATTTTGCATCGTGATCTCCATTAAAGATGACGCAAGAACTAAGTCCAGCTGAGTACGCATTACGTGGGCAACTCGTTTCTTTGGCCAATGAAAACCAAGAAGAAAATGAGATTTCTTTAAAAAAATAATTTTCACGGGTAAGAGCCATTTCCGGCTCAATAGCTATGTTAGCAAACAGAAGAGTGATTTTAGAGCAACCATTATATTCCCAAAAAGTTACAGTTTGATATGGTTTCTGGTCCAAAGGAACCATCGGACCATATTTTTTTTTAACGAAAATGGAAATGCGATTATGGTCAATGGAAATTGCTACAATGAGATAGTGCGAAGCTTTTTGTGGCGTAAAACTAATAATCTAGACGTGGACAATATGTGGTTTCAAGAGGATTGTGCCACTTCTCGTATAGCAATGGATTTTTTGAAAGAAAAATCGAAAATTGCATTATTTCTCGTAGAGGAGAAGTAAATTAGCCACCAAATTCGTGCGATTTAACACCTTTAGATTTTTTGTTGTTTTTTTTTTTTAAAGCTAAAGCGTATAACAGTAATCCCACAACAGTTCAAGAGCTCAATATTATCGAATAGATATCAACCACTAACGACCGTTTATTGATAAACGTGATTAAGCCAGCAGGGGGTCAATGGACTGACAAAATTTTTCAATTTTAACCGGAACCTATTAATAAACTGATAAAAAATATTCTTTTTTTTATTAAAACTAAAATGAGATCTCTATTTTGGACACCCTTTATTATCAAAATTGTTCACTATTTATAGAACAACAGACCTACTTTTTTTCACGATCCCCAATGAATCGAAATTCGTATGAATTTTGGTAGTGAAGTTTTCTCAGAGCACTGGGTATTTGTGATAGGCCACTGATTAAGCAGCTCTTGAACTTTGTTAAATCAATATCTGAACTCGAATCCAAAGCTTGGAATTCATTTTTTTTTTTTTGGTTATGAGTAATTTGCTAGGCATAAATAAGTCTTGCGAACATGTCGAGCTTGCTGAGTACATGCTATCGAATTTGCAAAAGCTAAGGTGCAACCAGAGCGTAAAACTTTACTTCCTGTACTCGTATTTAAACCGATTTTCTTAAAATCTAGGTGAATTTAGTGAGGAGCAGGGCGAACGATTTCAATGGAAAATTTTTATCAGGGAAGGTGGGACTCACACATGATGGCAGACTACTGCTGGAGCTTGCAACAAGATCTATCTAAAGCCATTCATTTAAGGATATCTTATAAAAGATCATTTTATAGTGTTCAGTAGAAATTTTGTATTGATTTTTTGGTATTTTTTAAGTTAACAAACTACATATTTCGCAATAAAAAGCTGTTAGCAATCTCCCAGTATTTTTTTTATAGTCAGGGATTTCTATGTCCCTGACCAATAACAATAAAATAATATGTTAAACGGAAATAATAGCAGTCCTTTAACTACGGAACATATGTTAACTACATTTTATAATATTACCTCATCCATTATAGAAATGCGCGTACCAAAATTTTTTGCTTTTAAGATCACTGAAACTCGATTAATTCCCCAATTGACTATGTAAACTATTCTGTCTATCGAGCTAAGTACAATCGTTTAAATATTGCTCTTTATAAAAATTGTATTAATAAAGGGTCCGCCAAATAATTTTTTTTGTTCTTTTTTGAAAATGCTTTAAAAAAAAACTACTGAATATTTTCTCAAATTTCTCTTTTTATTTGAAAGAACAATCCTTCCGGTTAATAATGGAAAATAATATCATTCAAATGGCTGCCTCGGCTGGCCATGCAGTAGCCTACACGATCGGTTCAATTTTTAAGCACATTATCGAGTGTGTGCAGCTGTATTTCACCAATGGCTTCACGAATATTGTCCTTTAAAGCGTCAATTGTCTCTGGCTTGTTGGCGTAACACTTATCTTTGATGGCACCCCACAAATAATAGTCCAACGGTGTCAAATCGCAGCTCCGAGGTGGCCAAACGACATCAGCTCTGCGGCTGATAATGCGATCTTCAAAAACAGGGCGCAAAATATCGAGTGTAGCTTCGGCTGTGTGGCACGTAGCGTCGTCCTGTTGAAACCAAATGTTGCTAATATCCTTCTCTTCAACCTTGTGAAAAAAAATTCGTTCAACATGGCCCGATAACGATCGCCATTGACTGCAACGGTCACTCTTTGCTCATTTTCGAAGAAAAATTGCCCAATTATGCCTCTGGACCAAAATCCGCACCAAACAGTGACTCGTCTTGGGTGTATGGGCTTTTCAATGTATGCCTGTGGAATTTCTGTGCCCCAAATGCGACAATTTTGCTCGTTTACATACTCGCCAAGATCAAAATGAGCTTCATTTGAAAAGACGATATTTTGGCAAAATCGGCATCTTCTGTAAGTCGATCGCAGGCCCACTTAGCGAAGCGAAAACGCATTGGATGGTCAGTTGGCTTTAACTCCTGAACCAATTGGACTTTGTATAGCGTCATACCAAGGTCTTTATGCAAAATTCGTCTCAATGATGTCTCCGAAATGTTCAATTGTTGAGAAGGGCGGTGAATTGATGTTGATGGCGCTTCATGCACACTTTCTGCCACACCTGCAATATTCTCGGGTGTACGCACTGTTTTTGGCCTTTGACGCTTTGATTTATTGATGAGGATGCCAGTTACTTTCTTTTTTTTACAAGATAACGAACATACGGAGCTGACGGTGCTTCTCTTCTTCCAAAATCCCTACGCACACATTCTGCAACATTACCATGATTTTCAAAGTAATGTCGCAATATTTCCCAGCGTTGTTCAAGCGTATACACAACCTTATTCGTTCAGCGGAAGGATGAAGCTAATTATCTATCAAATCAGACATGAGCTAAGTGCTACTATTCACGCAATAAGCTCTAGTTGAAAAAAAAACGTTAGATGGCGGAGCCTTTATATTATTTAAAAATGCTAAAGCAACCAGGTATCGTATTGGGCACCTCACAATAAATTGTGTTTATATCTATGAAAACTCTATTTCTTCAAGCAATTTTTTCATTATTTATACTATGGATCCTTATAAGATTTCAAGTTAATTAATGTTTTTATCTAAACACAATATTTTATATTTCAATTATAATACGTAAGCATTAGCTAATTGAAATACTTTTAAAAATGAATTTTTCAATTTGATATTTTGAAACAACCATTTACATTATGCTTTGAAATAAAGAAAATTTTTATTAAATATCATATGGATCAAACGCCTACACTTAAGTTATTCCATAAAATTTAATTTACAATTTAATTTATTTTAAAAAAAGAGGGCCAAAAATTGCTTGTATTGTAATGTTTTATTTAATATTTCTTTTATATTTTTTTTTCTTCTTACCTAGAGTATATGAAAAAGGAAAACGAATTATTCTTTTCTTAATCCTTTAGATGAAAAGGTCATCTAAAGCAGACAGTCATCACTATGAAAAAAAACAACGTATTTTGTTGTTAACAAACAGGGGAAAAAGTAAACGAAGGGTGAAATAAAAGTAAATATTTAAGAAGGTAGAGGCTATTGTGCAGGTATTTTCTCTTAATAAATAACGAATGCTGAAGGACACTTCTAGAGCGAAATTGGTTCTATTGGCTGCATATACGTTATCATGTAATAACAATGGCGACAAAGCGTTTTCTTTTTATTATAACCTACACCCCAGACATATGGTGATATATTGTTATCGTGCAGTTATTTTTAAGAACTTACAGAAAGAGTCTTAGGTCCAAGCTTGCTTATATCAATGGACTCAGCAGCATTTTTTGATTTGAAAGCGCCTTCCAATGCTAACTTTGCTTGGTTTGAAACGATGAATTTGCTAAAATTTTATCTTTATTGTAGTTAAGGCTGTTCTTTTTCCTTACGTCGGAGTCAATAGACTACTTAAGTATATCTTCTGCAAGGGATTACGTTTCTTAAAGGCAATATTTCGGAATATTAAGCTTAATCTCCCCTACATCATATTTTAGCTTTGTGACTATCAGTTGTGTCATTCGTTTAAGAACAGCTTTGTATGCTAAACGTTTGACTTTAAGAAAAAATATTATCCAACATTTCCTGGATAACGTTGTGACGACAAAATTTAGCCGGCTTCATTTTTGGGTCAATATTTTTATTATTATTCTAACATTAGCATTATTATTGCTGTTGCATTGAATCTTATATACAAATAGTATTGACTTTACTTTTTACTCCGACTTTTCAGAGAATAGGATAATGCTATGTTCGCACTACACCGTTTTTCGTCATTCGCTCTCTCATTTATAATACAAACTCCGATTATGAGCTTGATAGAGAATCTCTCAAGTTATAAGTAATTCTATTTCTATTACCCTTGCTATTACTTTCAAATCAGTGTCATCTCTAATTTTTTTGAAAATTACGATCCAAAGAGTTTGGCATAGATTTAACATCGCAAATTTATTAAACTGACCTCCCTAAAGTATGCCGTCAAGTACAAAAATAAAATAAACGAAATGAAGCCAACAAATGAAAAAATGGTCGATCGCTGCATTGACTTCATATGCTAGCGGTTAAAAGGTGCCGTGCGAACGGGAGAATCCAAATAAGTAATACAAACAGAGAAAAAATAATCCGATGTCTCGTGCGAACATAGCATAACAGTGTTAACACGCGATCGTGTTGTGTTACAACCAACTGCGGCGACCGGTATGTTTGGCATGATGTTGCAAATATCAATGTAGGTGCGAGCCAAGGGTATAAAAGGGCGAATACTCGAAGCAGGACTGCGGAGATTGCATAGGATAATGGAAATGGATAAGAGGAATACGCTTAGGGCAATTTTCGTGGAACATAAATTGGATTATTCAGGTGGGAACAACGGCTTTCGAAGAGGATGCTACAATTGAGCAGCTTGAGCGGATTAGGTTGAATAGTGGCATGTTGGTTTGACCCGGCGAAAGGAGATCCGTGAACTTAGGAACACCGAAGGCAGGAGAATTATGGCAGATCAGGAGAAAGCTTATGTGATGGCAAATTACTTCTTTAGTGCGCAGAAGGCTGCACAGTCTATTGGCGATAGACTTGAGGAAAGCTTAGCTTACACAGTGGCGATGTTGATGAAGAACCTCTTATGGATTTTAGACACCGGGTACGTGCGGATGGTTCGAATGAAGTGGCGATCTGCATCTTGATTCGACCAGCTGAAGTACTCTGGAGATGATGGGATTCCGAATTTTGAACTCAGGAGGACTGATGAGGCCTCCTGGGGACTTATTGCTGCATTATTTAATAATGTTTGATCATTAGTTATTTCCCTGCTGTTTGGAAATACTCCTTGCCGGTGCACAAGCCTGGCGAGGATCTAATAGATATAGTGGGAAATAGGCCTGTATCCTTATTCTCGAACTTAGGAATGCTTTTCGAGAGGATGATATTTTGGAGAACAGGCGGACATTGAGGGATTTCCAATTCGGCTTTAAAGAGGGATTGTCGGCGAATCATGCAATTCTTGTGTTTTCGGATAGGATTAATAGAGGTTTGAAGAGAAGGATAGTGACCATAGCAGCTAGCTTGGACTTCGAGAGGGCATTCGACACTGTCTAGCAGGATGCGATAGTATACAAGATGCTTGTAGAGCAACAATTTAATAGCATGATTGTGAGGATTATATCTAGCTTCCTTAGGAATAGGTCATTTTCGGTCAAGATTAGGCGGCATAGATCCCTACCATGCCTTCTTACAGCGGTGGTACCTCAGAGCTCGATACTAGGTCCAGTTCTGTACAATCTATTCATGGTGGATATTCCGGAACCGCTGAACGAACAATTTATGGTCATCTATGCTGACGAATTATTGGTTGGTGCGACACATTCGAGGGCGAAGCTTGCTGAGATGAACTTAAACCAGTTCCTGCAAACGCTCGGTGATTACTTTGTGAAATGGCGGCTTAGGTTGAATATTCAAAAGTGCAGCATCTTTAAGGGCCTTAGTGGTAGATTATATAAAAATGCTAGAGGTTTTATTCTCAATATTAAGGCTGGAGGTGAGTCGATGTCGAATGCAGCGAATCTCAAATACCTGGGGGTGATATTTTAGGAAAATATGAGTTTCTTTGCCATGTTGACGATATTCAGGTGTAAAAAGGTGTTCATGGCATACATCAGTGTACTGGAAAGGAAAAGGAGCTTGAATAATAGGATTAGGATGACGATTTGTAAATCGATAATTAGGCCGATGATAGCGTATTGATACCGCATTTGGTACGGAAAGGTTGAGAAGAGCGGAGAGGAGGATTCTGAGATATTCTTTGAATCAGAGGGAAAGAAGTGGGGTGTTTATAATTGCCCATCATACAGACTGGTGTATGATGGTAGGAATGTTCGGTCTCGTCTGAGGAGTTTAGTGGTATTGTTTCTAATGATGGTTTCCTGGCAGCCATGTGCCTGTTGAATTTGAGAGATGAGAATATGGTTTACAAAGGGACTGGACATGTGATAGATATTCTAGTTAAATTTTAAGGTTTCAAGTTAAAGGAGAATGATTTATTCTATTGTGCAAAGCTTGTTGTTGTTATATCCATGGTGACCCAGGTATTTAGCTTTGCCCCACCACAGTGGGACTTGATGTTGGCTGAGGGAACAAGGGAATAGCTCTGTCGGAGTTCGGTGAACCACTGCGACTGAGTAAACTCCGGAGGCGAGATACTTCGATCACCATTGTTATATCCATGGTGACCCAGATATTTAGCTTTGCTCTACGACAGTATGTCTTGCCGTTGCCTGAGGGAACAAGGATAAAGATCTATCAGAGTGCGATGTAGCACTACGACCGAGCCGATAACTCGTGGCCCGATTATCATTGGGTGTCCGTGGTAAACGAAGCATTCAGCGATCCTTTACTCCACTTACTAGCGGGGACTGACATATTTCCTTTGTCTTTATCGTAGGAAAGAAATGTTTGTTTAGTTATAAGCATTAGTCACCTAAGAAAGAAATATTCAATAAATTATTTATAATTAAAAATTATAGTTGTTTTGCCCAACACTGGACCCCACTGACCTACACCGGCATCCGAGCGGAAAATTGTAGTTATAATGTTTGACGAAAAAAACTATTTTTTTTTTCTTTAAATAAATAAGTCAAAATTATTTGTGCATATCCAAGTTTTTTCTTTTTTTTTTTTTCTCCATCACTCCTCTACGAAGCATCCATTGCTTTGTTTTATTTTCTTTAATGAATTTGATCTTTCAAGTTAAGTAGATGATTAATCCGCTGTAGCTTTCTCCATATGAATTTATGTAGTGGTGAAAACCCTTGCTAATTGGTGGTGATCTTTACTTGAGCATTGTAATTTTTTTTCCCAGTAAGTGGTGTGTTTTTCCTGATCATTTGCCTGATGTTTCTCAACATCGCCAGAGGAGTGCAGGGAAGATCAGGGCTTGTACTTTACTTTTTAGATGGAGTTTTCTGGAGGGAAATTTAAGCCCCTTTATTAAATATTCGAAACCACAATTAAATTTTTCTTCGTCATTTCCTCTCTGCCTCAGGCTCGAACCTGGGTCGTTTGTGTTGCTATGCGTGTGCTCTTACCACTACACCATGCCACCCCGCATACCCCAGTTTTAACTATGCAAATACGGCCAATTAAAAAATACATATATTTGCCTACTGTAGGGCATATCCTGTTTATAGTCTTTTAACTAAATAATGTGAGCGAGTGTTTTGTATCGTTTGTTGACATTTTATCAAGCCTTATTAAATGTGTGAGTATATTATTATTTGTATATATATTTGTGTGTGTGTGTGTATTCTATGTCCATAGTATAGGTTATAAAAGCCTTAAGCATATAAATAAAACAACGGTAAACACAAAGAAAAAAACAAACAAAAACAAATATACAATAACAGCAACAACAACAACTGCATACAACACTAACTAGACAAGGATATGTCAAGAGGCCACTTACAAAATGAGGAAGAAACATTAAATACATACACACAAATACTTAAGTGACTAACAAACACACAAATGATCTTTGACTGCTTCTCGTTTTTACATTTAGGGGGCATGTTACACTTTGGTTTAAAGCTAAGGGTATAAAAAAATTCAATTGAAATTCAAAGTTAAAAATATTCGGCATATTATTAACGAGATTCGGTTCAGAAAATGAGATATATTTTTGTAATAATATTTTCCTGCTCATTAATATCCTTCCATATATGCATACACCCAAACCTCATTTTGTGCGGCTTCATTCTGTTTTAAAATTTTGTTTTTTTAATAAGTGAACACATTTTATTGAGCAAAGTGTGGGAAAAGTTTGCAATTTTCGATTTAATTATTATGGTTTCATTTGTAGCATCAAAAACAATGGAAAGCTGCCCACCCAGATTGTGATAGTAGTAACAGTGGTGGGAAAATATCGATATTATCGGACGCAATTTTAACCTGGAGTCGCCATATTGGACACGACAGATTTCATTCTCTAAATAATAATGATTAAGCAGAACTACTTATAGAACTGATACTGTCCGAGCACGGTAATATTAGTTAAACTACAGATTGACCGATGATTATGAAGAAATAGTTGAACCTGTTACTTCAACACAAATTTGTGAACTTCTGAACAAAGTTAGTGCTTTTCAGGACAAAATTTTCAATGTAAATCAAGATATAAAAGAAGCTTAGCTTCAGCGTGGTCTTAACGATATATTTTCTGGATATCAGAAGCTGTGTAAACAACTGAAAAATTCAACGTCACAAAGTCTGATGGCAAATTACCTAATAAATTACATGTTTCCTCTATTTGTGGTAAACGAATGGGTCAAAGATCGATTGTGGTGCAGGGTTTTGAACACATTGTTAAACTCGCGAGCATTTTCCAAAAGGAGGTTCACGCCATCAAAAGATGTGCACAATTCAATTCGGAAATATAATAGACAGGACTTAGGGACCTGGCTAAAAGAGAAAAAGGAGCTGATACTACTAGCCCCAACCGATATTCTTAAGTTCATAAAGGCGACAAGGTTGGCAGGAATATTAATATTAAATGGTCGCATTAATACCTCTTAAAAATAATAATATTTAGGGATGGAATTTTTATATAAAAATCTACATAATTTAACAGGTCTTTTCTGTCCTAGATGAATAACAGTTGTTTTATAATAATTCCCGTAATATTCTGCCGCCACCGAACGGCAAATTCATTTAGAGAAGTTTTCAAAAGCAGAAATTAATACTCATAAGCAGTTAAAAACTTTTTCTTTTTTAAATGCTCTGGCTTGATATTGAACCGAGGACCTTTTGTTTGGTAGGCGGAGATCTGACCAGTACCTCGTGGCTGGCATAAAGTTCTATTATTGTTTCTGGAAAAAACAAAAGCAACTATTTTAAGGTGAATTATTACTATGAATTTAAGACAAGAATGACCAGAAATTCTATTGGGATCCGTCAGTACTCTAGGAAGAATACTGACTTTCTACAAAGTATCCATTGCTTTGTTTCAGTTTCTTTCATCAAATTGATCTTTCAAGCTAAGTCGACGATTAATCCACTGTAGCTTCCTCTATGTAATTTTGTGCAGTGGTTAGGATCCTTGCTAATTGGTGGTGATCTTTACTTTAGCATTGTAATTTTTCTCTATTAGTTGGCTGCAGGGAAGTTGAAGCCTCTTCATTAAACAGTCGACACCACAATTAAATTTTTCTATGTCATGTCCTCTGCTAGGGTTCGAACCTGGATCATTTTTGTTGTTATGCGTGCACACTAACCACTACACCACACCACCCCTAGGAAAAAAATATGAAAGTTAAGATTGCTGAGAAATGCAAAATTTTTTTATTTGACCTTAAATCTATTGGACAGGTTGTTACTATTTTAAACATTCAGAAAAACATGTTACATTGACATTTACCTTTTAACTTAAAAAAATAAAATAAACTTTTCTGCAGTTGAAAAACTTTTAAAAGCTTAAAAAAAACATAAAAAAAATTAAATCCCAGTGGCGAGCGCCTACTGACTCATCCTAACAAACGCTGAAAAATATGAAGCATCGAAGCCTGCCGATGAATTTTATTTTTTGTCCTACAAAACTTCTTAAAGTAATTGTCCACATTGTTCTGGACGACAGAAGTTAATTTTGTCTTACTGACGTTCGCTTAGTCGTGAGTCGTAGCAGACAAAATCTTGCAAAAAATCTCGCTAAATTTCAGTATGAAGTCGACTTATACCAAACAATATCGCTGAATTGCAGCATCAAGTCAACTTATAACAAACATTGTTGCTAAATTTCAGCATAAAGTTGAGTTTTAGCAGACATTGTCTCTAAATTTATTTAGTATGGTGACATTCAATGACATAACTCCCTCTGTTTGTGCCATTGCTACGAGAATTCATCAATTTAATCGTTCATTTATGTTAATTTCATACGAATTTCCACTTGATGCTGATATTGTGTCAATGATTTATCAATGAAAATATTATAGTGACAATGTCGTTCCACTTCGCCACTTGGATTAAATACAATAATTTTATATATTTTCAACAGTTTTCTCTTTATTCACAACTTAATTGTGAAAAAAAAATTGCGTAGAATTAGAGAAATTTGTTTGTGTTCAAAAAATCATAAAACAATTTTCAGAACAAAAATTTTAGATGTTAAGCATTAAGCAATTAAGGCTTAGAATGTTTAGAATAAAATAAGCTATAAATCATAGACAACACATACTGCGAGACGAAGAAGCTGGCTTAAGACCGATAAGAAGCTACGTAGATCAGGCCAACACTTTACGAATAATCATTGAACAGTTCATAGAATGGCTTACCCCCCTGTATCTAAGATTCGTCGATTTCAAGAAAGCGTTTAACACCATCACGCGAACGGCTATAGGGAAAGCACTAAGAAGACTGTATACAGCGTAGCCTACAGTGACTTTCTGGAAGGAACAAAAGATTGGATTTTGAGGATGCGGACAAAATGGGGAAAAAGGTAAAAACTGTAACTAAGTTATCATTTAAGATCATTGTTAAGATGGGGTAGAGAATGACGACAGGTTTTATGTATGTATGTATGTATATATGTATGTATGTATATGGTATATATTAAAATTAAAAATTTTCAGTTCTGACTGTGCGATATAGACAAAAAGTTCCCGAAATAATCCTCGTGTGGCGGTCCCGTCGTTCCGATTTGAGTTTTTTTTTTTTTTTTTTGTTAAGTTGGTACATCTCATAGCATGTCATAGCTTGACATTTGCAAAAGCTACGTAGCCAAGAGTACATCTATCTCTATGTCTGTTGGAGACTTTTTACAATTTTGACCGTAATGAGATCGCAAAAGACTTGATTTGTGAGACTGAATCCGACCCACATTCATCAAAAGAATCACTACGAAACGTGGGCTTATGTGTAGGACACGCATTCCAGACATTAGACAAGTGAATGGCGTTCATCAAATGAACCAAATTAAAAAAAAAAACTCAATTTGGAACGATGAGACCGTCACTTGAGGTTTATTTTGCAAGTTTCTGGTCACGGTAGTATGTGTCTGTATCGAAACGTCGTAGCGAATCGCGGTGTATACGGAGAAAATAACGGAGGGAAAATTTATAAATTGAACACAAGCAATTTTCTGAGAATTTGCTGGTGAATTGTATTTTGTGAGCGGTTTTTCCTTGTGAATTGCTGTTCTCAGAATCGAGAGTTTTGTTTTGCCTGCTGGAAATTTTGTTTACGTTCGTGTGTGTACATACGTACTCGATTTTCCTGGCGAGAGAGAGATAGCGGAGAGAGTTGACGGAGAGAGAGAGAGAAAGTGAGGAGAGAGAGTTGTTTCTTTGAAACAGCATCCATTGTGTTGTTAAGTGAACTGCATTTTTGTGCTGCGTGCTTGGTGTGAGGTGTACTCTTACTGTTGACATTGCGATACCAAGTAGAAGTAAGAAGAAAAGAAGGAAGAAGGAGAGCAGCGTACCTTGCACTGCTGATGTGGCCGCGGCTACCTCTGCCGATTCACTCGTCTGAATCGGTGGAATGTAGCAGCGCTGGCTCGGAGGAGGAAGTTGAGGCAGTGTTATTGGAGGATGGTGTTGAAAAGGAGGGCCATGAGCGTAAGGTGGTGAAGGATAAGGATGGGATGTTGCCGGAATCTTGTTGTTGTTGTGAGAAGGAGGAGGAGGAAATTGTCGCTATTCTGGCTGAAAATTATTTGGGTCATACGACGAAGATTACCGCGGAGATGGTTCGTTAGCTCTGTATCGTGGGAAAGATAGAGAATCTTTTAAAGAAGGATATGATGTTTAAGTACATTGTTGGCTATGAGTCGTTGATTAGCGAGATGGTGGAATTGATGGCGGTGATGAAGGCTAGACTGAATGTTTACGAGAAGATTGGTGGTTGTACTCCTGTTGCGCGTGCTGTGGAGACGGTCGAGCCTGTGGCTGTGCCAGTCACTGTACCTGTTGCTGCGCCGGTGGTGGCCCCTGTCCCGGTTCCGGTAGTCCCTCCGTCAGTGGAGACGTGGTCAGCGGTGATCGGGAGTACTAATGGTGATAAGGTGGCTCCGAAGGAGTTGGTGGAGAAGGTGGTGAAGGAGGTCGGTCCTTCCTTGATCGTTCACATCTATGATGTGTGGCCGATGAAGGAAGGCGGGGTGGTTATTGGGACGCCTACGTTGGAGGAGAAGGACTGCGTTGTTTCGAATGCAAGGTTTGGACAGGTCGGTTTTCTGTGTCTGTCCGGCACAAGCTTGGTCCTAGGATGGTAGTGCAGGGTGTAAATGCCAGGATTGATAAGGAGAGGCTTATGGAGGACCTCTATGGATTGAATTTCGAGGAGCGGATGGCGCATGAGGTGTTTTGCCGTAGCATGTGGATTGTAAATGATGCGTGGAAGTCGGGTCGTCTACAGTTCGATGTCATACTGGAGGGCACTGAGGAGGTCATGTCAGTGTTGATGGATACTGGTTCATGCTACGTTGGTTGGTTTTGCTTTCGGGTGAGGAGGTTTGATCCGGTCATCGGTTGTTGTTATGGCTTCGGTGAGTACCAACTTCGAAGCCATGTTATCTGGACATCACCCCACACCTTGATTAAGTGTCGGAGACTATCTAAGCTCCTACCGCTCTATGGGTCACGGCACCCGGTTAAGGATATATACGAAAATTAAAAAATTAAATTTTCAACTAATTTTCCCAAGAACTTGTTTGCTACGATTTAATAAATGTATAAACAAGCAATTTTCCCTCAGAAATGAACAGAAAGGCCAAGTTGAGAGAACAATTTTCAAAAGTAATTTACTTCAATTAAAATTTTGTTAAAAAAAAATCTTTTTTTGCTATTTTGCTCAACGGTTAGAAAAAATTGTTAAAATTGTCTTGCTGTGAAAGCAGCATTTGACTGCTACTGCAATAAGAAAATGACAAACTGACAGATTTTCTATTTATTTTGTAGTTCATTTTTTTTTAAATTTTTTTGTAATTGTAAAATGAAAGAAAATTAATTTTTGGGAAATAACAGTGACAGTTAAAGCACACTTTTTGATGGAAAAACTTAATTATTAAAAATGTTTTATTTGGATATAAAAGTATGGCTTTTGACGTCCTTGTTGAATCGTATCTATACGTATTAGAGCTCATGTTTTCGGGGTGAGATTGCTGAGTCAAGTCGAGCCGAAATGACTCCGATGGTCAAATGGCTTAATAATGAAAGCTATGCTATTTGTATAGTAGCCCACAAACAACTCCTGTTTGAAACTTACACAAGCACTTTGTTTGTGATTTTATACTTTTTTTTGACATTTCTCACAGAAAGGAAATTTTGCTAAAAAAAACAGGAAATTGTAAATAAATAAATAAATATTGTTGTGTAAATGAAAATGATTAAAAAAATAAACCAACATTTGTACACTTAGACCAGTCATGAGCTTTTCATGGGACTCTTGTCCCCGATCAACTCACACGTATTCTTACGCTCTTGTTTTTACTCATCAATGAGGCAGTGATGAATGCATATGTGCGGAGAATATACGCAAAGTTTTATAGCCACAGAAAAATAATTAGAAAAGTTGTATACGTTTTTGTTTTAAGTTGTCACATGTGTGGCGGATGTAAGTTGAATTAAAAACTTTTTTTTTTTTAAATATCAACTTTACCCTCTCTGAGAGAACAATTACCATTTTTTTACTAACACAACTACATTTTTACTTTTGCACATCACTGATTTAGACCAGCGTAAGGCAAATCAATATGAAAGCTTTTTACAATTGTGGTAGTTGAGAGTCCCTCACTCAAGCCACCTTGTATTTTTTTTGCCACTTGTTTTCTCGTTACTTTTCCTTGTTTATTTTTTGCTTATTTTCTGCCTATGCGTATGAGTACGTAAGTGTGAAAACAAAAGAGAAGAGCAGCTCTTTGTCTAAATCTGACTTAGACTTAAAAACCAAATTAAAGAATTTATTTATTGGTTTGTTTGCAAGATATTATCCAGACACAGCCGCGGAAACATCATCTGCATACGCTACAGTCTTGAATCGTTTAGAATCAAGTCACAGGAGCAGAGTGTTGACAATCAAATTTCACTGGAGAGGGGAAAAAATCCTAAATTTCTTTCAGCCACCCTATAGATGGTGGCTGAGCTCATAGCGGAGCCAACGACCCCGTTGTTCAAGTGTCTTCCTATGAAACGCATCCGGTGACACATTGCTAAAGGCCCCCTCTTTATCCGGGAATGCCACTTGATCATAATTTCTGTGCTCGAGTACGTATTCAATATACCCCAGAGATTTGCCTATGGCTTGTTTGGAAAAAAATATAAGTCAGGTTCCATCGTAATGCGAAGATGCAAGTCGGCCAATCTTTCCAAAGTCTTCAGAAGAAAAGAAGACAGGCTGATGAGTCTAAAGTCCTTTGGACCCGTATGGGAGGTTTTACTCCCCTACGAAATAAGTACCATCTTGCATATTGTCCACGATTTAGGAATATAAGACTATGCCAAGAATTACTAAATCAGCCAAGGAATTACTAAATCAGCATTATTCTGAAGATCGGCAGGAGTAATACTATCCGGGTCAAGAGATTTGTACGGAGCAAAGCTACTTAATACAGCCATCTCAGCCCCCTTTTCTTGATTGGAACATGGGAATCGCCATGAGCGTATAAGTTGCCCGCGTGATGCTCTCCCATAGGAAGACTGCCCGCAATGTTGGGTGTGCAACAAGACACACTTTTGGTCCAGCTTCTACAATATTCTGCCGGTGATGATTATAAGATTTTCCACGGCCGGCTCGTCTCTGAATGTCACTCAAAACTGCTGTCTCCAATATTTGTGTTTTGCGTTCCCAAACTGGTTCTGGTTTATAATTGGACCAGTCGCTCCTTCTCGTGGAATTACACCATGGTGGTTACTTCCCACCCCTAGAGATCCTTGGTCTGCATAACCCTACCGTCGCCCTATCGAAAGCTTTAGTCAAAGTCTCAACAAAAGCTTTGATGTCGTGACAGTCATTTATGATCGGAGGAGCCGAAAGTGTCCGGGACAGGATGTTACAACGCTCCACCCAGTCCGTCCACCTCCCGTCTTGAAACAGTCTAGTCCCAGGCGGTTTGAGCGCAATCTTAAAATTAATGGTCGGAGAACGAGCATTACCTAGAGCGTTCCTGCATACTCTAACCAAATCCGAGTTCCTGGAACTAGCCAGCATAACATGAAGAACCTCCCTTCTGTTAGAAACCAAAAGGTTATGTTCCCTGCCGGTATTCATTATATCTGAACTACTACCAAAGATAAAATCAAAAAGAGACTAATCTTTGTGTTCATATCCGAGCTTCCTCAAGCATTATGGTGTGCATTGGCGTCTGCCTAATGATAAGCGGCGTATTGTTCATTGCCGCCGCATTTGCTAAGCCACGAACCATGCCATTTGTGGTAGGTTCGCCATGGTCGTGAGCCATATAGTAGGTCTTCCAGGGCGCCGCTACCGCATCCTCATCACTGTAATCAGACAGAATGAAGACACTTTGATGAATTTAACTTTTAATGAAATTTTAAAGAAGAAGCATGTATATCTTCCTGTAAAGTTTGTTATGTTATACCACTGATGGCCATATGGTCAAGTCGTAATTATTCTATGTTTCTACTTTATGTATTTAAAGGTAAAAAATATTTGAACAATGCTGCCAGAACCATTATAAGTCGCATATGTCATTCAAATTCTTAACGAAAATTGAATAAAAGGTTTGAAATTTACTAGAATATTCGAAATTAATGTTAATTTATTATAAAAGGCGGCTTATGGTGCGAAGTCTTTTAGTCATAGTTTAGGAGTAAAAGAAAAAACTTTGCTAAGGTGTTAGTAAAAGTTGTGAGTATTAAGTGGAAGTTAAATGATTTGGATACCGTATAATATTAATTGTGGAGATAAAAAGTTGTACAAAGTAAAATTATAAACTCGTGCCATTCATCATATTTAACGCCATTTAAGAGACTTAAAAACAGGTTAAACGGTAACAATATATGTAAATAATATGTTGCTCTTATTAACCTAGTGTAGGGTATTTTCAATACAATATAGATGCAAAAACCTTTAATAGTAAGAACGTCTTTCTAAAACTAACAATTCATTTAGGTGGGCAAACACAAAAAACAATAAAATAATTTTAACCAAAACCCAAAAAATAATTTCGCAAAAAAACATTTCTCTTATCAAAAAATAAAAAATAAAAAAAACCTGCATTAACTCCTGCTGAAAAGTCCAATTTTCTATTCATACCACGTTTATAGAAATCATAATTAAAAAAAAAAAATAGAAAATAGAAACTTACCCACTCAGAAAGAAAACTTCTTTACGTCAATTTTTTTTTTTTTTTTAAGAAAACTAAACTAAGACGAACATTTTATTTCCTTACCAACTATTCCTAAAATGTAAAAATCAAATAAAATAAACGAAATTGTCATAACATCCTTAAAACGCAACAAAACTGTCTGTCTTTAATCTTCAAATATACAGCCACATGTACTACCGGACCGCTAGAAGAACACTCCCTTCTTAGTTGAACAAAATTACCAACGACAGCAAACAAACGAAGGCCACAGAATGTAAAGAAAGAAATCCCTTTTTATATACGAAAAAAGAAAGAAAGAAGACTTAAGATTAACAAAAAAATAAAAAATAAAACAAAGTTAAGGTAAACTAAAGCTTGATTAATAATTTATCTTAAAATAAAAGCATTTTATAAAAACAAAAAAAAAAAAAATGGAAAAAAAATATCAACCAATTTTATGTACAGGAATTTTCTCAAACGCATTTGAATAGGGAACAAATATAAGGAGATTTGGATTAAGTCCCTTGTCACAAGAAATTTTCTTACATGATAATCATGTTTAAAAACATTACAAGATTTATGTAGGGACCAGCTAAGGAAAAGGACTTTTTAAAATTATTGTCCAATTATCATAAATTATAATAATCTAACAATATTCATTTAAAATATACAAATTAAAAATAGTGGAATACATTTAGCAAAGCCAAGTTGGACTTGTTTTAAAGAATATTTTTTTTTTTTTTGACGTATCTTTCTGCTCAAATGGGATATTCTTGAGAAAATGTCTCAATGAAAACAGGATATGGTTATTTGCATAAACTTTTAGCATTACAGCTTTGAGAGAGCTTTAGCTTGACTTGAAATTCTTCTTCAATTTGATTTATTTTTTTTATATCAGGTGGGCCATCTATTGGCTTCAATTTGAACCGGCGGCTATCACAAAATCCAGTATATTATCTACATTCATCGCTTGAGCAACATCGGGATTTATTGGAAATTTATTTCCAAAATAAAGACAATTAGTCGAAATAATTGCGAAATAATCAAAAAATATATAAAAAAATAAAAATTAAATAAAATTAAAATTTTTTGTTTTAATTGTAAAGGGTCCGCCAAATATTTTCTTTCTGAAAATGCTATAAAAAAAATTTCTGAATGTTTTCTCAAATTTCTTTTTTTATTTGAAAGTACAATCCTTCCTGTTAATAATGGAAAATAATTTCATTTAAATGGCTGCCTCGGCTGGCCATGCAGTAGCCTACGCCATCGGCCCAATTTTTAAGCACATTATCGATTGTGTGCGGCTGTATTTCACAAATGGCTTTACGAATATTGTTCTTTAAAGTGTCAGTTGTCTCTGGCTTGTTGTCGTAACACTTGTCTCTGACGGCACCCCACAAATAATAGTCCAATGGTGTCAAATCTCAGCTCCGAGGTGGCCAAACGACATCAGCTCTGCGGTTGATAATGTGATCTTCAAAAACAGGGCACAAAGCATCGAGTGTAGCTTCGGTTGTGTGGCACGTAGCGCCGTCCTGTTGAAACCAAATGTTGCTAATATCCTACTCTTCAATTTTTGTGAACAAGACATCATTCAACATGGCCCGACAACGGTCGACATTGACCACGCCTTGCTCATTTTCGAAGAAAAACGACCCAATTATGTCTCTGGACCAAAATCTGCACCAAACAGTGACTCGTCTTGGGTGTATCGGCTTTTCAATGTATGCGTGCGGGTTTTCTGTGCCCCAAATGCGATACTTTTGCTTGTTTACATACCCGCCAAGATCAAAATGAGCTTCATCTGAAAAGATGATGTTTTTGGCAAAATCGGCATCTTCTGTAAGTCGATCGGAGGCCCAGATTCCCAGCATTGTTCAAGCGTATACACAACCATACTCGTTCAGCGGAAGGATAAAACTAATTATCTGTCAAATCAGACATGAGCTTAGTGTTACCATTCACGAAATAAGCACTAGTTGATAAAAAACGTTAGATGGCGGGCCTTTTATGTAATAGTTGTCGTATAAGCGTTATTTTTTTCAAAATTCATAAATATCTCCCATACGCTCGGTGGAATTTTCGGCAATTAAATATTAAAAATCCCATAATTATTAAAAAACTAAAATAACTTTACTATTTGTTGCTCAATATCTCCAAAAATATTGGTTGTAATAAAAAACAACTTTAGAATGACTTAAAGCCGATATAATTTAAAATTTTTTAACATATGGCTTAACGAAATCGAATAAATCAATTCAAAGTTGTAATAAATTGTATGAAGCAGCCTCTCTAAAAATCTAACATTTTAGATAAAAAATTCTAAAAAAAGCTTATCCCTAGAATCTGAAAATCTAATGTTTTTTGAAGTTAGAGGTTATTCAAGGTCAGAAATTTTTTTCTTATTTGTTGCATATATATTTCAAATACTCACCTATACTACTGGATTTAACTCTGTACAGCTACACTTAAAATAGTTAATAGTAGAAATTTTGGGTGGGATATCTTGCGCTTTAAATTCAAACCAGGGTTTATTTCGAATCTGGCCATATTTATGTCATTCCATTCTATCAAAAAATTCAGTATTTTATCTGCATTGTACGAAATGAATCGATTTAAGCTTGGGCAGCGTAGGGATTTACTGGAAATTTATTTCCAAAATAAAGACAACTGGTAGGAAATAGCACGAAAGTATCGTAAAAAATTTGGTAGCGGGGAAGGACCAACAGTGCCCGGTATATGCAAGTTTATTGCTAAAGTTCGTAAAACTGGTTCCATGGTTGATGCGCCAGGACGTAAGCGTGCTCGTACACATGAAAATATTGAAGCTGTGGCTCCGAGTGTGCGTGAGAATCCTTCAACATCAACTCGTCATCGTTCTTAAGAATTGAACATTTTATGGTGCATAATATGTCGAATTTTGCGTAAGGAATTTGGTATGACGCCATACAAAGTTAATTGGTTCAAGTGTTGAAGCCGCATGACCATCTGCTTCGTCTTCGCTTCGCTAAATAGGCCAACGAGAAACTGCACGATGATTTTGATTTTGCCAAAAAAATAAAAAAAAATTTCAAAAGCTCATTTTCATCTTGGTGGGTACGTTAATAAGCAAAATTGCCGTATTTGAGTGTCAGAAAACCCAAACGTGGTCTTACAGAAGCCAATGCAGCCATTACGAGTGACTGTTTGGTGCGGCTTGTGAAGCGGTCAATGGAGACAACTATCGCACCATAATAAACCATTTATTTGTGAACGCTCTTCATGGTATTGATGTGAACGATGTTTGATTTCAACACGATGATGCCGCTTGTCACACATACCATGCCACAATCGATTTATTGTTTCAAACGTTTTATGGCCGTTTAATTAGCCGAAATGGTGACATCAGTTGGTCGCCAAGAATCTGCGATTTGACACCGTTGGACTATTTTCTGTGGGTTGCCGTTAAAGACAAGTGTTGTGCCGACAAACCAGAAACAATGGTGCATATGAATGCCATTGCAGAGATACCACCCCATACACTCGAAAAGGTTCTCTTCTTAGTCCGGTCGAATGGGATACTGTGAGACCAGCTGCGATAGCCGTCTAAATGAAATAATATTTAATTTCTAAGCGCAGCAATTGTACTTCAAAACAAGAAAATAAATTTGACAAAATTTCAAACCGTTTTTGTTGTACTACATTTTTATATTTAAACTTTTAAATGGCTCACCCGATACAACTTATATTTTCTTATTTTTAGGCAACAAGCAAAAAATAAACTATATTATATTTAGGTGTTCGTTTATATATATACAATTGTCAATTTAATTCAAATCTGACCAGAACACCGTCTTTAAATTTAAACGTCTTATGAAGATTAAAGAGATTGTTTTAAAAGAAACGTAGTATTTAATTATTTACTGACCTTTTAAATTAAATTCTTCTTAATGAGTACTACACCGCGTATTAATAATATTGAATAATTAAGTCATAATAAATTGCATACTTTTCGGCTCATTATTTATGTATTACAAACGAAATACATTGCGTATGATTAATAATCATTACTAAGCGTATACGCCTACGATGTATTTGAAACAAAAGAAAGCAAATTAAACGGACTTATTTAATTAAAAACTGTTTATAGTTAAAGTTTTTTATTGTGAAAAATTTTTAAAAGCATTTGGCGTTTTCTCATCTTTGTGGCAACATTGCAACTGAGTACACTCTGAGGCCCAGAACAATGTAATTCAATTTTAGATACTCAGTCCTGAAGTCTTCTTGATTAATCTTAACAATGGAGGTCGAACGAGACAAGTCGTTGGTGGCCGAGGCTAAACATCCCAACCACTATTTCTGTAAACGTTTTAAAAATTTTTTGCAACACATTCCTGAGTGTAGTCATAACGAAATATTGTGGCCCGCTGTACGTCTGTCGTAGGGCCGTTGAAAAGTCCTGGGGTCTAAACCCTAGGAGTTCCAATTAGATATTCAACACGGTGGTTAAGCCTATACTTATGCATGGTGCGGTTGTATGATGGAGGTCTCTGGAGAAATCCACATATTGCAGGATCTTTGATAGGGTTCTGCGGAGTGCAGCACTGATGATTACAGGTGCGCTCAGGTCCACTCCTTCGAGGGCCTTGTTTGTACTGCTGAACTGGCTTTTAGCGGATCTGATGGCTAGGCAGATGGTGGGCTTGTCTGCGATAAGGTTGCGGAAGGCAGGGGCATGTTCGGACAAGAACTACGGGCATGCGGCCATCTTTAGGTATTTGGACACGATCCCTGAGGGGATAGATTACTGCACACCCAAACACTTCCTGGATAGAATGTTCTCCGTGGTGATCTCACCAGAACCGGTAATTGGTCACGGTACCGTTAAGATTTACACAGATGGATCAACATCTTTGGAAAGGGTTGGGGCGGCATCTTTATTCCTGTATACGGAGTGAGGGAATCCTTTAAACTGCCGGACCACGGCAGTGTCTTACAGGCGGAGATCTCGGTGATAAAGAGGGCAGCGGACTGATTGATGTACTACAGGGTATACGACAGTGATATCCGGATCTGTACGGACAGTCAGGCTGCAATCAGGGCGCTCTCCGGTGTCTACTCGACATCGCGACTGGTGTGTGAATGCTGGGCATCTCTCAACGAGATAGCGAGACATTCAGACCTGGAGATTGTCTGGGTAAGGGGTTACTCGGAAATCCGGTGGAACTGTGTGGCCGACGGACTTGCGAGGGTTGGCTCTCTCCTCAGAAATGAGGAGATTGACAACTCAGTTGGGATAACACTCTCCTTTTACAGACTTATGGTCATGCGGTAGATGTTGGGTAGGGCACAGCTACGGTGGGATGATGAACCTACGTGCCCTATACCGTAGCAAATCTGGCCACTATATGATCGGGCTTGCTCGGTGTCTATTATAGGGATGCCGCGACTTAGGCTGAGAACTCTTGTGGCTGTGATTACTGGGCATTGGGTGGCTAATGCGCATGCTAGGAGATTGGGTCTGCCGTTCAATGACTGAGGAGGAAGAGGAGACTGTCGAGCACTACCTATGCCAGTGCCCGAGTCTTTCGGAAATTAGGACAGGTTTCCTTGGCAGTTTGTTGCCGGATGGCTTGTCGGACCTGGCCGGTGTGAATATCGGCAAGATCTCTTCTTTTGTACATGCGTCTGGTTGGTTCGGATTGCACCGGGATGCGGACATATAGGTTGTCCCTTTTCTGGATTACTGATGGGTCTCACAGTGGGATCAAAACTGAACCCAGGTGGGCTGGACGTGTCTGGCTACCCGTCGTAACTAACTAACTTGGAGGCTCATATGAGATGTGACCCCTTTGGTCGCACCAAATACAAAACATTAACTTGGCGCCTGAGGAATCTACATTTCTGCTGAAAGCTCTTTTATTGCCATTTCTTTGGACGGCCCAGAAGAGATTATTTTTTGATATCATGCTGTACAGACTTCCTTTGACCAGTAGATAAATAAAGAAGGCGGTCAACAATCCACGAGCAACCTATTCGACATCCTATCTATATGGTGCCTCGAAGTCGGCAATCGTACCAACAAACATCACTGAAAATCTGTTGGTTTTGCATTTCTCTTATTTTTTTTTTTTTTTTTGCTTTCCCAAGACTTGGATTGTTTGCTTTGGGCTAATTACGCGATCAGCTTAAATTTAATTTAATTACATAAACGTAAAACCAAGGCGATATGAATATTCGGCGCTAGCTTTGATTTAGACGGTTGGCCGTGTTTAAAATATGGTTACTGCTCTTTTGGTTGTTTTATTTCATTTTTAAATTTAAGCTTTTAAATAGTCCACCCGATATTATAAAATACATATCAATGATTTAGAGCAAATAAGAAGTAAATATTAATTTCATACTTTAGCCCTTACCCAAATGTCTTTAAGTGTTTTGCATTAGTTTACTTTCATTCAAAGTAAAATAATCCAAAACTATCAAAAAGAAAAAATTTTGTCGTAATTCTCAAAGCAAAATCTGCATTGGCTGACATTCTGATACCAAAGCATTCATTTCGTATGTATATGCATTAGTGTATGCAAGTATAACAATCTATACTCAAAGATAATAAAGGTAAAGTATCTTTATGCGACCAACATGACATGAATGTAGCCAGAGCAAGAAGCATAAGAAAAACCCACCGACAGACATAAACTTTAATTTTTGCTCACAGATGTTTTAGTGATAAAATACATTCTAAAATGAAGGAGCAGTCTTAACTTGTTTCCTACCTCTTTTCTACATGTAGACTAAAACTGACATTTGCACAAAATTCTTCATAGGACGAATACTACTTTATCTTCATCATTAGCAAGCAAAACAATACCAGCAGCAGCGGTAGCAGCAGCAGGTCCATTACCATTTCATTTCTTAAAAAAATAAAAAAAATAAAATCAAACGCTTGATGCCTGCCCTATATAAAGGGAATGTAAGAAATCATTTTTTTATGCTTTTGATGTTGCTGTTGTTTTTGGTTGAGCTGCAACTGAAGTTGAAGCTAAACTTGGTTGTTGCTGTTGCTGCTGTTTTTACTGACTGGAAGCATTTCATAACAAAGGAAACCAATTAAGAAAAATCCATTGTTGCACTTGGCAATTTAACTAAATATTTCAGCATTAAAATTACCAGCCAACACTTGGTGAGAATATAAGTGTATGTATGTTTTTGAAGGGTCTTCTTATAAGTGAGAATGGATGAATATGTGTGTTTGTGTGTATGTGTGTCTATATATGTAAGAATACCTGTTCTAGTCATCATGTCACTGGTAGTGTTTGAGTGCAAAAAAAATAGAAAAAACTTATGCAAAATTAGTTTAAGGGTATTTCTACTTGTTTTTTTCTAATTTCTTTCTAAAATTATGCTGCATTTTTGTCAGTGTGATTGGTTTGCAGAATCTTTTTCTTTTTTACTCATTTAACTGGCTTTTTGCGCACTATCAAAAAAAAAAAATAAAGTTAAATTAGTTAATGACTATTACAGCGTATTTCTTGATTGAAATTAAAAAAGAAAATCGTTTTAGTATTTCAACGTAATTGTAAAATAATTTTTATAAAATTATGGTAATTTTATAACATTATTCTTAAAGTATTGTAAGACAAAAGCTAAAAAATTTAATTAAAACGACCAAATAAATCAGGCAGTAACAATTATTATTATTTTTTTTTTTTTTTTGATTTTGGTAATGAAATAGCTTTAATAAAACAAATTTATTAGACATTTCAACTGAATTTATAAAAATCGAAATATTAATTCATATTTATGAATGAGAAAAGCGTTAAAACCGATAGTAGCAAATGAGTAATGCAATGGTGCGTTACAATTTTAGTCGGAGCATAAATATAATAACGAAAACCAAACACACACTAGCGGAACTACCTATTACCTATACAACAACAGTGGCAAAATTCGTCTAGAGTCCCCAATTGGTTAGGTTAGGGGCTATTAAAAAAAAAATGAGAGATCTTATCAGAAATAAAATTCTGGTATTAAACGCCAGTCTTTAGTTAAGCATGGCATTATTATATTAACGCCAGATGGATAAGGTTTTCTCTTTGTATGGCACAGATAATTCATTGGAGTAGATAGTAAGCTCGTAACGGTTCTATATTTTATTTTGTTTTTTTCTCCTATAGCATATCGGGCGATTTTTAGCGGAAATTCATTGACAATTTAATCGATAGGCGGGAGGAGAATATGGCACCGGTAAAAGCAAATTTGATTTTTTGTTATAATTATTGCTTTTCTTTAAATAATGAGTTGCTTTACTTAAAAGTTATTATTCAGCTTAATGATTAGCTTATACAGGGTTAAACATTTTTCGGTTTTAAAAAATATTTAAATGAAACATAATGCTTGAACCCTGCCATTACTTAGCGCTAGATGGCAGCACGAACACAAAAGCTTTTTCTTTCTTAGAAATTACGATCCGTCAAACGTCAGCTGTTAAAATTTTAGCCAAATTCATCGATTAGTTTATTTGTTGTAGTCGTTTGAAGTAAGCAACTTTTGTGTTTTTTGGAAAATGGAAAAAAGTGAATTTCGTGTAGTGATTAAACACTATTATTTGAAAGGCAAAACTGTGAAAGAGACAAAAGAAAAGCTTGACAAACATTACGCCGAATCTACTCCGTTAGATTATATGGTAAAATATTGGATTGCTGAATTTAAACGGGGCCGCACAAGCACTGCAACAATACCGTCAACAGGAAGGCCAAAAAAGCTGAAGAAAATATGAGGAAAATCCTCGATATCGTTATGAATGATCGCCGGGTCAAAATACGTGAGGTTTGTGAAATGGTAAACATAACATATGAACGTATGTTCAACATTTTGCATGAACATTTGCATATGAAAAAGCTATCGGCAAGATGGGAGCCGCGTTTCTCAGTGTTGAAGAAAAACGAGTTCGACAGATCACTTCACAGCGGTGTTTGGACATGATAAAGCATAATACTGCTGATTTTTGGCGAAGATTAATAACTGTTGATGAAACGTGGGTCCACTATTACCCACCTGAAACCAGAAATCAATCGAAGCAATGGGTGGAAGCTGGTGGAAGTGCTCCGATAAAGGCGAAGACAGCGAAATCGGCTGGCAAAGTTATGGCCACTGTATTTTGGGATGCACGCGGAATATTGCTCATCGATTATCTTGAAAAGGGATCCACAATCACAGGAGAGTATTATCGTGCATTATTGGATCAATTGGTTGATGAAATCAAGGAAAACCGACTACATTTAAACAAGAAAAAAGTGCTCTTTCTTCAAGACAACGCACCGGTTCACACAGCATTAGATATGATGCTAAAACTACGAGAAATCCACTTCGAATTGGTTGATCATCCACTTTATAGTCCAGATTTAGCCCCTAGTGACTTGTTCCTGTTTCCAAACTTGAAAAAATGGCTCGCAGGAAAAAGATTCATCTCAAACGGAGAAATGATTACCGAAACTAATGCGTATTTTGAGGAGTTCCCAAAATCGTATTATTCAGATGGTACAAAAAAGTTGGAAAATCGTCTTACTATGTGTATTGAGCTAAAAGGATACTATGTTGAGAAATGAATGGTTTTTGAAAAAAAAATGTTTGTTTCCTACCTAGGTAGCTTCAATATCAATCCGCCCTCGTATGTACGAAATACAATGCCATCTAGATGACCAAACAGTCACTTTTTCTGGATGAAATTACTTTTCCGCAATCACTTCTAACGTCTTTTAAACCCATATGTGACAAATTTCCTTGTTGCGAGAAATTAGAACATTTTGTTAAAAAGTTCAAACACATTTGAATCGCCAATTTTGTGCTAATTTTAAACTGTTTTTGTGGGCTCTGCCGTTATTAAGCGATTTGTATTCGTAAATGCGAAACTTTCGCCAGGCCGTTGGCTTGGAAACCACTTAATGCGTAGCTCGGATTACTAAAAAATAAACGTTATCTCTAATTGTTGGCAGGTGTATGTCCACGCTAAATGTGTTTATTCAATTTACTAACCTTTTTTTCCATTTTTCAAAGACAAAATTTACCTGCAAATAACAAAACAATAAGGGGGTGGAGTGGTGTAGTGGTTAGAATGCTCCCATACAACACAAGCGGCCCAGATTCGAATCCCCAACGAAGGATACAGCAAAAAAAAAAGATTTTTGCGGTTTCTAGTGTTTAATAAAGAGACTTTAACCTCCCTCCAGACAAATCCATCTAAAAAAAGGCCTCTTTACTTTACAATTTACTTCTAGCGATGATGACAAACGTCAGACATATGATGAGGAAAAAAAACAATGCTCAGTAAGGATCTTTAGCACTACACAATCATACGGACCATGCGAGCTGCAGTAGACTAATCATTTGTTCAGCTTGAATAAAAACTAGATTGATGAATGAAACTGAAACAAGGCAATAGATGCTTCCCTAGAGAAGTAACGAAGAAAAAAAATAACAAGAAAGATAAGAAGAACCATTAAAGAGAATTACAAAGGTTTCATGAGAACCGAATATTACATATAAGTAATTCAAACAACCAGCTAAGTGATTCGAAGTTTCATGTGTAAATAGTGGTGTATAAGTTACGACACAATTGAGAAAATTAATTGCATCTTTGCTCTAAGACAAATCTGCTCACCCTGTATTTAACTTATGCATTTAATTACAATAAATTAAAATTTGAAAACTTTTGTATTTTGAACAGAAGTTTTTAGTTCTTCATTGACAATCACAATTCTATTCAGTTGCAATTACTTTATGAAAATTATAATTAAATTTGCAAGTTTTGTTGATGCAATTTCATTTACTGCATAAAAGAATGAGAAAAAAGTTACAATTCATGGCAATTAATTACTATTTGCCAAAACCAATGAAACGTAATGAAGTTTGAAATGAATTGCATTGAGTTTGTAATTAAAACGTAATTAAAATACAATTTCATTTTAATGCCACTTTTTTCTTTCTTTGCCGACCAACAACTTCCACTACGAGAAAAACAAGAAAAAAAAAAACAAAAAACTCAAGAGAAAAGGTAAAACAAAAAAAGAAACGAGTCCAAATGTATATATAAAAGTAAAAAACTATAAAGGTTATAAAAACTTAACATTATTCTCACAATTCTCACAATTCTCAACTCATTTTCGTATTTTTCTACGCCCGTTTTATACTTAATTGAACGAATAGTTCCTTTAAGTTTGTTTTGTTTTTTATTTTGTAAAGGTCGCATGTAACTTTACTTAAGAACTATTGCTGCAACAGTTGTAGGTGGAGGTTTTGGTTAAAGCAAAACTTTTTCCATAGGTACACCAACTAATTGACCAACCGGAAATAATATGCGCAAGAAATAGGCGAAGGAAACTTCACGCGCTTCGTATTCGCAACATAAAATAATACCAAAAGAAAATGAATGAAATAAAGAAAATATTGAGAAGAAAAAGTTGTTCATTTAATAATACACAGCAGTCAGTGAATGGTATTTATTTTAGCGAAAACTTTCAATTCCATACAGTTATCGTCAAGAACTTGTCCCAGCCAGGGATTTGGTCGAAAATGGCAAATTAATCAATTTAATTCTTGTTTAAAACTGAAGTTGAATGAAGAATTTGTTTAAGAAAAGCGAATATTTTTTATATTCAATGTGTGTCATTGATCTCTTACAATGCTTCTTCTAATGACTTCGAAGAACACTCTAAATTCTTATTAAAAGCTACGCTTTCTTTGGCATTTTTCAGACTGATATCTTTGCTGTCCTTAGGGCAGCACAGTTTTTTTTTTGAATTGGCTGCTGAGGGAGATATCGTGGTCATGTACATAGACAGTCAGGCGGCTATCGAAACGCTCACTGGACGCCATGTCAGCTCATGGCTGGTTGCATTGTGTAAAAGTACTCTCACATAGCTCTAATCGCTCATACAGCAAAATGAAACTTCCGATGAGCTGGCGAGGGCGGGTCCGGCTGGGGTTAAAAAGGCAGATGCGCCTATAATAGACAGCTGGGCCTAACGTAAAGGGTCCGCCAAATAAATTTTTTTTTTTTTTTTTTTTGAAAATGCTGTGAAAAAAAACTACTAAATATTTTCTCAAATTTCTTTTTTATTTGAAAGTACGATCCTTCCGGTTAATAATGGAAAATAATTTCATTCGAATGGCTGCCTCGGCTGTCCATGCAGTAGCCTACACGATCGGTCCAATTTTTAAACTCATTAACGATTGTGTGCAACTGTATTTCACCAATGGCTTCACGAATATTGTCCTTTAAAGCGTCAATTGTCTCTGGCTTGTTGACGTAACAAGTCCAACGGTGTCAAATCGCAGCTGCGAGGTGGCCAAACGATATCAGCTCTGCGGCTGATAATGCGATCTTCAAAAAGAGGGCGCAAAATATCGAATGTAGCTTCGGCTGTGTGGCACGTAGCACCGTTCTGTTGAAACTGAATGTTGCTAATATCCTCCTCTTCAATTTTTGTGCACAAAAATTCTTTCACATGGCCCGATAACGATCGACATTGACTGTAACCGCCACTCCTTGCTCATTTTCCAAGAAAAATGGCCCAATTATGCCTCTGGACCGAAATCCGCACCAAACAGTGCTTCATCTTGGGTGTATCGGCCTTCCAATGTATGCGTGCAGGTTTTCTGTACACCCAAATGCGACAATTTTGCTTGTTTACATACCCGCCAAGATCAAAATGAGCTTCATCTGAAAAGATAATTTTTTTTCGCAAAATCGACACCTTCTGTAAGTCGATCGCAGGCCCACTTAGCGAAGCGAAAACGCATTTGACACAACCATATTCGTTCAGCGGAAGGATAAAGCTAATTATCTGTAAAATCAGACATGAGCTAAGTTGAAAAAAAAACGTTAGATGGCGGACCCTATAGCTTAGACCTGGGGTGAGCCAAAACTACCCATACACTATTTTCCAAATAATTTTTAACCGATCTTGCCACAGCGTTATCATGATGGAAAATTATGGCCTGATATCTTGTCAAATATTCTGATCATTCTTCGTTGATTACTCTGTTCGAACGCATCAATTGTATTCGGTACATGTCACTTGTGATTGTCTGACCTGACTTCAACAGCTCATAATACTAAACACCCTTCTGATTCCATCAATTACAGAGCATTATCTTGGCGTCATGAAAATTGGGCTTCGGCGTTGGTTTGGCTGTTTGGCCGGGCTTTACATATGATTTTTTTCGCAGGAGTTATTTTTTAATCATCAGTAACAATACGATGCAAAAATAACTTAATTTTGTTGCGTTTAAGCATCATTTCCGACATGTAAAATAGCCTTTCAACGTTTCTCGGCTTCAATTTATATGACACCCAATATCCTTGCTTTTAAACGTAGGAAAATTGCTTGCTGTGTGAGACTCCCAATGATAATGCAAGTTCTTCTTGCGTTTGACAACAATCGTCGTCGAGAAATGCTTCCAATTCCTTATCTTCAAACTTTTTCGTCTTACCAGGCCTCTCCTTGTCATCTGTGTCGAAATCACCACTTTTGTTTCGCGCAAACATTCGTTCATAATTTTTTGAGTTGGTGCATGTTGACCTTATGCTTCGACCAACAATCGATAACTTTCAGCAGCCGTTTTCATCATACGAAAGAAGGTTATCCGAACCGCAAAATATCTTTTTTAGGCACAAAACTCGACTTTGGCTTCTATTGAATACTGAATTATAATGACAGATGTTTACCGTGCAAACTAATATATTTGTTATTATTGACAGAAACCATAAGCGATAGTTATACCATATGTTGTCAAAATCGACATTATTAACTTGTGTATCCGGGTAACCGGTTAAAACCACTTTTTTAGTTTTAACTTTTCAAACTATTTGAAAAAGTCGAATAATCGATTTCGTTAGTACCAGTGCTTCCGCTCTAGCTAACTATATAGTCGCGATGGCAGACCATCCTTCTTGCAAATTTCTACAGCAGTAGGTCGAATGGTACGCAAATATTTAAGTCCTTGTTGAGTTTTCCATGTTAAGTTACATTTCGCAAATAAGCAACAATTTTATTTTGAGTGACAATTTGTTAATATACCGATAATTATATTAAAAATTGTCAACTGTTATAAGTTTACAAGGTTTTCCTGTTCAGATTGATATACTAACAGAAGACTGTTCAATCAAACAAATACAATACAACTTTACATATTAAAATAAACTAAAAGATATGTACACACATATGTACAAAGGCACAAGGCTTACATACATACATATGTGCATATACGATAAAATTTAAGGTAGAAGGGCCATGACAATACGAAGCATATGCCAGGCCAACATGTTAGTTTATTGGCCTGTGTAAGTAATTTCACTTATAAATGGGCATGTTTATCTGTGTGTGTGTGTGTGTGTGTAAAAGTTTTGTTAAACAATTAGTAAATGTATGAGTTCAAGTTTTTTTGTAGTTGTTGTTGTGGCAACACTTCCTTAATATCTTACTCTTCTACACTGACCACCAGTTAAAGTCTCTATGTCTCAATAGTTTTGAGAGAATGTATGGCCACTTGGGTTTATAAACAAAAACAGCCGGTTTTTCTTTCTTTTTTTTTTTTTTTTTTTTATAACTATTTGCTCTTGTTATTGTTGCCTTTCAATTTTTCTTTTTTTCTGTACGAACTTTTAGTTGTTTTTATAATTTGAAAAGGTAACCCATTATAAGTTCCCTGAGAAAGCGGGAGTGAGCGTGAGAGAGAGTTTGTTTTTAATGTTGTTTAGGAATGCCAGTATTAAAAACTTTATCCCTAATATGTATGTTTTATAATTTGTTGCTGTTGTTGCTGTTGCTGCTGTTGCTGCTATAGTTGTTTTTAAAAGCTATTAACTTCAATATTCTCGGCTAAGTGTGTGAGAGTGTGGGTGTGACTCAGTTATGCTCAGTTGTGATGGGAGTAGGTAAACAAATATTTTTCTCTTCATTTTCTTTTCTTTTTAATTTTTGTTTGTTTGTTTTCTATAGAGTCTTAAAATATTGTTGTTGTTGCTGCTGCTGTTTTTGTTTTTGTATTTGTTTTTATTTTTACTACTACCACAACTGCGTCTGCCGTTGTAAATGTATTAAAATTAATGTTAATGTGTTTGTTAGAAGGTTAAGAGTCTTTATTACTCGTATATGTAATGTTGTTGTCTTGTTATTGTTGTTGATTATAGTTTTCTACAGGCATTGATAAAAATGTGTGTTAATAGCTAAGAGGAAAAACTTTTTCAAAAATAAATGAATGTTTGTATGTAAGTATGAGTGAGTGAGAGAGTGTGGTAGCGAGAGAGAGCACATATATTATTAAAGCTTTTTTTTATAAGCTAATTATCAACACTTTTGTGCACACATTCTCTATTTGTATCCTAGCACTTAAACGCACATATTTAAACACACTTGTAAGCATACATATACTACTAAGCGTAAATATTGTTATTGGTTGCAGTTTTTCTTAAATAGGGTTGCCTAAAAATATGTTACACTTTGTGGTTATAAATAAACAAGTTTTCTCTTAGTTAAACGGACCTTTTTTTTGAAAGCATAAGAATGTCATGGAATTAAATCATATATTGCCAGACAAACACTCAAGTGCATGTGCATTATTTACTACCTTGTAAATAAATGGCGCATTAGTCTGGCTCTTGGGTATATACCAACAGCCTGGAGGAAACAGTGAGTGGTGTTCATCCTGAAGGTAGGTAAGAGGGAGATAACACATAGAAAGATTAGCCTCAAATCTTATACGATGAAGACACTTGAAAAAGTTGTGTTACAATTATATAAATTGGGGGGACTGCAACGCGTGCCATTGCATCTAGGGCAACATGCTTACAGAGTGGACAGATCAACGAAAACGGCACTCGCTCAATTTTTAGGAACTATACAGATATCCTGGGAAGACAAGGTGATTGCTGTATGTGCTTCCCTGGCCATAAAAGGGGTGTTTGATAACACTTCTCATAAAGTTATAGAGAGGGCGCTAGTAGGAAAGAGAGTTGATCCTACTATAATGAGATGGATGACAAAGACACTTCCTACTTGACTACATTTTAAAATTTAAACTTTTAAATGGCCCACCCTTTATAGAGAGCCATTACTACGGATCCGCTCTTCAGTATGAGAAATAGCCATCACTTCGGCCTGTAACACACTGCAGTAATCCAGAAAAAAACCACTGCCCACTCCTTTCTCGAGTCTGGAAAGGTGTGTTTGGTCGATATCACCCAGTATCAAGGGTTCCTCAGGTAGAATATAGTAGTGTCCAGAGTGGATAATATGCCAGCGTGATAGAGTGTTCAGTCTCACCGCTACAAGCATGTTGCCTGCCAAATATCCCCGAAGGGAGCTATCGTAGCAGTGGTACGTAAGGCACCTGCGATCTGTATTGCATCAGATCTCCTGACCTTGTCAAAAAGTCTGAGACTGCAATATTTATCGAAGACACTGCACACTCTGCTCTCCAGTCTAGAACCAGCCGTATAGACATCCAATGAATCACTGGAGATGATAGAGCCAGAAGAACAATCCTCCCTACTAGGAATCATGACACAGAATCACCTATAGAATTTAGCTCCCGATGAGGCAAGTCAATATCACCCATTAAATAGGGTTCCTCATATAGAATAGAGGAGTGTGCCGAGGCGATAATATGCCAACATGATAGGGCATTAAGTCTACCGCTACAAGTTTAGCCCGTTGCCTGACAAGTATCCCCTCAGGAAACTATCCAAACATTATTAAAAGAGCTCTTATAAGGGTGGTACCTAACGCACCTGTGATCTGGATTGCAGCAAATTTCCTGACCCTTTCAAGGAGTCTGATATTGCAATACTTATTGAGGGCAGTGCATAAGAAGACCACTCCAGACAAAAGATTGTGTTCAATAGCCGCTGAATAAGTCCAATGGATAACGCTAGGACTGGGACCCCATTTCACACCCATTGCTCTTCTTCCTTTGCAAGCCTTTCAACTTAAAATGGGGTCAAGTAGCTAAACCTGGTCCCATTCACACTGGGCAAATAAAAGTGAGGCATTTTATACCTCCTAGTGAAGAACATTGTTTTGGTCTTACAAAGGCTCACACTAAGTCCAAACTCCCTGCAACACCCAGATACAAACCACAAGGAAAAATTGAGCTTGTCCGTTAGTGTCTGTGGGCAAATGCCAGACACTGCAATGGCGACATCATCCTCGTAAGCGACGAACCTATCGCCAGAAGAGTCAATCCTACTAAGGAGCTTGTTAACCGCAAGGTTTCAGATTAGCGGACTGCCCCCTGTGGGGTGGGGTACCCCTACTGACCGTTCTCTGATACTCTACATCCCCGAAGGAGGAAATAACGAACCGAGACCGCGACTGACTGTTCATGAGCTCTTTTAATTCCTAACAAAATTTTTCATGTTTATTTAGGAAATGGCAATCCTCTTATTTAGTATTTAAAAAAAAAAAAAAAACACCTCTTCTCTTGTCAAAACTTCTCGCTCATACCCAACTCAACTCAAGCTGCTACCCCAACCAGTGATATGCCTGATTATATAGTTTTGCTCTATTTTCGAATGAGTTGAAGGAGGGCTAAAATAACCAGAAAGTTTATGAAGCTCTTGAGGGTTTTTTCACTTTAAGTTTTTGTTGTTGTTATTGTTGTTGTTACTCATGTTTTTGTTTTTAACTTATAATTTGTTTTGAAAGTTGGTTAAAAATTACCTTTTTTTCTCTTTATTTTCCTGCCATACATTTACTAGGTTATTTTCGAAAAATGTTTTTCTTATAGTTTCAGAAAAAAAAGAAAAAATTTTTTGTTTTTTTTTGTTTGTTTTTTTTTTTTTTTTCGTTAATTTTCGAGGGCATACGTGTTAATCGTTATGAAATGTGAAGTTTTATGTTTTAAGTGCTTAATTTGATGGTGAAGATTTTTTTTTAGTGGTGGTTGTATGAGCTTTTGTTTCAATTTTGTTTGCTGTCTGGTTCCCCGTCAATTTTTATTTAACAGCACGCATACTTTAAAGGCGTTGGAAATTTTTCATTTTTTGGTTTAAATAAAACAATTTTCAGCAATTGTTTTGTAATGGTTGCCCTTAGTTGAATACTTTGCTAGAATTGCAGCATTTGGTGCATGTGTTTGCACTATTGTATCAGCTTGGCACACTTTTTTCTTTTTTCTTTTTGGTAGTCTTGTTACTATTTTTGAGAACTATAAAGTTTCATTATTAAAGCCGACATAATTGTTGTAAAAATTATACGTTCGGCTAACTTTTTCCTTTGGCAATTACACCGACTTAAGCCCAAAAAAAGCAATTTTTCTTTTTTTCTTTTCAAATCTTGACACAAATTTTTTTGCGCCATAGAATCTGTTGTAAGACAAAAGTACAAAACAAGCAAAAGAGTATTTACCTCAACACCTAAAACTAATCCCTGCAATCGCTTAGTCATTAGAGGCATTTATCAAAGGCTTTATTTTTTCAATGATGTATTATTTTCTTGAACCAGCATATAATAAACTCATTTTGCTTTATTTTGGTCTATATTTTACTAAAATTTAATCTGCCACTTAAATCGTTATTACTGTACAACTAATTACTATAATTGGCTGCCTAATAAACTACTAAAATACTTATTTTTTCCTTCTTTGCCACTAAATCCGTCATAAGTGTATTGCTAGAAATAATCACTCCCATCTCTGCCTGTATGACAGCCACATCAATTTATGTTGTTGGCTTAGAAGTACTCGAATCATATTAATGTTTCATTTAAATCGCAATAAAAAGCTTTTGAAAGTGTTCAAATTATCTTGTATGTACTACAATGCAGCTAATTAATGATATTCAAAATAAAATATTACTGGCAATTAAATTAAAACTTGAAAGAGTAAAATACATAAATACGGTTACATATCAATTATAATAAATGTTAGTCTAACCAAAACACACGCTGTTAATTGTAAATAAAACACAAAGTTTGCAGAGTATTATCTCAATATTTTTTACTGTGAAGAAACAAAAAGCGCTCGCCACGTTTTCGGTGGCATACCTCTATTTGTCGGTCCATATTTTCAATGACTCTTAGACATATTACCTTAATCAAAAAGATTCCGGACTAACCCTCGTATGGCGGTCCCATTGTTTCGATTTAAGTTTTTTTGTTCCATTATTTTCTTTAGGCTAAAACACGTTCGCCGTAATGGTTTTTTTAACTCGACTGAAAAGAAAAAGTTACAAATCAGGTGAATTCGGTGGCTGTTAGATAGTATTTGTTGCATTTTTCATAAAAAAAAGAATATTTCGAATAATGATGGCACTGTGCGTTATCATGGTGCAAACTCCACGAGTTTTCTGCCCCCAATTCCGGTCACTTACGGTGAATTTCTTCCGCTTACGTCTCATAACACCTAAATAATACTCTTTGTTTACTGTCTGGCCTTTTGGCAAATATATATGATGCACTACTCCGTTGTAATTGCCTTCTTTTAACTAAAACCGACTTGTTTTTTTTTTTTTTTTGGTCTCGGCTCATTTGGTCAACGCCATTTACTTGCCTGATGTCTCGATTACATGTCGTACTCACAAGCCCACGTCTCGACTCCAGTAATGATCCTTTCGATGAATATGGGATCGGATTCTAGCTCACAAGTCATATGTTTTGTGACCTTAACTCGGTCCCTATTTTGAATGAAATTGAAGTGTTTTGGCAGCAACTTTGCTGCTAACCGACAGAGATACAAATCATTAACCAAAATGTCTTGGACAGATACATAGGCAACGTTCAAGTTTTTCGCCATCTCTCTGATGGTTAATTTATAGTTATTGACCAACATTTTGTTTACTTCTACAAATGTTTTCGTCGGTTTTTGATGTCGATGGTCTGCTAATTATTGACTATTTCTTTTAAATGTCTCCAAAGCAAGAAGTCCAACGGTGCCAAATCACATAATCGTGCCGGCCAATTAACATCGTCACGACATCAGATAACACGGCCATTTGATTTCTCGCGCAAAAGAGCCATTCTGACGTTAGCTGTGTGGCTAGTAGCACTATTCTGTTGGAACCACATATCGTGCAGGTCCATATCCTCAATTTCTGACTGCAAAAATCTGTTATCATATCTCGATAGCGAACACGATTCATGGTAAGTGCTTGGCCGACCTCATTTTCGAAGAAGTATGGCCAGTCAAAAAAGTCCATGTTTTTGGATGCATCAGTTTTTCAACAATCATGCATGGATTCCTATTGTCCTAATTGGGGCAATTCTGCTTGATAACGAATTCATTGAGGTGCAAGTGTGCCTCATTGCTTTTTTGATTTGATTTTCTTCGTAAAGTCACTATACACTTCTGTTTCTTCAACTAACCATTCAGCATATTGATGACACTTGAAATGGTCTGTAGGCTTCAGCTCTTGAGTCAAGTGAACCTTGCAAACGTGTAAATTTAAATCTTTACCCAGTATTCGCAACAGTGATATTAGTGAGGTGCCTAATTGTTGTGTCCAACGAGTCGAGATTGACGGCTCTTTTGCTATACTATGGCGAACAACAGAAATGTTTTCAGCAGAACGAAATTGGATAGCATATGCTGGTCTTCCCACATATCCTATAGATCCGGTTTACTGAAATTTAAGCACAATTTTCCCGATTATGACCATATTTTTTGGACTATGCTGAACAAAAAAATCACAAAATGTACGAAATGTATTTTGACAATCTTAACGCTCTGCTAAATTGTATACTAGAGTGGTACGAAAACAAAAAAACTTGTGCCAGTCACTCCCTAGGATTAAAGATGATGTAAAAACAATTCCAAAAATAATTTTTTTAATTTTTTTGCCGCACCTACCAGCGCCGCACTTTTAGTATTTTATTCACTGTGTCGCCATTTTTAGTTCGATCATAACATTTTGTATACCGGTGTTCATGGCTCTGTTAGAGCTACTTTTATGTCTTTAATAGTCAATTTTGAACGCGATTTTTACTGATCAAAAGCCTTTAAGTCGCAAATTGGAACTCATTCTTCTAAAAAAAACTTATTGTCCTTCGAAAACTGAACAAAATTCAAAAAATGTTTTGTGCCAAATGTTAAACTCCCATATTAGGAGAACATAAAGAACAAGTGTGCAACTCTGGCATATAATACTATAAAATTATTATTTTTTATATATGTTTTTTGCAGAAATAACATATTGTTACGTTTTAACCTTTTCAAAACATTTGAGTTCGTTTAAATTGGGTTTAAGTGAAATAAATATCGCTTTGTTTTGTAGTTTCAAAATTTGTATTTATTCCACTATAACTTTTATTCTGTTTGTCTCCATACAACACTTAATATTCGTTTTTACAACACTCTTATTTCCCCTTTAACACAACTTTATTTACTGACAGACAAACGATAACTAAACTACGTAGGCAAAGCAGGAAGGTTCAGGAAATATTAACCATCTTCTGTTTTCATATCCGTTACTTCAAATGTAACGTAAAGATGGTCGATGTGGCAGTGCTGACAAATTAACAGGGTAACACAAAATATACCAAAATCACACAATACAGTGTTGTATTTTTAATATCATAGCAATATGTATATAAACCAGGGTTGTTTAAATAAAATCTAACACACCGGGTTTTATTGGTTTTTTTATGTTTTTTTTTTGGGTTTTATAACTGCTTCCGAATTTCGTTCAAGTCGAAAATAGTTTTTGTTTTTAGTACTATTACATTTTTTTAGTATTTATAATGCAATTTTGCACTCCTAGTGCGATCAAGGCTTCATTGTGTACTTTGAGCTACTAAAACTCGATGATCGGAGAAGACTGTAATTAATTTGCTTAAACCGTGCATTATAAGAAGACGACCGTAAAGACAGACAGACAACACCCAGTCTCACTTCGCCAAAGTTGCCAAACAATTGCAAAAAACAATCAAATGCCACACCCGCCATAATCTTCAAATATTGCTAATTCTGAATATTGTCTGCTTCGATAGATACAATATCTTTTGGCTTCAGTGTATCGCTTACAAAGATGAGTAGTTTTCGGACATTGGCTTAGAGGTGAGGAAAACAGGTAAGCAGTGATTTGATAAATTTGCTTTGCTAAATTTGTTAATTCATTATCTTTTTGAGTTAAAAAAAGCGGACCGAGTTAAATTATACTCCCAATGCGTAAAATTTAATTATTTTTATTGTAAATAAAATACGAAAACCTTTAAATAAAAAACCCATCCGGGTTTTTTTAAATATAATATTCAATAGAACCCGGGTGGGCTTAACGGGTTACCCAGTGGGTTGCCAGCCCTAATATAAACACATAAATGAATTAAAAAAAAGAATCTGCATTTTTACCTTTTTAACTTTAGAAAAAGCTCTTAATACTTCGTTCATTTTTGTTAGGTGATCAATTTGTCATTATATCTTGTAATTATGGTTTCCACATATCAAATGTGTATATTAACAAAGAAAACATTATTAAATAAATGATCTCCATAACATAACTGATCTCCATGAATTTTTAATTTTTTTAAGTCCTTAAAGGGATGCTAAAAGTCATACGTCTCTCAGGCATATCGTTATAAGGTTAACGTTATCTTTCTACATTTAAGTTTAACAATAACGTTTCTTTTTTTATACGTATGTTTAATTTATGCCACGAGTGTTTAAATGTTTCTATTTTGTATAATAATTATTAATTAATATTTCAATATATTTGCACTATATTATTGCTTGAAGTAGACTTTAATATCAAAATTTCTCATTAATTGATATTTTTCCAACTACAAATAAGACACTCGACTATAATTATAATTGTTTCTATATATGTACGTAAGTGTTATTATGTCAGGTCCGCCATCTAACGTTTTTTTTTTTTTTTTTGTCAACTAGTGCATATTTCGTGAATGGTAACACTTAGCTCATGTCTAATTTGACAGATAATTAGTTTTGTCTTTCCGCTGAACGAATATGGTTGTGCATGTACTTGAAAAACGCTGGAAAATATTGCTACATTACTTTGATCGATCGACTTACAGAAGATGCCGAATTTGCCAAAAATATCATCTTTTCAGATGAGGCTCATTTTGATCTTGCCGGGTATTTAAACTAGCAAATTGTCGCATTTGGGGCACAGAAAACCCTCACGCATAAATTGAAAAGCCGATACACCCAAGACGAGTAACTGTTTGGTGCGGTTTTTAGTCCAGAGGCATAATTGGGCCATTTTTCTACGAAAATGAGGAAGGAGTGGCCGTTACAGGAAGGAGAGAAGAGAAGGATATTAGCAACATTGAGTTTCAACAGGATGGAGCTACGTGCCACACAGCCGAAGCTACACTCGATGTTTTGCGCCATGTTTTTGAAGATCACATTATCAGCCACAGAGCTGATGTCGTTTGGCCACCTCGGATCTGCGATTTGACACCGTGGGGTGCCGTCAAAGATAAGTGTTACGCCAACAAGCCAGAGACAATTGACGCTTTAAAGGACAATATTCGTGAAGCCATTGGTGAAATACAGCTGCACACAATCGATAATGTGCTTAAAAATTGGACCAATCGTGTAGGCTACTGCATGGCTAGCCGAGGCAGCCATTTGAATGAAGTTATTTTCCATTATTAACCGGTAGGATTGTACTTTCAAATAAAAAAGGAAATTTGAGAAAATATTCTGTAGTTTTTTTTTATAGCATTTTCAAAAAAAAGCTATTTGGCGGACCCTATAAACTCGTAAATGATCTCCTTAACACTTATATAAATTTTTAATTTTTTGATGTCTTTAAAAAGATGCTAAAAATCATACGTGTCTCAGACGTGTCGTTATAACGTTAACGTTATCTTTCTATATTTAAGTTTAACAATAACGTTTCTTTTTTTATGCTTATGTCTAATCTATGCCACGAGTGCTTAAATTATTCTGTTTTGTGTAATAATTATTTATTAATATTTCAACATATTTGCACTACATTATTGCTTGAAGTAGACTTTAATAAATCAAAATTTCTCATTAATTGATATTTTTTCAACTACAAATAAGACACTCGACTATAATTATAATTGTTTCTATATATGTACGTAAGTGTTATTACATATGAAAATGTATTTCTTAAAGAATGAAGAAGCATTTAGGCACTCACACACAAATAGACATACATAGACATTAATAAATAAGGAAATCCTTTAAAGTTAATATGTTAACAAATACCAATGCAAACACGCAATTTCCTAACAAAACAACACATACACATATTATTCAATACATGTACATATACGAAGGTATATGTATATGCATACATGTAGGTGTGTAAGTAAACTAACATATATAGCGTGTGTTTTAATATGAATATGTTCAGAGCACACTAGGTTTGTTATAATTATTATATTGGATTTGAATTTTAGTGCAGCATATTGCACTTCCTATACAAATGCTTACATACATACAACAGTTATACTGTATATTTTGCATGTACACACACATATTATATATAGGAATGCACATTGTTCTCGTTGTTGTTGTTTTAAGTAAGAAGTATTTCATTGAAACAATAAACAATTACAACTGCTATAAAGGCAGTATTTACATTGAACAACGTAACCAATTCATTACAGTGGCATTGAAATTACAAAACAATTGGTTTCTAAGAAAGTAATGTTAAAGGGAATGTTAAACTTTAGGGATTAATTGATTGATTGATGCATTGATTGAGGCCAAAATGCATTACCATCCAAAAATTAGCTTTTGTACAAACCTATCTGTTACTCACAACAACTCTACATAAATTTTTGCACTATCTCAGGTCATAAAATTTGGCATTGCTTATGATTACTCCTTATTCCAGTCTGGGTATAAAAAAAACCGAGCCCACAGGGTTTTAACGGGTTTAATAACCGCTTCCCAACTTCATTCTATTCGACAATATTTTTGTTATATTTGTTGGTAAAAGTACGTTGTTTTAGTATTTATAATACAATTTTATCAAGGATATGTTGGGTACAATTGGCTGCTAAAGCTGACTGCAATTATTTCGTTTCAGTCGTGCATCATGAGAAAAACGGCCGGAATACAAAGACATGATAAAGTTATTCTGTTGCATGACAACGTTAGGCCTCATATCGCAGAAGTTGCCAAACGCTTGTCAGAAACGCCAAAATGCTGCACCCACCGTATTCTCTGCACATTGATTCCTCCGACTATTGGTTGCTTCACGGATACAATATCTTTTACCATTTCACCGAATAACTACTTTTCAAGAAATGTAAAATCGGCTTCAGAGCTGGATCGCCTCAAAAGATGATACGTTTTTCGAAAGCGGGATTCGGAAATTGGCTCAGAGGTGGAGAAAGGCTGTAAACACTGATATGCCGAATTTTTATTTTGATTAATTTTTATCATTTTTGAGCTTAAAATAACGGACCAAATTAATTTGTACTCTCAATACAAAAATTACGTATATTTTTGTTGTAAGTCCAATAGGAAAATATTTAAATAAAAAACCCACCAGGGTTTTTTTTAAATATAATATCCAATAAAACCCGGTTTGGCTTAATTGGGTTACCCAGTGGGTTGGAATCTGAGTTAGATTCCAGTTCATCACATAACTAATACGATTTACAGAACTTCTATGTGGCGTTTATCAGGGGCTTGGCGCTAGGGTTTTAATGATGGATTATACTGCCTAAAGGATTTTGTGCTTTCTTTTCAGCTTTGTCAGTAATAAATTATAAATTATCCATAGCCATTCAAAAGTTTGTATTCAAAAATGAAATAAAACAAAAACGGTTTGAAATTTGATTCCGGTTAGAAATGAAATATCACCGCTGCTGGCCTCACAGTACCCCATTCGATCGGACCAATTTTCGAGAACTTTTTTGAGTATAGGGGTAGTATCTCAGCAATGACTTCACGAATGTTGGCCTTCATATTGTCTCTGGCTTGTCGGAATAACACTTGCTTTTAACGGCTCCCCACAGAAAATAGTTCACGGTGCCAAATAGGAACTTCATGGCGGCCAACTGGCATCACCGTTTTGGCTAATTAAACGGCCATCAAACGTTTGACGCAATAAATAGATTGTGGCATGAGATGTTCGCAAGTTGGCAAGACCCAATGTTGCTTTCTGACACACAGACGTGGTGGTGTGTTGTCGTTTGTATCTATGGGTAATGTAGATATTGAGGAATCAGATGCTCTTGATATTCTGGGCATGAGAATTCATTGTGACTTGCGTTGGAACGAGCACATATTTCGAGTGTCGAAAGAAGCATTCAAGTGTCTCGACTTCTTAAGAGAGTGTAAGAATTACTTCACTCCATCTGATCTCCTTAATATTAACAAGACCTATATCCGACTCAAACTGGAATACAACTGGTACTAGCCCATATATGGGCTAGTGTTCTAACGAAATTAAGGAACTAATTCCTAATAATCATATATTTTTACGTAGTAATCGTATTTCTCGTAGAGCTCATGCCTTTGTAGTTGATTGTCCAGTAAATCGCACAACGTATTATAGGGAGAATTCGTTCTTTGGTCGCATTATTCGTTTGTGGAGCAATTTTTCTGTGAATGTTTTTCCTGCCACTTACGACGTGAGCAAATTTAAATCGAACGTCCACCGACACTACTCTATCTATCCTCCTTCTCACAACATATTTTCCTAGTACCAGCACAATGCACTGCATGAGCCCCTGAGTGCTGGTCTTATTGAAAAAAAAAAAAAAATTGCACCATCCTGTTGAAACCAAACATCGTTCACATCAATACAATGAAGAGTGGGCATAAGAAAATCGGTTATCATGGTGCGATAAGTGTCTCCATTACCCGTTATGGTTGCGCCGTCCTCATTTTCAAAGAAATATGGACTAATGATGCCTCCGCTTCACCCGTAAAAATGCATTGGCTTCTGTAAGACCACGTTTTGGTTTTCTAAGCCCCAAATATGGAAATTTTGCGTACGCAGCAAAATGAAAATAAGCTTCATCCGAAAAGATGCTTTAATTTTTGATTTTTTATTTTTCCGACCAATTGACTTTGTCTTAGAAATATATTTTCAATAAATTACAACGTTGCTCAAGCATAAATCGACTCATTTCGTTTAGTGGAGATAATATACTGAATTTTGTGATAGAACAGATTCCCCACCCTTCACAGCTTATATACTTCTACTGGAGACTTGTTCAGTGATAGGATAGAAATTTTAATGGTTGTTACTTTTGCCAAGTTCTTAAGCCATTTTAGCCTAATATCTCTGGCATTCTCCTTCAACTGCTTTCCCGTGCTTGAATTCTTTCCTGCTTGATTGAAACTTATGTTTTATATTAAATCCACTGTATTCTACTATACCAATGATTGGCAAAACCGTACTATATTAAAGACGACAAAATGTGTTTGCATAACAAATATTATAAAAGAAAATTAAAAATTTACCATATTTTCCGAACAAGCCTATTATATCTCTTTAGTTTTATTTTCATTTTTAACTTGATAACATTTAGTTTACTCGCTCATATATATCCAATTCATCTAAATAACGAAACTTGAAATTTCCTTTTAATAATTTATTCAATCTTATGTTTTGTGTCAAACCACAAACATAACCTGTATTAGAGATTCGGTAGTTTCTGCAATAATAATACAGTAGAATCTCACAAATTCGAACATTCACAGATTCGAACTGTTCAGAAATTAGAACCAGCCATGTCTATGTATTGGACACTCTGAAATTAGAACAGAACTTTCTATTTTTTTTTTTTTTGTTTGTTATTTTAACTACAAATTATGTTTTCGCTCATTAAAATAAAAATTAAACGGGGAATCACCAAGTTATTCGTCGTGTGTACAATTTCGTCATATGCGTGTGAAATTTGATGTGCTTGTACAAATTTGATTCAGTTGAGGACTGAAGATCAAAGTGAAGTGTTCATACGTGTGAAATTTTAACAAATGCCAAATAAACGTAAAAAAATATCTTTTCTTGGGGTACCAAGGCTAAGATATTGAAAAAAAACCGTCATGGAATACGGTTTTTAAAAATTGGTGGAGAAATACTTCCGAGTGATGTTGGTAAGGTCACTGCAACATCACCTCCTACACAGATTTCGTGCAGAAGTCGCAGAAATGGGGTTCCAATAACCCCATATAACGCAAATATAAAATGCTGATGAAAGCGGTCTATTTTTCCGCTGCCAGCCAGATAGAACATTTGTCACTTCTTGTTAAAAAATGTCCCAAGGATTTAAAATTCATAAGAGAACGTATTTCGATTTTACTTGGCGCAAATTCTGATGGCTCACATAAATTAAAAGCATTGGTTATTGGAAAAGCCAAGAAGCTTCACAGGATTTGATAACCCACTTCATTATGACTTTTCGAAAAATGCGTGGATGACTTTCCGGATATTTAATGATTGGTTTCACAAGATATTTATCAAAGAAGGCCATCCAAGATTTGAATTGTTGAAACAACATTGTTGAAACAATTATGGGATGAGATAAAATTAAAAAAAATTATTGGTGCCAATTATTAAATTGGTTCCTCAACTAAATCTTGTTCTTTTGAATGAAATTATGCCAAACAATTCCGTAACGTAAATCTACATGAAATCGAGAAATGGAATAAAGATGTGTTTACTGACGGATCCGATGCAGAGAATAGCGTTGAGGAGGCTTCAGATAGCAACGATGTAGATATTGTCAACGCCAGCTAACGCCAGTTATTTCTGATTCAAAAGTACTTGAAGGCAGCAATAAGGTTATAAAATGGTGCAAAACCAGTAATATTTTTGGCAGTAAGCGCATGTCTAACCTTTAGGACGTACGTAATGATATAATAAAAGAAACAAACAAGTGTTACCGATTTTATGTTAAAAACCAATAAAATACCTACTAATCAAAAAAAAAATTTAAAAGTTTTTTATTGTTTATCTATAAAAACTGTTTTGTGTTAAAAGAAAGCTTACATAACTAGTTTTGTTATCATTTTATAATTTTCTGCAAAAAAACATGTCAAGAAATTCGATCTCGCCGGTGCACAAAGTGGTTCTAATTTGTGAGATTCTACTGTACAATAATAATTATATATATACTTACATATACATGCATGCATACATACATACATACATATATTTTAAAATTATATAATTTACATACACATATACATGCAAAAGAAAATTACATTTTACATGTGAATTTCTATTTCAGCTTCCTACGAAAGGACCTTGAGTACCAATTGTGCTGTACGTGTTCAGGATAAATAAATAGAAAAGTAATATGATCGTTCAGATTATTTCAACCACATTTGTTGTAATTTTTGTTGTAATTGTTCGAAATGTTATTGCTGTGTGTGTATTTACGAATTGGCATATAATATTTGAAATTTTGGCTGCAATTAATTTAAATTTGTTGGGAAATTAATTTAAAAGGGTTTTTATCAACAAAAGGGAAACAATAATAATTGAAACTAAAGATTTGTTAAAAATTATGTTTATTGTTATTAAAATTATTCTATTTTTCTTTTCTAAATTGTACGAGGTTTAAGGTAAGGTAACAATTTTTTTAGGAACGAATATGATGCATGTTGCCCTTCAAAGTTAAAGGATAAGAAATTAAGATAACGTTTGTGTGGTGAAGTTTTTTCCGAAACTATTTTATAGATTTTGAATAAAAGCTAATAAATTATTGTAAATCAATGGTGATCTTGATTTGTTCAAAACAGAATGGCTGCCAAACCCAACCTTTAGCGTAATATACCTCAAAAGAATTATTGTTTAACTTTGTTCGGCTTTCAATATTAACAAGGTTATTCGTACGGGTATTATATAAAAAAAGGTGGAATATATATTACAGCTTTTGCTTGAAGGTAATGTTGCTTATTCCCTAAGTTGTAATCTTCTCTCTTTTCGATGGCAGGCACTGCTCCAGCTAGAGTTGTTAAACAATCGATTGTACTATCGATAGTATCGATAGTTTTGTTTTTGGTTGTTCATCGCTAGTTTTTTTCATTATCGATACTATCGTCAAATTCTATGAGTAAATACGGAGGTCACTAAAAGCAATTAAAGTCATATTTGCAAAAAATTATTCGACGCTGCTTGTTAGATGTGTGTAAACTTTTATAGTAACATATGGGGACACAGTTTAACAGTTTCATTAATTTTTATTTATTAAACTGAAATAAAGTATGAATTGTAACTAAAATATATTCATACATATGATTATTTTGCATTTAACACAAACAAATTAATCTCCATTTCGTCAGATCATAACATGTTGTTCTATTACGGTGCAGGTGAGAAATGATACGTTATGAGGACTCTTACCCATAACTCTAGTCCCCATAAGTTTTTTCTTATTGTGCGACTTGAAACAGGAGAATAAATTCATTTTTGACTCTTTTTGATGACTTGAAGGGAATAATTGTTAAAGTACGAATTCAAAGTTTATCAAAACTGACAATTGTTCCACGCTTTTATCCCATAGTCTCTGCAGTTTTCTTCACTGGATCTCATTAGTTACTTTAGTTTTAGAGCACTTCATGGTTTTCGCTATATATAAGGATTACTCTTTCATCGCAAACCTTTAGTTCATCAAATTTTATAACATACTGAAAAAAAATAAAATGTTCCTATTATTTGTTTCAACACTGTGTGCTTATTACTATTCTCGTATTGTTGCCACAAGTAGTACTTAAGGCTGAGTTAGTGAAAACGTATCGTATACGTGGGAATCGACTGTCAAAAGCACGTCGCTGCATACTGAAAATGTTAAGTTTTCATTGTCACGCAGGAAATATACAGAATTTTGGTTCTTACGTTGCATTATTTAAACAATAAATGTCTGACTGAATTGGTTGCTGCCATACGTTTTCACTAACTCCACCTTTAAAGGAATCCGATCGGCAGTATCGATAGTATCGATAGTTTTTTGCAAACTATCGAAGCTATCGAATGGGACGACTATCGATAGTTATGCAGCTCTAGCTCCAACTCCAAAATTCATTGCTATCGTTTCTGAGAAAAATGGAATGTAGATGTAAAGAACCGTCTTTTCGTTCCATTTGGTAGAAATTATAGCCATTCTATGGTAGACCAAGACTGACACTCTGATGAAAATTTAAAAAAAAAAATACTTCGCGGTCTGTGGCAGTTAGTATAACCATCTATAACCACTCTTATAGAGCGATCTCTGAGAAAACTCGATATGAATCGAGAGAAGTGACTACCGACACCAAAAGCATTAATTTTCGAAATGAGAGCCTCGTGCCAAACTCTATCAAACACTTTTGAGATATTCAGAGCCACAACCTTACTCTCGCCAAAACCATGAATGCACCTCTTCCACTTCTCCGGACAATCGTTGGACTCCAGGTATCTCATAAGGTGGTGATTAATCATACTCTCCATAACCTTGGAGAGTGCGGTACAAACTGCTATTGGACGGTAGTTCTAAGGGTTACTTGCCTCGCCGTCGAAGAGCACTGCTTCAGAACTAGTGCTGGTATGTTATCCGGCTCAGTAGACTTGTTAACGTTGAGACTTAAAACTCATAACCAAAATACTGAATATTTTCTCAAATTTCTTTTTTTATTTGAAAGTACAATCCATCCGGTTAATAATGGAAAATAATTTCATTCAAATGGCTGCCTCGGCTGGCCATTCAGTAGCCTACACGATCGGTCCAATTTTTGAGCACATTATCGATTGTGTGTAGCTTTATTTCACCAATGGCTTCACGAATATTGTCCTTTAAAGCGTCAATTGTCTCTGGCTTGTTGGCGTAACACTTATCTTTGACGGCACTCCACAAATAATAGTCCAACAGTGTCAAATCGCAGCTCCGAGGTGGCCAAACGGCATCAGCTCTGCGGCTGATAATGCGATCTTCAAAAAAAGGGCGCAAAACATCGAGTGTAGCTTCGCCTGTGTGGCACGTATCGCCTTCTTGTTGAAACCAAATGTTGCTGATACCCTCCTCTTCATTTTTTGTGTACAAAAATTCGTTCAACATGCCCGATAACGATCGCCATTGACTGTAACGGCCACTCCTTGCTCATTTTCGAAGAAAAATGGCCCAATTATGCCTCTGGACTAAAATCCGCACCAAACTGTGACTCGCCTTGGGTGTATCGGCTTTTCAATATATGCGTGCGGGTTTTCTGTGCGCCAAATGCGACAATTTTGCTTGTTTACATACCCGCCAAGATCAAAAGGAGCTTCATCCGAAAAGATGATTTTTTTTTGACAAAATCGGCATCTTCTGCGAGTATATCGCAGGCCCAGATTCCCAGCGTTGTTCAAGTGTATACACAACCATATTCGTTCAGCGGAAGGATAAAACTAATTATCCGTCAAATCAGACATGAGCTAAGTGTTACCATTCACGAAATAAGCACTAGTTGAAAAAAAAACGTTAGATGGCGGACCCTATATATTCGAAAGATATTGCATTTTTGAATAAGCTTTCTTTTCTATTATCACAGAACAAATTTATGTTTTTTTTTTTGGTGCATTTTTTTTAATTTTTGTAACGTGTTTTTGGATTTTTATTGCATATTTTATATGCAAAAAACACTTTTATATGCTCTTAAGTATTTGCGGTTCCGCTGCTAGTCACCTTTATTATATATTGGTACCAGAACTCCAATGTCTCAAGGTATTTGTATCCGTAAATTGAGAATCTCTCTCTTTTCTTGATTTATTTTCGATGCATAGTTTTCTTCTTCTTATAGAAAAAAATTTAAAAAAAAAATTCATTAAAATTTTTATATTCGATTTGTAAAAAAAATGTTTTTAAATTAATTGCTTTCATTTATTTTAAACCTTCTTCTGATTGAGTTTAATTAAGTTAATTAAAATCAAAACAGGATCACAAAAATAAAGTTGTTTTTTTCTTTTTCCTTACCAAACTGATTTGATTTACAACTTTTTCTGTGAACAAAAGAGTATAAAACTGCAAGAAAAACTTTAAGTAAAAAAGATAAGAAATGAAAAAAAAATATTCACATTAACAACGCAAGTTTTGTCTTTCTTTAGTTTTTTTCTCTCTGCTTAAGTATTTGTAACATTAACTATTGGGGGCTTAGCTTCATCAGACTTAACATTGTTCTCATCTTTAATACTTTTTATCCGCTTAAGTTAATTTCATGCATTTTCTGTATTTCTGTTTGTAAAAAAACAAAAAAAAAAAACAAATAAAAAAAAACTTTTTAATTTTGTTCAATTTTGTTTTCGTTTGCATTGATAATGTTTCAAGCAAGTCGAACTGATTAACAAAACTTTTGGTCTATTTAAATGCTTCATTAGTTTGTTAGCGTTTCTTTGTTTTTGTTTTTTTTTTTTTTTTTTAACTGAAGAAAACTTGGTGAATTAAATATTAAAACGGAGGGTGTATACGTTTTATATAATTTTTGTATTTATATTACGTATACGTACTGGTGCATTTTAGAGAGCCATTAGAGAAAACTGAACAATAGAAAAATAGAAATTTGAAATGCCTATGAATTGATACTCATTATTTCATAGATGCTATCAAGTACAAAAACTTTGAGTTACGGATAGAAAACTATACAACTGGTATTTTCGTTCGTCTCTCAAGCTGTTGCTCTATTTCTAGCACAATGCACCATATGATTAGTAGCATTTCTCTAAGTGTTAGTTGCAAACAAATAAATAATACCGGCTGTCTTAGTTATTCTTTGGCATGGTATTGTATATAACGCCGCGCTAAAACTTCAATACCACTTTTGTTTCAGAATAGTCCTCACTTTCAGCGCTAACCTCCTCATGCGTGCGGAATTTCTTACTGGCGGGAATTTTGTTTTTAAGTCTGCCAACAGCCGGTGAAAGGGGAGCAATAAGAAGTTCAAATCATATAATTTTGCTCCTGTTTGTGCTCAACAGTGAGAAACGCAGTACCCAATTTGAACAGAGCTTTCTCCTATTAGAAGCACATTTGGACGGCCTCTGTGTTCTGCATCATCAGTTTCTCTACAACCACGTTGGAAGTCGGCCAACATACGATTTATTGTTGTTTCTGATGGAGCGGGGTACCATAAAACTTTTCAACGGTACTTTATTCTAACAAAATTCAGTAGAGAATTAAAACCCGAAATTTTTTTATCTATCGTTACTCTTAGCTCAATAAATCACAAACTAATTGATAGAATATCATGAAATTTAAAAAGCTGTTTTTTGAATGCTAGCACTAGCTGCGAAAACAAATTAATGCAATAAAACTAGCGCCATCTATGTGTTAGGCCCAAGACTTTTCAGCCCATGTGTTAGTGTCTTGTGATGAGTTAAAGTTTCATCCATTATGCGTCCAAATGGCGCAAGAACTCATCTGAATTGAATTAAAGCACCGCCCAGCTTAGATCCCTACAGTTTTAGCCACCTCTCCCATTTGCATTCTCAAATTTTAAAATATCATTTTTTGGATTTCATCCCACTATTGAATTACCTTAACCCTTAGCAATTACAAAATCATATATTTGATTGCTATGCTTGTGTTTTTGTATCAACACAGAAAAATTGTCTTGTGATGAGTTAAAGTTTCATCCATTATGCGTCCAAATGGCGCAAGAACTCATCTGAATTGAATTAAAGCACCGCCCAGCTTAGATCCCTACAGTTTTAGCCACCTCTCCCATTTGCATTCTCAAATTTTAAAATATCATTTTTTGGATTTCATCCCACTATTGAATTACCTTAACCCTTAGCAATTACAAAATCATATATTTGATTGCTATGCTTGTGTTTTTGTATCAACACAGAAAAATTGCTTTTTAATATCTAGAAGATAACAAACTGTTGGGCGCATTTTGCTTCAAATACAACAATAGCTCTGTAATAGAATGGAATGTTGAATTGCTTAAAACCTAAAAAACTTTTGTCGACTGTTTTTTTCCCGCAGTCACACAAATTTAAATAATAATAAGACAAGAAATATATTTTCAATATCAATGAAACGGGCTTTGTTGCAGAGAAAAATGTATGACATTAATGTTTAAATATTATTGCGGCCACGGCTGTACCGTGCAAGGCTCAATACGAAACTCAAATTTTCACAATTTTTTCTAGCCAAAACGGCAGTATTTCGCCCATAACTCTTTGAATGTTGATTTTCACGCTAACAAGCAACTTTAAATAACCCCAAAGAACATAATCCAAAGGGGTTAAGTCCCAAGATCTTGGTGGCCAGTTAATTGGACAATTATTTAAAATAACTCTTTAATCAAAAAATTCTTGAATTAAATTAATTGTAGCGCGTTCTGTGTGTCATGTGGCTCTTTTATGCTAGAATTACCTGTCAGCCTGATTAATTCCAACTAACTGAGTTACGAAAAAATTGCGAATCATGTCCCTATACCATTCACCATTGACTGTCACATTTTGCGCACCAAATAAGTAAACAAAAGGGCACCAAACAATAATTTTCGGTGTATGTATGGTGCTTCGACAAAATCTTGTGACAATTCTGCTTATTTACGTACCCATTCAACCAAAATTGGTCTTCATCGGAGAATAAAATTTTGAATATTTAAGTATGGCGATCAAAACCCTTGCTTTACAAAAAAATTGCAACAATTTGCAAGCGTTGGTCTTATATAAGTCTAACAAAATAAACAAAAAGCAACTAACAGCTGTTAAATCGTTTGTCAAATAAAGCAGTGTTGCCAACTCAAAGCTATGAACCTCTACAAAAGAACCCGATACATTCGAACTGAAAAAGTATTCATAATAAATATTTATTAGGCTTTTTCAGTAACCAATTATACGAAACAGATCACAATATGAGAATATTCTAGTCTTCTCCGGAGAGGCAATTGATGTATATACCGATGACTTGAAGAGACATGGTATTGCTAGGTATGGAGACTTCTTGAAACAGTTGGATATCAAACAGCTTAGAATTCTACCAGATCACAGTGGGTTTCTACAAGATGTAGACCTTAGTTATTGTCCAGAAGTATATCTGATGTTACTGACAGGAAAGCAGTTATAAAATTCCTAATAAGATTATATAGCAGATATTGACAAAGAGCTGCTCTTTTATTTTCACACGTGCGTGCTCACAGTCATAGGCAGAAAAACATGCATAAGCAAAAAAATAAACAATGAGAAGTAAAGAGAAAACAAGGGAAAAAATACAGTACAAAGTGGCTTGAGTGAGAGACAATCAAATTAGTGCCACAATTGTAAAATGCATTCAAATTGGTTTGCCTTACACTGATATATGTATACACGCCCATACATAATTTCCTTGATATTACAAGTGAACCCAATTCTATTTGGACCCATTGAGAGGACCTACAATTTAAAGTGCGCTCCCAACGACCGATGCATTAGCTGGAGAATTTTTTCTTACCCAGCATACCACAGCGGGTATATATCACATTTTACTGGAGGATATACCGAGACTCTTCAAGGTTACCCCCTTATGTAGGTTCCTTAACATGTTAAGCCTGGATCATTTCAGATCAAATTGAAATGGAGTTTCTCTGGAAAATAATATACAGCTGACATCGTAAAAAGTGTATCTCATATTTCGATGGTCAAAGAACTGGATAAATGTGGAAACTGGTTATAGAGTCTGTCGGTCATTTGAGTCTTGGTAGTTGCATTGATGAAAACAGAAAAGGCCTACGGAAAATATTCTTTGTTGTTGCTCAAGAAATGATAATCGAAGGCTGAACTTGGTACAAGATGGCGGCATGTGGAAAGAGCGAGAACGTGATCTTCTTGAGTCATAAGAATTTTCTTTCAAGATTCAGGTTTGGTGTTAGTCATTTGAGCGATAGTTTGGTCATATGCTAAGAATGCAAAGCATGTTGGAGTCAACTGCCCTTCACATGTTAAAATCTTTGCTTCAAATCAAATGGGAGTGTAGTGACTATACAATACTTGTAGATTTTAGACAGAACAACATCTTGGTAGTACAAGAGTAATAACTGCCAATCGAACCCCCCTTACCTCTATAAGTTTATTGGCCACCAGTCCAGAGTCATTTGAGACTTACATTGGCAGTAGCATTTCTGTTGTGAAGCTCGACCAAAGGTTTAATTCTGGTACTATAGGCTTCAGGAGTATCTGCCTGACTATGGTGTGGCTCCTTTGTGGTAGCAACGTGGTAGCTGTGGCTTTTAACCAAATCATTACATTCTTAACCAGATGCCGTGAATCATAGATCAGTAGGAGTTTAGATTGTGACCAACGCTTTATCAAGGTGGAGGTCATCTTTAAATAACATGACTTACACGTAGCTTTTTCATGTATGGGAGTTTTGGTGAACGCATTGTATTCACTCATGCCTTGTGACTTATTTATTTTTATAACTGCTTTTAGGTTACAAAAACATTTTCTTTTAACAAATTCTTACTTTTGCCTTAAAAATTTCTGATAAAATTGTTTAATTTGTTTTTTCTTTCTTATTTCGGTACCTATTTTAAGCAACGACACAATATTTTTCTTTTAAATAATTTTTTTGCTTTTAAATAAAATTTTACACTTTTCACACCATTTAGTTTTATGTTCCACAATGTTTTCATTATCCATTTATTTTTCCCATAAAAATTATCATTTGTTTTTAAAGAGAATTTCTTCTTATCATAGCCCCTGCATGATACGGTTTATTAGTGACCAGAAACAATTCCGTATCATTGAATTTCATTAATTTGGAAAAAAACCCAAAAACAAAAACAACAACAACAACAAACTACAAGACTTAATTAAAAACCACAAATATTCTTTGTTTGTCCTGTTTCGTTTGTTTCTTTTTTAATGTTTACTCCCAACACTCACGCATACAGACAGGTAAGAGTATGTTGTATGTGGTCCAATGGCTCATAAAACTTTTAAAAATCCATTAACAGTAAAGGTAGAGCAGGTAGAGAGAAAATTGTTAAAAATAATGTTTAATTAACACCACAAGTGAATTACTGTAAATTTTTATGTTGCACATACAAACACACAACATATACACACAAAAAACAAGCACATAATGCAGAAAAGAGATAGAAGTCTGAGTGCGGCTGTAAAGACATAGTGCAAGGCAAACGGACTGATACTGAAACCATGCATGGATATATTATAGTGTTAAATGAATATTTAAATTGAAAATAAGTAGGAAAATTATCGTCGGCTCTAGTCGATTATGTGGTGCACACTTAGGTTTTGAAATAATTTCAATAAAATAACTAAGCAAGTAAGAACTAAGAGAGACAATGGTCATGGTTAAGTCTGTGTAACTAAAAGTAAGGTGTAGTAGCATCTATTAAAGGAATATATGTCATTGCTAACAGCTTGACGAAATATGGAGTGCGGCATACGATGATGCTGACGTCCAGTAATAGGCCAAATGTTCTTGGCATAATGAGCTATTTTGTGAATTGCTAGGGGTAGCTTCGAATCGCTTATGAAGGGTCCACCAAATAAATTTTTTTTTGGAAAATGCTATAAAAAAAACTACTGAATATTTAATAAAATTTCTTTTTTTATTTGAAAATAAAATCCTTCCGGTTAATAATGAAAAATAACTTCATTCAAGTGGCTGCCTCGGCTGGCCATGCAGTAGCCTTCACGATTGGACAATTTTTAAGCACATTATCGATTGTGTGCAGCTGCATTTCACCAATGGCTTCACGAATATTGTCCGTTAAAGCGTCAATTGTCTCTGGCTTATTAGCGTAACAGTTATCTTTGACGGCACCCCACAAATAATAGTCCAACGGTGTCAAATCGCAGCTCCGAGGTGACCAAACGACATAAGATCTGCGGCAGATAATGCAGTCTTCAAAAACAGGGCGTAATAAATCAAGTGTAGCTTCGCCTGTATGGCACGTAGCGCCGCCTGTTGAAACCCAATGTTGCTAATATCCTCCTCTTCAATTTTTGTGAACAAAAATTCGTTCAACATGGTCCAATAACGATCCCCATTGGCTGTAACGGCCACTCCTGGCTCATTTTCGAAGAAAAATGGCCCAATTATGCCTCTGGACCTAAATCCGCACCAAACAGTGACTCGTCTTGGGTGTATCGGCTTTTCAATGTATGCGTGCGGGTTTTCTGTGTCCCAAATGCGACTTGTTTACATACCCGCCAAGATCAAAATGAGCTTCATCTGAACACATCGCACACATTCTGCAACATTACCATGATTTTCAAAGTAATGTCGCAGTATTTCCCAGCGTTGTTCTAGCGTATATACAACCATATTCGTTCAGCGGAAGAATAAAACTAAATATCTGTCAAATCAGACATGAGCTAAGTTTTACCATTCACGAAATAAGTACCAGTTAAAAAAAAAACGTTAGATGGCGGACCAGATATAGGCTTCAGTTAGTTAGTTAGTTACAAAGGGTAGCCGGACACTGGTCCAGCTCACTTAGGTCGAATATTGATCCCACTGTGATGCCCATAGGAGCTAGCTCCCAAGCAGACCTACATGTCCGCGCCCCAGCCCGAAACTAACCAACCAGATGCATGCAAAAAAGACAAAAGCCCGCTGATTATCACATCAGCTAGGTCCGATATGCCATGAAGAAACGGACTGCCAAGTTAAACTGTCCTAATATCCAAAAAATTTGGACACTGGCACATGAAATATTCCATAGTTTCCTCCTCTTCCTCTTATTCACTACTCTTAGAGTAATCAAGGGCGCAGTGATGACAGCCGCCAGAATTTACAGCCAGGATGTCACGGCATCACCGTGATAGACTACGAACGAGCCCGATCTTTCTTTATAAAGAGCACGTGGATTCATTCTCTCACCGTCCAATATGTTGTGCAGAACCCAGAAGTCTGCAAGAGGAAAGTGGCATCCCATCTCGGGTTTCAGAGTGACTCCTTACTTAGATAATCTCTAGGTCTGAATATCTTGCCATCTCGTGTAGAAATGCCCGGCTTTTGCATATCAGTCGAGATGTCAACTCGACGCTCTGATCGTAGCCTGAATGTCCGCACAGATCCGTATATCAGCATCAAATACCCTATAGGACATCAACCAGTCCGCTGCCCTCTTTATCGTTGAAAACTCTGCCTGTAGACACTGCAGTGATCCGGAAGCTTAAATGATAACCGGACCCCTTCGGAGGATTTCTACCATTCCGTGTATGCCACAAAAGAATGGGGTTGAATTACCGAAGCTGGTGAGATGCACACGGGGAATATTCTATACAGGAAGGGTTTGGATGTACCACCCCATCAGGAATTGTACCCAAATACTGCGAGATCCTCAACTTTATCATAGACATAATCGGCATTTGCTTAGCCATCTGGTTCATAGGAAGCTAGCTCCTTCGAAGGAGTGGACCTGACCGTAATAATAGTTTCGAAATACGCAGAACCATGACAAAGATTCTGTTATATGTGGATTTCTTCAGAGATTTTCATCATACAATCGCACCATATCAGTTTGGGCTCAACCACCGTGTTAAAAATTCCCAGTATTTTGACTCCAGGACTTACCAATGGCCACACGATACTTGTATAGCGCATCGTTTGCAATCGCTCGTCTATTCTGGAGCCATGGAGAATAAGAGTCCTGGATTTCCAGAGGATGCTTCACGCTATCCGACAGCCACAGTTCTACCAGGTGCAGGGGCAGTTAGATGGATTAAGGACTTTCTTGTGCATTTTAGGCTGATGTGAACAGATAACGAAGCCGTAAGAATTGTCGTTCTCTACATATAAAATATTCAATATTTAGTGCCACGCTCACATATCGAACCTTGCCCAGTTACGGACTGGTAATGTGTATTGTTATTTGACCCTTATTTAGAAACTTATATAGGAGGTACTACGTCCCCTTGTCCAATACCCTCCATTTTTTTAACTACAAAGTTATCTAGGCCAAATTCTGAGACACTTGCCTCGAAAAAAATATACAGAGTTACTACGCCTAGTTGTCTAATTGCTCCAGCTTTTTGCCTAGCGAGTTTTATTAGCTATATAGTCAATCAGACCAAACTCAGAAAATTTTGCTATAACCGTTTTCACGATATACAAAAATCGATATTTACTCGTACTTTATATGAGAGGTACCACTCCCACTTGTCTAATTCAGACCATTTTTTGGCCGATTATTTTTTATGCTATGAAGACATTTAAGCCAAACTCAGAAAATTCTGCTCTAACCGTTTCCAGGATATACAAATATTAATATTTAGTTTTAATGGGAGGTACCACGCCCACTTGTCCTATTCTAGCCGCTTTTTGACTAATTATTTGTATTAACTATTAAGTCATTCAGACAAAATTCAGAAACTTTAGCTTTAATCGTTGTCAACATAGTTAATAGTCGTTATTTACTTTGTGTGGAAAGTACCACGCCCACTTGTCGAATTTCGCCTACATTTTGAATGATTTTTTGTATTGGACCAAATTTAGAGACTCTTACTCTTACTGTTTTGAAGATATAGCCAAATAAATAATTATTTTGTATGGGCGTGGCACTTCCCAGTTGGAATTTTTACAATTATTAAGCCTATAGTTCCTTCCAGACATACAGAGAGATACTATTAAAATTACCAGAAAATCAGTTTCGCCTTTTAGCTGTTCGTAAAGCAAAAACAAACCAACACACATACATAGAAACACACATCCATTTTATATATCGAGTGGGCTATCTATTGGTTTAAATTAGAACCAGAATCCGTTAACATTTATGTCATTCTATTCTGTCATAATATCCAACATATTATCTCCACTGATCGACATGACTCGTTTTACGGTTGAGCTACGTTGGCAATTCAAAATCTTATTTTTGGATGAAGCGCACTTCATCTTGGTGGGTACGTGTTCTTACAGCAGATAATGCACCCATTACGTGTGACTGTGCAGCCGAGACATCATTGGCCTACATTTCTTTGATGGCCATTTAATTAGCCAAATGGTGATGGCTTGACACCGTTGTACTAGTTTGTGTAGGACGTCGTTAAAGACATATGTTATGCCGAAAAACCAGAGACAATTAAGTTCTTTAAGGCCAATATTAATGATGCCATTGCCGAGATACGACCCCATACATTCGAGAAAGTTCCCGAAAATTGGTTCGGTAGAATGTGAGACCAGCCGCGGCAGCCATATGAATGAAATAATGCTTCATTTTTAACCGAAACCATTATACTTTATAACAACAAAAACAACAACAACAAAAAATGCCCAAATTTCAAACTGTTTTAGTTTTATTGCATTTCTAAATTTAAACTTTTAAATTGCCCTGGTATATAAAAAGATTACGTTCGGGCAATCTCAGAAATTTATTTGCAAATAATTTTTATATGATAAGACTGGGCATACTAGCTCTGAGGGTGTAGGGCATAGGAGGACAACACAACTGTACGTGGAATAAAGGCAAACTGCAAGGAAATTAAATTAAATCGAATATTCGGTTTGTTTATTTAATATATTGCTGAGGGATAAATCAATTGATATCGATATGGAATTATTTAAACAAATAACTTACGGAAGCGCATAAAAAGACAGTGAAATTAAATCAAATCCCTATTAGCAATTTCTACCTTAGATTTATTTAAATATGCCCTACGAATCAGCTAAAGGGTTGTATACCAAATAGTTGTGAGAAAATATAATTGAATTCAACAACTTTTAACTCTAGGGAATGAATGAAGTATTTCAAATGAAACAACAATTTTAATCGGGGCAACATTTTAAAACTATTTTTCTCTAACTCTCTTTCTTCTACTCTGTGCTACATACAACATAGTAGAGGTGTAGTAGGTGTTTATGGTACTTTTCTCAACTCATTATATACTTTAACACAGAAACTTGTTTCATATGTACTAATGGTACGTTTCTTTCTTTTTCTTCTTATGTTTTGCCATGAGGTGATAATCATTAAAGAAGAAATATAAAAATAAAAAAAAACTTTACATATGTGTGAAAATATACGTTTTTTCTTTAATGCTAATCGTCTGGAAGCAGATTAAAACTTGGATTGTAAAAACAGGTAACAAAATGCTCATACACGCTACATATGTACACATACATATGTATGTATGTGTAGCAAAATATGCATCCTTTAAAGAAAAGTTCTCAGGAATAAAAGAAAAGTAAGTTTCTCTAACATAAATGTTATAGAGCACCTGTATTGCAGCCTGCAACAAATGGTATTCAAAAGTTTTTGTTGAAAATTCTCTTCACAATATGAAGAACAGAAAATAGAGTGAGAGAGAGAGAGAGAGAGAGAGAGATAGATAGAGAAAGAAATAAAATTGATAACAGGGTTGTAAATCCACAAATCTTTCGAAGAGAGGGTCTTGGCGAAAGTTATTTAATAGTCTCATGGGAAAAAGGCATATTTGGAAGTTGTGCGATTTAAAGATCCGAGTGGAGAGCCTATGTACCCATTTTTTATACATCCTAACGGGAACTTTTTTGTGGTTCGAGTTGTTTCGAAACCTCTAAAAGCTTTAAGTTTAAAAGCCAATAAGGTTGTAATCTTGACAGTGATCGAACCAGGTTTAACGACATATGTACGCCAGATAGATTACGAATTACTTGACAACTTATTTCATGATTACAACGCTGCACATGAGTTTCAAATTCGAAGGAATTTTTTTGAACAAACCTTTTTATTTGTCAAGAGTCGGAGCCCAAGCAAAACTCAAGGCATCCGGTTACAATGCAAATCCAAAACGAGCATTCACTCTCCTCGCGATTTGAGCTCCCACAAGATGAGCTATGCTTTTGAAGCTCTTGCAGCTCGTAGTACCATAAATAAACTCCAGGTCAGACTTTGCAGAAAAAACTCTCTACCACCAGTCAGATCCAAATAATTCGTAACCTAAGGGATATTCAACAGTGATATCTAAAGAATGGTTCAGCCGTAATGCACGATGTTAATTGTGAGTCACACCTTAACGTCACGTTCTTTGCTCAACTTAATTCGACATTTCTTTGTTTCAGTGTGTGACAAATTCAACCCTGGAGAGATACACAATTGAGCAGTGCGTTAAAATTGTTAAAGCCTTTTTCCAAAATGGGCGTTAAAATCAAAATGCATTTCGTGCATTTCGAGATTTTTTTGATCAGCATAATTGAGAAAATGTGTCCAAATTCGCGAGAATTATGCGCTAATTTCAGCAAACCGGCTCAATGAGTCAGTTCTTTACGTGGATACCTGTCCTGAGTCTTAACCCCACGGTGCCAGATGTACGGGTGTACGGGTGTTCACCAACGCTCCACACCCATGATAACCACTTATGACACCAACCTTCACACCTTGGTGTAGTATTAAAGACCATCTAAGCTCGTACAGTGATAAGGTTCACGACACCCGGTTAAGAAGACGCTACACCATACCGAACTCTAACTCTGCCTGCGTTTTAGGTTTAAAACCATAGACACTATGACGCTATCACGAGGGAGCGTACCCAAAAGGCAGGGCGCATCTGAAGTCACTGGCACTTCTAACTCCCATGGCACCAGAATTACTCTGGTCAGGCATAATTGTTACCTCCAGTTTCAGCCCCATAACGGCGTAAGCAAACCGGGTCTGTAGGAAATGTGAAAACGCCTGTGCATACTCGCCCAGTTCGTTCGGCGGAAAACATTGCTGTTGTTCGCGATAAAGCGGCAGAAGAGCCGTCAACCTTGAGTAATCGTCCTGTCCAACAATTGAACATCTCACGATCACCACTGCTGGAAATTTTGAATAATGACTGACTCAAAAGCTAAAGCCTAATGATCATTTCAAACGTCGTCAATTCGCCGAATGGTTAGTTGAATAGGAAGAAATGAATGGTGACTTTTCAACGACCAGACACACTTTCACTTCAGTGGATTAATGCGTTAACTGGCAGAATTTGATGCTAAAAAGCCCATGCATCCACACAGGGTGACCGTTTGGTGCGCATTATATGCCGGCGGCCGTACTTCTTCGAAAATGAGGTCGACCCAGCAGTTACCGTGAATGATGTTCGCTATCGTGGAAAGATAACGGCCTGTTTGTGCCCAGAAATTGATATGGACTTCGACGATATGTGGTTTCAGTAGGATGACAATGGCTTGTTTTCAATGGCCGTGTATAATGGCATGTTCACAGAATACTTCAAATTAATTTGTTCATTGTTTGAATTATTTTTACGAATTAACCTGTTCACATGGCTTTTCTTATTTTTGTTATTTTTAACTATCGCTTTTTTGTTTACCGATAAATTGTGTTTTAGAAATGCAAAAAAAGTTGTCCACTTAGCGTGGACAAACACCCGTTAAACATTAAAAATCACACTAAGTGTGTAGTTATCCACAGCATAATTGAAATTAAATTATTCACTATCTTGGTGATTCGCTCTTGTAGGAAGAATATTGTGCATTAGCTCATAATTAGGGTTCGAATTATAAATGAGAAAGTGAATTATGAAAATATGTTGTAGTGGGAACAGGGTATTAGGCTGGCATTGTATGATAAGAAGCGTTTTATGCCAATAACAGCTTTGGAATAAGCTTCTTGTACACAGTCCATACTTTCTGAAGGTATGGAAAGTGTGTGGCTAATGGAAAGTAAGCAAGCGATGCAAGGACTTTTGTGCGATATGCACACATAATAACTCAACGAAATCTACGTTTTGAACCCAAGTGGGCTTAGCTGCATACAGCTGTCAACTAAAACTTACCAGATCTAGTTAAACATGTAACAGGTAACTGTTCAGACTTTTCTTACACATTTTTGCACAGGCATTATTTTGCCTTATTTGAAGATAAGTAACTCAATGATCACAAGTATTTTTAAAATTCAGGTTTAGTTTATGTTCTGAGGGACTGTTAGGGTGTATGCTATGTAACGTTATTGTTTTCTTGGCTAATTTTTCTTCATACGGAAAAATTTTAAAATCATCCTTTGAAACAAAAAATATCTGAGTGTTGTAGCATTACAACACATGTACGTTTTAGGCAAACCATTCTCCTTATCGTAAGGTTTCGGGAGAACACTTGCTTAATACTTAATTGTAACTTGAATGCACAACAAAATTCACTGACTGCGGGCCACGGTATTCATAACGCATCTGAATGTTTATTTTCTAAGGTAAAATGCAACAGTTCTGGAGCACTCGTTACGGGGATTTATTTATTATATTTAGTGTACGTTCTCTGTATTAGAATTTTCATCCACGACCTCTTTTTTAAATGAAGAAAGAATTCATTTAAACCCCCTGTTTGCACTTGAAGAACAGTATGTTTTTTCAACATATTGTGTTTTAAATTCAATGTGGCATTAAATAAATGGGTAAACTTTAATAGAGTTAACAGAGTTTTTTTATTATCCTCCTCTTCTCCTTGCCTAATAACACAGTACAGTGGGGCAGATTGTTTAAAGTATTTTAATAACAGTTTAAGCATTGAGTTTTTAATAGAAGTGCTATGTTATTACTTACGAAAAAAGATTTTTACAAGTTTATTTAATTAATGTCACTGTTCTATAAGAAATATATTGATTTTAAAGCGCTAAATTTAAATATTTAATTTAAAGGGTCCGCCACCTAACGTTTTTTTTCAACTAGTGCTTATTTCGTGATTGGTAACACTTAGCTCATGTCTGATTTGACAGATAATCAGTTTTATCCCTCCACTGAACGACTATGGTTGCGTGTACGCTTGAACAACGATGGGAAATATTGAGACATTACTTTGAAAATCATGGTAATGTTGGAGAATCAAAAATCATCTTTTCAGATGAAGCTCATTTTGATCTTGGGGGCTATGTAAACAAGCCAAATTGTCGCATTTGGGGCACAAAAAAACCGCACGCATATATTGAAAAGCCGATACACCCAAGGCGAGTCACTGTTTGGTGCGGGTTTTAGTACAGAGGCATAATTGGGCCATTTTTCTTCGAAAATGAGCAAGGAGTGGCCGTTACAGTCAATGGCGATCGTTATCGGGCCATGTTGAACGAATTTTTGTTCACAAAAATTTAGGAGAAGGGTATTAGCAACACTTGGTTTCAACAGGAAGCCGATACGTGCCACACAGCCGAAGCTACACTCGATGTTTTGCGCCCTGTTTTTGAAGACTGCATTATCAGCCGCAGAGCTGATGAGGTTTGGCCACCTTGGAGCTGCAATTTGACACCGTTGGACTATTATTTGTGGAGTGCCGTCAAAGATAAGTGTTACGCCAACAAGTCAGGGACAATTGACGCTTTAAAGGGCAATATTCGTGCAGCCATTGGTGAAATACAGCTGCACACAATCGATAATGTGCTTAAAAATTTGACCGATCGTGTAGGCTACTGCATGGCCAGCCGAGGCAGTCATTTGAATGAAATTATTTTCCATTATTAATCGGAAGGATTGTACTTTCAAAGAAAAACGAAATTTGAGAAAATATTCAGTAGTTTTCCTTATAGCTTTTAAAAAAAAAAAAAAAAAATTATTTGGCGAACCCTTTATATTTTGAGCGAAAAATTTGCCATTTTAAACAAAAAAAATTTTTGGAAATTTTCTTATTCTCTGGCTTGTATTTTACAATTGGCTCCACTATACTTTGACATTCGTAGGTGCAAATCCCGAGCACTTTTAAATACTTTGCAATGCATTTAAACATAAACTAGAATAGTATGTATGTAAGTATGTAAGTGGGTTTATAGAAATTGAAATTCATTCTTCCATTCAGCCATTACATGTAGTAGATACCACAGGAATAACGAAAAGTTCTTGAAATTTACAAGACCCCAACCAGTGAGTGCGGAAATAGGTGTTAATGTAATATAATATCCATAAAACTATTCAACTTTAGATTATACGAGTATTATTATTGTTATTGTTTTTTTTGCATTATTTTTTCATATTTTTTTTATTCTAATTTACTTTGAGCATAAAACAACTAAGAAATTAAAAGTCGATCAAGGTCGACTATGTTCAGTAATGCAATACAATGATAAGGGTTAAACTGAGATTATCACAAAAAAATTGTTTCTTTATGGCCAAAATTAAAATTTTGTGTTTATGGAACAACAGCTCTGCCCCACAAACTGAAGTCTTTTGTGTAAGAACAAAGGGTCTAATAACGTCGACATTTTCGCAGATTTGTCCATATTAAAATATTGGGCATATCCCAATAGACTGACACGAAACCAGTGCCTAAAATTTGATTGCATGCTCAACGTTATATTTTGAAATAGAATGCAGTCACGCTTGTAATGATTATCAACATAGTTGCCTCGATGTGTTGACAGATTAGATGATGAGTCCTTTTCTGAGTCTATGCTTTCCGCTGGAGGAATGATAGTACTGTCGAAATCGAAGACATTCATTTTAATTTTTTTTTTCTTAGGCCAGTACTCAGAGGATGTTGTAGAGATCGATACATTCACTCCAGTTTTATGATTTCCTTTAATTACACTAGTCTACAAAAAAAAAGCAAAATATTTTCTTGCCTTTTAACAAAACTATATGAAATGTAATGATTTTGATGCGCTGAATTCAAATCCGTTTTCAGTTGTTTTCTATCGGGCTCACATTTTTGTATGGGCGAAACGATGTGGCCGAATAACGGGGTTTATTCCGGAAACTTTTTGATCACGGTAGTATATACACTTTCAAAAAATCTTATTAAACAGTTGACGTACGGGTTTTCAGTCCCCATGAATAAAGCTGATTTTGAACAAAAAAAAAAAAATTGTTCCTTTGTTAAGCCTGGTACTTTTTAGCTCATATGTTTTTGTATTCAAAATAAAAAATATAAAAAAGGGAATAATCGTTAACTGACATTATATGACATATGAATTCTGATTTTGACACATCAACTGTCAGTTATTTGGTTTTCCCGTTTTTTTTTTTTAAAGTTTACCATTCTTAAACATCATTCATCTGCAGGATGAAACAAAGTACGAAAAATTATAATTTAAAAATATGTATAAAAACATTAAATAAAATAAAATGTCCACCATTTACAAACACTATATATTTAAATTATAAATAAGACTGCAGATGATTGAAATAAAAGCGCTTAAATAAAACTTCCTTTAAACAACGAAAGTTCAACTGTGAAGGGAATTACTACTAAGAGTCCTATTAAAAACTTCCAAAAGTTATTCCAATAATAAGAATATTTATTTAACAAAAAAGGAATTTAATGCGTAATGCACTTGGATTAGAATACTAGACATACGAAAAAATTTTGAGTTATATTCGACTCGAAACTTTTTTTATGCGTTATTTTTTTTTTTTTGTGCGATTTGTTCTATATGTTGCCTATCCACCGCACAAAAACAGGTTTCCCTGTATTTAAATATTTATAAAAAAGATCTTATAAATTGTCTGCCTGAATTTCGGTGACGTAAAAAAACGTTATTTTACAAAAAATTTTGTACCGTTTCTCAGTTGTAGCTCATTTTTCTCTTAAGCTTAAATAGCAATGTGTCCCTATTATTTTTTCATATTTTTTTACCGAGGCTTATACTGAATATTCTTTATTGATTTCAACGTGCCAGAAATGCTTTTTGCGGTTCAGAAGGCATTACTCGATGAAGATTGTTGATAAACTCGAAAAGAATCGCTAAATCGCTGAGAATCACTAAAGCTGGATTAAGCCAAAAACAAGATAATTGCATACAACCCAAGTTGACGCTGAGAGATGAAAAGATGAATATCGGAATTGATGCTTGAACACCATTATTATTATTTTTTCACATTTTCAGAATGCATGGTATTCTGAAGGGGTTGATAAGTGATTGTATGGAACTGATCACCTTAACTGCTTCGCAGTTACGTAAAAGTTTAGGCTTTTTACACCAGTTGAATATGTAAATTTTAATGTTTGAGAAAATGTATAGTGATGGAGTGTAAGAAATCTTATGTTAAGTCCGACTAACAAGCCAAATCAACGTTGAATATACAAGGCACTTATGTAATGCTCTGTATTTCGTGGGTTACATATAATACAAATGAGCTTCTGAATCAAATCAAATGATTACAGATAACCTATACCGGTTCGAAGGACCAAAATGTGAGAACGAAATAGTAAATTTATAAATAAAATATTTTCTAGAGATTGTGGAAATAAAAAAAAACAAGAGAAAATTAGTTTTTTCTATATTTATTTGTGGTAGTTACAGTGAAACATAACTTTGGGTTGGTGGTTAATGATTACAATAATAACAAACCTAATTTCTTCTTCTTGTTTAGTACATTGTTATTCTTATAGATAAGTTTACTTAAAATCTAAGCAGATTGTTAGATACTTGATCTTAGGGTGACCAGCGTAAATACATATAATATAAATGAGCTTCTGAACCAAATCAAATTATTACAAATGACCTATGCCAAATGCATGTATGGCCATATTATTGTTACGAAAATAAGATTGGACATCACAGCGTTTATTACATCGCTAAAATAATAAACAAAAGCTGCAAGAGCAACTATACGTGCTGTTTACAAATAACCAAATCTACAACAAAAGCTATTAGCAGAGACAATGTAAATAAAAATAACACGGCAACAAGAATAATTAAGCAGTAAAGAAAACAAGTAACAGACAATCAACAAGCAACAACAAATACAAAGAGCTGAAAGAGGTAGATGTTTACATACGCATGGCTACAAAAGAACTAAAAAGAAATTAAGAAATATCGAGAGGTTCGAGAGCTTTCGATGTGTTATTTACTCAGCCATATAAAAAGCATATCGATGCGAACAGTAATCAGTTTATGTGTCGTAAACTCAGCGAGTACAATTTAAGTAAAGTTATCTCAGCGAATGTGTTATTGGTGTGAAGAGAGTATATAAGGAGTAAACTCGTGAAGCTGGTAGTGAAGTAGAAACCAGTTCAGTTGGAGTTAACTCAGCAAAGGGAGTTAAGTATGGATAACCTCTGGTCGAGTAATTCTTGTTGTTTACAAAGTTGTAAATATACAGAGTAATTAAGAATAACAATTGCTACTTCCTGTAAAAGATTACAAGCAGTGGTGCACATAACTGTGTTAAATTAAGGATTTTCAATTAGAAACAAACACAGAATTTATTTTATTTTAACTACAACCTACGAAGTCATAAAAACACGTTTTTAAAAACTACCGAATATTTTCCAAATTTCTTTTTTTATTTGAAAGTACAATCCTTCCGGTTAATAATGGAAAATAATTTCATTCAAATGGCTGCTTCGGCTAGCCATGCAGTAGCCTACACGATTGGTCCAATTTTTAAGCATTTATCGATTATGTGCATCTGTATTTCACCAATGGCTTCACGAATATATTCCTTTAAAGCGTCACTTATCTTTGATGGCACCCCACAAAAAATAGTCCAACGGTGTCAAATCGTAGCTCTGAGGTGGTCAAACGATATCAGCTCTGCAACTGATAATGCGATCTTCAAAAACAGGGCGCAAAACATAGAGTGTAGCTTCGGCTGTGTGACATGTAACTCCGTCCTGTTGAAACCAAATGTTGCTAACATCCTCCTCTTCAATTTTTGTGAACAAAAGTTCGTCTAACATGGCCCGATAACGATCGTCATTAACTGTAACGGCCACTCCTTCCTCATTTTTGAAGAAAAATGGCCCCATTATGATTCTGGACCAAAATCCGCACCAAACAGTGGCTCGTCTTGGGTGTATCGGATTTTCAATGTATGCCTGCGGGTTTTCTGTGCTCCAAATGCGACAATTTTGCTTGTTTACATACCCGCCAAGAACAAAATGAGCTTCATCTGAAAAGATGATTTTTTTTTGGCAAAATCGGCATTTTATATAAGTCGATCGCTGGCCCACTTATCGAAGCGTATACACAACCATATTCGTTCAGCGGAAGTATAAAACTAATTATCTGTCAAATCAGACATGAGCTAAGTGTTACCATTCACGAAATAAGTACTAGTTGAAAAAAAACGTTATATGGCGGACCCTTTATTAACGCTATTAAAATCACTTTAAAAAGTAGTGTTTGAAAAGTTTTGCCTCATCTGCCTATTAGTCCAGACCTTTTTACGTCTGACTAAAATTTTTTTCGATCACTGGAATACGCTTAACTTCAGTACAGGTTAAGAGGCTAAAACCAATATTATGTTCGTGGAAAGCTGCTATACTTTACTAACCGCCCATAGCACATCACTGAAGTTGCTTGAAATCCTTACTTCTAGTGAAATTCATCTTAAAACTAACTACTCTTTTTTACCTAAAAAAATAAAAATAATTCATTTTTCTATTATCAAGTCCTATTTTTTAAATGTATTTTTTTATAACAATATCACTTGACAACATTGTTTTTATAGCAATATCCCGCTTATGTATATGTAATATAAACCAATAAGTAGATAAATTATTTTCTCTTTAATTTTTTATTATATTTTTATTATATATTATATAGGTATGTATTTATATGGCATGTAATTTACACATAATAGGACAGTGTAACATATAATTAAAAGAACAAAAATTTTTAAGCCTTAAAAAAAAATTATATAACATTTTGTAACATAAAAATGAGCCAAATCAAAATGTGTCTCCATTGTTATCTTTTTAGCGATCCTTAGGCCATTATAGAGCCATTTAAAATACCTTCCAGCTATAGCTGTCTAATGATAATAGGTTTTTTGTTATACAATTAACAAATTGGAAGTAACATGTCCACTAATTTCTGTACAATCGTCGTGAGTAAAATTGAGAAATATATTATTTGTAACATAAGTACAATTACGATCCTTGGGAAATTCAAATACTTCATTATTGTACTTTGTTGTAGTAGGTTCCATCCAAATCACCGTTATCCAATTTAAGAAACCGTATAAGGAAGACCCTTCGATCTCGTATTCTAAGTCAACTTCTGTGTTTTAACATAAGGCCATAAAGTCTTACTTTTCCCATATTTTTAAAAATAGTTGTTCTAGGATTAATCATTAATTTTGATCATTAATTTTGATACAGTAATACGGAAGATATATGCAACCGACAAAAAAATTCCTTTTAGAAGTAATATATACTTATCTATGATATAGAAAATATTAAAGTTTGATTCCGTAGCGTTTTGAATTACGGCATACTGTTTCTATATCAGCACATTTTTTTTAAATTTTATTTTAAAATATTATTACGTTTTTACCTTTTTAAAAACGTGTTTTCATGAGTTCGTAGATTGTAGTTAAAATAAAATCAATTTTGTGTGTAGTTTTAATTAAAAATCCTTTATTCAACGCAGTTTTGTGCACCACTGCTTGATCTTTCTTTCCAAAGATCTTCCAACCCGATCATAGTTATAACTTAGATTCGATCACAACCTTCTCAACCAGAGGTTATGCGCACTTAACTCTCTTTACTGAGCTGGCTTCAACTAAACTGGTTTTTTTACTTCACTACTAGCTTCACGAGCTTACTCCTTATAAACTCTCTTCATACCAATAACACATCCGCTGAGTTAACTTTACTTAAACTACTCTCGCTGAATTTACGATACATAAACTGATTGCCGTTCGCATCGATATGTTTTTTATATGGCTGAGTAAACAACACATCGAAAGCTCTCGAACCTCTCGATATTTCAGGTAGATTCCATTTCTTTCTTTTAACTTTTTGGTTCTTTTGCGTATGTAAATATCTTCTTCCTTTAGCTCTTAGTATTTGTTGTTGCTTTTTTATTGTCCGTTACTTTTTTTCTTTGCTGCTTAATTATTTTGTGTCGCCGTGTTATTTTTATTTACTTTACCTCTGCTAATGTTTGTTGTTTTAGATTTGGTTATTTGTAAACAGCACGTATAGTTTTTTGTGCAGTTTTTGTTTATTTATTTCAGCGATGTAATAAACGCTGTGATGCCCAACCTTATTTCGTAAATATATATATATGCTTACTTGACCTAAGCGATATCACAAAATTCACAGTGTGTTAGTCCAATTAACTTTCATCTGGAAAATCTTCCAATAATTACACTGATCTACAGCAAAAAAAAACGCCTTTAAATAAAATTATATGGATTATAATCATTTTTATGGGCGTGGCAAATTTTTCGCCCAAAATATGGCAGTTATGTCAATATATTTCATCATAACTTGAAAACGACTTGACCGTTTTCAATGCAGGTACAACCAAACGTTTAGCAACAAAATTTCCTACAAATCACCTGGATATCATTTTAGTATATTTTCCACAGCTTCGGAGTTATTCACAACTTAGCTGCTAAAACAATTTTTTTTTCTTGCGCAAAATTTTAGCAAATTTTTTTTTTTTTTTTTAAAAGTCATAACAAATTTTTAAGTATGAAAATTTTAGATGTTAAGCACTTTTATTAAATCTTAAAATTTTTAGAATAAAATAAGCTTTAAATTATGAATATCGGTTGGATATTGCTGACTGTATTCAAGATTATATGGACTTAGCTAACTTTGACAAAATTAGCGAACAATTTTTTTTTTTTTTTTTTGCAAAATTAAGGAAATTTTTTTTATATCCATAAAGTTATCAAAAAATTCATAGAAAATAAATTTTAAATTTAAAGCATTCAAATGAAAGTCAGATAAAGGGTCCGCCAAATAATTTTTTTTAAATGCTATAAAAAAAACTACTGAATATTTTCTCAAATTTTGTTTTATTTGAAAGTACAATCCTTCCGGTTAATATCGGACGATAATTTCATTCAAATGGCTGCCTCGGCTGGCCGTGCAGTAGCCTACACGATCGGTCCAATTTCTAAGCACATTATCGATTGTGTGCAGCTGTATTTCACCAATGACTTCACGAATATTGTCCTCTAAATCGTCAATTGTCTCTGGCGATCTTCAAAAACAGGGCGCAAAACATCGGATGTAGCTTCGGCTGTGTGGCACGTAGCGCCGTCTTGCTGAAACCAAATGTTGCTAATATCCTCTCCTTCAATTTTTGTGAAAAAAAAATCGTTCAACGTGGCTCGATAACGATCGCCGTTGACTGTAACGGCCACTCCTTGCTCATTTTAGAAGAAAAATGGCCCAATTATGCCTCTGGACCAAAATCCGCACCAAACAGTGACTCGTCTTGGGTGTATTGGCTTTTCAATGTATGCGTGTGGGTTTTCTGTGCCCCAAATACGGCAATTTTGCTTGTTTACATAGCCGCCAAGATCAAAATGAGCTTCATCTGAAAAGATGATTTTTTTTTGGCAAAATCGTCATTTTCTGTAAGTCGATTGCAGGCCATCTTAGCGAAGCGAAGAAAGCGTATACACAACCATATTCGTTCAGCGGAAGGATAAAACTAATTATCTGTCAAATCAGGCACGAGCTAAGTGTTACCATTCACGAAATAAGCACTAGTTGAAAAGAAAAAACGTTAGATGGCGGACCCTTTGTTATTCTCCCAGTGAAGAGTTTTAGTGGAGTAATGCAAGGCAAATTTAACATCATTTTCTGACAAACCTGTAATTTTCTAATGTGTGAACTTGCGCATACCCTCTAAACAGGAGGGTACTTTAGCCAAAATTATTTTATTGTCATGATTCAAAAATGTTCTTAGCGCTATAATTTGGAACAGCATAGCCTTTGTCGTGTTAAATTTTTCAAATTGTTTCCTAATGTGTAAATCAAATATCAGTTTGCGGTCAAAAGGTACTCCAAAAAACTTTACATTGTCACTCCATTACTCCATTACTCTGCGGGTAAAAACATAATTCCGCCTACGACTAAAGAATACTGCAGTAGTCTTATCTTCATTAATCTTGACCTTCCAAATATGAATTATCAGAATATTAGTTTAATAAACAAAATATTAAAATATTTTTTCTGTTAAAAGCTAAATTTATTTATTCAACGATAATTGACAGTCAGTATAATCAAAGGGTAATTAGTGTTGAATTACTCTGTACATAAGACTTAAATGTCTATACAACTGTATATATAAAAATATACATACACACTCACACTTATTAGTGTATATACTACACACACACACATATATAATGTATAGATGGTATAATGAAATTAATTTCCCTATAAATTTCAAATTTGTTATATTTTATGTTAAACATTTATTATTTATGTTAAAAATGGCGTATTACATTAAATAAATCATTATACAATAAATTAAATAAAAAAATATAAAAGAAATAAATACAACGAATTTTTATTGCAAAAAATAATCGTCAATTTAATGCAATTTATAACATAATTTTCATTGCATAAATAAATAAATTGTTTTTAATGCAATCAAACTGTGGGCATTTTAAAATTATAAAATAGAGTAACATTACAAGGTATCAAATATGCACTCCAATTTTTTAAACATAAGCAATTTATTTGCAAATTAAACTAAAACTTTTTTTAAGCTTTAACAGCATTTTCAACAAGAATTTTGTTTCACTCAGGAATATATAAAAATATGATGATAGTTTTGACAACTTTTTTTTACTTAAGAACATCCCTGCAATGAAATTATCACATTAGTCGGAAGTGTAACATAGATCAAGCAGTTGCTGATCGCCATGGTGTGCTGCTAACAAACAATGATGGATAAACGCAAAAGGTGGAAAGAAAATTTCGAGAATTAAAAACGTCGTCATAGACGCATATACTAGGCAGATCGATTATTCGACTTTTTTAAAAAAACTGGTTTTCGAATAATTCGAAAAAACCGGTTTTCGGTTAATAATAATTCAAACGACTGGTTAACCGGTTCTTTAATAAAATAAAATACGAGCTAGACCACGTTGCTTTAAAAATAAGCTGAAGTGGCAATCATTACTAACAATAATTCTAACAAATCTCATAATAACTATGCCAAAGCGATGTGCGGAGGCCTTAAAAAGTGGTTAATTTCGGTTTTGTTATATCACTTGGTAGAGAATAGAACTAAAGGTTTGTTATTATTATGACAACAAAAATTAAATGTTTTACTTCGAATTAATCTCTTGGTATCATACGAGTCCTTACTTGACCCGACAAAAAAATTTGCTTAGAATTCGAGCTGCACTGTATGTAAATTTATGCACCACATATGTAATAGTATGTGCGTCACAGTAAAATATAAGCTAAGAACCCACCTTCGAACTAAAAAAACGTCGGTTCAATTCCAGGCCACACCATCTAATAACTTTCAACAGCGATATCACCTCACAACAGTACTAGCGACTGGTTATGTGTACTTACGCCGTGAAAAACTTCACTACTTAAAATATATCTGCCATTTGGAACTCGCGTTTGTAGGTTTGTGGTCTTTCAATGAGGCTAGTTGATTATTCTCCATATATAGGGTGTTTTTTATTATACCTCTATAAAAAACTTTAAGTGGCAATAAAACAACGATTGATTATTCATTTGACATGAATTTTATTTATTCGAAAGATGATCTTGTGGCATTACACTTTAAATATAATTTCTGGCATATGACCGCTACGGCTAGCGCGGATGTAGTCTAATCTGGACGTCCAATTTTCGATGACCTTTTTCTAACATTTGTGGCCGTATATCAGCGAATGTTGTCTTCCAAATGGTCAAGCGTCTGTGGCATAGACCAATGACTTTACATAGCCCCACAGGAAGTAGTCTAGCGGTGTTAAATCACAAGATCTTGGAGGCCAATTCACAGGTCCAAAACGTGAAATAAGGCGTTCACCAAACGTGTCTTTCAATAAATCTATTGTGGCACGAGCTGTGTGACATGATGCGCCGTCTTGTTGAAACCACATCTCCTGGACATCATGGTTATTCAATACAGGAATGAAAAAGTTTGTAATAATGGCTCTATACCGATCACTATTGACTGTAACGTTCTGGCTACCATCGTTTTTGAAAAAGTATGGACCACTGATTCTACCAGCCCAGAGAGCGCATCAAATAGTCAGTTTTTCTGGATGTAACGGTGTTTCTACATACACTAGAGAATTACCTTCACTCCAAATACGGCATTTTTGTTTGTTGACGTAGCCATTCAACCAGAAGTGCGTTTCATCGATAAACAAAATTCGCTTATGAAAATCGGGAACAACGGTAATCTCGTTTTGGGCCCATTCGATGAAGCGTTTTTCAGGCGTGAGTCTATTTACGATGAATTGCCAAACCAAACTGAGAATAAATCACTTGACAGCTGTTAAATCGGTCGCCATCTTGAAAAGTAATGTAACTTAATATTCTATACCTCTATAAAAAACACCCCTTATAAAAATCAATATTTATTTAAAGAAGAGTGCATATCTCTTTCAATCTATTCGTGTTAAACAAAGCGGTTAATCCGGTATTCGGAAAATAAAGATTTTGAGAAAACCGTATTCGACAAAACCAAAAAAAAAAACCGGTAAAGCCTATCGAATAATAACCCTCCGATCTCCCTAGCAACTACTGATGCAAAAAAATAGGCGTTTTAAAAACGCTAAAAAAATTGTACGTGGCACCACTGAAAAAGAATAATCATATTCACATTTGTTTACATTTTTCTGTTTTCGTCTACAACTCATTAATATAATTAAGTACCTGGTTAATTGGCTACTTTTGTAGCAGCGTCTTTTATAGTCGTGAGTGTGCTAATAGCATAATACACAAATTTATTCAACACTCAACTCTTAGTACGACTCTACTATAAGTACGACTTTATACTAAGGAGAATGGCGCGGCTTTTATAGTTAATTAACCTAAGTTTTGAATGTTCTAGTACATTCCGCAACCTACTATTCGGTAGCCGTTAAGTTTTGGGTTACAAATCTGAATCAGACTGACATTGGTAGCACTGTTCCAATAGATACTGCCCTGGCAGAATGGTCTTAGCATTGACACCAACCAATAGAATAACTTCCATAATAAAATTTAAAGCTTAAAATGTTGGTGTATCTTTTTAGGTGTTTTTATTTTCGTAACAGTATGTTAGCTTGGATACTGTCTTATTTAGTTGTGCACTATATATAAATTATATAGAAACGCACTCAATTTAGAAAAATAAAATAAAAAATTATATACAAAATGTATGTCAACTGTCATCAGTGTTTAATTATGGGCCATATGGGAATTCAATTTTTTTTTCTTTATTTTTACAAAATTTCATGGACAATACGCACATTTTGCGTACATATTGAAAAAAACTATTGATTTTGTATATGCGTATGCATTTTAAATACATATTAGCATAAATTAAAGCTGATAATTTAATTTAATTTTAAGCTTTATTTATTTTTTATAAATAATTTTATAATTTATTCAAAATTAAAAAGAAAAAAATATATATGTATAGTAGAAGTGAAATAATCCTTCAATTATGACGTTTACTATATCATAGTAAAATCAGGAACAAAAAAAAAATATCAAAATTATCGTGATGGTTTGTTGATTAACGTGTTGATGTTTTCCATCTGCTTTTATTTGAAATAATTGCTTCTGCTACTAAGTTTCGTCACACTTAATAGCATCTACATCCTGTAATAGAAATCTATACCCGTTCGTACATACATACATATCGTCAGCAGATGTATGGCTTAGTCAGTGATGATGGGTATCATGATCATGTAATAAATGCTGTAATTAAAGTTGTCAACACTAATTTAAATAGCACCAGATTTCAGCCCGAAAAAATGAAGAAGTAAACACATTTTATATACTTGGTTTCCTTTTTTTTTTCTCTCTCACTTTAAGCCCTTTTCCTGTTATTTTTTCTGTTGCTCTCTAAGAATCAAGATTCTTTTATAAAAAATGTTATATGATATTGGCTTATAAAATGCTTTGGAAAAAATAGAAAGAAAATAACAAAATAGAAAGTATTACAGTATACATAATGAGCGCTAGACTTTTAGTCTTCAATGTTATATTTTATTAAAGAAAGAAAAAAAAAACTTAATGAAACCAACATGAAAAGACTAATAAAGTGCTACAAAAAATAGTTGCAGGACGTGAATAACACGTTCTTCCAACAAGAATTTTAAAATTTTTAAGCAAAATCATCGCATGTTAATGTAATTGTAAAGCAGAGGCTATGCCATTAATAATGGAAAACATTATCAGCCAAATGGCCGTCACGACTACGCTTGCAAGACCATACTCTTGTCATGAAATTTTTCATTTTCAATTCGCATTTTTGCGGCTACATATCCTCGATAACTTCGTTTACTTCGACCCAAGTAAACAATTCTAAAGTGCTAAATCACAAGCTTGATGGACAGCTGTGATCGCCTCTTCCAGAAATCACACGATCAGGAAACCTCTCCCTGTTTAGACGGTTGTCAGATTTAACCGTATTGTCAGAAAAATTTACAGAAAATGTCTTACAACCATCTGAACTTACTTACAATTTTTGTCTTTAAACTTTGTCAGAGAAAACACTCTCAGATCGCTGTGTGAGTTATTCTTAAATTGTATTAAACTACCCATGTTCGGACTTGGCGAAGAAAAATTTATTTGTGGTTTTCAATGTTTAATAAAGAGGCTTCAACTTCCCTCCAGACATCTCCATCTAAAAAATAAGGAAGAAGTGGTCAGGGTAGCTAGCACCTACCTGCATACCTATGGCGATGATGAAAAACATCAGACGAATCATCGGCAAAACACGCCACCTACGGGAAAAATTTCACAATGCTAAAGTAAAGATCACCACCAGGTAGCAAGGATTTTCACCACTACGCAAAATCACATGAAGGAAACTACAGTAGATTAATCATCTTTTTAGCTTGAAAGATCAAATTGATTAAAGAAACAATCCTTGAAACAAAGCAATGGCTGTTTTGTAGAAAGCATCCTCCCTAGAGAAGTGGCAGGGAGGATTATTTGCAAAATTATTATTTTACACTGTTCAACTTATTTAATATCCGCTTAATACACCAATTTGCTCAAGTCCTAGTATGACTTTATTTTCTGACTGCTAAGCTATAACTGAACTGACTAATAAGCACAATTCGCTGCCTTTTTTTGAAATTAGTATTCATTTCTAATGCTCTAGTAAAAACAAAATCCTTCTTGAAACTTCTATTCAGATCCTTTAATACAAATGTAAGATCTTACAACCAAAAAAGTTAAACTGGTAACACTATTATGTACGCAATTGGTAATACACAAATAACAGGGTGATTCGGCATTGACAGTTGATCGTAGCATTGACACAAACCAATAGAATAAATGCCATAATAAAGTTTAAAGTTCTAAATAAACTAATGTTGTGGTATTTTTCGTTTAGGCAATGTATTCTATAGATTAACAGATTTTCTAACAAATATCTTACTGTCTGATCATTGTCAGCAAATTGCTATATCTGACAATCGTCTGAACAGAGCTTCAGTTATGTAGCACATATCACCGTCTTGTTGAAAATAAATGTCATCCAAATTAATATTTGCCAATTCCGGCTACACAATAATAATAATAATCCATTTACCTTAACAGTTGCTTCTGGCTCATTTTTAAAATAGTAAGGTCCAGTAACGCCGCCAGACACAAGCCGGCCCAAGAATCACACATTCAGAATGGAGAGGTTTTTCAACAATAGCAGTTTCGATTTAGGATCCCCAAATATAAAAATTCTGCTTCTTAGTGTAGTGAAAGTGGTTCTAATCACTCAAAACGATATATCCAAGAAATTTCGCATCAGCTTGATGTATGTTCATGACCCAACTAGCAAAGACACTACGTTCTTGATAATCGTGCGAAGTGAGTTCTAAAGACCTAAATTTTTACGCAAAATACGGCGTTCTGTCGTTTTTAAAATGCTCAATTCCAATTCCATACCGCTGTGGTATGGTAGGTAAGACACCCGTCTACCAATCAAAGGGACCTCGATTCCCTAGCAAACCAGACTGTCACATAATTTTCAACAACGGTATCACCTCATATCGGTGCTAGCGACTGGTTGTGGGTATTTTCTTTATGAAAAACTTCTCTAACTAATGCATATGTTAACGGAAGCCGCTGTTAAATTTTAGGTTCCTTTAAATGAGTCAAAAATAAAATCGGCTTCAGCTCATTGATCGAGAGAAGTTCCCTTTATATAACTTGGGATGTCGTGGGAATTATGTATGTATGTGTAAAACCGAAGATCAACGAGAAATGGACTTACCTGGGAAAGACAGGAAAACTTTCGCAGCATGATCGGTCCACAAACAAACGGTGCTTTTAAGAACGAATTCTCTCTATAAGACGTTGTGCAATTCATTAAACCATCAACTACAAAGGGATGGTCTACGAGTACTGCGTGAAAATATATGCTTAATCGGAACCAATGCCTTTATTCTGTTAGAACACATTACGCTATACTAGCGATAGAACGATGAAACATCTGCCACGTTGGCATGTGATTCCCCAATTTCTACATTACCACACCACTACGCCCGTATATCGGAAGACAACATGGTGTTTCGCACATTAAAAAATCGATCCGATTCGCACGGCTTCACTCGTAGAATTCAGTCAAGTTATTTGTGAAATTAAGAAATATTAAAAATAGAGTTGGAGAAAGAAGAGGGCCTTGCGGTACCCCTGAATTTATCCTGAACTCGTCGGAGGAGAATTCATCTATAATAACTCTTATAGAACGATTCCGAGAAAGCTCTATATAAATTGAGGGGAGTGACGACCAACACCGAAGGCAGTAATTTTCGATATAAGAGCCTCATGCAAGGCTCTATATTGCAAACCACAGCTTTGCTTTTACCAAAAGCGTGAATAGATTTGTTCTACCTCTCGCATAGTACCAGCAACAGATCAACAATAGAACGGCCCTAGCGAAAGCCGTATTGACGATCGCTTAGCAAATTGTGCGACTCCAAATATATTAAAAGGTGGTGGTTAACCATACTGTCCATAAACATAGATAGTGCCGAACAAACTACTATTGGGTGGTAGTTTTCAGGTTTAGTAGACTCACCTCTTTTAGGGATTGGCATTACATTAGCAACTTCCAGTAGGATGGAATACCGGTGCGCTATGTCGCACTGAAAAGGTTGGCTAATGGACATGTAAGTGTCGAAGAGCTTTGCTTTAGAACCAGTGCTTGTATGCCATTCGATCCAGAAGACTTGTTTACGTTAAGATTTTCAAAAATCCCCGAAAGTATATACTAAGCACTGATATACTCTCCAGTGAGAGCAGTGGTTGAAGGCTCTCCGTCAAGCGAGATTTACTTGCAAATAATTCTGCCAAAAGGAGTTCGTAAATGCTTAGTTGTTTTTTAAAAGAACTGGAGTCAAACTAGCGCCATACCACAGTTTTTTAGTAAGTGACCAAAAGCCCTTACTTCCCCTAGGAAAAGTAAGTACTTTAAGACCAAGGCTCTGATCGTAATATCACCTGTTTGCGTAGCCAATCAGTAAGATAGCATTTGCACAATCATATGGCGGCGAGCTATAGTAGATTAATAATCTACTTAGCAAGACAATAGATGTTTTGTGGGAAGCCAATATGCTCCGTAAAGGAGTGATAGAAAAAAAAAAATGCGAAGAATTAAGTTTTGGAATTGTGACGGCGAAATTTTCAGTGGTTTCATAGTGAATTTTAATAAAATCATTGCGTTGTTGAAGCGTTTTTTTTTTTGCTTATCATCTGTCAAGTAGTTACAGCTTGACAACTCATAAAATGGCGGGCTATTGAAAATGAAATGCCTTAATTTAATACCCAGTGGCCTTAAAGATTACTTTTAGAATTTTTTAATAAAAATATAGTGAAGACCTAAGTTGTTTCATGTTGGTTTCGTTATTGTCATCTTTTAGAAAAAGTTATAGAAAAAGTTACGTCTTTCTGAACGACTAAGCGTTTAAAGTGTGTAGTTGAAAAAAAACATGTAACATTTTCACACTTTGCAATTACGAAGCACCAACATACAACCACACACATACTTATTAAATAAAATTTTTTGCATACTTTGAGGCGTTGAAAGATATATAACGTTTCATTTTTTTATATCTATTTTTCTTTTCACAGACTGTTTTTCTTTTTTTTGCAAAATATTTGAAGTGTGAACATGTTTACAAATTTCCTTGAATAAATACAAGAATATAAACACAGATAATCACTCTACTTCCCTCTTACTCTGTTTTTTTGCCATCTTCTGAAAGAAAATACACACACACGTACACTTGTATAGGCATTGTCATATAATAGCGAGTGGTAGTAACAGTTGCTAGTAACTGTTGACAAAAAAAGTATAAAATTTCATTATTTTGAAGGACCGCTTGGTAATGATACACAAACAAACACCATCTTTTGGTTGCTATTTTTCCCTTTACTCTTCTACTCTTTTTTTTGATTTTTTCATGGACGTTTAAAGAAAAGCAAAAACATAATAAATGCAAAGAATCTCTCAGTTTTATATTGCTGTTGTTGTTGACATCACTCTGGCATCAGTGGCTGCTCCGTTTCTCTATTTTGCATTGGCTTGACAAATGAGTGGTAATTTGTTGTGACGTAAATTTCATTGAAACTGCCTTGATTGCCACTTCAGACATTTGAGAATAAACGCTTTCTATATGTAAGTGTGTGAGTTTGTGTATGTGTAAAGCCCCTTAAAATATGTTTTATAGAATAAATATACGAAAATGAAAAGGAAAACTACACTTATATACGAACTTCATAGTATTTAATGAAAAAGAATATCTCGTAGACTCATTCATTGGCTGTTTTCTTAAAGGTTCTCGAAAATATTAAGAAAAATAAGAATGAAAAAATGAAGGAAATAACCGGAAAGCGGCTGTATTAAATGAATAAGTGAATAAAATAACGTCCAAAAGGAAAAAGTGAGAGTAAAAAAGAAAAACTGGAAAAAACGAAAAAGAATTTATGCAAGATTTTTAAGATTCTGACTTGAGCAATGACTGATATCAGTTACATGTTCAGTGATTGACAAACTGTTTTGTAAAGAACTTGTTATAAATGAACTTGAAATTTAATTAAAAGCGAAAAAAAAAATAACGCAATAGCAACAGACTGGAGTAGTTTTTATAATAAAGACGAGCTTTGTTTTTCGCTCATAAGAAAAACAGATAAAAAAAGTTAAGAAGTTATAAATATGATTACTTCGGGACGACCAATTAACAGTTCAATTTTTGGTAATGGGAGTGCAAACTCTGGAATTTTCCAAAAAGTAATTGTTTACAAAGATTTCATGGTTTTTGTAGATATGTGACGTTTGGCGCCATCATGCTAAGTCAAGTTAAATGTCAGTGATATTCATATCAGCAGTAAGGGCCGAAATTAATATTATAGAGTATAGTTCTGTGGTCTAGGATGTTAAGTGCAAGTAGATAGGAGGGAGTGGCAGCCTCGCCAAATCAAGGCACACTTAGCCACGCTTAGCAGACTGTTGTGATACCAAATTACGCGCTGTCCCTACTCCAGAACAGATATATACCCATATGTCCCTGGCTATCAGAACAGATATATACCACCTTGATCAAAAGGTATCCGGAATTTATTCAGAAAATTGAAAATACAAGTTTATGCATCTAAATCTATGTAGTCTATGTACTTCAACACACTTATGCCAGCGCTTGATACTATCCTCGAAGAATTTTTTATATTCGGTTTTTAGTATATTCATCAGTGCTTCCTGCGATTTTTTCGTTATTTTCTCGGCTGCTGAAAAAAGATTTTGGTAATGAATAAAAAGAAGTCACAGGGAGTCAAATCAGGTAAATTCAGTGGCTGTGGGGTGGTATATGTAGCACTTTTCGTCAAAAAAGTTTCGAAAAATGATTGCACTGTGCGACGGTGCGTTATCATGGTGCAAAATCCACAAGTTTTCTGCCCATAATTCTGGTCTCTTTCGGCGAATTGCTTTACGCAATTGTCTTATAACGTCTCATTACGTCTGGACTTCTGGAAAAAATTCATGATGCACTACACCGTTGTAATCCATGAAAACCGTGTATACTGCCTTCTTTTTTTACTGAAAACCACGTGGATTTTTTGGTCTCGCTTCACTTGTCTGGTGTCTGGATTTCGTCTAGTACTCATAAACCCACGTCTTGTCTCCAGCAATTATCCTTTAGATTAATATGTGATAGGATTCAGCCTCGCAAATCATGTCCTTTGAGACCTCAGGACGGTCTCTTTTTTGCATGACATTCCTCCGCTGTCTCGCTGATGGTTAATTTGCGGTTATTGACCAACATTTCTTTTAATTTACCAATGTTTTCGTCTGTTTTCGACGTCGATGATCTGCCTCTGCGATCAACATCTTCGATTGACTCATGACCACTTTTGAACCGTTCGTGCCACTGGTTAAATCCTAGAGAGAATTTTGGTTTATGAACAGGATTTTCCCTAAAATATCCTTGAGTTCTTTCTCGACGGCCCTAAGATGCAGGACAGAGTGAAATGTAATACATTCATGACGAGTTCTGACACTGGGCTGTCTTATAGGTTGCCTGAACATTGTTGTGTATTCCAGGCAGGGATCATAGCCATGTTAGCTTTTGTTCAATGCTTGTCAAGTGACGGGATTTTCCCATTCGGGTCTCGATTTGGTCTCTTGCAAGCGTCTCTCCAACGTATACCCTAGTCCATGAATACTAAAGGTTTTTCATGGAAATTTAATCTCATTCAATGGTCACTTCCATACAAACTCCGGGACACAGGGATAACGTCGGGAATTGTGTAGATAACGACCTGGCCAGGGTGATTACTGGGCTCGATACTTTTGAGCGAGGGCCTATAATTAGTGTTCTTGTTGCGTAGGTTAAGCTGGATATTCTCCGGTCAGTGTATGACAGGTATCTGACCGATATCAATAAGAAGACTAAATGCCTTCTCTCCCCAAGTCTCATGGTCATCTATCCTACAATTTCGGTTCTCACAGGTCACTGCCTGATCGCAAGATATTCTGATAAACTCGTCAACACCTCGAAAGAGTTTTGCAGGAGTTGTGGTTCTGAGGAGGAGTAAGAGACTGTCTTTTACCTTATGTGTAAGTGTCCGACCCTTGCCACCAGACTACGGAAGTTTTTTGACCTCCCAGTTCTTGCCGTTTTTGACTGAACTCTCTCCAGAATAAAGGTCACCGCAATTGCGAGATTTATTTTGGAGTCAAAATGGTTTCCTATTGAGACAGTTTTATCACCGAGTTAGCAGCTTGTGGCATTACAATGGGTCAAATCTCTGGCCAAAGTGGGACTCTTGTCCACCAACTTTCCTAACCTAGCCTAACGTACATATTTCGGTATTTTTTTCTCCGTCACTCCTCTAGGAGACATACTGGCTTTCCACAAAGCATCTCTTGCTTTGTTTCAGTTTCTTTAATCAATTTGATAGTTCAAGCTAAGTAGATGATTAATCCGCTGTAGCTTCCTCCATATGATTTTTTTATGTAGTGGTGAAGATCCTTGCTAATTGGTGGTGAGCTTTACTTTATGACTGTAATTCTTCCCAGTAGGTGGTGTCTTTTTTCCGATCATTTATCTGATGTTTGTCATCATTGCCAAAGGTATGCGAGAAGGTTCAGGGGGCTTTTTTCTTTATATTTTTTTAGGTAGAGTTGTCTGGAGGGAAGTTGAAGCCTTTTTGTATTATTAAAAATTCGAAACCTCAATTAAATTTTTTTTTTGGTCATGTCCTCTGCTGGAGCTCGAACCTGGGTCGTTTATGTTGTTATGTCTGCGCTCTAACCACTACACCACCCCGCCTCCATATTTAGGCATACTAATATTTTATGGTGTTTTGAAAAATAAAACCCCCCGACTAGGTAATACATCATAATTTAACACACTCAGAAGTCCATTTTCAACACTAAGCTTATTGGGATTTGAAAATAATAATTTATACTTCAGCGTATGCTGTGATAATGTAGTGATGTTTCTGCAAACAGCTTTATCGGGAGCTTAATAAAAACAAATCTTTTCCAATAATTCAAATAAACGCTTCATGTTTTGAGGTGAAAATGAAATCATATTGGGGAATCACTTTGTTTTAATAAAAGAAACTTCAATAACAATCGTCATTATCATTATTATTGTTGACATTGTGATAATCACAGAGAAACGATGACATCTGTTCGAGTCATAAAACAAAATTCTTTCCTTTCCAAACTGATTCGAAAGATTTTTTTTTTTTTTTTTTTTAACAGCAAAGATGTGACATTAGAACTTTGAGAAATTTTTAAGTTTAAAAAATTTGGTAGAAAATAATTTTTGCTGCTGTTACTACACTTTCGCCGCTGTTACTTCTTTTAGCTGCTGTTACTACTTACTACTGCCATTAATTTTTTTTATCATCAATATTTTCAATACATTCGCACTGATATTTTTTCTGAAATTTCGTAATTTTCAAATATCTTCGATGTTCTATTTTTTTTATTAAACGACAGAAAATTATCAATAAAAATACACCAATTTTTACTAAAATAAAGTCGTGGCACCAGCTTGTCTGTATACCTAAAAAAAAGTAATTGAATGATAGAGAGTTTCAAAGACAAATTATTTATTAACCGGGTTGTTTCGTTTATGCAGTATGTATAGTAGAATATCCTCGAAACAGAGCGTTAATTAACATAATTGTGCTGTATTGGTACCACAAACTCACAACCAATAAATAATGAATACTGAAGTCAGGAAGTGGTACGAAGTATGCTAAGTCAACTTCTGCACAGTGTATGGCATTTATATACGGAGCCAAATGAGTCAACAATTCCTTACTGTCGTCCTTATAGCAGCTTCTACATATAATGTTTATGGCTGGTTTTTGGTATTGATAGTTTGTTTTCCTATTTTTTATTCGTTTCGTTTGAGTCCAGAACTCAATCACCATCACCACCACCACTTAGCAAGGTTCTTCACCACTACACAATCATATGGAAGGGAGCTACAGTGGATTAAACATCTACTTATCTTTAATAATAAACTTGTTTAATGAACCCAAAATAAGGTAATTGGTGCTTTTTGCAGAGCTAATACGCTCCGTAGAGTAGTGAGTGACAAAAAAAAGAGTTTTAGGAATCTGGTGAAAATTGATCAAGAAAATGAGGGAGAAGATGACAGAAAAAGTTAGTAAGAAGTGTTGATAAACACCGTTTTTCAACATATCACAGTAAAGTATAAGACGAAAAGGAATTCACCCCTTTAATAAACAAGGCTATAGCATACAGTTTCTTAACTCTTAAATAATAGAAATCAAGCAGCTGACATAAGAAACAGTGTGCACCTTACGTTAGAAAACGGAAATTAGAAACTAAATTACAATAACAAGGCTTCTAAAAACCATATAATCAACGTCATAAGTAGTCTGTATCTCATAGTAATCTCTAGTAATCTTATCAGTATATGGGCGTTTTTTTAGAGGTTTTTGACCTTGCAATACTGTTTTATTTAAAAAACGATTTAACAGCTGATAAACGCTTTTTGGTCAGAATATTACTGTCAATGATGAACGGAATAGGGACATGATTATACATTTTTTTCGTACTTTAGTTCGCTGGCATTAATCTTGCTGACTCTACCAGAACGTAGCCGTGGCGATTTTGTCAAAGAAACTTTTGAAAAAAAGTAGTTTCACGTAATGGTTTAATTAATTGGACACCAGGATCGTGTGATATAACCAAATCGGATATGCAAAGTCACTTGTCTACGTCGATAAACCGGAGTCAATTGAACGTCTGAAAATCAACATACGAAGAATTATTGGCAAAACACATCTGGTTTTTTAAATTGCGACTTCTACATGTCAGACAATTTTCTATTCAACAAAGCTCGTTTTATGGATATTAAAACTATATTTCTTTGTTTTATTATGATTCAAACTTATGTAACTGTAAAAAACACCCGGAATAATTAGTAAGTGACATGTTATGGAATATCGAGCAATCCCCGACAATTCTAACCTACTCGTAAACGCTTAATGTTAATTGTAAGTAAAACAAATGAATAGGTTTTTTAAAATTACACTATGCAATAAGCAAAAATACCTTGGATAAGCACTACTTTTTTTTCTTGATGCGCTGTGGTCACTAACTTCAAATATGATCAGCATTCCAGCTTCTATGGATACGTTTTTTTTAGAATTTGTTTTCTAAAATGTGAGATTTTTGAAGAGACTGCTTCATACATCTCATTATAACTTTGAATTGAGTTGAGAGAGGTAGAGCTGCAAAACAATTGATGGTATTATCGATAGTATCGACAGTTCTGTTTTTGGCTGACCATCGATAGTTTTTTTTTTCACTATCGATACTATCGTCAAATTCTAAGAGTAAATACGGAGACCACTAAATGTAGTCAAAGTCAGATTTGCAAAAATTTTGTTCGACGCAGGTTGTTAGCCGTCTGTAAACTTTTATAGTTAGAAAGAAGACAGCCTTGCGGTGCCCCTGAATTTATTCTGAACTCGGCGGATTAGATCTCATCTAAAACCACTCTTATAGTGCAATTTCTGAGAAAGCTCGATATGAATCGAGAGAAGGGACTACCGACACTAAAAGCAATAATTTTGGATATGAAAGCCTCGTGCCAGACTCTGTTAAACACCTTGCAAATATTCGGGGCCACAACTTTACTTTCACCAAATTCATGAATGGAACTATTTATTCCACCTCTCAGAGAGTAGAACTAGCAGATCACCATTAGAGCGACCATTACGGAAACCATATTGGCGATCGCTCAGCAAACTGTTGGACTCTAAATATTTCACAAGGTGATGATTAATCATACTCTCCAAAACTTTGGAATATGCCGAACAAGCTTTTATTGGGCGTGGTTTTCAGGGTTACTAGCCTTATCGTTTTTAGGGATTGGCGTTACATTGGCAACCTTCCAGCAAGATGGAAAAACACTCGCACGATAAGACGCACTGAAAAGATTAGCCAATGGACACGCAAGCATCGAAGAACACTGCTTCAAAATCAGCCTAGAATGCCATCCGGCCCAGAAGACTCATTGACGTCGAGATACTCTGAGACATAACTGAGGTCCATTGTCGTTAATGTGTAGAATTATCTCACCCCTTAGGTTTTAAATTGTTCTTGGCTTATGGACGTTCATCTTTCTTTTAAACAGAAGTCCAACGGTGTCTAATCACATGATCGTTGCGGCCACTTAATATCGCAAAGGAGCCATTGTTTTGTTAACTGTGTGGCAGGTGGCACCATCCTTTTGGAACCATATATCGTTCAACAGTGCTCGGACTAAGCAGTACTGCCCGCTGAAGCCGCCAGCCCATAAACCGCACCAAACAGTCACCCTTTGTGTATGCATAGGCTTTTGAACAATAACTCAGTTTTTTGTAAAATCACCATTCACTTTTGTTTATTCAACCAACCATTCGGCGTATTGTCGACGCTTGAAATATTCAGAAGTCTTCAGCTCTTGAGTCAATTGAACCTTGTAAGCGTGTAAATTCAAATCTTTATTCAAATTTCGCATCAATGATGTTTGTGAGATGTTCTTCAGTCACACTGACGCAAACAACAGCAATATTTTCCGCAGAATGTACTGAGCGAGTATGCACAACTGTTTCCACATTTCCACAGACCAAGTATGCAGAAATTTGCGCACAGTTCTTCTGACTGTGGACACATTTGGTCAATTGCATGAAATGTATTTTGACGTTGACGCCCATTTTCGTAAAAGGCTTTAACAATTTTAAAGCGCTGCTCAATTGTGTACCTATCCGAGGCTGACTTTGTCAAACACTGAAACAAAGGAATATCAAATTAAGTTGAACAACAAATTCGACGTTAAGTTGTGACTCACAATGAAATTTGTGCATTATGATTGGACTACCCTTTAGCTCGAAAATTTCGGAAATAAAAATATGTATTTGCCTATAATTTCCTTTTACATTAGAAAATATTTCGTTGCTCATATATTTTCTTTCATTGTCGATTAATATCTTTACTTGAACTTTGTTTTGCTATGCTTTGCTAAAAATCTCTCCATATATCGGCATTTTCAATATTATTTTATCACTGTTTGCTTATGTCTGAGTTTAAAGAAGCCAAGTGAAAAACAAAAGTTTAACGTTTTGTTTATATATGTTGTTGTTTATTTACTTTATATTTTAAATTCACCCTCACCACGCTCTCAATGCTTCTTATTTTATTATTATTTTTTGTTGTATGTTTTGTTGTTTTGTGTGGCTGTAATGAAATTATTACCGTCAAAAATTGCGGATTATATGCGTTAATAACAATGAATAATACGGTCTGAATAAAATTGTCTTTATTTGCAGTTATTTATTTGAATGTGTGTGCTTATGTCTGGCTATGTCTCTATGTATTTTATTTCTTTATAAACATTCATATATTAAATTCTGTATATATGAATATATATGTGTATGTGTATGTGTATGTGTGTTCATATAAGTAAGTTTATGTTTTTCTTTTATCGCTTTTGTTTTTGTAGTTGTATTTGAATTTTGTTTTACCATGTTTATCTCACTAAATCTTGATATTGTTTTTTGATACCACCATTACCAACACTACCACCACTACCACCACATAATGATGATGAGACTTTATATAGATTTTATTTTTTTTTAATTGGTACAACGAGTGAGGAAGATGGTTTTGTTTTCAGTTATTGCCGCCTTTGTTTGTGGTTGTTATTACAAATACGCATTTTCTTTAAGGAATTGGAAAATATAATAAAATTTAATGCGTTCGGATTAAAAATTTTTGTTTATTATTTTTATATTTATTTTTTTTTATTTATTTACCCGGGCTTTTTTGTTTTTCCGAATACGGTTTTCTACATCTTCATTTTTCGAATACCGAAAATGAATATAATTTGTATACGTCTGTACATTGTTTTATTGCAAATAAGCTCATCGTTTAACTATTTGTATAAACTTAGTTATTATTTTTGTAGATATGGCAACTTTCCACGTCTGCCTGACAAAGAACATGAAAACCAAGGTAGACCGAAAAAGATATGCACACTTGAGCAAGAATAACTTTTTCTCATCTTCTTTAAATAAATAATGATTTTTATATATGAAGAATGATCAGCTGGACTCGTTGAAATGACCCACAAACGCCGGTTTCGAACGGCAGATATATTCGTTAGTGAAGTTTAATGTAATGTAAGTAATGTTGTGAGATGACATCGCTGTTGGAAATTGTAAGATGGTTGGCCTGGTATTGAGCCGACAACTTCTTGGTTGGAAGGTGGGTATCTTACTTAACATACTACAGTGCCAAAAATACTATTAAATACGTGGTGCATGAATCTACATACAGTGCTGTTCAAAACCTAAGCAATTTTTCTTGTCGAGGCGATTACTACTAATAAATTTATTCAAAGTATTTAATGCTTCCTATCTTAGGCACCTAAATTTTAACTATCGCTTTGGCCATCCATTGTTTTAAATTTGAACCAGTGGTTATTTCGCATCTGGCAATACTTATGTCATTCTATTCTCTCACAAAATTCAATATATTATCCCCACTGAACGAAATGAATCGACTTACGCTTGAGCAACGTTGAGATTTATTGGAAATTTATTTCTAAAATGATGATGTCGATTTTTCCAAAAAAAAACAATCTTTTCGGGTGAAACTAATTTTCACCTTGGTGGGTACATTAGAAAGCGAAATTGCCGTATTTGGGGCTCAGAAAACCCAAACGTGGTCTTACAGAAGCCAATGCAACCATTACGAGTGACTGTTTGGTTCGACTGGTGGAGCGGAGGTATCATTGGCCCATATTTCTTTGTAAATGAGGACGGCACAACCATTACGTTCAATGGAAATACCTATCCCAGCATGGTAACCGATTTTTTTGTGCCCGCTGTTCATGGTATTGATGTGAACGATCTTTGGTTTCAACAGAATGGTGGAATTTGCCACATATCTAATGCCACAATCGATTTATTGCGTCAAGCGTTTGATGGCCATTTAATTAGCCGGTGATGTCAATTGGCGGCCAAAAAGCTGCGAGTTTACACGGTTGGACTATTTTCTGTGGGGCGCCATTAAAGACAAGTGTTATGCCGATAGACCAAAGACAATTGAGCATTTGAAGGCTTACATTCGTGATGCCATTGTCAAGAACCAAATGGGGTACTGTAAGAGTAGCCACGGCAGCCCTTTTTGTGTGTGACACAACAAAAAATAATTTGGCAAAATTTTAAACTGTTTTTGTTTTATTGCATTTTTAGCTTTAAGCTTTTAAATGATTAACCGGATACTAAAACAAACCTTTAATTCCATTCTCTACCAAGTAACAGAACAACAAAAATGAAATTTTCTCTTTGAGTAGCTGTTAATAAACTTTGTTTTTTATGGCCTCCGCACACATTTTGGCGTAGTTTTTATGGTTTTTGAATTTTAGAATTATTGTTAGCATTGATTGGTACTTTAATTTTAAGCTGTCTGTCAGTTTCTGCTTATTTTTAAAACAAAGTGCGCTTCAAAAATTAAGAACGATTTTATTTATATAAAAGAACCGGTTAACTGGTTATTTGAATAACTGCTAACCGAAAACCGGTTTTTTTAAATGGCAACTTTTCGAATTATTCGTAAGCCAATTTTAGAAAAAAGTCGCATAATCGATCTCCCTACTTAATACCCAAAATTAAATTGGTACTATTCAGTTGCAGTTAAGATTTAAATTATATATCTGACTTATAATAATAATGCTGGCACTGTTCAAATAAATACAGCTTTGGCAGTGTAACCTTTGCCTTGACACAAACCAATAGAATAACTTCCATAATCAAGTTTATAGCTTTAAATTTTTGGTACATATTTTTAGGCGTTTTCATCTTCGGAACAATATTGTAATTTGTTATGACCTTTTAAAATTAATTAATTCTTCTTAATAAGTACTGCACTGCGTTTAATAATATCTAATTATTAAGCCAAAATAAATTGCATCCTCTTTAGCTCATTATTTATGTATTAGAAACGAAATACAATGCGTATGATTAATAAGTCCTTATTAATATTCAGTATACGCCCGTGATAAATTTGAAATACAAACGAAACAAAATTTGTAAACGTATTTAATTACAAATTTTTAATTAAAAAGCATTTAATATTTGAAGGAAAACGTTGAAGAGCAAATAAAAAAATAAGAAGAAATGCTTAGACTACATGCGAAAGTATGTATTGAGATTAAAATAAAACTAAAAAATTTAAAAAATTTTAAAACGTGTTTTTGATAAAGCGAAAACAACATAATTGCTAACGAGTTTAATGAATGTATTCTAGCGCAATGTTTCTTTCAAATTACACTATGCAACAGGCGAAATTGTCGCCTAATTTCAAAAATTATCAACATTTCAGATGCTCTAGATTGAAACATGTTTTTAGATTTTTTTTCAATTTTTTTTTTCAATGTGAGATATTTAAGGAGACTTCTTCATACATCCTATAATGACTTTGAGATTACTTATTCGAACTCGTTAAGCAGTATGTTAAAAAATTTAAAATTATAACAACTTTAAGTCATTCTAATATTATACTGTATGCCAATGGCTATACAGAATCTAGCCTGCATGCTACAAGATGCCAGTGGAGAAGTTATATCTTCCAATCTTGTGTTAAATCCACAGGTTATATCCCTCGGCGAGAATGAGACTCGTTCTAATACACAGCCGATGGTGATGTTAAACGGTAATGGTGAGAAAATACATGCTAACATCAGGTTATTTGAGCATTGGCCGACTAACGACGTCGAACATCGGACAAAAGATTAGGCGAAAACGCTGCCTGAGAAAAAATTACAAACTTCACCACTATACACAATCATATAGAGGCGATATACAGTAGATTAATTACTGAAACTGAAGTAATGAATACTTTGCGGAAAGCCATATGCTTCCTGGAGGAGTGACGGAGGAAAAAAATAACTTCTGTGGACGGAGCCCTGCTTGTTCGTTGCATATTATTATTTTGTGCGTCTTATCTTATTTTATGCGATCTGTCTTAGTTCGTTAGACGATTTGCCAGTTTCAATAAAGAGTGTTCTTCGCCATGTAGTTCTATGTGAGTCTAAGTCATCATATGGTTTACGTACTGTATGACGAATTCAACCACAAATTCGCTTCTGGATTTCCGAGTTTATAGAAATTTTTCAAGTTTGGGTTCAGAGCTATTCAGCTGTTATCATATTGGGCCACCATACTGGCATTATATTTCTTAAGCAAGATTTCACTCATGTAATAAAGGTTTTGATTTTCGCATCTGTTAGGATGTTGCGTGCACGCCATACATTGAGGAAGGAAAGAACACGTCCAACGTACGTAAAGCTATCGACAAACTTAGCTTCTGAATTTCCATTAACAAATGGTGTTGCCTTGTTAGTTTTGATGGGTATGGATTCGATTTTACTTGTATTTGTGTTAAGCTTGACTTTTTATTGCATACTACGCAGACATACATAACACTATACAACAAATAAAAATACCTTTGATATTTAGTATATTCTTTTGATGTGATATGGTCGCCTAAATTCAAAAATCATTATCATTTCAGATTCAATGGATAAATTTTTTTTTAGATTTTTTTTTTTCTAAGATGTGAGATATTTGAAGAGGCTACTTCATACATCTTATGATAACTTTGAAAAGACTTATTCGATTTCGTGAAGCCATATGTCAAAAAATGCAAATTATTACCAGATTTCGGCTTGCTGTAGCTCCTCCTTCCAGGCACTTATGATTAGCGTGCACCTTCACCAATTGGTCGCACCCATTGCGGGCAGGGCGTCCACGGCCTGATCTCTCCTGTGTAGAAAGGACGTCCTCTAGGCCGACGCCTACTGACTTCCACATCGAACACTCTACTCGCTTGAGCATTTTCTTCCATTCGAACTACATATCCTAGCCGGCGTAGCCGCTGGATGTTAATTCACTGAGCACCGTCCATGTCGTTATATAGCTCGTACAGCTCATGGTTAGTTTAAACACAGAATTCATCGCCAAACCTTTAAGAACCAAAGGTCTTATGTATAATTTTTATCTGGAACACGCCTAAGGCAGCTTCTTTGGTTCATAACAATGTCCATATTTCTGCTCTATAAAGAAGAACAGCGAGAATGCGCGACTTGTACAGTGTCAATTTCGTCGCTTGGGAGAGGTCTCTACTACTCAATTGCCTATTGAGACCAAAATAATTCCTTTTGGCAAAACTGACTCTACGCTTGACCTCAAGAATTACATCGTTGCTGCCGGTAATGACTACTTTAGATAAATTCATTCACCACATCGATTGTATAGCTGCTAACCCGTAACCTGGGAACCAATATGCCGCACATCCCTACTTGACGACAATATATACTAAGTCTTGGCCTCATTTACCGTTAGACCCATTTTGGTAGACTCTTTCCCGATGGGACAGAAAGCAGGAGTTACATCTCGATTGGTATGCCATATGACTTCAATATCGTCAATGTTTTCAAGGAGCTGGACACTTTTGTAAAATATGGTGCCACGGCGATGTAAACCCCTCGTCCACAGAACGCTTTCCATAACGAAACGAAAAAGGTCGCACGATAAATGGTCGCCTTGTCTAAAACCTCGCACGGTCTCAAAAGGTTTTTTAAGTTGCCTACCTATTTGAATAGAGCTGCAGTAGTTGCTCAACTTCATTCTGCACAGTCTTACTAGTTTTGTAGGAACACCAAGCTGTGAAATTGAGGCATATATGCGATCTCTTATCGTGCTATCGAAGATGGTGCGTATCGACTTGATGTTCATGAGTCTTTTCCAATATTAGGCGTAATGTAAATATCTGGTGAAAGGTCTAGTCAGTACGCTGGTGAATGGCTTTAGTTATTCATACAATAAGCTCGTAGGGATCTTGTACGCTCGTAAAGACTCTTGTAGTTGACACAAATTGTAGGGTCTCCCTTCTTCAGTACAGGACAGAGTACACTGAGATTTCAATCGCCGTGCCCCCAGCATGCATCTTACTTGCGCTCCACCACCGGCTTTAAATAATTTAGCGAGCAAGCCGTCTGAGTTAGCAGCTTTGTTTTTTTTAAGCCGCCATATCGCGAAACTAACATGGCCATAGATGGCAGATGGAATCTCCACACCGTCATCATCGATTGTTTCCCTAGCTTCTCTAACGGTGGAATTGATATCGTCATCGCTATGCAATAGCGTAGAGAATTGGTGCCTTCATAACCTCAGTACGCCTTGTGCATTAGTACCAAGATTACCGTTTTCGTCCTTACAGGAATATGCTCCGGGTGAAATGCGTAATATCGGGTCAGCCATCTAACGTTTTTCAACTAGTGCTTATTTCGTGAATGGTAACACTTAGCACATATCTGATTTGACAAATAATTAGTTTTATCCTTCCGCTGAACGAATATGGTTGTGTATACGATTGAACAACGCTGCGAAATATTGCGACATTACTTTGAAAATCATGTTAATATTGCAGAATGTGTGCGATGTGTTCAGATGAAGCACATTTTGATATTGGCGGGTATGTAAACAAGCAAAATTGTCGCATTTGGGGCACAGAAAACCCGCACGCATACATTGAAAAGCCGATACACCCAAGGCGAGTCACTGTTTGGTGTGGATTTTGGTCCAGAGGCATAATTGGGCCATTTTTCTTCGAAAATATGCAAGGAGTGGCCGTTACAGTCAATGCTGAACGTTATCGGGCCATGTTGAACGAATTCTTGTTCACAAAAATTGAAGAGGAGTATTTTAACAGGACGGCGCTACGTGCCACACAGCCGAAGCTACACTCGATGTTTTGCGCCCTGTTCTTGAAGATCGCATTATCAGCCGCAGAGCTGATGTCGTTTGGCCACCTCGGAGCTGCGATTTGACACCGTTGGACTATTATTTGTGGTGTACTGTCATAGATAAATGTTACGGCAACAAGCCAGAGACAATTGAGGCTTTGGAGGACAATATTCGTGAAGCCATTGGTGAAATACAGCTGCACACAATCGATAATGTGCTTAAAAATTGGACCGATCGTGTAGGCTACTGCATGGCCAGCCGAGGCAGCCATTTGAATGAAATTATTTTCCATTATTAACCGGAAGGATTGTACTTTCAAATAAAAAAAGAAATTTGAGAAAATATTCACTAAATTTTTTTATAGCATTTTCAAGAAAAAAATTATTTGGCGGACCCTTTACCTGATTAAAAATATTAGGGAGGGTTAAAATTTTAATTTAAGCACTGACTTGATTGGTGATGTTGATAAACATTATTTCGCGTCAATTTTTACACTATTTTTGGCCGGTCAGTATCGTCTAGTAGAGTGGGTTATACAATCGCTGGGATTTTGTGCACTCGTCTCAAAACATCAAACGTTTTCTTATAGCAATAGTGCATAATTTTAATTTGTTTCCTTTATATCTCTGACGTTCTTCTTAAACTGATTTTTCAATGTGTACAGTCTTGCCTTAACTGCACAGGCTCTAGCTATCTTTAGTTAAAAAAGGATAATTAATTAAGGTTACAATCACTAGCTTACAATTTCTAAGCTCTCGGGCAAATTATTGTTATTTTAATACTTAAAAAATTTTATATTTTGCTACTTACAAAACATTTCCACTCTACAGTTTTCATAAAAACAAAGAAATAAAATTAATATTATCTTTTGAAATAATTTTCCACATAAATAACTTTAGTTATCCTTAAGCATTTATTTGTTTATTATTAGTTTTAGTTTTGCGCTCGTAGATATTTGTTTTTCAAAAATATATTTTACAAAGTTAAACGAAAGTATTAAAAAAATAGATTTTAAATATAATTGAATTCCTTATAAATATTTTATTAAATTTTATATTGAATGAAAGCGCTGATTTTTTAATGCATTTCTGTTGTTTAAAAGCGTTTTTGTTTACCGATTTATTGGAATGAATTGTAGAGAAAAACCAAATATAGTATGAAAACCATAAATAATTAAAATTATTTTTAATGGTTCACAAATGACTGTAAACAAAACATAAAGAAAAAAATATGCCCAATACTATGATTTCATTTAATGCGTTCTTTATTATTCCACTTTTAATTTTCAGTTTTTTCTTTAGTCAGTATAAATAAAATTTAAATATTTATCAATTTATTTTAATTTATGTAAAAATATAATTTTTTTTCTCTCTTTTCCCACACATTTGCGTATATACATAGATTTTCTTCTCTTTCGTTTTCTATATACAAAATATTTAATTTAAATTGATGAAAATTTGTGTTCTAGTGAAGGCATTCAAATTAAAATACTCACGCAGTTATGTTTGTGTTGAAATACTCACACACACCCACACATATACTGTACGTACAGTACGAAAAGACGAGGGTTGTTTCGTTAGGCAGTAAAATAAATGAAACTGCCAATCAAATATAACCTAAATTAAATGGGTAAAATATTTATTAAAAAACACTCCATATCCTTGAGATAAGCCAGTTTAAGAACTATTTTTATGAGAAGGCTAATCCCGTAATAATAGAATTTTAATTTACAACTTTTTTGCTTCGTCACTCCTTTTGGCAGCCTATTGGCTTTCCACAGAGCATCTATTGCCTTTGCTTCAGTTTTATTAATCAAGTTCATCTTTGAAGCAAAGTAGATAATTATCCCCCGTAGCCTCGAGCTGCAAAACAATCGATAGTATCGATAGTTTTGTTTTTTGCCGGCTATCGATACAATCGTCAAATTTTTAGAGTTATTACGCAGGCCACTAAATGTAGTCAAGATCACATTTGCAAAAACTTCTTCGACTTAGGTTGTAAGCCGTCTGTAAACTTTTATAGTATAGGGACACAGTTTAACGGTTTTTTAAATTTCTATTTATTAAGCTCAACTAAAGTATGAATTGTAACTAAAATATGTTCGTACATACGATGTTGCATTTGACCCAAGCAAATTAATCATCGTTTCGTCAGACCTTAGCATGTTGTTCGAACTATTATGCTGCATGTTTTGTTGATACATTTCGAGGACTCATACCCATAAGTCTAGCTTCCATAAGTTCTTTTCTTATTGTGCGACCTGAAACGGGAAAATATGTTCATTTTTGAGGATTTTTGATGACTTTAAGTGATTAATCTTTGAAGTACGAACTAAAATTGTATTAAAGCTGACAGTTGTTTTATTCTTTCTTCCTATAGTCTCTCCATTTTTTTTTTCGCTGCAACTTTTATTGTTGACAGAAGTATCACTCAAAAGGATCTGATAGTATCGATAGTATTGTTACGTTTTTACCTTTTTAAAAACGTGATTTTATTAGTTCGTAGATTGTAGTAAAATAAAATCAATTTTGTGTTTGTTTTTAATTAAAAATCCTTTATTCAACACAGTTACGTATACCACTGCTTGTAATCTTTTTACAGACAATAACAATTTTTATTCTTAATTACTCTGTCTGTTCACAACTTTGGAAACAACATCAATTACTCGACAGATCTTTCCTCCTAAAGATCTTCCAACCCGATCGTAGTTATAACTTAACTTCCATCACAACCTTTTCAACCAGAGGTTATCCACACTCCAGCTAAGCTGGTTTTTACTTCATTAGCTTCACACCATTAACATATTCGCTGAGTTAACTTTACTTAAAACTCGCTGATTTTACGACACATATAGCTGACTGCTGTTCGCATCAATGTGCTTTTTATATGGCTGAGTAAACAACACATCGAAATCTCTCGAACATCTCGATATATCAGGTGGATTCCATTTCTTTTTTTTAATTTCTTTTTAGTTCTTTTGTAGCCATGCGTGAGAGAACATCTACCTGTTTCAGCTCTTAGTATTTGTTGTTGCTTGTTTATTGTCTGTTACTTGTTTTCTTTGCTGCTTAACTCTTGTCGCTGCCGTGTTATTTTTATTTACTTTATCTCTGCTAATGGTTGTTGTTGTAGATTTGGTTATTTGTAAACAGCACGTATTGTTGTTCTTGCAGCTTTTGTTTATTTATTTTAATGATGTAATAAACGCTGTGCTGCCCAACCTTATTTTCGTAACAATATGCTCATTTTTGCGGCTTTTTGATGACTTAAAGGGTTAATCTTTGAAATAAGAATTAAAATTGTATCAAAGCTGACAGTTGTCTTACTCTTTCTTCCCATAGTCTCTGCAGTTTTTTTTTCTCTGCATCTTATTAATTACTTTAGTTTTTGAGCACTTCATGGTCTGAACAATTTTCGCTTCAATACATTAAATTTAATGACATACTGATAAAAATAATGTTTCCCTATTATTTGTTTCAACACTGAATATTTATTATTATGCTTTCCCCTTAACTTAAATTCTAATATTGTTGCCACAAGTAGCACTTAAAAAATCCGATAGTATCGATAGTTTTTTTGCAAATTATCGAAACTATCGAGTGGGCCGACTATCGATTGTTTTGCCCCCTCCATATAATTGTGTTGTGGTTAATATCCTTGCTAATTGGTGATGATATTCGCTTTAGGATTATAATTGTGGCTTTTTCCTTATCATTTGTCTTATATTTGTCATCATCGCCGGAGGTAAGCTGGAAGGTCAGAAGGGCTTCTACTTTTTATATTTTATATTGTCTAGAGGGAAGTTGAAGTCTCTTTTTTAAACCTTTCGATCATTTTTTTTTAATTTTTTTTTTTCGAAATTAATGACAAAATTTGTTCGTTTAGTGAGACCTTCTAAGGTTTCGTAATAATACATACATTTTATTATTTAATTTACTTTGTTTAATAAGTTTGTGTAAGTCGGTACTAAACGCTGTACCTTATACACCGAACCAAGTTTAATAGAGCTACATAAACCTGAATAAAGTGAACTTTTTCCCATATGATATAAAGCCCAAAAATCACTTTTGGAAACAAATTAAAGAAGAAATTAATTTTAACTATTCATTACGTTGGCTTAAACAGTTAAACAGCGAAAAAACAATATTTATAAAGACAAAATAAAAAAAGAAGTACCGAAAGGGTTAAACACTCGAGACCACAATTAAATTTTGATCGCTAAGTCATCCGCTGTAGCTCAAGGCTGGTTTGTTTATGTTGTTATGCTTGCGCTCTAACCACTACACCACGCCACCAATTTACTCCTTTTAATGCAAAATTTATAAGCATAAGTTTAGAATCGCTAATGGGCATCATCAGGGTCGATTAGAAAAAAGGTGATACAACCAAAACGCACGCCGTTAATTGTAAGTAAAACAAAAAGTTTTCAGAAAATTATCTTAATAATTTTCATTATGATTGAAGGATCTATGACAATTATGTGTGAAACAAAATATCTGCTAAGTGCACGCAACGATTTCGGTGGCATATCTCTATACGTCGATCCATATTTCAAACGACTCTGAGACATAATTGAGATTCAATGTCGTTAGTGTGCCTTTTGTTCTTGAATTGTTCTTGGCTTATTGACGTTTAATTTTTCTCTCAAGTATCCCCAGAAGAAGTCCCACAGTGTCAAATCATCGCCACGATATGAGATAACAAAGTCGTTAAATTTTTTGAGCAAAAGAGTGATTATTTCGTGTGATGTATGGCAGATAGCATCATTCTGTCGGAACCACATATCGTTTAGGTTTATATCCTCAATTTCTGGCTATAAGAAGTCTACTATCATATCACGTTAGCGAATACCATTCACGGCAACTGCTTGACCGACCTCATTTTCGAAAAAGTAAGGCCCAGTGAAACCACCAGCCCATAAATCGCACAAAACAGTCATTCTTTGTGGTTGCATAGGCTTTTCAACAATCAATCGTGGATTCTCATTTGAATCAACTGAATTTAAAGAGCGCCCCGTCGCTGAAGATGATTTTTCTTTGTAAATCCACCATTCACTTCTGTCTGTCTTCAACTAACCATTCGGCGTATTGACGAAATTGAAATGGTCAGTAGGCTTCAGCTCTTGAGTCAATTGAAGCTTGTTAACGTGAAAATTCAAAATGTTATTCAAAATTCGCTTCAGTCATGTTCGTGAGATGTTTATTTGTTGGGCACGGCGACGTGTCGAGGTTGACGGCTCTTCTGTCACACTATCGCGAACAACAGCAATGTTTTTCGCAGAACGAACTGAACTAGCATGTACAGGTGTTTCCAAATTTCTTACAGACCAAGTTTGCTGAAATTTACACAAAATTTTTCTGATTGTGGACATATTTGATCAATTATTCTGACGAAAAAAATCACGAAGTACACCCATTTTCGTAAAAGGCTTCAACCATCTCAACGAGCTATTGAATTGTGTGGTTGAATTTTTCAAACACTGAAAAAAATAAATGCCAAATTAAGTTGGGCCAAAAACTTGACGTTGAGGTGTGATCCACAATTAACATCACCCTTTAAAAGCCTGAAGTCATGCGATTTTAATGCTCTTTTTATATTACATTATTTGTTATTTATACTCATATATAATTAGCACTACTTTTCATTTAGCCCTCGTATCTAAATAAGTACTCATTCCCTTAAAACGTGAAAGATAGAAAAGAAAAGTTTAGCTGTTTTGCATAATAGAAGCAGAACCACAAACTGTTCTGGCATAAACGTGTTCCAATTGTTGTCGATCTCCTAAGACACAAGAATAGCTCAAATTAAAATCAGTTCGATAGACACCGGAACAAAAATACCAAAAGGATTTATTTATTTTGTTCTTAATACTTAGGTTTTCTAGCTATTTTAGCCTATGCTTGATTGACTTGGTTTGTGTTAGGAAACAGAAACCACAATTTTATTACTTACATTAATGGTAATATCCAATCTGATTGAATCATAGCCATCAATTTCAATATGTCAAAATAAATTTTCAAGAGCACAGTTTGGATCATCCAAAAGAGATCGTCATGCCAGAAAGAGTTTAAAATCCGCGAATTGATGTCTATGATTAGAGAATAAAGCAGCATAGACAGCTAAGGCTGTAAGTATCTTAACTAATCGTACACATCACATTTTTCTCGAGTATATGAAAAACCGCTGCAATTATTCACACTTCAGCATAAAAGCAAAACATTCACCCGCAAACTGTGTAAATTTTTCGTAGTTCTGTAACTGTGACAAAAGTACAGATCCATCTGATACGGCTGATGCCATTAAAACAAGAGATATCTATAAGTGAAAGTGTACCGAGGAACACTGAGATGGGTAAGTCTATTAGCCAAGAAAGTTTTGATCACAATTCATTTACGTTAAAAAGGCTAAAAGGCTTGCAGAAGAATATATTCATAGATTTAGTATTGATATGCTGTAAAGCTGACCTTATCTAGTGATACAGGAGTTTATGTGTTTATTCACGATTGCAAAATTCTAAAATGTATCTGCGTGTACTATACTTTTCAGTACAAAATCCAAACTAAGCCAATTTTAACACTATTTGCTGTTTTCAAATTTGTGTTAATTTGAAAAACGAGTTGTGCATCAGCGTTATATGGCAATAAGAAAGGAGCACAGTCGGCTATTTCAAACTAAAAAAGGCACCTAGGCGTACTTGAAGACTGCATGAGCCGGAATGATACCAGAAATTCTCACCGCAATACAGCGGAAATCTGGTCATAGATAAGCAAGGTGTACTGAAGATCTGGAGAGACCACTTTTCCAAGTTTCTCATGGGAGAGAAGGACAATGTAGCCTGACCATGTCCCAAACGAAATAAGGTGAAAAGGCAATAGCGTTTCTCAGGTAAAATAGAGCAGCGTGTGACGATAGCCTCCCAGCAGAATTTTTTAAGTTTGGTTGCGACGAGTTACTTGGATGCATACACCAGCTTATGTGCACAGTTTGGTCGAGAGAAAGCATGCTCTCAGTTTGAAACCTCGGAGTACTTCGTCTTATTTATAAAAAAGGTGGTCCCCAGCTTATGCATCAACTATTGTGGAATTAATCTTCTACTTATATATTATAAAATTTTATCCATCGTAATATGTGAGCCACTGAAACCTATCGTCGGTAGGAAAATCAAATATTCACGTTCCGTCAAATCCTGGGGAAAACAAAAGACAAACAAATCGATAAATACCATTTCTTGATTGATTATAAAGCTGCCTTTAATAGTCCAATAAGGAGCAAATTGTTTAAGGCCTGTACGACTATATAGCATGAGGGTCACAGATAGAAAGTCATCAGTGAAAATAGGCAAGAACCTCTGGGGGCCGTTGGTTACCTCTTGGTCTGGCTCTTCAACATTGTAAGGGAGAAAATAGTGAAAGAAGTTGCAGCGAATACCAGTGGCACAATTTGCAACAAGAGGCACATGCTTCTGGCATATTCCAATGATGTCAACATAATGGGCTTGAATTTATGAGCAGTCACGTCAGTATTTTCCAGAATTGAGAGAGAGTCAGCTAAAGCGGATTTCGTGGTAAATGATCTCAATACGAAATGACTGGTCTTCACGGACAAGCGTTCCACGCGCCTTGGTTCAACATTAGGCATAAATAACTTGAACTTTGATGTTGTGGATAACGTCGTTTATGTCGGTTGCGCAATGTACAAAAACAATAATATCTGCCTGAAAATAAAAAGGAGAATCTCGTTTGCCAACAGATGCTATTACGGGCTTAGTAAGCATTGCCGTAATAAGACCTTGAGTAGAAGAACAAAACTTCACATATTAAGAACGTTAATTTTACCTGTTTTGCTCTGTGGTGACACAGACTAACACAGCGAATCTAGGCGTCTTCGAGAGAAAGATTCTCTGCATAATATACGAACCTGTTGCCCCAGGACCGGATGACCTCAGAAAACTAGAAAAATACTAGCAAACAGCTGTTTTTGTATCAGGATATTTTGGGCTAATTTTAAATGGATTAGATGCCATAAAGTCAAACATGGAAATAGCAGTTAAGAAGATTTAATTTTTTTATGAAAGACAGAGGCCTAGTCAGCAAAACAAGAAGTAATTTGAAGATGAGAAATTGGGAACATTACTTCATAAAGATTGTTGTCAAGCTCGAGAAGAAATTCCAATTCCATTTTTAATCAACAGGATTTATCAGAAAGCTGCGTAACTGTTTAACATACAAGCTGAAGCTAAAAGACGCTGAAAGAAGATTTTACATTTTCGAAGTGCAGAATCATAATTGATTACGAAAAATTTATTTAATACATCAACCTTAAGCGAAAGCAATAGTAGTCCGGCCTACGAATATCCATAGAACTGAAGTAGTGCTTTTTGTTTAGGAGAACAACATAAATGACCCAGGTTCGAGTCCCCAGCAGAGAATATGATGCAGAAAAATTTAATTGTGGTTTCGGATGTTTAATAAAGAGGCTTCAACTTCCCTCCAGACTAAACCATCTAAAACTAAAAAATAAAGAAGCCCCCTCTGATTTTCACCCGTACCTTTGACGATGATAACAAACATCAGACGAATTATTAGAAATACGCCACCTACCGGGAAAAAATTACAATACTAAAGTAAAGATCATCACCAATTAGCAAGGATCTTCACCACTACGCAAACTCATATTAAGGAAACTACCGTGGATTAATTAATTATCTAATTAGCTTGAAAGAGCAAATTGCTTAAAGAAACTGAAACAAAGCAATAGATGCTTTGTGGAAAGCCAATATGCTCCCTAGAGGAGTGATGGAGAAAACAAAAATCTTGTCATTGATTAATAACTTTTATTGTTTTTTGCTTTTCAGAGCATTATGTCACCAATAACATACTTAGCTTATATTATCTATAAAAAGTATAGTGTAACACAAGGAACATGTACAACGAATTCAAATTTTTGTGTTTAATACGTTAAAGGCATGAATTTGTATAGAATTTGTAAATTCTCAAGCAAATGTAGCAGATATTTTCAGATAAAATATATGTATGTATAGGATGTATGTATGTATGTATATAAGAAATATTGTTACAACAGTTACATTCACAGCTACTTGATGGAGATCATAAGTTTAAGTTCACCATGAAAATATGACCAACTCTGCTATACTTAGAAGAAATAAAATATTTGAAAATGTCGGCTTTGCCTTAAATAAATTTATACAATTTTGTTTTTAGGTTTTACAGTAAATTTAAATTAATAACTTTTTTATCAATTTTAATAAAAATTAATTAAATTAAAGTTATACAACCGAATACCTATGTAATGAAAATAGGTGCTTAAATATCATTGACTTTTTTTCTAAGAGTCGGTATTAATATCTGAAGTTGGTAACATTCAACTTAAAAAACTAAAAATCAAATACAACACAAGCTTACATACACACTGTAAGCACACTGTGAAATATTCATCATTTTTATGCTGTAGAAAAACCATGAAATTATATAAAAAGGAAACCCTTTTACCATAAACTTGCTTAGCACAAAAACTAATACACAATCAAAACAAAAAACAACAACCATATTTTTTTACCAACACTCTGACATAAAATTTTCTCAAGAGCAAGAAAGTTTCTATCACACTCACTCTCCCAATCTTTAACAATTACGCTGAGTGCCACTGTATTACAGGCATGCAAACACATTTAGAGAGGAACCTTTAAGCACCCACATTTAAAAATGTATGTATTTTATGTGTATATAAGAGTATTTGCTTAGACTATATGTAAGCGTATTTGTGTATGTAAGTGAGTAAGAAAGAGAAGAGAGACTTTGTCGAGAGTACAACTAAACAAATTGTATTTGTATTCTACACTCACTATTCATGAAGTTTGTTTATTTTCAGAGAGTTTGTTTATTTTATATTTTTGTTTTTCTCAACATAGTCGTTGTAAATGTGTAAGTATTTTATGTGAGATTGTGTATGTGTATGTGTGTTTTGTTTTTGTTTTATTTTGGTTGGTTTTATGTTTATTTTAGTTGTTTTTGTTACATTTTGCTTTTTGTTTTATTTCATTGTTTTCATAGAATTTGTAATGAGCTTTTACGCGAACTTAACAATTGCATCAGTAATCAAACTCCATTAGAATTTTCTTTAAAGGGAAACCAAACGAAAGGGTGCAAAATTGGGTTACCATATAATGAGATTTCTAACTGAAATGAAAGTTAATCTAAAAAACAATTGAAACGGTTTATGAGTAACAAAAACTTTAAAAATATTTATAAAATTGTTCTCATGCTTCATTAAAAAGTGTTTAAAGTGGTACATCTTCTTCTTGGGGTGGCGTGGTGTAGTGGTTAGAGCGTACGCATAACAACACCCAGGTTCGAGACCCAGAAGAGAACACAACAAAGAAAAATTTGTTTGCGCTTTTGAATATTTAATTAAGAGGTTAAAGAAGAATAATAAAGAAGAAGCCCTCCTGACCTTCGCGCATACCTCTGGCCATGATGACTAACATCAGACGAGTGATCAGAAAAACACACCACCTGTTGGGAAAAATTAAAGGCTACGGTAAAGATCACCACCAATTAGCAAGGATCATCACCACTACACAAAATCATATGGAGGAAGCTACGGTGTATTAGTCACCTACTTAGCTTGAGAGATCAAATTGATTAAAGAAATAGAAACAAAGCAATGGCTGCTTCATGGAAAGCCAATATGCTTGCTAGAGGAGTAACAAAGAAAAAAATTTTCTCCATCCAGCTGTATTTATATGTGACTTTTAGACTTAAGCTGAGCTGTTATAGATCGTCCATAGTTAATATCACTATCATTCTGAGCAAGCTCTCGCAGGATAATGCGACCATTAGGATATATTTTACCCCTTCCGGTCTACAGCTTGTATAGCAGATCTATTGCTTTACTAATGAAAACAGATCTGGATATGTCCGCCATTTCTGATGCATGTGAATACAGTCTACAAATATCTACACTCGTGACCGTCATTCTTCTCAAACGCGCTCTCAGTCTACAATGGGCCTTCCCGACCTTCCGTACTAGAGAATCTCAGAGCAGCGCTCAAAATGCGGGCTAATCGCCGTCCTGGAGTGGTCTTTCAACCCTTCCAATCCAATGCATCCACTGTTTCGTTACCATCTATCCCACACTGTTCAGGTAACCAAAACAAATGGACCTTATTTCTAAGCAAAAGGCTTTGCAATGTATCGCAACAATATCTAATCAGTCTTGATGTCATACGGTTGAAGCCAAATGCGATTAATACAGCTTGAATGTCAGAAAATATGTTAATGATCTTAACCTTGAGCCCAGGTTGACCTACGCACATATTTCAATGCCCACGATCTCAGTTATTCAGCGATCTTCTCAGTAGGATTGACAAATTTCAGTTGGTTCCATGAAAATCAGCACCAATAAAGTCTTTCATTTTTGAAGCCATTGGTATACCAGCTCAGAACAAACTCAGCTCGAGCTAAGGCCTTATAATACCAACCATCTCGGTCTGGAAATTAAGCTCTGAATCTCCAAAGCACTTCCCGATACATTCTAGGACCTTTTGCGAAAAAATTTGAGCCGAACATGCGGCTATACTCATCACAAAGATGTGAAGCGGTATTAAGCCCATTAGAACTTCCAAAGCCACTCTTGGACATATTCTCATTGCCCAAGTTATATCAAGGCTAGCGAGTTCATATACCCTGCCTAATTTATTCAAGGTGATAGCTACCACAGTCTTTTTCCACCAATAAATCGCTGCATAAGTGATGATTGGCCAAATAAATCATCCAGAGTTACAAAACGGTACAAAAAATCGTATGAGTTGCACCTGAACATAGCCAAGATTGAGAAAACTTGACATTTCGTATTCAAAAATTCATGCAAAATGATGTACAGCCTTGATTAAGGTGCCTACAGTTGTCAGAGGTGATTATAGAGCCAAAAAAAAAAATAAATTTAAGCAGTATCTTTCTAAAATTAGTTTTATATCTGGCTCTCAGTCATCTCATGAGAAGTATCTTTATTCTTCACCTGTTTTCTTCAAGTATGAATTGATCTTTCAATTCTTCGCTTTTCACGACTCACAGCCATACAAACGTATAGACTATGCACACGAGTTGAAGATGTAAATTTTCGTTCATGAATTCGCCATACGGTGACTAATTAGCCAAAGCATTGGTTGCTTAAATTCATTCTTATTCGGATGTCAAAAAAAAACTAAACTTTCTAGCGTTGATTCGCATAATTTTTGTTTTGGTAATGTTTGCAATCCCCCTCTGTATACCTCCACCTCTTTAGAATCCAACTTACATATCGCAATATCTGTCAGCTAAGAGAGATATGTCATCGGCATAGCCGACGTGTTCTGGTATGTTTTAAGTCCCCAGGTTATATCTCTTGGAGGAAATAAGGCTTATTATGATACACAGTCGAGAACAACGTTGAACATCAAAAGGAAGAGCACACATTCTTGCTTAACACCAGCTTTAATAGGTATAATTCGTGAGCCGCTGCCATTATGTAAGATGTTACATCCAGCATTTGTAAAGGGTGCTTTAATTATGCTGATAATACCTCTGCAGGTGTAGTCGGTTATATCATAAAAGCTCGTGTGTAAGGTTGTCAAAAGCCTTTTCGAAAACAGTAGAGGCAAGCGCCACACAACAGATTGCTTAATAATAATTCGCTGGTTGTTTACGGGATATGCACGTGCCCTGTATGGACGGAATCATGCTTGTTCGTTGCATAGCACTTGATTAAGCCTCAGACAGATAATTATTTATTATTTTGACGATAATTTTCTTATTTTTTGAGACGATTTTTGCACTGTGTCACGTTACCACTTTTCGAAATATAGCCAGAACTCTTTTATGGCGTTAGTCAGGCGCTTCGTGTTAACATCCTGTGTTGTCTTTAGTAGCTCGATGTAAATGCTGTGCACCCCGTGACTATATTGTTCTTCAGGTAATTGATAGCTTTGGTTATTTATTTCCCGTAAGCCGGGTGTTATCGTTTAGCTTTATAGCAGGAACGCTTTCAACACGCACGTGGCTAGTTCACCCTTGCTTGTCAATAATGATTTGGAACTTACAAAGCTTCTGCTATAGAGTTGACCTGCTTTTCGAGTACATAACAGTCCGTTGGAAGTTTTTCCTTAATTTACGGGCTATAGCAATATTTAAGAGCAGTTTGGAAGCCTTCTTAGCGCTTATTATAACCTAGACAGGATCGGAGATCGACTGTTTTGTATGTCTTACTTTATGCCCAAGTCGCCCACCTTCTATACCTTTGCATATCTAGGTTATGCTCTATTAACTGCAGCAAAGTCTCCAACGCACCAATATAAGAACTTTCGATCGCTGTGTCTTAGAGTTTCTCCATAAAGAATCTTCTTTGGGTAGTAGTTTGACTCTTTCCAAATACAATTTTAAGACAGACAGTGCCTACAAGTAGCTAATGTGGTCTTATGTAGTCAGCATCAAATCATAGCTGATCTGATTCTTGCTCGTATAGTAATTCTCATCCTTCCTTTGGCTTCTGTGATGATTTTTTTACGTAAGAAATAATGTTCAATCAGTATTAAAATTTCAACTTTAGTCGCTATTTAATTTTCATTGGACACCCTAAGTATATCAAAATTTATACAAAATTCTCATGTATTATTGGTGTTAACAAAAGAAGTTTTCTCTCTTATGTATGTATACAGCCAGTGTTAAATTGCAATTGTATTTTCCAAGAATGAATTTAAAGACAATCGTCAGCATGATTTTCTCACTCTAATGAAATTGCGGTTGTAAGTGTATAAACTTAGGAAAATATGTGGGTTTTCTAACAGATTGATGAAAATCTTGTAGATAATTTTTGGTAAAATGAAAACATTTTCCATAGAAACCAACTTGAAGAGTATAATTAATGCATTAAGGATTATTTTGGTTTAAAAAACAAGAAGAAGAAGAAGAAGAAGAAGAAGAAGAACTTTTGCCAAAAAAACTCTTGTAACTTATTTCAATTCCTAATTAAGCAACTGGATTTTTTGTTTCATATTGCAGGATATTATGTCGAAACGAATTGATTTTATAGGAAAATTTTGTTAAACGTTAATGTAAACACTTTAAGAAGTCTTTGGTTTTTGAATCAGAAAATCAGAGATTAAATTAAAAAACTAAATTTTATGAAAGTATCTACTTAATAGGAATACAGTATAATATTAATAGTTAAGCTGAAAACAACCTTATACACAGAATTGGTGTCAAAGACAAACTATTCTTTCGAACTTATTTGATACCAATCGTCGATATCTGCCATTGAAATAAAAGGTTCAAAAATTTGGTATTAAAATTTAAAAAAAAACTTGCCATGATTGCATTTGAATGAATTTTCGAAGAAAAATACCGTTTAATCCTTATGTGTGTGACAAAAAAAAACACCTTTAACAGGGTGACAAGTTACCCGGGTACCACACAGAGGATATCAACAGTTTCATATTATTATGGTATTCATATATACGATAGCTGCATGTTGAAACGCGAAAAATGTTTTTGTTTAGCAAAACATAAATCCAAATAAGGAGATTTACTAACCGGAATTGTAGCATCGGAAACATCTAATGCAGTGCAAGAGGGATATATAACATCTGATGAGGACTCATACGACTCTGATGACCATGAAGAGCCTGAGATTAATAATTAACTTTGTGGTAAGTGTGGAACGCATTGGTGATTTAAACCATATCCCAAATCACAAACTGCAAGTAAAATTATTTTACGCTAAAGCTGTGGAACTTCACCTGGCTTAAATATACATTTATAAAGGGTCTGCCAAATACATTTTTTTTCTTGAATATGCTATAAAAAAAACTACTAAATATTTTCTCAAATTTGTTTTTTTATTTGAAAGTACAATCCTTCCGGTTAATAATGGAAAATAATTTCATGCAAATGGCTGCCTCGGCAGGCCATGCAGTAGCCTAAATGATCGGTCAAATTTTTAAGTACATTATCGATTGTGTGCAGCTGTATTTCACTAATGGCTTCATCAATATTCTCCTTTAAAGCGTCAATTGTCTCTGGCTTGTTGGCGTAACACTTATCTTTGACGCACTCTACAAATAATAGCCCAACGGTGTCAAATCCCAGCTCCAAGGTGGCCAAACGACATCAGCTCTGCAGCTGATAATGCGATCTTCAAAAACAGGGCGCAAAATATCGAGTGTAGATTCGGCTGTGTGGCACATAGCGCTGTCCTGTTGAAACCAAAAGTTGCTAATATCCCCCTCTTCAATTTTTGTGAACAAAAATTCATCCAACATGGCCCAGGAAACGATCGCCACTGACTGTAACGGCCACTCCTTGCTCATTGGACCAATTTTCGCACCAAACAGTGACTCGTCTTGAGTGTATCGGCTTTTCAATGTATGCGTTCGCGTTTTCTGTGCCCCAAATGCGACAATTTAGCTTGTTTACATACCCGCCACGATCAAAATGAGCTTCATCTGAAAAGATGATTTTTTTTTTGGCTAAATCGGCATTTTCTGTAAGTCGATCGATCAAAGTAATGTTGCAATATTTCCCAGCGTTGTTCAAGCATATACACAACAATATTCGTTTAGCGGAAGGATAAAACATTCGAAACCACAATTAAATTTTTTCTTCGTCATGTCCTCTGCTGGGGCTCGAACCTGGGTCGTTAGAGTTGTTATGCTTGCACTCTAACCACTACACCACGCCACCCCCCAGTCATCTACTTAGCTTGAAAATATTAAATTGATTAACTTTAAGAAACTGAAGTAAAGCAATAGATGTTTTGTGTATATTATCTCCATTCAATGAAATAAATCGATTTTCGCTTGAGCAAAGTTGGGATTTATTGGAATTTTATTTCCAGAACACAAACAATTGGTTGGAAAAAAAGAAAATGATTTAAAAAAAAAATCGTCTTTTCGAATGAAGCTCATTTTCGTCTTGGTGGAGATGTTAATAAGCAAAATTGCCATATATGTGGCTCAGAAAACCCAAACGTGTTCTTACAGAAGCCAATACAACCATTACGAGTTACTATTTTGTGCGGCTTGTGGAGATTTTTGCCCATATTTCTTTGAAAATGAAGGCGATGCAACCATTACGGTTAATGGAGAGACTTATGGCACTATGATAACCGATCCGTTTGTGCCCGCTCATGGTATTGATGTGAACGATGTTTGGTTTCAGCAGGATGGTGCAACTTGCCACACATTTTATGTCACAACCGATTTAAGGCGTCAAACGTTTGGTAGCTGTTCAGTTAGCCGAAATAGTGATGTCAGTTGGCCACTAAAACTCAATTTTTATAAATTAATGATAAAAAATAATCCTTAAGACCACGATAAACAGTCCAATGGGACAAATATGCTTTCATACCTCAACCAGTACATAATAATAATAATAAATCAATTAAAGCTTAGATCTATACCATGGTTACGAAAATAAAAATATGGCAACTCCCTAATATCGTTAAGCATAGCAATATCAAAACTTCCCTTCGAAAGAAATTCAAATATTGACATAATTTCTGGTTTAAGTGTATTATTGCGGCATTGCCTAAATATTATCTAAATTATTTATTATTTATTTTGCTGCTCTTAAATAAGCAACTTAATTTATTTAAACTGCTCTTTTAGTTGTAACCACTTGTTGTCTATTTTTTTATTCTTTTTTATTAACTTGTAACTTTTTGGAAGTAATTAAAGTGAAACTAAAATGGCAACAGTTAATAGAAATAATATTTTATTGATATTTATTTATTAACACCTACCGAGAAACTTTTTACCCAGAACAAGTTTTGAAATTTAATATTTCAAGGAAAATACTTAAAACCTTTTAATCGTCTCTTAAGACATCATTTTACTGCTATAGAGTGAAACCATACTCGTATTTTTATAAATAATAAGTATCAGGAGGATGGCTTAAAGTTAAGATATCCAGTTTTAAATAACAAGATTATTACAGATACAGTTGTTGTTTTTAAGAAGAAATTTATACAAACAAACAACAGCTTAATGTATAAACACATGATTTGCAGCTGCATACAACTAAATAGTTCAATTCAATAAGACTTATTCCTTCTGGCAACATATAGATTTCAAGTCAAAGGAACTGTAAATTTTTTGCGATCAAGAAAGAATCTAACCAATTTCACTAGGTTCCGAAGTGTATCGTATTCCGGTGAGTGTGTTCTGCATCCTTCAAAAAAATGATAGACGGAAAGGATAAGGTCTTGACTTTAAGAAGGGTGGGCAAGGTTATGCGAACAGAAAATTGCAAATAATTTTTAACTGGTCTTGCAACAAGTAGCCGAGCGTTATCATGATGGAATATTACAGTTTTTTCAATCAAGGCGAGTTTTTACAATCTGGCAACACCAAATTGAAGTTTGACATAAACATAATCACAACGTTTTGATGTACAAGTGCTATTAGTTTTGTTTACAGTCTGTAAATTCGACCATCTTTGAGTAACATAATCTTACATGTTTAAAATTAACGGATATAAAATAGGGTATATGAGAGCTTTTGAGACCTTTCTGGAATTTTCCAAACTGTAGACAATTACTCGTAGGTATATAAGAAGGTTGATTTGCCTACGTAGTTTATAATTATCTTTTATAGTCATAAATAAAGTCGTGTTTAGGCGTAAATAAAAGTGCTGTATAAACGAATATTAAGTGCAAGACAAACTGTATAAAGACAAAGTGAAGAAATAAAACTGTAAAGCAACAACAACGTGGTGTTTATTTTATTTTGACGCAATTAAAAAGAAAAAGGTTAAAACGTAAAGGTTAAAACGTTTTCTTTGATTAAATGCTTGAACTCGCTAGAACAGCTAGAAACTGATTACAGAGAAAGTTTCCTTCACTGCTTTCAAGGTCTCGATTTCATTAGTACACCGGATAATGGGGTATTCCTGCTTGAGAAGAAGGTTTCTATGTTTCAAACGTATTACCTTGGTTTTGTAAAGTAAAAGTTCAGAACAAACAAACGAATGCGGTTTTATCGTCTCTTACTGGTGTGTATTTTAGGCGAGTGGTTACAAAGAAATTTTTATTCATGAAAAACCAAAGCAACGTAATTACACTATTCGTCTATTATGCTGAATTTGCATTGTTTTAAAATGCATGCGTAGTAAACGAACCGTCCAGTAATATATCCTTCGGCTAAACATTTAACCCTCTAGAATCCAGTTTAACCTAACCCTACGCTCAAAAAAAAACAACATCGTTGAAACCTATTGTTGGTTTAACAATTTTTAGGAATTATGCTTTAGACACATAGATGACGGCAGGATATCGACTACAACCTCTCAAAAATAAAATACGCACATTTGTATGAATACAACTATTTTGATACCAGTTGCACAGCTGCACGGCTACATGACTACTTTTGCTGCTGTAGCCAGCTAAGGCTTATTTCTATTTTGTTAAGCTACGAAATTTTGTTTAAAAAATAAATAAATAATTAATATATTTGATCTTGCGTTATAATAATGCATTACAAAGAATTAATTGAATTTTAATAGGCTTCATACAATCATGTGTTTTGTTTTGTTTTATGAAAGTAAAAATTAGAAAAATTTAATACATACATACATAAAAAATGGATTATTAATGGAAATTTCAGAAGAAGGTTTTCGTTGGATTATTTTTAATAACTAACGACGTGGATTATCTCAATAAGTTTGTTTCGATGAACTCAGTTCTTTATATGGCGATAAAGCACCATCAAAAACAACAGTATATCTCTGATACAGTGAATTCAATCGTGGTCGTAGTTTGGTCGCCGACGAATTCCGTGAATGGCGAAACATCGATGAGCTGGTAATTCCTCGCAAATTAGTTCCACTTCAGTACATACGATATTTCATGAGCACTTGGTTGTAAAAGAATATTTGCCCTCGTTGGATACCCCATAAACTATCAATCACTAAAAAACGGGTCTCGTCGATTTGTGTAAGGAAATAAGTTCAGCCGTTGTGCTTCATGGATATATGCGTGTGGGTATTTCCAGACGAGTCAAATCCAACGAAAGTTGTTCGTCAAAAAGTACTATCAAGCAATTGGTCGCCCGTTTCCGCTTTAGCAACATAATACTGTCAATTCTGATTGGTCCTAGACCATTTATTTGCCGAAGGTCTTCGAAGAAATTCGAACACAAACCACCGTAGACGAATCGTACTCCATATTGACAATCCGAGATCTCAAACTTCTCGTCAAAGAGGTAAATTTTTGAGCAGTTAAAATATCGAATTGATGTCTTATCCTCCGTGCAGTCCTGGTTTGGCACCCAATGACTACATCTTTTTTTCAAAAATCAAATGTAAATAATGTGTGTATAACTTGTGGTCTCACCAAATACAAGGCCCTATGAATATTCACCGGTGACAATGATTTGACTGGTTGGCCGGGCTCGACATATGATTTCTAGAACTTCGAGTTGTTTTAATGGAACTCTTTTTCATCGCTAAACTCCTTTTATAACACATAGAACTTGTTGCTATTATCCAAGTTGCAAGACAGGCTAGCCTCTGCACCCTATCCAGAATGGCCAGATATGATACAATATTTAACGTCTTCCACCAGACAAGAGCTCTATAGGTCAGAATTGGTCTAATGACCGCGGTGTACATCCCATGTAAGGTGTGGGGTCTAAGACCCTAGTTTTTCAGAAAGGTTGAAAGAGATTTACCCTCCAACATGCCATATGAGTTACTAAAAGCACAAAAGTAATAAAATTTTAAGAAATAAAATAAAAATAATTGCTAATTGAGCAACCGCTGCTGTTTATCTGCTACACATACAATCTTCCTTTGCACACCCGCCAGACGATTTATCCTTATAAACAACTAAGTAAAGTGATTATCCTCAGGCATATTTCTTTATTACCATTAATCCTCTCTGTTTCCGCGCCCAACCCCCCCCCCGCCATGCAACCCAAACTCTTTTGCATTTCCTGCACGTCTTAAAGTCTCCCCACAGCCAAAGCTGTTTACCTTCCAGGTATTTGTATTTGTAATTGAAGGTGAACACAAGACAAAACAAAACAAAACAAAACAAAACAAGAAGGGAAAGTCGAGTAGAGGAGTTAGAGATATTTATTATTTTACTGTTGCTTTTGCTTGTGAGCATCGTTATTCAGTTGTCTATTAGTAAACATAATAAATAAATACAATTTACGATAATTTATGTGTTTATTTCTCTACTGCATTCATTTTCAAAATTTAATTTAATTTTCATTTTCACCAAATAGTAGACGGGCATTTACTAGAAAACAAAACAGAAAAATAGCACATAATGCGAAGCGATAATAAGGAAAAGTTATTTTTCCTTATACTTCTTCTTTTTCTTTTTATTTACTTTCATTATTACTTTATAGAGTTCTTTTGTTTTTGTTTTTTTTTTTCTTTTAACAAAAAATAAATAAGTAAATAAATAAATAAATTCTTCCTTTTTTTTGTATTACAAACAGCTCATGAAGCGTTAACAAGCATTTCAGAACCTTAGAATTGTTTTTTTTTTCCTCTTTATAAGAAAGACAGACCATTTATAATTTAAAGAAAAGGACTTCCGTGGACAATAGAAAGGAGCAAAAAATGGATAATTAATATTATTAAGAAGGGCTTGTTTAAGGGTGCAAAAGTATAAAATCCATAGGTTGGCCTAAGAAGATTTATTAGGACTCTGCTGCATTATTTTGATCAATTTGTTTAATTTTAAAGAAGATACATACATACATAGATACAATTAAAAAAAAAATATGGTAAATTCCCCATTTTTCAAAACTATTGAAAAACACTCTGCATAACCATTATATTTTTTTGATTCGCTATGGTCGCTTAACTTGAAAAATCATCAGCATTCCAAGTTCTATGGATAAATTTTTTTTTTAGAATTTTTTTTTTAAGTTAGACTTTTGAAGCGGCTGCTTCATACATCTTATGATAACTTTGAAATGACTCGTTCGATTTCGTTAGGCCCTATGTTACAAAATTTCAAAGTATACCAGCTTTAAGTCATTCTAATATCAGTTTTTATTATTGTTACGCTCTAACACTTTTAAAACGTTTGAATTCGTTTAAATTGCGTTAAAATAAAATGAACGTTGTTTTATTGTTGTTTTACAGTTTTAGCTTAGTTTACTTCACTATAACTTTTATACTGTTTGTCTTAATACAACACTTAATATTCGGTTATACAATACTTTTATTTCCGCTTTAACTCAACTTTATATATTGACAGGCAAACGATAACTAAACTCGTTTAGGTAAATCAGGCCATTTATATACCTAATTGCCAACAGTTTGGAAGGTTCAGGAAATATCGACCATCTTCTATTTTCATATCCGTTAATTCAAACGTAACGTTAAGGTGATCGATGTGGCAGTGCTACCACCACCACCATACAGGTTTGTATTTTTATTTTCGTAACAATATAACCAATATTTTTGCAGATATGAGGAAACTTATTACAAAAAAAAATTTTTTTTAATTACGAAATTTTTGATGTCTAAAAATTCACAAAAAAGAAAAAGAGGCAAATTCAGGGTGTGCGCCGTGAAGGTATACTACTTTGTTTTTTTATAATTTTTGATTATATGAAAGAGAATGGATTTGAATTGATGAATGTTTTATTTAATATTGGCAATTATGTATGGAATACAATATCAGATAAATGCCCGCCACTGTTAGCCTCAAAAATGCGAGCCCTTTTGAGCACATTTTTCATTACATTCTCACACATTTCACGCGGTATTTCATTAATTTCATCACGAATATTTTGTTTGTTTTGCTGCACTGATTCTGGCTTGTTTGCATTAATCTTGCTTTTCAGATATCCCCACAAAAAGAAATCAGGAGCAGTCAAATCAGGCGTCCATGGAGGCCAATCAACATCACAATTCCTTCAAATAATTTGTTGTGGAAAGAGGTCTCGCAGTAATTCCATTGTAATCCTGGCTGTAGGCAAAGTGGTACCGTCTTGTTGAAGTCACATGTTAGTCAAGCATAAAGCATGCAGTTGTGGCGTTAAAAAGTTTTCAATCATATTACGTTACGCCGTTTTGCAGATTCAAGGAAGTAAGGTCCAATGATTTATCCTGATCAAATTGCACCTCAGACTGTCACTTTTAATGGATACAAAGGAGACTGATGAATAATTTGAGGGTTTTCCATTGCCCAGAACCGACTATTCTGTTTATTCACATAACCATTCAAATGAAAATGAAATTTCACGTAACTTTCTCATCGTCACAGTAATCGATGATTGATTTTGATGAAATGTTTTAACGATTAAAACACGTTGGTTTACTGAATATTTTTCCATAATAAATTTGCCACGTCTCTACTTTACGACTTCCAAATAAGAACTGTCAAGACTAATGTTTACCACATGGCGGCAAAACAAAGTAATATATCTTCATAAGGCTGCATATAATAGAAATAAAAAAACCATAATTCATGAATTTTTCAAAAATTTTTGCTGTAATTGCAGAAAAATTCATTGAGCGTATGGTCATAATTATGAATTTTAAAAAAAATATATCGCTTATACGACACCCATTACATACAATTTTTATCTTCAACTCTAGGTACTTTCACTTTATTGCGAATAAAATATTTATTTACAAATCGATTTTCATGAATTATGGTTTCTTTAATTTCTATTACATGCCGCTTTTAGAATAACTAGTAAAACTTTTAAATATTTGCAACTTATTAATTTTTGTGAATTTTTAGAAATCAAAAATTTGTCAATTTTTCAAATAAAGAAATTCTTATAAATTGTTTCTCAATATCTCCAAAAATATTGTTTATAAAGGGTCCGCCATCGAACGTTTTTTTTTTAACTAGTGCTTATTTCGTGAATGGTAACATTTAGCTGATTATCTGATTTGACAGATAATTAGTTTTATCCTTCCGCTGAACGAATATGGTTGCGTATACGCTTGAACAACGCTGGGAAATATCGCGACATTACTTTGAAAATCATGTTAATATTGCAGAATGTGTGTGATGTGTTCAGATGAAGCTCATTTTGATCTTGGCGGGTATGTAAACAAGCAAAATTGTCGCATTTGGGGTACAGAAGACCCGCACGCACATATTGAAAAGCCGATGCACGCGAGACGAGTCACTGTTTGCTGCGGATTTTGATCCAGAGGCATAATTAGGCCATTTTTCTTAGAAAATGAGCAAGGAGTGGCCGTTACAGTCAATGGCGATCGTTATCGGGCCATCTTGAACGAATTTTTGTTCACAGAAATTGAAGAGGAGGATATTAGCAACATTTGGTTTCAACAGGACGGCGCTATATGCCACGCAGCCGAAGCTACACTCGATGTTTTTCGTCCTGTTCTTGAAGATCGCATTATCAGCCGCAGAACTGATGTCGATTGGACACCTCGGAGCTGCGATTTGACACCGTTAGACTATTATTTGTGGTTTGCCGTCAAATATAAGTGTTACGCCAACAAGCCAGGGACAATTGACGCTTTAAAGGACAATATTCGTGAAGCCATTGGTGAAATACAGCTGCACACAATCGATAATGTGCTTATAAATTGGACCGATTGTGTAGGCTACTGCATGGCCAGCCGAGGCAGCCATTTGAATGAAATTATTTTCCATTATTAACCGGAAGGATTTGACTTTCAAATAAAAAAAGAAATTTGAAATTTTTCAGTAGTAATTATTTGGCGGACCCTATATTAAAAAATGATATTATAATGACTTAAAGTTGGTATAATTTCAAATTTTTGTAACATATAGCCTAATGAAATCGAATGAGTCATTTCAAAGTAACCATAAGTTATATGAGGCAGTCTCTTCAAAAATCTGACATTTTAGAAAAAAAAAAAAAAAAATTCGAAAAAAAAACATATCCGTAGAATGTGAAATGCTGATGATTTTCAGAATTAGGCGACATAGTTTATCAAAAAAATATAGTGGTTATCCATGGTCAGAAAATTTTTTTCCATATGTTGCATAGTTTAATTGCTTAAGTTTTTGCTTCTTATACAGTAGTGGACTTTGGGAGCACATTATCCATGGTCCAAGGAATACGTAGCATTAGTTTCTGTTTTAGTTTCGTTACTTCAAATGCGTTAATTTTGTGTTACCATAGAACAAAACCCAAAAAAAAAGGCTGGACAGTAATTTAGCACAAGTTAAAAAAGCTCAAGAAAAAAACTACTTATTTATTTTGTTTAATACTAAGTGCTTGATGGCATAACCCTTTTTCTTAATAACATCTTCACATCTCCTTGTTATACTGTCTATGAGTCCCGCGCAACGTTCATTTTGCATTGCTTACAATTTCTTTTAGATTTCTCTTCGTAAATCATTAAAATTCTTTGGTTTAACAACAATAATGTGTTGCTCTACAACATTTCATGGGCTTACTACAGAACTGTGACCTGGTGATTGAGTTGGGCAATTAAAAATTTCAATTCTATTTTGCTCTAAGCAACTCTCCGCTGTAAGTGAAATTTATTTTGGATAATTACCATGAATAAAATGTCATCTAAGTGGCATGATTGCCTCTGCAAGTGCAGTTATTGTGTACAAAAGTATTCCCTTCTAAGCTCACTGATCCATTTGAGTATTTTGTTTGATTATAGGATCAACACCGTGCCCTGAAAATGCGATCCAAACCATCACATTTCCGGCACCATGCTTTACTGTTATTGATGTGTACCTAGGGTTGTGTAACATGCTTGAAGAACGCCATATATAACAATTTTCATCAGATCAAAAATGAAAAAATTCGTATTTGTTAATCCAGAGGATATATCTGTAAAAGATCGGTTGCTTTGCTGTATGCTTAAGCAAAGTAAAATTCGGAACTTTATTATTATTTTTTTTCTTTTTTTTTTTGGTACGTCTGCCTTATGCTGTACAATACCTCCAAGCATTTTCTGTTCTTAATTTTTCCTTCTTTCAATTATTTGCGAAGATATTTCAATACCAAACTTTGTTAAAAACTCCTTTTGAATTTGAGTTGAGTATTTAAAGGCTTTATAAAAAAAAGTCCTTTTTACAAGTTGTTTGTAAAGGTCTTGCGGACTGTGTAATCCCATGGGCTTTGTATATCCCATGGGCTTCAAGATAAACTAATACGTTGTACACCATCTTTTTGTAGCAGCTTAATAGGGAAGCAATTTCTGAATAAAACTGAGTTTATCAACAAAACAAAATGTCAATTTACTTCCTAACCTCAAATTTGCCCACCCTGCATAAGAAATAGAAACTTTAAGCAATTATCAGTTATCTTTTCTGATTTTATTAATAGTTTTGAATAAAAAAATAAAGAAACTATGTAATCCGCATATTATATATTTATAAATATACTTAAGCTCACTGATAGTACTGACATTTGAATTTAATTCGCTGCAATATACTCGTATATATTTTTATATTTATTTTCTTCATTTATTATCCTTGTTTTTGATTTGTGTCTAAAATACGAAATTATGCAATATTCCCCTGCTTCAATTCTCTATCTTCGTTTCAATTTGCAATAGACTTTGCCAATATAAACAGAAATTTTTATAATTTACGTTGATTTCAAGGCCAAAGCTGTTATAAATGCTTCAACGTATTGTTTGCTAAGCTTCAGACCTTCGGACGTGCATAACGTTTTTAACGAACTTTGTTTTTTAGGCAAAAAATACAAAAACAAAAAAGGAAGCGAAGAAATGAAAGCAAACCAGTAAAAAATGCTAAAATTCTTTAGATAAATAAAATAGGAAACACAAAAGTGAAGGACAAAAGGGGTTTGCAGTTTTCCCCTTTTTTGTTTTTAATTAACTGCAGGGGTGATAGCTAATGTCAAGACCAGTTTGTGTTAGAAAATTTTTACGATTTTGTTTGAAGAGTTAAAAAGTTAATTAAGTTGATTAAACAGAAGTGCTCGAAGAAACAAACACTAATGGATCATTTGGATGGCTTAACGAACACAGGCAGCCATCAAAACCTACCGTAGTGTAGACCTCTACCGAGTAACCAAGAATCTTATGAATAGCAATGTCCTTTGAGCTTCAAAACTATTACAAGTTAGACATTACTCAGCATGATTTACAAGGTGATTGCTTACATTCTGAATGAATGAGTGTCCATGGTAATCTAACGATGCAGAAACAATGCCAAAGAAGTGAAACGTCAGTACAATTTATCCTATTCACGAAAAAGGAATCATAAAAGAATGTAAGAATTATGAAGGTATTAGTCTCATATAATTGGGGGAGCGCGGTGTAGGGTTAGAGTGCACACATAACAACACAAGTGACCCAGTTTCAAGCCCCATTAGATGAAATGACGAGGTTTCGAGGTCTTAATCAACAGGCTTCAAATATCTTCCAAACAACTCCATTTTAGAAATAAAGAAGAAGCCCCCCTGATACTCTGTCTTACCTCTGGCGGTGATGGCAATCTTCAGACGAATGATCAAGATAAAAAACTACAATGCTAAAGTTAAGATCACCCGCACCAATTAACAAGCATCCTCACCACTACACAATCATATGGAGGAAAGCTACAGTAGATTAATCATCTACTTAGATTACACCTATACCTCGTCTTGCACGACAGTTTTCCACATGATTTCAGTTTTAGACGATTTGTTTGGATTCCGAGATAATTACTATATATATCGATTTACTCTAAATTCTTTTTTGATCAAATTTATTCATTAACAAAAAACTTTATACAGTTTGTCAAATAAAAGTTTTCAAAGTAGTAAAAATTATTAAAATCCTATTAAAAAATTCTTAATACGTTTGTTTTTTGCATACAATCCGTTACTCTAATTGTAAAGAACTATCAGACGTCATAACTTTTAAAATAGACCCAACGCCAACAACAACAAAAATCTTTAGTTCTTGAAATAAGAGTTTCTTATGAAAAAAAATTGATTTTTTTTAAAGTTATCGCATGTAAAAGAAGTCAAGCAACAATAAAATTGGTCAAACGTGCAACAAAAGAGTCTATGGTATAGTTAAACAAAAACATTCCGGAAACATAGTTGTGGTAATTCAATTGTTAAACTGGCAAATCAACCAAAAAATTCGCTTGTCTGCTATCATATCAGACAAAAGTACGTCTTTTAGTAGTTAGGATTCGTGTGGTAACTTCCATGTAAGTATATACCACTTTGATTAAAAATTTCCCGGAAATAATTCACAAAACTAAAAATACAAGTTTATTCATCCAAATTTATATTGTCCCCTTTAAAATAATTGCCATCGACTGCAACACACTTATGCCAGCGCTTGATCCAATCTTTAAAGCATTTCTAATATACGGTTTTCGGTATGTCCATCAGTGCTTCCTGCGATTTTCCATTATTTGCAACGCGTTCCCCGTAATGGTTTTTTAACGTGATTGAACAGAAAGAAGTCACATGGTGCCAAATCGGGTGAATTCGATGGGTGTTGGATGGTATTCGTTGCATTCTACGTCAAAAAATTTCGAATAATGATTGCACTGTGTGACGGTGTGTTACCATGGAGCAAAATGCACGAGTCTTCTGCCCATTTTTCTGATCACTTCCGGTAAATTGCTTCACGCAAACGTCTCATAACGTCAAAATAATAATCTTTGTTTACTGTCTGGCGTTCTGGCAAAAATTTATGATGACCTACACCGTTGTAGTCCATGAAAACCAAATCCATGAAGGCAGTGTTCACGCCTTTTTTTTTGACTGAAAACGACGTCAGTTTTTGGTCTCGGCTAATTTGGTGAACGCCATTTACTTGCTTGATGTCTGGACTATGTATTGTACACATAAATCCATGTCTCGTCTTTAGTAGTTATCCTTTTGATGAATGTGGGATCGGATTCAGCCTCGCAAATCATGTCTTTTGCGACCTCAGCACGATCAAAATTGTAAAAAATTACAAACACACATAGAGAAAGATGTACTATTTAGCGGGGATATCAAAACCAGATATAGCAACTCAACAAACAAAAAAAAAAAACTCAATTTGGAACGATGGTACTGCCACACGGGGGTTATTCCGGGAATTTTTCGATCAAGGTAGCATATCAGCACTAAGTAAGGAGGGAATTCTCTGGCTAAAAACTTTAAGGTGGAATTTCAAAATGGTTTCTTATATATATACAGAAAGATTGTTTAATTCCACAATCTTAACAAACTCTCTCCTAAGTGGGACCACAATCTTCTAGGATGGTCCGCCACCTAACGTTTTAATTAAAAAAAGTTATGCCGAATAAAAACATGTTAGAAAAATTATTTTTATGAGCATTTTGCGATTTACACAATTTTTCATATAAATAATTTATATTCTCGATTTGCACGATTTTTTCGATAACGTATCTCTCTTGTTAATCGGGGGATAAGTGTATTGAAAAATCAACTTAATTAATGAAACTAAGACAAAGCAATGGGTGCTTTATGGAAAGCCAATATGCTCTCTAGAGGAGTGACGGAGAAAAAAATAACAAATGTGGATACATAGATCATACTACAAGGAAGTCAGCAGATGGCATTAGAAGCCAGTAAATTAGAGCTCCATTGTTACGGCCCTAAGCCATAAATATAAATATATAATAAATAAAAGTAAATATAGTTTCATTATCCACTGTACCTTTAAAACAAAAGACCCTCTTAGTGTAGCATATTTCTTTCCCAGCACGATTACTGTGTATATAATGCAAGTAGACAACGCTGTATATTAAACTTACCCCAGCTCCCCATCTTATTTTCAGATATCTTTGGCCCCCACCCACTTATTCCTTATTTCTCTTTTTAATATCTTTCTTTTTTTAATTTACAATCATCGTTAATATTGTGTTCACAACATAATAATAAAACTATAAATTAAATTAACTCATAAAAATTCAGTTGGTGTCCATAATACCAAAACTGCACAATATTGTATGTATGAGTACAATGAAAAGGAAATAATAAAAGCGGAAGAAAAGTAAAGAAAAAAAAATGGCGGAATCATATAAAATGTGAACCAACAACGTTTACTGAAATCATCATCATCGTCATCTTTTCCATCATCGGCCACTACGATATTCTTGGGACCAGAGTGTGTTGGTGGCACTAAGAGATTTGGTGTCTTAAAATAGTAAAGATAACATTTCTTCTTCTTCTTTATTGTTTGCGTTTGATTGAATCCTGGTGTTTAATAAGGAAATAAATATGTGTGTGAGAGTCTGAGAGTTTGTAGCATAAAATAGCTAAATTGCCCTTAAGAGCCTTTTATTTTAAAATGATTTTTTATTATTTTTTTTTTAATATTCATTTAAGAAGTTGTAAATTTAAGATTTAGTTGAAGGATTTTCAGCTTTGACAGTTGAATAAAGGATTTTGAAACTTAACAATTTACTTAAAGTTGATTTATTTTTATTCATTTATTTGTCTGCTTTTTAAGCGATAACTTTTCCCAAGCAAAGTAAATTAACTTGTTGAGCGGTTAATGTAATTTAAGGGAGTTTTCTTGGCACTATCGCACATTACTAATTACGTTGAAGTATCTACTATTACTGTTAAAAACTCAATAACCACAAGAACAGGTTGGGTCCAATTTGGCTCAACCGTAGAATCAATACAAGCAATACATATTGGCAAACCAAATCTATTTGACTAATCGGCTGGATTAAGTTTAAACGTATTATGAGAAGATCACGACTATCATATTCGGGATACTGATAACCACCCCATCAAAAGCTTTATTCACTCTTGTGAACTAACTACTTATAGGTATGGTATTCTGGCAAGCAGAATAGCTTTGGAATTAAGGCCCATCAACTCATAGAGTATACGTAACTACGAACACTCTAGGATTTAAACATTTTTCAGTTCTAATATTGACAATGACGATGCCATACGTGTTTTACTGACAATATACCGGCTACGTCAAAGTATAAAAATAATCCAATCCTCTCTGCAATGACCATTGATAGATGCACTGATGAATCAAAGAAACATAAGAATATTGGCTGTGGAGTTTTCCTAGAGCAGCCAAGGATCAAAATGTCTAGAATGCTTCCAGACTACTGCTGTGTTTTTTAACGTTTTTAACGTCACTCTAATAAAACTACTTATTAACAATACAGCAAAGACAACAACCTATTAACAATAACAAATATCTATATGAGCAAACAGTATGTGTTTACGTCAGAATCAGGCAAAGAGCTGCTCTTCTCTTCGTTTTCAAACGTACGTTTTCAAACGTACGTTTTCAAACCAGGGGTGCCAGATGATTTTGTTTAAAAATCGTCATATTTGAAATAAAAAACGGTACTGTCGGTACTTAAAGATAAAAAATCGAAAAAAAAAAATTCAGCGAATTAAAATTTCCCATTTTAAGGACGATGATCATCCTTTTATTAACAAAAACTAACAAAACAGAACATTAACTAATGTTTGTAACATCTAAACAAATATAAAAATTAAAAAATAACATAAAATGCATTTTATTGTACAATGGTCGCATTTCTATTCGAGAGAAAAATGCAAAGTTAAGTGCAGAGAAACAGTAGCAAATTTTATCAAGATAGCGTTCCCAAACACATGTCAAATGTAACAAAGCTTTCATTGATCTGTCACCATTCCAAGTTTTAAGAAATATCCGCGCGGAACCCAGAACCTTATGTAATTGAAAACTTATGGAATAAATTGGCTAAAAAAAAAAAATCGACTTCCTTATTCAGCATCAAGTAGTGTTGGCAAGAACTTGGGTTTAAAAAAAATAAAGCCCATCTGGTAATTCTCAATATCTATTGACAGAACATAGAGAGCGTTATATACTACGAGCTGCTTAAACTACAATACACCCTGCAATTACTTCGTTTGAGCTGTAAATTATGAAAAAAGAAATTGCCGGAATATAAGGACAAACATGCCACAGTTATTATCTTGTGTGACATTGCTAAGCTTCACGTCACAAAAGTTGTCAACAAAATTTTAGAAACGATCAAATGCGATATCTTGTCATGCCCTCCCTATTCTCCGTACATTGCCCCTTCTTCTACTTGCTGTTTCGACGTATACAAAATGATTTGGCAGGCCACGGCTTTACTTTTTTCGAAGAAATTTAAAATTGGCTTCAAAATTGGATCGCCTCAAAAGACGAACTAGATCCGAAAATTATCTGAGAAGTGGGTGGAAGTTGTTAGTCATAATGGACAATATCTTGATTTACTTGTTAATTCGTTATCTTAAAAAAAAACGAATTAGTTTGCACTACTAATAGATAAATTACACCGCGCGACAAAAACAAAAAATGGCAGAAGAAGAACCTGTTTTTGAAATTTTCGAAACACCTCCAAAATCTCAAGTTATGGGTAAAAAACCAGTTTTTCGGACCTTCAGGCACTTATAAGCTTATATATTAGCATAAATAGCATATGTTAGCTGAGTATTACCCAATTTTAAGTTTCTTTCCGGACTTGGAAGGAAGAGAAACAGACCTTTTAAATAATATTCATGTCGTAGTAGTCTCTTGGTGTATTTCTCAAGCAAACAAATTTTTCATCCAATTTTTTCCACATTTTTCAAGTTTATATCGGCTTTTTGATCATTTTCAGGCAAACAATCGCAAAATGTCGATAAACGCATAGGCACAGAATAAACAAAGAGAAGTAAAGAGAAATCTAGCGGAAAAATACAATGCAAAGCTGCCTGAGTGAGAAACTCAGTACTGTTCCCAGTACAGTACACCCATTACCAGACGCTGACTACAGCACACGTTCCAGTTGCTGTCAACAGCACCTGTTCCAGATATTACCAGATAATATCGCACATATTAAATCTGTCTTGTAGCTAAGATAGACAATACTTTAAGTCTAAGGTTTCATTAATGAAAAAGCCTAGTTTGAGGTTTTTATTCAAAGGAAGTAGTCCTTTGGTTTCGAATCTTAACAGATTGAGAGATACCCCAGCTAGAAACATAAGCTGCATTACATTTTTAAACGCCAAAAATTATTTACATAAATATTGCAACGAAGTATATCCAGTACTACGAGATAATCGGCGGTAATATCTTCATATCAACTGCTAGAAAAGCGGTCATAAGATTCCCTGAGAGTGTACACAGTACATCGAAAATAGTTCATGAAATTTCTAGTGTCTATGGATCAGAAAACTATAAATAATTAGTCGATATATTTAACATGAATGACTGGTTAGGTCATAGTGTGCGATCTCGTCGTTGCGGATGTCAACTTTGCATCCAGCTGTGCAGTAGCATGTATTTAGAATGCTGTTAGTAGAGTTAAACTGACTCGGTCATCAGAGCCTCGTTAGCGTGACAGACGGCACCAAGCCTCCATTGAGCAGTAGGTGAGATTGATATTGCAAAGTAATTGGCTATATATTCGCTTCACAGCAGCCCTTCAGTTATAAGGAAAGCATTTCCTTTTGAAGTATGTCAAGGCTGCGTACCATCTCGATGGCATACTTGATCTTGTAATGAACAAAATAAGGTATAATAGATATACCATTACATGGCGTTTTGACGGCATGCTTGAGCATATTGATTAAGGCGAAGATATACGCATGCTCTCCTACGATTTCTTGGATATACAGGCGAAGTTGTTAATGGTTGAAGAAACAGCAACACAGACAGGTTTCAAACTAAATATCGGCAAGACAAAGGCAACCCTGGGCAAACACTAGCCGTGTGCGATGAAGTCTACACTTTTATATGCGTGCGGGAAGCGGATTGTCGGCTAACTTAACCTACAATTTATACAAGTCTTTGTTAGCAAATTCCTTTGGAATATTTTTTATCGCCTAAGACGATTTCAAACGTCCAGCTCTAGTCAGTTATCAATCAACAACCAACTCAAACTAAAATCCCTAAGCGCAAACAGAACTTCATTGGCCACACCTTGCGCAAATAGCCGACTGATATCCACTGACTGAGCAAGACAGGCGCAGAAGTGAAAGACTAGAAAATACGTGCAAACGGCAATTTGAAGCGGAGGTTTATCGTTTAAATTTACGGTGGAGTGAAGCTAAAAGCCTTGCTTTAGATCGAGCTTAGTAGATTGAGCTTGTTGAGCCTTATGTTTCTTGTAGGAGTAAGATTTTTTATTTTATTTTATTTTAGATTGAAATCAAACCCTAAGTCTTAACGAAATTAATTTAATTATTATCCTTTTACATCCTTAGTTCATATATACTCCATAAAAAAGAAGTTTAAAGCGCTGCCTACCATAAATCTTTTGTATAACCCCTTTTTGAAGTACTTGTTCACAAATTCCCTTTTGTCCATATATTCTTAAACTTTTCGTTTTCTTCAAATGCTATCTTCGTTTGTATCTTTTTTTTGTGTGTCTGCCTGTTTGTTTGTCTTGTCAAAATGTTAAAGATTTGAAAAATTTAATGGGTGCACATATTTTTTTTCTTCTTCATTGTGCCAGCCAAAGACAAGATCGAGAAAAGACCAAAAAGAAAGTAATGTTCGGTCACGTTCATTCAAATGATGCCTTACAGAAGACTGAATGATATGCATAAGTCGCGCAAGAACACATAAAATAATAGTAATTAAGTTCCATTTGAAATCAAAAATAAAACGTTTAGAGGCTATGAGATATCAGCTAATATATCTTAGGATATATTTTTTCAGTTTTCTACATAGAAAAGCTTTTCTGTAAAAACCCCAATTGTTAAAAATGTTTCGCTAACATTTTGTGAGTGTCTTATTCAGTTGTGATATGAAAAAAAGAACAAATTACAGCTGAAACTAAAATTCGTATTCAAAGGCAATTTCGAGAAAGAACTAAATTGATTATTGATCAATAAAAACCAGGCTTTGGTATCTCAAACAATGGTAATACTGTAAGACATTAGTTCTTTCGCTTGTGTGGCCGAATCTTCAAGATTTTCAAAGTTCACTTCTTCCACAAGTATAGCAATAGTAAAATCAACTGAAGCTAGAAAAAATATTTCAAAAGGTGAAATGGTAATAAAAAAGTGTTTAATCCTTAATCTTACCAAATCCATGAGTAGATCAGCTCCTGCTGAAATATTTAGTACTGATGATTTCTTAGAAAACTGTTGAACTCTATGTAACTTACATATATCAGCAATGAATACCGAAAACATTGGTATGCTCGAATCATGAATCATAAATTCTTGTACTCCTACTCATTCATACTCATTGCAATGGCTACTCATAAACATTCATACTCTAAGGCTTGAAGTACTCATACTCATACTCATACTCATACTCATACTTAACAATATTTACGACGCTATTGATTCATACTCATCGTGCGTAGATGCTGCAAAATGAATATGATTTGAATATGAACATTTAAGTAATCCTTTTGAATAGCCTTCATTTATATTCATGAATACTCATGAAGTATGATATATTTAGATTCATGAATACTTATGAGTATTCAAATTGAGTATGCTTGGAAAATGAAAATTTTAATAATCCTTTTGAATAGCCTATACTTATATTCATGAATACTCATAATTATTCATGCTCATGATGCGAACATCAACATTCACTCGTAGCTATTCATAATCATAGCATTCATTAATTTCTCAGAAAATACTCATAATACTCATAAATGATTCCCATGATTCATGAATACTTACGAGTATTCAAAATGAGTATGTTCGAGTATGAATATTTGAATAATCATTTTGAATAGCCTATACTTCAATTCATGAATACTCATAAGAATGAATACATATGAGTATGAATGAATCAACGTTATTTTAAGTATGAATGAGTACGAATAGTTGCATTTGAACGGCGTCTACTCACTTATACTAATAAATTCATTATAAATTCAGCAAAAAAGGCGATTCATTGCTGATCTCTGATGTCCTATAGGGTGATGATTTTTTGAATTCTCCTCCTTCGGTTGTCCTAAGTTATTAGCGATTTTTTGAGCAATTATAGGTCAACTGTGTCAAAGAACTTTTTCAGGTTAAATTTCTAGTAAAATAAATAACTTTAAAGGAACGGAAATTCTATACAAATTTAACTTAACTAAAAACCGATCTAAACCATAACCCTTCTGACACGTTCGCCCTGGCACCAGAACGTTCTTTAAAATCAATTTTTTTTTAAACAAAACAAAATTCTACAAGTTCCTTCAGCTAAAAATTTTTTAAACGTTATTCTTCATCCTTAGCTCTCCTGATTTTTTTGTGTTTGCCATCTAAAGTCAAATAATCCTTAACCTCCTGATGAGGTTATCCAGGCACCCGTAAATAATTTTGTATATCTCATATATAAAAATAATTTGTTTGTATGTTTGTCTGTTTGTTGGTTTGCTTGTTTGTGCCTTATGAACAGCTAAACGGCTGAACCGATTTTCTTGAAACTTTTACAGTGGCCCTATGTGCGTTTGGAAGGAACCTATAAAAGTTTTGAAAATTCCTACGAGACATTGCCTCGCCCATATAAAGTGTATATTTATTTGTCTATATTTTTAAAAATGTAACATAAAGAATCTCTAAATTTGGTTCATATAGATTCGTAGCCAAGGCAAATCATCAGTCAAAAATTGGGCGTGGTACCTCCCGTACAAAGTAAATATTGATATTAGAACGTTTACAGTTAGAGGTTCAAAATTTGGTCTGATTGACTTCAACTCAATAAAAGTCGTGCAGAAAAAGTTGGAGGATGTTGGCCAGAAAAACTAAATATTGATTTTCGTACATCTTAAGAAACTAAAGCAAAAGTTTTTGAATTTGGTTTAGATGACTTTGTAGTCAATTCAAGTCATCAGACAATAAGTAGGCGGAATTGGACAAACTAGCGTGATACCTCCCATATAAAGTAAATATTAATTTCTGTATATTTTGAGAATGGCAGTAGTAGAAGTAGCCAAATTAGGCTCAAACAGAGTCGCAAAGAATGCACAGCATCAGTCAGTAACTGGGCGAGATTGGATAAATGGGCGTGGCACCTTCTCTTCATAGTAAGTATTTATATTTTGTATATGTGGAGAATGGCAAGAGTTAATGTTTCGTAACTATCCACATTAGACAAAAAGCTGGACTTGCAGAATGCACACTGGATAAATATACATATACTATATAAAAATTAATGTGTGTTTGTCTGAAGACTGTATACAGCTAAACAGCTGAAACTACAAAGCCTTTCAGGAAGGAAAAAGTGGTTGGTTTTTGTCCGGAAGTGCGTCAAATGCGGAAAAATTAAGATGAGAGTAGAGAAGAACATCGGGCTTTTGCTAGTTTTGTATAAAAAAAAATAATAGTATTTTTGGAGAGGCATTTATTTTGCTATGTGTGCTTTTCGATTAGATTTCGAATTATCAGCCACACAAAAGCTAGGAACGACCCTTTAGTGGTAACTGACCGCTTTTATTCCGCTTAGAAGTATAGAGATGGAGATGGCAAACCTCTTTCGAGATGGTTTTGTTTGTTATAAGCTTTAGAGCTCCCTGGACGTTACCGTATCGTTTTAATCAATTGTGGTTGGCTTTTTCGTACCCAGGTACCCCTGTCAGTAGTCGACGTGTGTAAGTGTAATAGAGTATGGCTACGACTAATCAGGTTTTATATAAATTAACTCAAAACTAAACAATTATTTACATTTAAAACAAGAGGTTGACTCCAGTATACAAGGGAATGGTTTTCAAAAAGTACGTTGTGTACTTTGAAAACACAGCTTACATAGTAAGGCAAACGTACTCGTTTCGATTGAAAATGTGTTTTTACAGTTGAGCTCAGTCTAAATGAAAGTTACAAAAGTTAGCTCATGCACCTATGTTGGTGTAGGGTATTTAAAAAAAGTGAAATTAAAATATTCCACAAGCAAATGTCTTTTAAGTGATTGAAATTCTGCACCATGGCTGTCTTTGAAAACTTGTGTGACTGAATAGCAGCCCTACCAATCAGCTGTATTACTCTGTGTGCGTGCACAGTAGCAAGAGATGAAAAAGAAAATCTGTAGTAATGCCAAGATGAGAATGAGACAGAATGTTTTATGGAGTTGGGGGTCAGCTTTACATCGTAAAATTGTAATTTATTCCACTTCTCTTTTATGTATTTTTGTACTTTTTTATTGCGTTTTTGTTTTTTCTTAATTTTTATTTTACAACTGACATACGTTTGTTGTCATCATCGAACAATAGGAATATATAGCCGTAAATTTTCTTTTAGAATAAATTTAAAAAAAAGTTTTCTTTTCATTACGTTTTAATATAATTTTTGGCTCCAATTTGCTTTTCTAAGAAATAAATATTTTTCAGCTTTTTTCGACAAAATTTTATTTTGATTGCCATGTAATTGACCCTGACAAGAGATGTAAAATATGTAAAAGAAAAATATTTCATTGTAAGAATTTTGAAAAGGAGTTTGAAAATAGGCAAACGAAAGTTACATTATGATATAAAATATTAAAAGCCTTTTCTAATTTTTAAGTAGAAAATGACATTTGGATCAGTGAAGCGATTAAAAACAATTTTTTAAATTTAAAATTTTTAATGTAGAAATTAAATAATCAAAGAAAAATATAAATCAATTACCACCATAGCACTTTTTCATTTTGCATCAATTGGTGTGATGGCGTTTTATACCCAATTAAACATAAGATTCTGATTTACAGAATTAAATAAAATTTTGAACTTAAGAGGAACGTTTTTTGTTCTTAAATTTATTATAAAAAATGTATAAAAATCTAAATTATTTACCTTTTAGAATGTGCACTTAAGAGAGCAATTGTTAATGTCAGTCTTATGCCAGCTAAGGTAGAGCTGAACGTCATCAGCATACATTTTAGTTAAGTGTTTTGACAGGGTAAGCCATTGAAATACATGGTGTATATGTACAAAAGTGTCTCACAAATCGAACCATGCGAAAAATTTCTTTTTACTAAACAATTTATTGACTTCCTATCAGCATGATGAACTGCCCGCAACTGCACAAGTCCATATCGGGTGATTTTTATATGCTTGAAAACTTTATATAATAATACAAGACAAAAATATTTTTGGAAATGAAATTTTCTTGATTATAATCTGGTCGATAATTTCATGGCTTTATTTTTTAAACATAAAGTTACGTGGTTTATTCGATTTGTCAAATTTTTGAGCACTTTTTCTAATCAATCTATCCGTATATCGTCAATGGTGGCTTAAATATTTGCTGCCACTGCTTCAAGAGTTACTGGTTTGTCGCTATAAATCAATAAAAAGGTAATCCAACGAGAAGTATTCCAGAGGCGTTAAGTCGCACAAAAGAGGTGGGCAGTGAACAGGACCACTTCTGTAAAGAAAGTTGTAATAAATCGATTGTTAAGCCTGCATAATGGTAACGTATTTGACTGTATTTCCAGAGCTTCAGTGCCACAAAGTTAGTGATCAAGTGCTCCAGTTTTTCCGTATAGAGAGTCGTAGCGTTAGGTTGATGTACTTTTCGATGGTCACGCCATCTTTACAGATGGATCCAAGACCGAAGAGGGCATTGGCGCGGGAGCCTACATGATGGAGAGTGACACTAAATTGTCCTTTAGACTCCGGATGAGTGTAGTGTTTTTCAGGCCGAGATCTTAGCTGTTCTCAGAGCAGCTTAGCGTTTTCGCGATTTGGCTGCAGTGGGGGATGGTGTGGTCTTCTACTTGGACAGTCAGGCGGCCATTAGGGCGCTGACTGGTCGCCATGTCAGCTCAAGGCTGGTTGCATTGTGCAGGAGTAGCCTTGCGTCGCTCTTGGATGTGTGCAGCGTTAAACTGTGCTGGTTTCCGGGGTATGCTGGCGTAAGAGGCAACGAGATTGCAAGAGCGGGCGCGGCTTGGGGTGTAGAACAGGCAGATGAGTCGGTAAAACCATCGCTTGGTTTCTTTGGGAGCTTAATTGATTACCGAGCTCGTCGTAGAGTGGAGGAGTCGTGGTAGAGCAGAGAAGACTAGTATCCCCAGGCTGCCTATTTTCTACCGAGCTTGCGGCGATACAGGGTAGCCGGAGACTGTGGAACACATCCTCTGTCACTGCCCGGCTCTTTATGGGCGCAGGCTTAGGCTGTTTGGCCGGAGCTCTTTTGATGGCTTTGGTGACTTTGCGTCGGCCAGGATATGCGACCTGGAGGGCTTTCTGTCAGGTCTCAGTTGGCTCCTTGGGTGATGTCTGCTCCTCCTTGGGCATCCGTCTCTTTTTTCTGTATGTCTCTTCTGACCCTCTTCTTCCTCTTCCTCTTCCTCTTCCTCTTCTTTTTCTTCTTCTTCTTCTTCTTCTTCTTCTTCTTTTTCCTTCTCTGTCCTTCCTCTCTACTTGTTTTTTAAAATTCTTCTCTTCACTCTTCTTCTTATCAATTGAAAGTTTCTTTCTACAAAGGACCACTGCGTCTCTGGGTGGGGTATTTTTATTCGGTACCACCTTTCTTACCTACCTACCTACCTAATAGCAAATGGGATAACTTCAAGTGCCACGAGAGCTAAAAAAACCGCACATACATAAAAACCTTGATATACACTTCACCTTACGTTTAAGGGCTTACAAACAATCGGTTGATTTAATAGTCTTGGGCCATAAAGATAAAAGTTGGCTTTAGTTTCAACTGATTACAATTTGAAAGAAGCTCTTTAAATTTTTATTCAGTTTTCAAAGAAACCATATTACTTTAGCCTTACAGCCCTCCCCTCCATGGTAAGGCTATAGATAACAAACATATCAATTTCATATTCAATACAAGTGATTATTTCCAATATTGTTTTCTTTAATTCAATTAAAACTTAATTCTTATATACTCGTATGTATTTTTTTTTTCTTATCTTTTTCCAAAATAATGCAATTTTTATAAAATAAAGATAAAAATTCTTTTGTGTTGATTTCTAGTAAATTGTGATCTCTTTAAATAAAATCAATAATTTATATAAATTTTCAATAATTTATTTATTTTTTTATACTTTTTAAGATTTTGTATTGTTGTGGGATTGTACTGAATCGAAATTAATTTTCTAAGCACGCACTACTCTGATGTGCTCATTTTTTTCATCGTTTTTTTTTTTCGAATGCCACATATGTATGTATACGTACATCCCATATATACTCGTTGCACATAAGAGTATGTAGAATATAATAATCATATTGAAACCTGCTGACAGTTTTCTTATTCTTTTTTTTTCTATAGGGTCCGCCACCTAAAGTTTTTTTTCAACTAGTGCTTATTTCGTGAATGGTAACACTTAGCTCATGTCTGATTTGACAGATAATTACTTTATCCTTCTGCTGAACGAATATGGTTGTGTATACACTTGAACAATGCTGGGAAATATTGCGACATTACTTTGATCGATCAACTTACAGAAGATGCCGATTTTGCCAAAAAAAAAATCATCTTTTCAGATGAAGCTCATTTTGATCTTGGCGGGTATGTAAACAAGCAAAATTATCGCATTTGGGGCACAGAAAACCCCCACGCATATATCTAAAAGCCGATACACCCAAGACGAGTCACTGTTTGGTGTGGATTTTGGTTCAGAGGCATAATTGGGCCATTTTTCTTCAAAAATGAGCAAGGAGTGGCCGTTACAGTCAATGGCGATCGTTATCGGGCCATGTTGAACGAATTTTTGTTCAGAAAAATTGAAGAGGAGGATATTGGCAACATTTGGTTTCAACAGGACGACGCTACGTGCCACACAGCCGAAGCTACACTCGATGTTTTGCGCCCTGTTTTTGAAGATTATCAGCCGCAGAGTTGATGTCGTTTGGCCACCTCGGAGCTGCGATTTGACACCGTTGGACTATTATTTGTGGGGTGCCGTTAAAGATAAATGTTACGCCAACAAGCCAGAGACAATATTCGTGAAGCCATTGGTGAAATACAGCTGCACACAATCGATAATGTGCTTAATAATTGGACCGATCGTGTAGGCTACTGCAGGGACAGCCGAGGCAGCCATTTGAGTGAAATTATTTTCCGTTATTAACCGGAAGGATTGTACTTTCAAATAAAAAAAGGAATTTGAGAAAATATTCAGTAGTTTTTTTATTTTCAAAAAAAAAAAAAGTTTATTTGGCGGACCCTTTACATACAACTTTATATTTATAAAGTTTCTTATATAAACATAAATGTCTATGTAATATATTTTTTTATTTATTAAAATTATTTGTTTTTTTTTTTTTGCTCAAACTTTTCTAAACATTAAGTTTTCTTATGGGGTTACATTTATAAATTTTTTTATTTTATTTATTTATTTATTTTTATTTTATTTTTTTTGTCTGTGTGTTGATTTCTTATTGGGAATTCTTCGATATATTTTTTTTTTTGTGGTACTCACCCGCAAAGGTCATGTATGTGTAGAGAGTGTTATATGGTATACACATGTGTAGACATGCATAAATGTTTGTTTGAACAAAAGTTTAATGAATAGGCACAGTTAGTACCAAAAGTATACCTTTTTAGAACGATCTAAGCAATCTTATACATATTTGCCTTAAATGTCTAAGTAAGATTTATGCCTATACATAGGTTATATTTAAACAGTACTACTAAGCAATAGTGACTAACCAATAGCTTAGAATATTCGAAATTTATTGCATAAGCCATTCTAGTGGTTGAAGTGCCACTCAAAATAATGTGGTATTTTAAAGGAGAGAGATTTCAGAATTGTAACTGGTTGCCCAATTACACTGGTCTACAAAAAACAGAAAATTTTTTTCGTCTTTAAATACAACTACATGAATAATAATAATTATTTTGATGCCCTGAATACAAATCCGTTTTCAGTTTTTTTCCATCGGGCTCAAATTTTTTTTTATGAGCTTGGCTTGAAGATTTTTTTTTTGTTTTCAAAAATTTATAAAAAATGTTTCAAAATAAAAATTTTACATTTTTAAGCATTCGAAATCACAATTAAATTTTTCTTCATCACTTGTGTTGTTATGCGTGCACTATGACCACTACACAACATATTCCTGCAATTTTATTTTTATTTTTTTTTTTTTTTTTTTTTTTTTGATTCTGTAGGCAGATACATAATGTGATAATATGTTTTCTTCTACTATTACCTTTCCTCTTTGAAGTAATGGGATATTTGTTATCCTATTTCATATTAATTCTGTTAATAGCAGATTTAGAAACTCGTGCCAGTATCTCTCTTTCTTTGAGAGTGATTAATGTGCTGGAGAAGAGTTTTGATTGCGGAATTCTTTCTAGAGGACAAATTGTATCCTTGACTCATACTGGGAGTCAAAAGGTATTGCAATTAATTTATTATTACAAAAAATTGCTAAAAAGTACTGACGATAATTTGGTTTTAATAGTAATGGGTGTTTTTTACAGAGGTATAGAACTTTAAGTTGCAATAAGTTGCATGAATTTTATTTATGCGAAAGATAATCTTGTGGCATTACATTTTAAATATGATTTCTGGCATATGACCGCCATGGCTGGCGCGGATGTAGTCCAATCTGGATGTCCAATTTTCGATGACTTTTTCCAACATTTGTGGCCGTATATCGGCAATAACACGGCGAATGTAGTCTTCCAAATAGTCAAGCGTTTGTGGCTTTACTGCATAGATTAATAACTTTACATAGCCCCACAGAAAGTAGTCTAGCGGTGTTAAACAAGATCTTTGAGGCCAATTCATAGGTCCAAAACGTGCAATTAAGCGGTCACCAAACGTGTCTTTCAATAAATCTATTGTGACACGAGCTGTGTGACATGTTGTGCCGTCTTGTTGAAACCACATCTCCTGGACATCATGGTTATTCAATTCAGGAATGAAAAAGTTCGTAATCATGGCTCTATACCGATCACCATTGACTGTAACGTTCTGGCCACCATCGTTTTTGAAAAAGTACGGACCAATGATTCCACCAGCCCATAAAGCGCACCAAACAGTCAGTTTTTCTGGATGTAACGGTATTTTCACATACACTTGAGGATTACCTTCACCCCAAATGCGGCAATTTTGCTTGTTGACGTAGCCATTCAAGCAGAAGTGCCCTTCATTGCTAAACAAAATTCGCTTATGAAAATCGGGAACAACGGTAATCTCGTTTTGGCCCATTCGACGAATTTACGTCTTACTTGATAATCGTTTAGCTTTAATTGTTGCACAAGTTGGATTTTGTAAGCACGCAAACCAAGATCCTTCCGCAAAATTTTCCATAAAATGGATGGACACAGATCCAATTCCTGGTCGGGTCTTCCTCAATGGTACGCTCTACAGCAGCAATAGCTTCTTCTGTACGCACTGTACAACATCTCTGGGGACGCGAATTATCAATAAGAGTAAACGTGGTGCGATAACGTTCCGTGGTTAATCGAATTAATTGCTCTGATGGACAATTTTATCGACGATAAAATGGACGTAGTGCGCGATACGTTTTCCGCACAGAACCATTATTTTGGAAATAAAATTGCACTCTTTGCAAGCGCTGTTCAGGCGTGAGTCTGTTCATGATGAATTGCGAAACCAAACTGAGAATAAATCACTTGACAGCTGTTAAAGCGGTCGCCATCTTTAAAAGTAATGCTAACTTAAAGTTCTATACCTCTATAAAAACATACTTTATATTACAAAAGAAATAAAATAAAAACAATTTTAGAAATCTTAGCTTATTCCGCTTCTTAAACACTCTGCTGCATTCTCACTATAAATAACTGACTGTCCACAACAATTTTGCGTTCTTTTAATTCAATTCACAACATAATATTCAAGGTTAGTGAAAGATTTAGTTAATCTTGTTTAGCCAAAAATCATTAATCAGAATTATTAAATTGCCTTCATACGTCTACTTTTATCTCCCATTATACGTATCTTCCATACTTGATGTGTGCTGTTGTTATTATTGTTTTAATTTTTTGTTTATATGCACATGTATACATATGTCTGTATAGGTGTATTCTAAATAAAAATAAAAATAAAAAAATATTATATAGTGGCACCCTTATGGATATTTGGTCAAATTGAATGCAAGATTTAACAATTTGATAAACAATTCTAACCACGCATACTTAGACAGACAAAAATCCACAATACGCTTAACACCTCTAAACGTACAAAAATACATACACACACTCACACACACATAGGCATATTCGTAATGTAAAGGGTCTTTCATTAAGCGCTCGCTATCATTACATTTATATATGTATAACGAGATGTATATGAAATAACATTGAAATTATTTGTTTAAAGTCCTGTCAATGCCATTATGTATGGAACATACACATGGCGCGAACGATGCAGTGGCTTCGCTGGATGGCACAGAATACAACACTTTCCTATTAATTTAAAAAAATATCTTAGATTTCTTATGCAGTTCAATGAATACGAGCGATTTAAAATGGCCTTAAAAAATTAAGCGTTTTTAGTTTTCCTTGAAAAAAGAAAGAAGTGTAGCTCCGTGTATCTCCCTCTGTCTTTCACTTCGTACCAAATAAAGAGTGAAAGTCTATTTTTTGAATTTTGCCAAAAAAATCCATCGAATTGTACCGATCGCTGAACAAACTTATAAATACCCTGAAAACACTTTTTCTGGAATAGAAAAAATTTTATGCGAAAAATCGATTTGGATAAATTGGACGGTGCTCGAGGGGCTTGGCTGATTTTGGTTAAGTTTTGCATGCATCTTTTGTTCATTCAAGAAAACATACGTACTAAATATGAAAACTTTAGCATTGATAAGACAAATTTTATGCGAAAAAAAAACTATTAGGATTGTATGAGCGGTAGGCCATGACCGTGAGCAGTTTTGATGTAACTTGGCATGTATTTTTATTATTCTGAAAGGCACGTACTTAAATTTAAGACTTTTGCTTTGATAGAAAAAATTATATGCGAAAAAATCGACTTGGGTTGTATGAGAGCGACAAATTGTTTGGAAATTCTTTTTTTTTCTGAATATAATCAGTAGAAAACTCAGTGCTAACTTTCAATGATCTGGCACCACACCTTATTATATATTTGCACAAAAATGTGTGGGTTTCTGTGGTTTGTAGGTTTATTCGTATATGTATGTGGATCAGTGATTTTAAAAACCCAACAAGAAAAAGTCTAACAGGAACAAATTACACGACCACATTGGCTAATTCACGTCAAATCCTTGTAAGATAATCATGTCCTAAATTCTTTCGTACATAATTTTCAGTGTAGCGTGCGCTGTATGGTATGCAGCGCCATCCACATATCGTTGTTGTCTATATCATCTAATTGAGGCTAAAGGAAGTTAGTAATCATAGACCTATAATACTCGCCGTTGATGGTGATGATCTGGTAAAAAATGTTGTCAGAAAAATGGACCGAATCCACATCATGGAAGTGGATATCGACTATTTTGTTTTTTAACATACCTAAATGCAAATGGTGGTTCTCATCGCTGAAAATTATTTATTAATGAAAATTTGGGTCAGTTTTTAACTATTCCAGGACTCATTCAGCGAACACACATCGTTGTCTATGTTCGTTTATCTTTAGCTTCTGGGTCAATTAAATTTTGTATGGGTGCACTCCCAAGTTACTACGCTAAATTCGCCAAGTTGTGGTCTGCGAAAGGCCGAGTTCTTATAATCGATGCTAAACACTCTCAAAGGCAGCAGTAATATTTACGACAGATTCTGCGTTTCCTTTTTGTTTCAGGTATAGTTCTCCAATGGATCAAAATAGACTGGTAGCATTCCAATTAGCAAGGAGCAGTTTTTATGAGCAAAAAGCTTTAGATTTTACAGGTGGAAGTTGATGTCATAAGCTTCACGAGTGTAAGGGAGTGTCTAAGGAGAAGATCGAAACGTATGAGTATTTATGTAACGTCGGATAGTCAAGCCAAATCAAGTCGAGCGTTTACAGCAGACTTACGCCATGTTGAGTCCCTGGTCCTGAGAATCATCCTCAAAAGAAAAAAGTAGACTATTTATAGATATGAAGGACTCGTCGCGTTTTTATGGGGCATAAGCCATTTATGTTGTCGTTGTGGGATACTCTAGATAAAGGATTGACATCTGGGCAGAGGGAGAATTCGCTCGGCTTTGGAGAAGTGCCTACGGTATAAGACAAGCGAGGAAGCTTGTTCCGTTTTCCCTGATAGATTTAACAGGCTATTACTTCTCAGTAGTAACGATCTTAGAGTACTAACGAGTCTATTTACCAGACATTGTGGTCTAGATACCATCAGCATATTTTCAGGATGATCGGTGTGGATTCTGCACATCTGAACAACTACTTAACGAGTTTCCTGCTATTACGGCTCACAGGATGAGGTTTCTAGCGGCTGCTGTGCGGGCAATTCCTTTCTCACCAAATTGGCGTAACTGGCTTTATTGGTAGCTTCACTTTGATATGGTGAGCATTTGAGGTTGCTTTAATCAGCAAAATACAACATTTCCCATTGTGTAAATATTGGTTCAATATTTACTCTACCAGTGGACCTTTATTTATTCGCCACACTGCGAGTAAGTAGAATTTTGCCCGAACAGAACTCCGTTTTTGATTAAATCATTTTATCAGTTGCGGAAGTTGCTATTGAAAGACACGTTGTATGTATTTTTTTGTTGTATATGAAAATGTAAATGTTTTCTGTGCATTATGGACTACTGTGGCAAAGTATTGATACACAACACAAAACAGACCCTGAGCCGTTGTATTTATATTTTGTTGCAGGGTCGTATTCACATGTCTATAAATGTTGCTGTTGTTATTGTTTTGTGTCGTATGTTGTGTACAATTAGTCTCCCAAAGGCATATAAATCACAATATTATGAACTTCATGGCGAAAAGTATTTCTTTTTATTTATGTTTGTTCTTCGTCTTTTCACATTTTCTTTTTTACGATTTAAAGAAAAATTTATGGAAAATATTGTAAAAAGGAATAGTAAGTTACTCCATGCATGTGTGTGTGTGTGTGCGAATTATGAAGTTACTTGCAAAATGATGTCGATTTTTTGCCTTTTCTCACATAAATTTTATTTTCTTATACTCTAAGACCTTGAGTGTCTCGACTTACAAAATACATACATTTTTTATGTGTGTGTATGACTTGAAACAAAACTTTAAATTAAAACTAATAAATTTAAAATATTTTTAAATAACAAAGTGTTGAAATTTTCCTTACTACCATTAAATACAATTTTGGGAAGGCCATCACAATAAGTGTGCGCTTAGATAATTAATCATTGATTCACTAGTATTGCATTATAAATTGATTGACAACATTAATAGTAAAATGGACTTAAAGTCAACAATCTCCTATTGATACGTTTGTGTATGGTACTTCCTGCAATATTAACACTGGTCTACAGCAAAAAAAAAAACGCTTTTAAATAAAACTCTATGGAATATAATGATTTTGATGAGCTGAATAAAAGTTCGTTTTCATTTTTCTTTTTTTTTTATCGGGCTAAAATTTTTTTATGGGCGTGTCAAATTTTTCGCCCGAAACGAAAAACGAAAACGACTTGACCGATTTTAATGTACGTACAGAAAAATTTCCTATTTTGAATATTTTTTTATTTTTTATTTTTTGTATTTTCAAAAGTTTCAGAGTTATTCATAATTAATTTGCAAAAAAAAAAATTGGCGCAAAATTGGCGAAATATTTCTTTTTTTAAGTCATAATATATTTTTCAGAACGAAAACTTCATATTAAGCACTTGAGCTAAAGCCTAAAATATTGAGAATAAAATAAGCCGTAAATCGTAAAAATCGCTTGGCTATTGCTGATTTTATTCAAAATTAAGTGCAGGTACCCAACTTTGACCAAAATTAGCGACAAGTTTTTTCTTGCAAAAATAGTGGAAATTTCTTCTTTTATTTCCCAAAGGTTATAACAAAATTTTAGAATATAAAATTTACATTTTAATCATTTAAGCTTTTAACTTAAGTGCTGAACATGTAAAATTTTCAATCTGAAAAATTTTTTATGGCTTTTAAAAAAAAATCAACTCAAAAAATTGTTTTTCGCAACTAAGGCCTAGCAGTCTGTTTCGTGGAAATTGTATTGCTACATTCATTTTTCCGTACGAAAAAATTGATACACAACCAATGTAATCATTTAGCAATTTTTCAAAATTTGTCGTTTTTATGTCCTAAAATATGCCACATGGTTTTAGATTTGTAAACAAAAACCATATGTTTTTCCAACAACATAACAAATAATATTCAGTAGGGACAGAAATATTTTTTCACATAGAAAAATAATGAAGATTTTAAAACAATTTTTTTTTATTTACTTAAGTAAGTTAAGTAAGTTCGATAAAAAAAACTAACAATCTTTTAAATTGTTTTGTGAGCAGTTTTCTTACGATGACCTTACACCAGTGCGGTACAATTTTTTCATTAATAAACAAATTTTTCTCTGGTTAAAGATCACTATAACAATGATATGATTGACATTTTCTGACCACGCCATGGGATTAGCTTTTACTAGTCATATAATAAAAGACTATATGTATTATATGTTTTTGCAGTATTTAAAAAATTTCGTATGAAATAAGTGAGTCTCATGTTATTTCGTAGGTGAAAAAAATGTTGCTAGAAATTTGTTGTAGTTGAAAAATATTGTTGACATATGCATTTCATATGTTTTTCATAAAAAGAATAGAGTACTGCTTTCTCAACATTATTTCACAATTATTTCGTACGTTAATGCTATTATTTTACAGCATTTTGCACGAAATTTTTAACACAATACCATGATTAAGCCATGAATTATTAAAATTAAAATGTTATTCAGGTGGTTTATAGGAAATTTTGTTCCTAAACATTTGCTGGTACTTGCATTCAAATCGCTCAAGCCGTTTTCAAGTTGTGATGAAACTACCATTTTTGAAGCGATAAAATTGCAGTAGTTTTATTTAAAGACGAAAAAATTTTTTGTTTATTGTAGACCAGTGTAATTTGTGGAAAATTTGTAAAGTTCCTTTTTGTAGTGAAATTCATGCCAGTAATTGTCTGAAATGTTTGCAAAACCTCTTACTAAGATAGATCTCTTATATGTTCAAAGGAAATTAATGCTTAAGCAGAGTAAAATTTATTTTGGCCTAATTACTCTGAAATCTGAAAAACAACAAAAAATAATTACACTTGAAAATATTTGTTGTTATATAAACATATGTATTCTAATTTTGACATTTTGCTGTCTGCTGTCTGCTGCTTGCTGTTAGGTATGTGTTTAATGTTTCACCGTCCTCATACTTAATTTTAAATCGTATTGTTTTCGAATTGTTGCAAATTATGTTGCTAAGGCCTTTAAAGTAAAAAAATTATAACTTAGTACTTTGCATACATATTTTTACAAAAGCCTAACTATTAGGGATATCCGTCAGATTATATGGTAAAATATTGGATTGCTGAATTTAAACGGGGCCGAACAAGCACTGCAACAACACCATCAACAGGAAGGCCAAAAGGGTTGGTTACTGAAGAAAATATCAAGAAAATCCTCGATATCGTTATAAATGATCGCCGGGTCAAAATCCGTGAGATTGCTGAAATGGCAAGATGGGTGCCACGTTTGCTCAGTGTTGAACAAAAACGAGTTCGACAGATAACTTCACAGCGGTGTTTAGGCATAATAAAGCATAATCCTGCTGATTTTTGGCGTAGATTAATAACTGTTGATGAAATGTGGGTCCACCACTACACACCTGAAACCAAAAATCAATCAAAGCAATTAGTGGCAGCTGGTGGAAGTGCCTCGAAGAAGGCGAAGACAGCGAAATCGGCTGGCAAGGTTGTGGCCACTGTATTTTGGGATGCACACGGAATATTGCTCATCGATTATCTTGAAAAGGGATCCACAATCACAGGAGAGTATTATCGTACATTATTGGATCAATTGGTTGATGCAATCAAGGAAAAACGACCACATTTAAACAAGAAAAAAGTGCTGTTTCTTCAAGACAACGCACCGGTTCACACAGCATTAGATACGATGCTAAAACTACGAGAAATCCACGTCGAATCGGTTGATTATCCACCTTATAGTCCAAATTTAGCCACTAGTGACTTTTTCCTGTTTCCAAACTTGAGAAAATGGCTCGCAGGAAAATGATTCATCTCAAACGAAGAAGTGATTACCGAAACTAATGCGTATTTTGAGGACTTCCCAAAATCGTATTATTCAGATGGTATTAAAAAGTTGGTAAATCGTCTTACTGAGCTAAAAGGAGACTATGTCGGGAAATGAATGGCTTTTGAAAAAAAAATATTTTTTTCCTACTTAGGTAGCTTCAATATCAATCCGCCCTCGTACTAATAGATTTATTCAAAATAAAACATTAAATTTTTGTTATCTTAGGCATCTGAATTATAACTACCGAAACAAACCTTCAATTCCATTCTCTACCAAGTAATGCAACAAAAACGAAATTAGCTCCTTCAGTAGCTATTCGAAACTTAAGCATTTTTCAGTACTTTGTGTAATAAACTTGGCCTTCGCACACCGTTTTGGTATAGTTTCTATGAGATTTGTTAGAATTATTGTTAGTATTGATTGCCACTTTAATTTTTGAGCTCTCCATCAGCTTCTGCTTATTATTAAAACGACGTGATCCAGCTCTGCGCTTCAAGAATTTGCAAGAATTTTATTTAAATTAAAGAAGCGTTTAACCGGTTCTTTGAATTATTATTAACCGAAAACTGTTTTTTTTTTAAATCCTACTTTTCGAATTATTCGAAATTCGGTTTTTGATAAAAGTCGAATAATCGATGTCCCTACTAACTATTATGTTAAAATTTAGAATAAAATAATAACTTATTTTCAGAAAAAAAACTATTTTTCTCCGAAAATGAGTCAAATTTGAGCCAAACGAACACCTTATGAAGGTTAAAAGTCCAATTGTATTGCTTTTGTTCTTTTCCTATCAGATACTTCAATGAGAACGTACATTTACTCATTAAGTTACATATTTACTCAAATAATTAAGATATTTTTACATTTTATTTTGAATAGTTAACATTTTAATTAAAATTTATACTGATTTTTCTTCCATCATTGCTGGTTGTACTTGCATTTATCAAATCTCAGAAAATTCTTCATACTTTTTCGTTCGCTAATTGCTCAAAAATCAATTAACAAAACCATGAAGTGAACATGTGCACAAGAACCTGCATAAAAAGTAAGAAACCAAACTAAGCAAATCTATAAAGATGCTGTGATTTCTCTCATATTTCACTTGATTTTTTTCAATTTATTGAAGCTTTTTTTCTTTTCTTCGTTTACTTCTACCAAATGGCAAGGGTGTAAGTTAAAGATTTAATTTTTCTGTTTTTTTTTTTTTTTTGGTCTTAATCAATATTTCACAAACCACATGCTGAAACTGAATGTACAAATTTATGTAATACGTTTGCTTTGATTTTGTAAGCAGAGCAAGGGGGAACATTTGTTAAGTTCATTTAAAGCCAAATGAGTCGAGGAACAGTCATGCATTCAATGTGTATTATATCAACTGTAAGGAGTATGTGGCGGCAGTACCTGGGTTTTTCCGTTTCAACGAACTTTGTTAAATGCTTCCGCTGCTCATTAATATAAACCATCCGGTTGAAAGTTTAAAATAATGTTTTATTAAAAAAAAAGAAAAAGAAAGGATATGTAAAAAGGGGACATATTATGCATTAATATTTAAGGTCGTTTTTAAAATAAATGAAATAAAAAAAAAAAAATTGAAATTAAAAACAAATTCTCTTTGTTATAAAACATTGTGTTTAATGAAATCCTTTAAGAAACACCTGAGAAATACAAATGTACAACCTTAATTAAATAAAATAAATAAAAAAGTAATATTAATTAAATAGATATTGAAATATTAATGATAATATAATACAATTTTTTATGATGTGTTACTGAACAAGCGAGCATATACATAAATATTGTTACAAAAATCAGGTTGGACGCCACTGCTTTTATTACATCGCTAAAATAAACAAAAGCTACAATACTACAGAACAATACGTGATGTTTACTAATAACCAAATCGACAACAACCTAAATCGACAACAACAAAAACTAACAGCAAAGAAAACAAGTAACAGACAATAAGCAAGCAACAACAAGTAGTAAGAGCTGTAAGAAGTAGATGTTTACACTCGCGTGGCTACATCAGATCTAAAAAGAAAATAAAAGAAAGACCAGAATCTATCTGAAATATCGAGAAATATGTGTTGTTTACTCAGCCATATTAAAAGCACATCGTTGCGAGCAACAATCAGTTTATTTGTAGTAAACTCATCGAGTACAATTTTAAGTAAAGTTAACTCAGCGGACGAGTCTATTTGTTTGAAGTCAGCGGAAAGAGATTTTAGAGCCGAGTGCGGTCGAGTTGGAAGTTCTTTAAGTAGAAAGATCTGTCGAGTAATTGTTGTTGTTTATAAAGTTGTAAACAGACGAAGTCATTCAAACTTGTTTGTCGCACGTCTTCTTACACTCGTCTTCTGGAAACAGGCTGTAAGAATAGAAAATTGTTATTGCTCGTAAAAAGGTCATAAGTAGTGGTACAATCTGCGAACTCATAAGTACACATTTTTAAAAAAGTAAAATCATAACAATATGTTTCTGCATTAGACGTCAACTTTTTTTAACAAGGTGATCACCCCAGTAAGATCAATCAAGTCTATTAAATGGCGTTCGACGGTGGGAGAAACAATGTATTACGTAAGGGATTTTAACAAGAATTTTATTATAATAACTATCTAATTCCCGGCGAACTTCACTACAACCATCTTAATTATTAGCTTAAATGCTATTTTAGTTAAATTTTTTAGGATTTAGTTTTTTTAAGTTATATTTTTTCCATATATTTTTTATTTTCACACTTTTACGGTATACAATTAGAACTATACCGTCTCCAACTTATTTATCTTGCACTTAATATTCGCTTAATACACAAACACTTATATTTACGCCTAAACAGGACTGTACTTTATGACTGCAAAACGATAACTGATATACAATTTATATTACTGCCGAATGTTCTTGTTCTTACCACAACATTAGATTCCGTTAATTTCAAATGTAACAACCAAATTCGGTACGGTTGCACCGTTCAATACGCAAGTGGTAACACTCTTAATAGCACAAGTTAAGTATGGCATTACGAAAGTGACCTTCACACAAACCAATGTCAAAGTAAAGTTTATAAATAAAACAACTACTTTACAAATAAAGTGTATCTTTTCTCAAGGTATTCTTTATTTTAGATAGCTTTTAACCAGAGTGCTTTCTGCAGTTACTCGCTGATGATGTGTATTATTCACGACCTTGTTTAAACCTAATTTAGAAACTTCTACTATTACCGACAAGGTACACAAAAATCAATATTTACTTTGTATGGGAGGTACCACGCCTACTTGTCCAATGCCATCCACTTTTTGACTAATGATTTGTATTGACCATGAAGCTATTTGGACCAAATAAAGAAACTTTAGCTTTAACCGTGTTCAAGATATACAGAAATCAATATCTATTTTATATGGGAGCTACCACGCTCTCTTTTTCACTTCCGCGAAATTTTTCACTGATGATCTTTATTGACCCAAAAGTCGTTTAGACCGAATTCAGAATACTTAGGTTCAATCGTTCTCAAGATATAGTAAAATCAATATATATTATGTATGGGAGGGGTACCACGCCCACATGATTTACCTTGACCATGAATGTATTTGGGCCACATTTACAGAAATTTTCTGTTACGATTTTGAAGATATAGACTAATAAATATAGAAGTTCATGGCTTTTTAAGGTAACACAAGTATTTTAGCATAGTCTCCTTGGAACAACAAAACATTTTGTCCAACGTTTCTCTCATTTTTTGTATCTTCTAAAAAAAACAAGATTTGTCGAGGTCATAAAATAGGTGTTTGTTTGAGATATGAATTCGTCGTTGCAGTCAAATCTCTTTCCAACGAGCTATTTCTTTAGGTTTTGAGACAAAGAGAAAAGGGATAATAGAAATAGAGTTGTTTTACGCTTTTAAAGGTAGTTAATATGAAATTTACGGTAGCCACAGGGGGGTGCCATCGCCACTTCTTGGGATACATATGCGTTATGCTTGAATTTCTGAGTGGAGTTAATTGGGTAGCAGGCTATGGTCTGAGTCGGAATAAAAGAAGACTCATGGTCCAAGTGCAAGATATCAACTTTCGATTTACTACTCTTTAATGGTCAGAATTTGAATCTTTCGTTCAGTGCAAAATACTTGGACGTTGTACTGTACCAAAAACATCGACCAAATTACACACTATTTCTGTATAAAGCATTTAAACGTCCAATTCTATTGTATGTTTCTGTACTTTGGTAGCCTTACAGAGGTATTAGAACACTAAAGTGTTCTGGACGCTACAGAGAATTGCGTGTGTAATGACGGCAAGTGTAAATAAGATATGCCATAGAGAGGCTCTTAATTTATCTCTATATCAGGAAGATGACAACAGTGAGCTCCGATATGTTTCATGAGACGGATCACTGGAGCAATTCACCTTATGGTCATGCTAGTCTGTTATTACGACACACTCAGTACACTGGTGGAACTGCTAACATTAATACATTAGACATCTTTGATACTACGGTCTACACAGGTGATTCTAAAATGAACTGTATAATTGAAGCGGATATTTACTCTCACAGACCTGAAATTCGAAGATCTCTGCTGCTTTCCGATATTTCCAGTCCCTTCCAAGCGGAACTGCTGGAAGAAGCCTCTACGCTGCTCAGTACGAAATTCAGGCTTAAATGGAATATTGCTACTCCCTTCTGATAGCCAAGCTGAAGTCCGTGCATTGAACTCAGCTGTGTCTACCTCAAAACTGGTAGAGTAGAGCATAAAAAGCCATACTATCTTGAGCGATAACAACAACGTGACCTTAATCTGCCGGGTCACCGGAATATTGAAAGTAGCGAAAAAGCGAAGGGAAAAACTGTAGGATCACTAGGTCACTTTGACCAAAACACGACCGAAGGAGAACCTCATATCTATTAAGTATGAAGTATAGTGATGGTGGCAGGATGATAGCGGTAACAAGAGATTATTGAGGCCATGTTGTGAGCAGACAGAGAAAAAGGAAGCTATATGCCAATTCTTCTGTGATGATTCTGCCTTATGTAGAGAGAAAGGGTGTTAATTCTTGGAAAACCGCTGTTTCAGAATATTGATGAGCTGTATGGTTTGTATATTAACCGACTAATGATGTTTCTTTACCGTCGAATGTCGCACACGACCGTTTTAACCCAGTTGGCAGCGAGGATGTGGCAACAAAACAGCACAGAAGGGCTGTTTTATATTTTATATTTTATATTTTATATTTTATATTTTATATTTTATATTTTATATTTTATATTTTATATTTTATATTTTATATTTTATATTTTATATTTTATATTTTATATTTTATATTTTATATTTTAAATTTTATATTTTATATTTTATATTTTATATTTTATATTTTATATTTTATATTTTATATTTTATATTTTATATTTTATATTTTAAATTTTATATTTTATATTTTATATTTTATATTTTATATTTTATATTTTATATTTTATATTTTATATTTTATATTTTATATTTTATATTTTATATTTTATATTTTATATTTTATATTTTATATTTTATATTTTATATTTTATATTTTATATTTTATATTTTATATTTTATATTTTATATTTTATATTTTATATTTTATATTTTATATTTTATATTTTATATTTTATATTTTATATTTTATATTTTATATTTTATATTTTATATTTTATATTTTATATTTTATATTTTATATTTTATATTTTATATTTTATATTTTATATTTTATATTTTATATTTTATATTTTATATTTTATATTTTATATTTTATATTTTATATTTTATATTTTATATTTTATATTTTATATTTTATATTTTATATTTTATATTTTATATTTTATATTTTATATTTTATATTTTATATTTTATATTTTATATTTTATATTTTATATTTTATATTTTATATTTTATATTTTATATTTTATATTTTATATTTTATATTTTATATTTTATATTTTATATTTTATATTTTATATTTTATATTTTATATTTTATATTTTATATTTTATATTTTATATTTTATATTTTATATTTTATATTTTATATTTTATATTTTATATTTTATATTTTATATTTTATATTTTATATTTTATATTTTATATTTTATATTTTATATTTTATATTTTATATTTTATATTTTATATTTTATATTTTTAGAAAGTTATAAATTTTTTGAGGTGCTTAAATTCCTTATATGGAATAATGACAAATTTTTATAACAAAATAATTTGAATTGTATGCATGTTTTCATATTTAAATAAAATTTTGAAATCCGTGAATTGCTTTAATTTAAAAATTTTATTTTATGTACTTTTTTAACATTAAAGAAAGAAATTATCGTAATTTACAATTTAAAATGTAAATTTCTTTTTATGGATTCTTAAAATAATAATTCCATATTTGTTAGGTTGCTAGTAATACTACATAAGAAAATGCCAATTTTTCTTTACATCATTTAAATCCTCTGAAGTAGGATAAACCAAGTGTTGATTTTTTTTCGTATATTTTATTTTTGTTGTACCTCTTCTAAATATAAGGTTATACCTTATATAGATTTACTTTATTTTTTATTAATAATAAATCCATTTGAAAAATTAGCATAAAAACCATATTCTATTTTTTACGATTTTTATATATTTTTTTATATTTTCTTTGTTCTTAACAAAAGAGAAAAAAAGCAGAAATTGATGTCCCTGTTAGAGGCAATTGATAATATAAACCTTTCCCTGGAGGTGTATAGAGTATTTTTATGTATGCGTGGGACAAATGAAAGTATTCCTGTGAGGTTTTGTTTTATATTAAAAATTTTTGTTTAACGACTGCAATAAGATTTTCTTATTTTTACATGTTTGATACCCTACGGTAGATTAACAAAAATTTTTGGAAATGCAAAATTAATATTTTTTTTCTTCTTTTTATAATGCCATAAGATGGCTAATTAAATCATTGTTTTTTAAATTATTTTATATGAGATGAGAAACAAAAGCTAAATTTTAATACTAAATCATAAAAATTTCTCTCCAAGCCATGAAAATTCTTTCCCTATTTTACAGGCAAGGAAAATATCTTGAAAATTTTCTGCAAAAGGGTGTTCTCAAACTTGTCAAATGTTTTAATAATTATAACTAAAGGGTGATCCAATTATGAGTCACACCTTAACGTCAAGTTTTTGCCCAACTTAGTGTGACGTTTTTTTGTTTCAGTGTTTGACAAATTCAATCACAATTGAGCATCACGTTAAGATTGTTGAAATCTTTTGCGAAAATGAGCGTTCAAATCAAAATACATTTGGAAGAAATGTGTCCACAATCGGAAGAATTGTGGTAAGCGCCGGAGCTTCCGAATCCTTTTAACATTCGTACTAACCCAGCAAAAGAAAATAGCTCCCGAATTCTCTTGCCGTCGTTGCAAGTAAGATATAATGGAAACCAAAGATATGTGGTTTTAACAAGTCTACAATACGTGCACTTATCACGTACCACAGTGCACGAGCTATTTTAGGGTTATCTCACTTGAAGGTGATGTAAACTGGCCATCGAGATCATACGATTTGACTCCTTTAGACCTTTCTTTGCGAGTTTTCTGAAGTCGCAGACTTATGTGAATAAACCACAAACAAAAGCGGCCCTGAAATGTAACTTAACCTATGATATCAGAAAAATGCAGTCAGATATATGCGCTAGAGTCGTGGAAGATTCGACATTTCAATGTCTTAGACACTGCTAGTTATCAGGCACTATGTGCCCCTTTCGCTCTATAGTCTGTTCAGAAAATCTCTTGTCTTTCTAATGAATCCCAGCCTATCTACAACGATAAAGGCGGCTATGTCTCCCAATGAGACCCTATGTTTTTTTAAACATTTCCATCTAAACCTATTAAGAACCCAACATTCACATAATATGTGTTCCGCTGTGTCTGATAACTACGAACACAGTCTACAAACATTCAAATCTGTGACCGCCATTCTCTTTAGATGCGCTCTCAGTTCACAATGGTCTGTAAAAAATTTCGATAGGAGTTTTAGATCTGAACTGTCGTACTTGAGAAACTCAGAGCGACGCCCAAATTGTGGATTGAGCGCCGCTCTAGAGTGGCGAACTCACCAAGCATCTGGAAATGTCCCAATCCTTGATTAGATTGAGGATGAAAGTAAGTGGCGCTGCACAGCAAGGTTCCAGACCAATATAAGTTATCATGAAACCTTTTCTAGCCACAGCATCCTTTGTTTTTTTTACCAGGTGTTCAGGTCTCCAAAACAACTGGATCTTATCTCTAATGACACACGATTAGAGTCAAGTGCGTTTAAGGCAGCTTGGCTGTCAGAAAATATATTAACGGTCTTAGCCTTGACCCCACTGCCCATGTTGATCTGCGCACATATGTTTTGGTTAGATCAATGAACACCAGCGTTGACATAGTCATTTATCTGGGAGCTATCGGTATACCAGCTTTGTTGATCTGTGGACTCCTTTTCGTACCTTGGCAGTACCAAATATTATATCAGACGGTGGTGCGAAAGCTGATGTGGACGCTGGAATAACTAAGAATTTCTGGCGATCAAGCGTTCTCTCAACGGATGCAAATTATGAATATTTCGATCAAACGTGATCTCTATGTTGCTTTATTGTTGTGAGACATGGTTGACTACGGATGCTATTTTGCAGAAACTTCTATTATGATGGTATACAAGTTTAAATCAAACTCATTCCGAACTAAGATCCCATTAAATCAAAAATCCTGGTCCGGGAATTCAACCCTGAATTTTTTGCCACAGCACAGATCCAAAGACATAATGACAAGAACCGAAAATAATTTTCCGACCACCCTGCATAGAATGGAAAATCTTCCCTACGCACTTTAGAATCACTTGGTGACATGCCGTCACTCTCATCACACGATGTTCTTGCATTAGTTGGGTAGGTAGATAAGTGTTCCACTCACTTAGATACATATGCTGGTCCCAGTTTATTGCCGCGAAAGGTGATATCAAAGTGAACCTACATATTCGTAGTTAGGCCCGAAACGAACCAACCACACGCATGTGCGAAAGAAGATATCCATGTCAGTTAGATCTGAAAAGACTGCCAAAAATATCAGTCCTGAAGTCCGAAAGTTTTCGACACTTACATGGAATATGCTTTACCGTGTCCTCCCCTTTCTTGTGTTGACAAATTTAATATTTTTTTTCGTCATTCCACAAAGCATCCTTTGCTTTGTTTCAGTTGCTTTAATCAATTTGCTCTGTCAACCAAGTAGATGATTAATCTGCTGTAGCTTCCTCTATATAATTTTTGCGTAGTGGTGAAGATACTTACTAATTACTGGTAATCTTTACTTTAGAATTGTAACTTGTTCCCAATAGGTGGCGTGTTTTCTTTGTCATTCGTCTGATGTTTGTCGAAATAATTGAAAGAGACCAAAACCATGACTACTAAAATACATACGTAGCCGTTGTCCTAGCATTTCTTTAACGAACTCCGATCGAGCCTGATCAAAGGAGGGCCAGATTCGCTACGAGTTAGAACACTACACACTTGGTTTTATTTCAATTTAAATATAAGAATCGCTTAAAGAAAGATCCGTTATTTGCTTCTCAAAATGGATCGGATTCAGGCTTCTAAGAATTGTGATTTATAAGTCCATGTGTTCTTCTAACAGAACTCCTAGAAAAAGTGGTGGAGCAAACCTTTGCGCTGCTTGAAAAGTATCAATAAAATTCGTTTAACTCCTAATAACTTAACTAAACTTTCACTTTGATTGTATGCAGCGACTACTCTTCACTTTTAATATACGAAGGCCTACTAAATATAAAACGAAATCATCATATAACATTCAACAGACTGTTGCAGTAGTAACAACAGTAAGATCGTAAAATTTATAGCGAAAAATGAAATAATAAATAAGCCAACAAACAACCATATGCCAAGTACATCCGTAATGAAAATGAGGCGTCTTTCTCTTTTGGTTTTATTGTTATTATTGGTTGCTAAAGTCTTGTAATAAAACAGAAAGTAGAAGAGGCGAAAAGCTGCAGTAAAACAATTGCTTAACGAATATATTTTCGACCAATTTTTTTTTTTTTTTGTCAGTCATAGTCTTGGGTTTTGTTTATTGTAGAGATTTGTTATGATGAAAGTGTAAAATAAAACAAAAAATTTTATTTCATTTTGGTTTTATTTGTCTTATTTGACGCTTTAATATAAATCCTACATAAATAAGTATTTGTTTTTCATTTTTCCTAAGACTGTTCTTCTTTTTTCTATTTATTTTCGATTTTTATGATTTATTAATATTCAAATTGTAATTTAAATATGATGACAATTTTTCTTTTATTTGCTTTCTTCTATTATTTATTATGATTATTTTTACAATACTTTTATTAGAATTTCATACACTGCCACTCACTTGATTAGGTTCACAATTTACTTTACATTGTAAATATTTTTTTTTTTTTTTTTTTTTTTTAATTAAGGAGGCGTCATGAATGCCAAAAATTCACAAAAAGTAATGCCATTTTGGAAGAATTTATGGAGATTCTCAATTAACGATGTAACAATTTCGTCCCAAATTTTTTTAGTTCCTTTGATTAAGACTTCCTTTGTTTGGTATTGTCTGCTCCAATCATACTTCTTACGAGAATGCCTAAACATATTTTACAATATTGAGGTAGGAAGTACATATTGGCCAATAAAAAATATATGACATTTTGGCTTCAAAGCCCCTATTTGACTAAAAAAGTGTTCTCAAGTAAAGCTTTATAATTGTTCACATACAGTTTAGATGAAAGAAACTTAAGTTCACCTAACCCATACCATCATTCGCTGTGCTATAGTAGGTAAGACATCTGCCTACCAAACAAGAGTTGCTGGCTTCAGTACCGATAAATTTTCTACAGCGGCAACACCTCATAACTAGTAACTGCTTATGAGTATTACCCTATGAAAAACTTCTCTAATTAATGTACTGCAAGCAGAAAACAGCACCTATCAGCACAGCATCGGCAAACGAGCTAGAAAGACTGGCCAGGAGACCACCAAGATGGCCGTGCGCCAAAAGTGATGTCCTTCTACACCTAAATACTTCCAAGAAAATGCGCCCAACCTCCCAGACGTACGATTATCCAACAAGCATATACTGATATCCTATATCCTTACAGTATGAGTAATACCCATACCATCTAAATTTCTAATGTCATCATAGTCCGGGCTTGCAGTCAGTACCCACAGTAGTGTAGTCTGTAAAACCAATAGTATAACCAACAACGGACAGAAGCACTGAAACACAGGAGCACTGAAACACAGGAACATCAAACACTAAACAGCAAACAAGAAACCGCAAACAAAACAGCACGACAGCCAGAAGCCGGAGACAAATAAGAGTTCGCAAATCAACCAACTTAACAAAAGAAAAAAAAACTCAAATAAGTACGATAGAACCGCCACAGAGTGGTTGTTCCGGGACCATTTTTATCCAAATACTTCGAAGATGATTGTTTGACAGAACATTTAACATACATCCAAGCGTCTTCAACGCATTTGCCTTCCCTGAAACCAAATTGTTGACATAAAGTGCCCTCGCTGTAGCATTCCTTAAGTATGTACACTATGATTCCTTCCAATACTTTTGGCGAGAGACTGATGCCACGATAAGAACGAGGATTACTCCTCACTTTATCAGGAGACTTAAGAAGCACCAAAACACGAGCACGTTTCCATGCCTTCGGGAAATAGCCCTCATTAACGCACTTACCATCCTACTAAGCGTGTTTTTTATAGAGGTATAGAACTTTAAGTTGGCATTACTTTTCAAGATGGCGACCGATTTAACAGCTGTCTCGCCCAAAACGAGATTACTGTTGTTCCCGATTTTCATAAGCGAATTTTGTTTAGCGATGAAGCGCACTTCTGGTTGAATGGCTACGTCAACAAACAAAACTGCCGCATTTGGAGTGAAGGTAATCCTCAAGTGTCTGTGGAAACACCTTTACATCCAGAAAAACTGACTGCTTGGTGCGCTTTATGGGCTGGTGGAATCATTGGTCCGTACTTTTTCAAAAAGGATGGTGGCCAGAACGTTACAGTCAATGGGGATCGGTATAAAGCTATGATTAATAATGTTTTCATTCCTTAGTTGAATAACCATGATGTCCAAGAGATGTGGTTTCAACAAGACGACGCAACATGTCACACAGCTCGTGCCACAATAGATTTATTGAAAGACACGTCTGGTGACCGCCTAATTTCAGGTTTTGGACCTGAGAATTGGCCTCCAAGATCTTGTGATTTAACACCGCTAGACTACTGTATGTGAGGCTATGTAAAGTTATTGGTCTATGCGGTAAAGCCACAAACGCTTGACCATTTGGAAGACAACATTCGCTGTGTTATTGCCGATATACGGCCACAAATGTTGGGAAAAGTCATCGAAAATTGGACGTCCAGATGGGACTACATCCGCGCCAGTCGTTGCGGTCATATGCCAGAAATCTTATTAAAATGTAATGCCACAAAATTATCTATCAAATAAATAAAATTCATGTCAATCGAATAATACGTCGTTGTTTTATTGCCACTTAAAGTTCTATACCTCTATTAAAAACACCCCTTATAATGCAGTTTCCGTCTGCTTGATAATGTATTTCTCATTTAACATTGAGCTGAAGCAAATATCAGAAGAAGTAAGCTAGTTGTTTCACCTATAAAGAGTTATTAATACTTTTAGAGCTGCCAATAGTCCATGTATCAAAAATCGTCATTTTAGAGGCAAAAAACGCCAATCGTAAAAATGACGATTAATCGTCAAATCTGGCAGCTATGACAATAAGCAAACATTGCCATCGGTTTCTTACCTCAATTTGATATAACAAAATTGATATAAAAAATATTAATAAAATCTTCTACTGTATAAAATAAGTCGGATTTTCCTTCCTGACGCTATAACTCCACAACGCACGAACCGATTTTGACCAAACTTAATATACATGTTCTGTGGGGCGTGAGGAGTGCTTCTGTGTAGTTTTACAGATGGCGCAATATTTAGTTTTTTATGTTTTTGCACCGTAACTCAAGAACTACTGCCCTATGCTGTTGAAGGCGTTGGTTCGTTAATCAGCGTGCAATGGCATTAATTAGCCTGATACCGACTAAATCCTAACATCTTTTTGTAAAAAAAATATATTAAAAAAAATAAATAAATACCTATCACTCTTTATTAAACTCTATTTGTGCAATAAGCCTATTTTATGTTTTGCTGAAGGCGTTAGGTGCTTGATCAGCGTGTGGCAGCGTGTAGCGGCGTTAAGTATCCCGACACCGACTCATACAAAACCTCTTTTCGTGAAAAGTTCGTGGGTTTCAAACAAAAAAAAGAACTTATTAAATTGAAGATTAATTTATTTAAATTAAATATTACAAACATATCAACAAATTAACCACCCAAGGTGTTAGTGAAAGTAAATTAATTATATTATTGAAAGCCATTGAAAAAAGTAAATAAGCAACAGATAAGACAATAAAGGGCAGCCTTTCTACCCCCACAATAACAAAAAAAAAAATATCATAAGAAATGTATATTGCAGTACAAAATGCCACGCTCACGTGCGAATATTGGTCGCCGTACACGACACACAAATTATATGAGAGTGCTGCGCTCACAGCAGACACAAGAGGAGCGCGCAGAAGACAACGAACTAGCCAGGAATCGAATGTTAGTTTTATACCAAAATTATTCACAAGAAACAGTTCAACATAAAAGCAACATTTCGGGCCAGCAACGCGGATCGGACCCAGCTATCAAAAATATATAATTCCATTTGAACAATAATTGCAATGTCGACTTGGTGCACCTTTCATTCTTCTTCCAGACTTACAGTGAAAATAAAATTCGAAAGCAAAACAACGTTTGCCAGGGTCTGCTAGTTTTCTATAAATTATTGAATTGATTGTTAAGTTAATTGAAATAAAAATTTAAAAAGGTACGTAACTAAATAAATGTGTGGCGGTGTATATTTGCAATAATGGTGTTGATTTGCTTCTTCTTTTGAGTCATATTTTTTATTTTTTATTTTATTTTTTATTTTTTTTATTATAATTTAAATTTCGGCTTTGATTTTTATGCTTTTCCTGTTATTGGATTTCCTAAAATTTCTCTTTATTTTCGATGTTGTTTATGACTCCTTTGCCAAATTTTTTTATTTTTTATTTCTAGTCTTTTTCCACGAATAATATACAAAAATATTATAAAAATCTTTGCCAAATTACTTGTTCGTTCGTTCTTATTTTTCTATTCGATTTTTTTTTTAGAATTTTTTTGGCTATTTGAACGAAAATAAATGTGTGCTGTATAGTATATGTAAACGACGAATGAACATCATCAATTTAGCTTAAGGGGTATTTTATGAATACGAAAGAAATAAAAATATTGGAAAAATTTGTTCCGTTTTCCATATAAACATTTTCCTTTTTGATTCGCTGAATATTTGCCAAATTATGCTATAAAAAAAAGAAAACTGTAAAGGATAATATTAAATCGTTATTTAATTCTTTATTTTATAAAGATATAATATCGTTTTGAATGAGTTGAAGTAAAATCTGTTATAAATACTTGCTGCTTTTGCGTTTTTCTTCTTCTTAATTTTCTTAATATAAACGAATTAATTAGCCATGACTTGCATTTGTTTTTGCAAGTCCATTGCAAATAAAAGAACAACAAAATTAATTACATTCCATGGCAACAAAATCGCATTTTTTTCCCTTAAAACATTTCTTTTAAAGAGTTTGCTAATAATATTATTTGTTAAGAAATTAAGATAAAGCACATAAACAAAAAGTTCCCGGAATAACACGCAATCATTCCGATTTGAATTTTTTTTTTTTGAATTCGAATTTTTTTGCTTAGTTGGTACATCTGTTGGTGACTTTCCAGCTAAGCCTTAGCGTCATAGTTTGACATTAGCAAAAGCGACGCAGCCAAGAGTAGTACATCTATCTCTATGTATGTTGGCGATTTTTTACAATTTTAGCAACGGATTTGAACTTGCAACAACGAACTTGTTTTAAATTTTGCGTAAAAAACGGATTTAATGGTGCGCAAATAAAACAAATATCGAAAAAGTGTGTCGGCAACGATTCTCTAAATAAAACGGTCGTTTATCAGTAGCACGAGTGGTTTAAAAGTGGCCGTGATTCAATCGAAGATCATGAACTCAGTGGCAGATCATCGACATCGAAAACCGACAAAAACAATGTTTAAGTAAAAGTCAATAACCGCAAGTTAACCATCAGAGAGATAGCGAAAGACGAACATTGCCAATCCAAAAAATTTTCGTTAATAGTTTGGGTTTCCGTCGAGTAGCAGCCAAATTGATGCAAAAAATCTCAATTTCGTCCAAAAAAGAGACCGTTTTGAGGTCGCAAAAGACATTATTTCCGAGGCTGCATCCGATCCTACATTCATTAAAAGGATCATTACTGGAGACGAGACGTGGGTTTATGGATACGACTCGCCGTCCAGACATCAGGCAAGTTAATGACGTTCACCAAATGAGCGAAGACCAAAATAACCACGCCGTTTTCGGTCAAAAAAGAAAGCAAAGCTCACGGTTTTCATGGAGTACAACGGTGCAGGGCACCATAAATTTTTGCCAGAAGGCCAGAAGTAATTGTCCGAAAGAGACCAGAATTGTGAGCAGAAAACTCCATGATAACGCACCGTCGCACAGCGCCATCATTATTTGAAATTTTTTGCGAAATATGCAACAAATACCATCCAACAGCCACCAAATTTATGTGTTTTGGCTCCCTGTGACTATTTTCTGTTCAATCGAGTTAAAAGACTATTATGGAAAACGCATTTCAACAGCCGAAAGAAAATAATGAAAAAATCGCAGGAAGCACTGATGGACATACCGAAAACCGAATATAAAAAATGCTTCCAGCGCTGGCATAGGTGTGTTACAGTCGATGAGGATTACTTTGAAGGGATTTAGCTGATTTAGCTGAAGAAACTGGTATTTTTAATTTTCTGAATAAGTTCCGAGGATTTTGCGATCAAGTTCTAGTTTTATTGCATTCCACTCATTTTCATTTATTTTTCATTTTATGATATTCAGTTAACAAGCTTGTGAATTATTGTGCTAAGAGTGACGCTGCTTTTGTTCTTTTCAGAACAATGGATCAAAAGCAATTTCGTGTTGTAATTCTGCACTGCTTCTCGATGGGAAAAAATACCGTAGCAATGGCTCGAAAAGTGTTATAGACATAAGACATTGCTTTGCTGAATTCAAATGTGGTCGTAGAGACACCGATAATGCAAAACGCAGTGGATGTCCAAATGTAGTGGTAACACCAGAACACATTACAAAGATTCACAGAATCGTTTTGAATGATTGAAAAGTGAAGTTTCGTGAGTTTGCCGACTTTGTAAAAATATCAAAAAAAATGTTGTCCTTATATAACATGAGCATTTGACTATGTGAAAGCCCTGTTCAAAGTGAGTGCCGCGTTTGCTCACTGTTGGCCAAAAACAAAAATGAGCTGACGATTCTGGAACAATGGCAAAACTACATGAATTGAACTTCGAATGGATCGCACCTCCACCGTATTCGCCAGATTTGACTACCAGCGACTACTGGCTGTTCGCAGACCTAAATAAAATTCTCGCCGGTAAGAAATTTCGCAGGAATGAAGAGGTTATTGTTGAAATTGAGGTCTTTTCTGAAGCAAAAGGTAAACCGTTCTACAAAAGTGGTATTGGAATGATTGTATTGCTCTTGATGGAGATTACGTTGATGAATAAAGATAATTTTGAACAAAAAAGTGTTTTATTTGTTAGGCCCATGTCTTATATGTAACTATACCCATATAAATTTATTTTTACTGTATTTGCAAGCTTTAAAACCTACAAATAAACGTTTTTGAAAAAGTAAAAACATTACAATATCTTATCTATCAGATTGGGTTATGCAATCGCAAAGATTTTATACACTCGTTTGTCTCGATAATAGGGAGGAGTAGAATTTCAGATCTCCAACTGGTGGTTTGCATCTAAAAAAGACTTCCCTGCAAAGTTATTTACTGATGCTTGTTGTTTATGTGCAGCATGAAAACGAAACTCTAATTCCACAAATCCTTGGTTGCTAAGTGGGTATACTGAAGTGAAGCAGAATATTATTATAGGGAGTACGCCGTTATCGAATTCATTACAGTTTTGTTGTAATCTAGTTTTTTTCATTTGACTCAGTGTTATTGATGGTGTATCTCATATGTTTTAAGTTAAAAAAAAAATAACAAAGGCAATGTTAGTCATATCTTAGTTTTATAAAAGTTGCATAAATAATTTTTAGATGAGGTGGCAGCCTCACATATAACGGCTCTTTGTAATACAACACATGAAGCGAAGCACCTGTGCTGGCCTCCAAGCCCTGACTAACCTCTCTTGACGATAATCCAGAGGTCACGCATGGAAGCACATTCCCGCACATCACGTCGGAAACCAAGGTGACAGTCTAATGCAGGCATGTGTAAAAGTAAATATGTAGTTGTGTTAGTGAGAACATGAAATTTACTCTTTCGGAGAAGTAAAGTGGATGTTTTAAAAAAAATTTAAAAAAAATCAACAAGCATCCGCCACACATGTGCTTTTGGCGCTGCTTCAGTGTCAACTAAAAGCAAAATCGTAAGAACTTTTATAAATTACTTTTCTGTGACTAAAGAAATATGCGTACATCCTCCGCACGTGTGCTTTTCGTCGGTGTCTCTTTGATGACTAAGGCAAGAGCGTAAGAACAATTGTTCTATGAAATGAACACCATTGGTCTAATGAATCTGGATATTAGCCTCATATTGTTGGTCGATAAGTCCGGTAGGCAATCGAGAAAAAGCGAGCCAAGTGTGATTAAACTACATATGTTTAGCTAGAGGCGGACACTGGCAATGAAGTGGGCCACACTCTCCTCTTCTTCAGTCGATCTACAACCTCGACAGAATTCATTCGCCGGTAAACGCAACTTTTGCTCGTGCCTACCCTTAATACTATGCCACGTGAGTATAGACACAGTAGAGGAGGCTCTCTTACAATCCAACTTACACAACTGATTGGTGCGCCTACCATCCAATTTAGGCCAGCGGTCAATAGGTACTGCTTAACGGAGGATAGCGGTACACCAGCTCTTAAAGGTAGGTGACTGCTCAGAAGGAGTGTGCCCGTATTAGCAAGCTTATCAGCTATATAATTACCAGGAATGTCCCTGTGACTAGGGACTCAAATGAGATGGACACCACGATAGTCCATCCTCTCTGATCAAAACCATTTAAAAGATTATACATTTTCTGTACGTACAGCTTTAATAGAACAGTAAAACCATTTTAAATCACTGTTTTCATACATTTAAAGACACTATCTCTTTCTTTCTCTCTCTCTCTCTCTCTCTCTCTTGTTTCTATTTTTATTTCGTTATCGTAAAAAAAAGTCTTATAAAATCACGTTCGTCACTTAAATTGTAATTTTCTTAAGAATGATTTTGCCAAAATGGCCATTTTCGCTTTAATTACGTTCACACGAATTGTAGGATTAACAGACTACCTACTATGGACAAAAAGACAAGTCACGCTGATTAAGATTAATTGCTAATTAAAAAAATCGAATAATAAAAGAAAATCTAGAACAATATTTATAACAATGCTAATTAAAAATTAAAAAATAACAAAATTAATGAAAATAAATATTTCTCTAGAAATTCCTTTGGAAATTATCCTTAAAAATTTTCCATAAAATAATTGGTTTATTAGCTAGAAAAAATTTATAAATATCTATTTAACAAATAAGTCTTGGACAATTTTAATTAAGAATTTTAATATGTTTTAAATAAAATTGTCTTTTTAATAAATATATATTTTAAAATTGCATTGTTGAGAATTTAAAAGATTTACATTTACATTTACCTTAAAAATAAAATATTTCCTTAAAACTACACCCAAAAAGTAATTTTGATTTTCGTTTAAAGTAATAAAAGCTATAAATTATTCAATAACATTGAAAACTGGAATATTGACAAGAAACTAGAAGAAAAGTAAAAAAAAAATCGGAAAAAAAATCGGAAAAAAAAAATCAGAGAAAACAGTAAAACAAACTGAAAAGTAATTGTTCCATACACATATCCAATAAGATTTATATGGCATAAGAAACATCATAAATAAAAGTCACAGAATTGGAAAAGAAAATCTCTTGAAAGTAGAAGAATTTGCCGGACATGTTAATGGCAGATGGGTAAGTATGTACTTGTATATGGAAAAAATGTAACTGCACCATATATGACAGGTATGTGAATCGTCTTATGGATGTACTATGTATTTGCAAAGGCATTTTGGTAATAGGAATGCTCAGAATCTTGGTAATTTAGAAATTATTTTTCGAAAATGAATGAAGAAATGGAAAACGAAAAAAAAAAAAAATTGAAAAATATTTTAGATATACACCACAGCAACTTTGATTAAAGTTACCGACGATCAAAATATTAATTTATTTTATCGAAACTAAGCAAGAACTAACGGAGTAAGCATAGAAATTGAACTAAAAATTAGATTTATTTTTATAAAAAACTAGCCAAAACCAGTCGTTTTATGCTGCTAATTTTAATTATGATATAATGATCAGTGTAGGCAGCGGCTGATACAATCAGCCGCATTCAAGCATATATGTATAAAAATCAAAATATGTTTTAAGTTTATTTAATTTCAAATTTTATATATTAAATTTTCTTTTAATAGATTTCAAATACATATACATGGAACGAAACGAAATGTTCAACTGCTAGCTAGCGTTTCCAAACGAATTATACCAGAAAATGCTGAAAGTCGTGCGAAATTGCAATAAAGATTTCAAACAATAATTTTTTTAGTTTTTTTTTTTATTATTAAGTTTTATTCATGTAAGGTACCAAAAATGGTGATATTTTCAAAATTTTTGTATGGGAACCCGCAGGAAGTTTCCAGGGGGTTTGCTCTACCATTCGTGGGACGGCCCTCCAAAATTAGTGGGGGTCGATCATACATTTAGACTCGATTGTGGCACTTTAAATGGGTTAGAAATAAGGGACATCAGAATTCATTTTAGAGATATGGTTCCTTGGGCACTTTTTTTTTATCCCTAGAATACGATTTTCCTTGTCACTTGGGCGATTTTTAAATCGACCCGCTCTATATACATATATACACTGCGCGTCATCAGGCTAGCGCCCTACTTTTACCGACGGTATGTTTGACTTCTTCCATTAATTCCATTTTTGTGCTGTATTGTTTGCCGGACTTGTACACATTCCTAGCTACTCATCTCCAGACGTTCTTGATTATATTTAGGTTGGACATCTAAGATGGCAATTCAAGGCCGTCAGCATTATGGTTTTCAACCCACGATTTCATACATCGTACTGCACGGATTAGAACATTTTATATTCTCAAAAGAAATTTTGAAGCTCGAGAAAAGTCGGTTTCAAAACGTTAGTGTAGTTCTCCGTATTCATAGGCGATCAAAACTGCCACTCGTAGGTGCCATGCTCACACTATCACAGTACCCCCATATTCTATTGCATTTTAATTTTTTGTGGAAGAGATCACACGTAATGATTAGAAATAGAAGATGGGGATACTTTGATACTGAAGACCAATTTTTTAATAAAAAAATTAATTAAAATACTGTCTTAAATGGTAGGTACAGCAGTCGTTGTTGTTTTATTTTAAAGAGAATTGATAGGAGTCTACTACATATAAATTTTAGGGCCATATCTTAATTGGTTTAGATGATATTTAACATTAACCTGTTGAAGCGCGGTGTATACTCCACTCGATCCTATAAGGAGCATAGGGCTTCAACAAATGATTTCAAGTTTGATCTATTCACGGCCATATTTATAACTCACTCCAGCTTTTGCTCATCTTTGCAACTTCGTTTTTGACCTGTCTTCTCTAGGTATTGCCGAGCCTTTCTCTTCGTTGGCTACCTTGCGAATTTCAATTTATTGTATGTATTATGTTATTATGTAGTTTTCTTGGCGTATGACCAACCCAGTTCTATTTGCGTTTTCTTGTTTCTATCATGATTGGTATTTGACTGGTTTGTGACCATAACTAACTCTCTGGTATCATGTTGGGTCAAAAGATTCTCATTCTCCACATCTGTTAACGAATGCCTGTATAACAGTGATGTCACGACTGCGGCATTCAAGACCTTACAATCGCCCAAATGCCGGTTTCGCAGATTTTACTCGATTCTCAATATTCGTTGAGGAAGCACCTGAGTTAGTTATACTACTACCCAGATAGCAGAACTGTCGTCCACCTTTTTAATAATACTCTCACCTTAAAGGCCCTTTGTAAATCACTGACCTCCAGTACTACCGTCCTTCCCACACTCATCCCCAATCCGCCCCGGTTGCGGTTCGGGCAACATTGTCCAGACGTGTCCGTGTGTTGTGAGATATCAGAGAAATATCGTCCACATAGTCCAAGTCCTCCAATCGACTATTTAGACCCCACACTATTTCCTGACCGCCTACAAGGGCTTTTCGCATGATAAAGTCCAGAACAATATTAAAGAACAGTGGTAACAAAACGCAGCCCTGCCCGCACCCTGATGTACTGATATTCTCCTACAAAAATAGTCCCCATGAAGAATCCGACAACTTGTCACTCTATATATCAAGATATATTTCGATATACGAGTATATTTATCAATATTTAGTTTTTATTGGAGGACCTGCACACAAAGCAAAACCGGTTTAGAATACAATCAAAGCATAAGGCTGGGAGCTGCTACTCCACTCACCCTATCCTTCCGACTATTATCTGTTTTCATCGATGGGACACGCATTGGTTGAGCAGCACCTCAGCCAATGACTAATTTTATTGGCGTGGAGTCCACAAATTATCTGAAAATGGGAAAAATGTGTAGCCAGCAGTAGCCAATACTTTGAATAAAATGTTTTTTTACTTTCTCGTTAAAAATTAGTCTTTTATTTTTACAAAAAACTCTCATTTTTATAGAGAAAAATATATGTACATGCCCAGCAACTAAATTCAAGAATGAAAGATAATCCTTAAGCTAGGAACACAGAATTGTCTCAAATATACCAATATGACACAACTTCTATTGTGCTTTATTATCAAAATTATCCCAATTTATTCTGCAAAAATAAATTTCAAAATATAAATATTTGTACGTATTGTGAACTCCAATTTTCGCACAAAGACACTATAAATATTGGCGCATGTTTGATATTTTTGTTGTTTTATTGTTATTTATTGTGCAGTCACACAATTGTCGTACCAATAATTGATGCATTGCAACAATCGTGTGATCCCAGCTTTATAATGGGGCTATTATTTTGAGAATAACTGTATGTACATATATATTAATTCCCATAATATTCCATGAAGGAACATTGATTGAGCTGCACCCAATTCTATTTTTAATCTCCTTGAAAGGGACCAGCAATTTAATGCCAGCTTCAAACGGCAAATGCATTAGAGAAGTTTTCAGTAGTAGTAGTACTCATAACCAGTTACCAGCTAATGTTGTGAGGTGATACCGCTGTTGAAATACTTTTTCTTTTTTTCAGATGGTCTGGCCTGGTGTTAAACCGTTAGACCTTCTGGTTGATAGTCGGGTGTCCTACCTACCATACCACAGCGGCATGCACATATGTAATTAAAAATGTTCCCTAAAATAATATTTTTACGTTTTTACCTTTTAAAAACGCTTATTAATTAAGTTCGTAAATTGCAGTTAAGATAAAATTAATCTTGTGTTAGGTTTTTAACTAAAATATTTTATATAACATAGGTGTGTGTTCCACTGCTCGTAACCTTTTCACGAGCAATAATAATTTCGATTATTATTTACTCTTTCTGTTTATAACTTCGTGAACAACAACAATTACTCGACAGATCTTTCTTTATAAAGAACAACTTAGGTATGATCACAATCTTTTCAACCAGAGGTATCCACACTAAACTCTCTTTACGCTAAGTAAGCTCCAACTAAACTGGTCGTTACATAATTTGAATACGATCACGACTCACTTCGCGAACTTGCTACTTATAAACTTTCTTCACGCTGAGCTTACTGTACTTAAACTGGCTGCTGTTCGCATTGATGTGCTTTTTATAAGGCTGAGTACACAATGCATCGAAAGCTCTCGAACCTCTTCTATCCAAAGCAATTCCATGGTAAATAACTTGTTTGTTTCAGTGTTACTTTGTTGTTGATAAGTTTCTTATCTGCTTTAATTTGGTTATTTGTAGCGATGTAATAAATGACAGGGATTCCCAACGTGATTTTCGTAACAATGTTAAATATTTTAATAACATACACCTACTCTCTTGTGTATAGCATAAAACACACAAAAAATATATTAAAAAAAGTGTACAAGATCAACAATTATTATTCATTTTTTTTTCTTCGATCAATCAGCTCCACCCTATTAAGATAACATACCATAATAATATAACTGGCATTTCATATTTCTTCCTCCTATCCACAGCAGCATTATGTACGTAATTCAGACATAAGCCAGTTTCTGTTACCCACAGTTTAGTTTGAAAAGACAACTGAGAGACATGAATCTGCTGCAAGAGGACACAAGCTTATAATCAACTATGCCATACAAATATTTAGATATTCATATACACACATGCATACATACATATATACATTTTTGGCACTTAAAACCCAAATACTAATACTAAAACGTATAATGAAAAAAAAAAGAGAAAAATTCTTAAATCGTGTAAATTTTTTTTTTTTTGTATAATTTTTAGTTTTCTTCTTTCTGATTTTAAGAGAAATAACTGGATACGAAACTTAAAATCTGTATGTATGTATATCAAGGGTGGCCAAAGAGTAAACTGCATTTGTAGCAGTAGTAGTAAGTCTTTGTAGTGTGCATTGAAGAAATCAACAAAATAAACAATAAAACAAATAAACAATTTTAATAAGTAAAGAGACACACGTGTGCTTTCATCAAAAGCTATCACACAACTGAATGAAATTGTCATTTATTTGTTAAACTCTGTTGAATATTTTTGTTTTCGTTCGGGTGTATACATATGGGGAGCCGTCTAAACAAGTGCACTTCTGTGCGACTATGGCCATATACCATATGATGTATTAAACATGCTTCTATGTATTTACTTTAGCTGTATTGGAGATACTATAGGCAAATTACTATGTTTTATATAAAGCGTGTTTTTCATGGAGGTATAAAACTTTAAGTTGGCATTACTTTTAGAGATGGCGACCGATTTAACAGCTGTCTCAGCTTGGTTTAGCAATTCATCATGAATAGACTTACGCCTGAACAACGCTTACAAATAGTGCAATTTTATTTTGAAAATAATGGTTCTGTGCGGAAAACGTATCGCGCACTACGTCCATTTTATCGTCGACAAAATCGTCCATCAGAGCAGTTAATTCGATTAACCATGGAACGTTTTTCCACAACGCTTACTCTTATTGATAACTCGCCTCCCCAGAGATGCTGTACGGTGCGTACAGAAGAAGCTATTGCTGCTGTAGAGCGCCAATTGAGGAAGACCCGAATCAGTCTATCCGCCATCGAGCATAGGAATTGGATCTGTGTCCATCCATTTTATGGAAGATCTTGCGGAAGGATCTTGGTTTACGTGCTTACAAAATCCAACTTGTGCAAGAATTAAAGCCAAACGATCATCAAGTAAGGCGTAGATTCGTCGAATGGGCCCAAAACGAGATTACCGTTGTTCCCGATTTTCATAAGTGAATTTTGTTTAGCGATAAAGCGCACTTTTGGTTGAATGGCTACGTCAACAAACAAAACTGCCGCATTTGGAGTGAAGGTAATCCTCAAGTGTTTGTGAAAACACCGTTACATCCAGAAAAACTGACTGCTTGGTGCGCTTTATGGGCTAGTGTAATCATTGGTCCGTACTTTTTCAAAAACGATGATGACCAGAATGTTACAGTCAATGGTGATCGGTATAGAGCCATGATTACTAACTTTTTCATTCCTGAATTGAATAACCATGATGTCCAGGAGGTGTGGTTTCAACAAGACGGCGAAACATGTCACACAGCTCGTGTCACAATAGATTTATTGAAAGACACGTGTGGTGACCGCCTGTGAATTAGCCTCCAAGATCTTGTGATTTAACACCGCTAGACTACTTTCTGTGGGGCTATGTAAAGTCATTGGTCTATGCGGTAAAGCCACAAACGCTTGACCATTTGGAAGACAACATTCGACGTGTTATTGCCGATATACGGCCACAAATGTTGGAAAAAGTCATCGAAAATTGGATGTCCAGATTGGACTACATCCGCGCCAGCCGTGGCGGGCATATGCCAGAAATCATATTTAAAATGTAATGCCACAAGATTATCTTTCGCATAAATAAAATTCATGTCAAAAGTAAGTTTAAGTTTGTAAGTGTAAGTTTGTTTGTACTTTGTGGACAGCTAAACGGCTGCCCGATTTTCTTGATATGTTTAAAGTATATCTCCGAATATCTAGAGGGAACTATAATAGATTTTCGCGAAGCTCTTCTCTTCTGTTTTCACACACATAGGCAAAAAATAAGTAAAAAATAAACATAGAGAAGTAAAGAGAAAACAAATCGAAAAACACAGTGTAAAGTGGCCTGAGTGTGAGACTCTCAATTACCACCACAATTGCGAAATGCATTAAAATTAGTTTGCTGAACGCTGAATTATAGGCCATATAAACTTAAAAAAATGTAACTGGCCGATGAAATGCTTATTCAGCGTGTCCGCCGGGAAGGTAAACTACTTTGTTTGTTTATAATTTTTGATTATACGAAAAGGTACGGATCTTATAGTGATAAATGTTTTATTTAATGTCGGCAATTATGTAGCCTCACAAATGCGTGCCACTTTGAGTGCATTTTTCATTACATTCTCACACATTTCACGCTGTATTTCATTAATTTTATCAGAAATTTGTTGTTTGAGTTGCTCCAGCGTTTCTGGCTTCTTAGCATAAACCTTGCTTTTCAGATATCCCCACAAAAAGAAGTACGAAGCAGTCAAATCAGGCGACCGTGAAGGCCGATCAACATCACCATTCCTTGAAATAATTTTTTGTGGAAAGAGGTCTCGCAGTCATTCCATTGTAATCCTGGCTTTATGCGATGTGGCGCCGTCTTGCTGAAACCACATGTTAGTCAAGCCAAAAGCATGCAGTTGTGGCGTTTAAAAGTTTTCAATCATAGCACGATATCGCTCCCCATTGACAGTTACCGTTACGCCGTTTTCAGTTTCAAAGAAGTAAGGTTCAATGATTCCTCCTGATCAAATTGCACACCAGACTGTCACTTTTAATAGATGCAAAGGTGACTGATTATTATTTGTTCACATAACCATTATGATTTTTTCATGAAAATCGATGACTGATTTTGATGAAATGTTTTAAAGATCAAAACATGTTGGTTTACTAAATATTTTTCCATAAAAAAATTACCACGTCTCTGCTTCACGACTGCTAAATATGAACTGTCAAGACTAATATTTACCACCATGGCGGCAAAACAAATTAGTATATCTTCCCAGCGATCACCCTATATAACGTAAATATTTATTTTTCTATGTCCTCAAAATGGAGGTAGTAGTGGTAGAGGTAATATAGTGGTTAGAGCGCATGCATAACAACGCAAGCGACTCAGGTTCGAGCCGCAGCAGAGGACATGACGAAAAAATATTTAAGTGTGGTTTCGAGTGTTTAACAAAGATACTTCAACTTCTCTCCAGACAACTCCATCTAAAAATAAAGGAGAAGTCTCTTGACCTTCCAGCTTATCTCTGGCGATGATGACAGACATCAGACGGATGATATTCATCACTACACAATCATCTGAAAGCGCTTAAGTGGATTAATCATCTTACTTAGCTTGAAAAATCAATTTGATTATTGCAACTGAGACAAAACATTGGATGCTTTGTGGAAAGCGAATATCCTCCCCAGAGGAGTGACGGAGAAAAAAAGAACCTTCAAAATGATAAAAAAAAATTTCGAATAGATTTGTATTCAACACAAATCAGCAGTCAAAAAGTGGGCGTGATATCTCCCATACAAAGTAAATATTGATTTTAGTATAACTTAAGAATGGTTACAGCTAAAGTTTCATTCTTCGGTCTAAGTGGCTCCATGACCAATTTGGGTGAATGACTTTAAAGTCAATACATACATATGTTCAGTCAAAAAAAGCGCGAAATTGGAAAAAAGGGTGTGGTACCTCCCATATAAACTAAATATTAATTTATTTATATACTGAGAACGGTAATAGTAGAAGTTTCTTAATTAGATTCTAACAAAGTTGTTTGCAACCCACATTATCAGCCAGTAACTGGTTAAAATATATAAGTGAGTGTGTGTCTTCTAATCACACTAAATATTGAATTTTTTATCGGGTGGGTCATCTATCGTTTTAAATTTGAACCAGCGGCTATTTTGAATCTGGAAATACTTATGTCATTCTATTCTGTCACAAAATTCAATACATTATCTCCACTGAACGAAATTAATCGATTTACGCTTGAGCAACCTTGGCATTTATTGGGAATTTATTATCATTCAAAGTAATATTTTCGGATGAAGCTGATTTTCATCTTGGTGGCTACGCTAATAAGTAAGATTGGCGTATTTGGACTCAGAAAACCCAAACATGGTCTTACACAAGCCAATGTACCCATTACGAGTGACTGTATGGTGTGGCTTGGGGCGGAGGCATCATTGGCACATATTTCGCATATATCGCACCATTATAACCGATTTTTTGTGCCCGCTCTTCATGGTATTGATGTGAACGATATTTGATTACAACAGGATGATGTAACATGCCACACATCTCATGACACAATCGATTTATTGCTTCAAACGTTTGATGGCCGTTTAATTAGCCGGAATGGTGATGTCAGAAGCTGCTATTTGATACCGTTGTACTATTTTCTGGGAGATGTCGTTAAAGACAAATGTTATGCCGACACACCAGAGACAATAGAGCATTTGAAGGCCAACTTTCGTCATGCCATTGCCGAGATACGACCCCATACACTCGAAAAAATTCTCGAAAATTGGTCAGATCGAATGGAATACTGTGAGGCCAGCCATGTCAGCCTTATGAATGAAGTAATATTTCATTTCTAACCGGAACAATTTTACTTCACAACAAAAAACTTTTAAATGGTTCACCCTATATATACTTACATACAGGTATCTGTGTTTCCAAAGTGTACACGTATATCTTGCCTTGTTCACTTGTAGGTCAGTTAAAAGCATGTGTCATTCAATAATTTTTTTTTTTAATTTGAATTTTTGAATATTTTGTTGTCTTTTTTATTACTTTTCACTTGTGTTTGTTAACACATATACAGATAAACTCATACATGTGCATAGAAAAATCTAATTTTCCACTTTGTAGCACATCATCACAATTTATCGAAAAAAATTGAAAAGAAAAAAAAACTGTAGAAATGGAGAATTCTTACATTCCAAAAAATAATAAAAAAGACATGTTAATATTACATAGTTTAGCACTGCAGATAACCATATACAATTTGTTAGATACACATTTCTGTTCAAATATCTGTATATCTGTAGACATATGCATTTCAATGTTAGTAGTACAAGAATGGACATTGATTTTTTTGAATTTAAATTACAATCTAAACTTATCAAATAAAGAAAGAATAAAAAGAAATTTTAAAATATTCAAAAATTAGTAAATATTGTGTAAATTTATTTAAAATATTGGTCATCATTATCTAGAACCTTTTGACTTTGTTCTGCCAGAACATATGGAATGTTTTTTGGAAACAAAAACGAATTGAGAGAATTTCTGTTAAGAAGTGAAAAATATTTGAATGGCAACATTATTAGGTAGTGGTGGAATAACTTCTTGCAGTTACTGAATGGTGGAAGCAGTAGCCTGGAGACAGCAGAAGAATAATCCGCAGCCCCAATCGATGATTATGGAATTGTTATACCAGCACCTGATCGTGATGAGGTACGAATAGCTATATCGCGGTTGAAGAGCAACACAGCCGCTGGGGCCGACGGACTGCCGGCTGAGCTCTTCAAGGCCGGTAGCGATGAGTTGTAAGAGCACATGGACCAGCAGCTTTGTCATATATGTTCAGATGAATGCATAACAAACGACTGGAACCTGAGCGTGCTTTGTACAGTTTATAAGAAGGGTGATCCTGCCATATACACAAACTACTTCAGCCTAATTAATATCGTTTACAAGATCTTATCAAACGTATTGTGCGAGAGGCTGAAGCCTTACCAGGGCGGCTTCACGCCTGGTAAATCAACCATAGACCAGATTTTTACAATATATCAAATCGTGAAGAAGATCCGTGAGAAAAATATAAGCACACACCACCTTTTCGTCGACTTTAAACCGCTTTTGACAGCACATAGAGTAATTTCCTGTACTGCACTTGGTCTGAGTTTGGTATCATAGCTAAGCTTATACAGCTATGCAGTATGACAGTGAGCACCATTGAAAACTCCATACATATATAACCTTTTACTGAAGCATATTAGACGTGCCGCTGGGTTGAATCGCCAAGACATCTTGGTTTCATATTATTGGCCTTAATACCCATGCCATATCTTCTCTGCACTCCAGTCTAGAGAGGGAAGCATCAAAAGTTGGTCTCATGGTGAATAAAAATAAAACTAAGTATCTTTTAACAACAACTAAAAAGTTCACGCGTCTTGGTCAGAGCGTCACTGTTGCCGACCACAATTTTGAAGTAGTGAAGGATTTTGTATATCTTGGTGCCAGTATTAACACCAAACGGAGAATCACTCTTGCCAACAGATGCTACTTTGGACTCAGTAGACAACTGAAGAGCAAAGCACTCTCTCGGCGAACCAAACTCACGCTCGACAAAGTGCTTATCATCCTGGTCTTGCTATATGATGCAGAAGCACGGAGACTGTCGAACAACAACGAATATGTTTTAGGAGCGTTCGAAAAGAAAATACTTCGGAAGATATTCGATACGTTAGAACAGCGATCAGTACGAGCTATACAGGGACATGCATGTAGAGAGGCCATTAAGATACAGCGTTGCGGTGGCTTGGCCACGTCTTCCGCACGGATAAAGTAACTCTGAGGTTGGCTGGACTATGATACGGTACATTATTTCAGATTTTAAAATATTTTTATTTTAGTTTATTACAAATAGGTTCCGGTTAAATATGAAAAATTATGTCAGTCAAGTAACTCCCCCCCTTTTTTTGTCTTTCATCGACAACGGCTTCAGTTCGATGTCTGGTAATATTGTGAGGTTATATTCAGTAAATATTTATATTTCAGACACTAACAAAAATCGGGCGCTTTGTTTGTGTTTTACATATAAATAGACAAGTCACTCAACTTGTTTGTCTCACGTCTTCTTACGCTCGTCTTCTGGAAACAGGCTGTAAATTGGGTAAAGAAAAAACTCTTTTAATTGATTACAGGAACTGGGAAATAATATCCCACAAATTTTCATTATCTACACTAAGAACTATCTAGAAACCCTAATTTATATATTTACCTCGTCTTGATAATCTGTAAATTGGTAACCCTCTGTTCTTTAATCTGACAGTTTTTAAAAGTTGAAAGTAAAATAAAATAGTTTCCAGACAGTCATTTTTTGTTTTTTACTTAAAGGAAGACATCACAATGTAAGCTTCTTTATTATTAAATTGCAAAAATATATTAATAAAATAACTACTTTGTTTCGAAAGGTCTCATAAAATCTTGAATAAAAAAACTATCCAGCGATTTCTCCGTATTACTCGGTCCAAACTCTTTAGTTTTAGTGGCTCTTGTGGCAGCGAGTTGCCGGTTAAATTGAAAGTTGTGAAGGCACCGCCTATAAAACCTGAAACTTACAGACACAGAAATGAGGCCCTAAATCGTGCCCTTTCGCCACATTTATCCATTTATAAACCTCAAATGAGTTCTTTTATGTCGATCTCTGTTCGAATGACCGGTGTAACATTGGGTATTATGGCCTGGACGGTGGCTATGATAGAATTGATATCCGAACAAAATGTTGATTATTTTGTGAACGAATTGAAAAATTTGGAACTGCATGATTGGTGTTGGAAAACTGTTAAAACTATAATTATATTTCCCTTTTCTTTTCACTTTGTGGGTGGCGTGCGCCATTTATTGTTCGATACTTCACAACTATTGGAGAAACCACAATTTTTTGCCACTGGCTGTATTGCTCTAGGTCTTGCATTTGTTGTGGACCTTATCCTGGGTCTTATGAATGTAGAAATGGATGAAGTGCCTGAAACGACAGATACAAATATGAAAAAGAAATGAAGGATTTCTGATAATTAAATTATTGAATTTTCTTTAAATAGTCATATAACGTAATATAAAAAATATAAATCTTAGTTTTGTTTTATAATTCTAACACCTGCCTTATTATCTAAGTCCAACCAGCTGTCTCGTAACAGATAGGATTATTTGCGATATCACTTATTCTTTTTCAAAGAAATTAGCATGTCCAGAAAACCACTTAAGGGTAACTGGCACTTCAAGTATTTTATGGCTGCTTTGCTATAAGTAAAGATGTATATCCGGTGATACCATATTTTATTATTGTTAATTCCTACAAGAGATCATTGGCATATTCCTTTTAGCTTCAAGTGGTGCAAGCAGTTTTTTCCTCTACTTGCCTTCTACAAGTATGAGTTGCTGCTCCAGTTCTTTAGATTTGCTCTGGTTTCCATTATGTGACCGCTTTTATAATGTCATCATATGGCACCATGTCTCTCTTTTTATAGAAACTTGATATGGTAGTGGGATGTTATGTTTTGTATTGTTATTTTATTTATTTATTGTTACCTTTTAACCTTTTCAAAGCGTTTCTAAATTCTTTTAAATTGCGTAAGAAAAATAAACGCAGCGAATTTAATGTTTTACTTTATACACTGGTTTATTTAGCTTCTACTTTATTCTATTATAACTATACAGTATCCAACTTATTTTTGCACTTAATATACTAATTTACTCAATACACGACTCTTAGTACGACTTTACACTATGACTGCCAAACTACAACTGACTCACTTAGGCAAAGCAACGCTCATTATATACCTGACTGTTTCGAATGTTCTAGTACAGTCTGAAACCTTCTAAAACCTTCTACTCAGTTATTAATTCAGCTACGCTGTTGAATTAATAACGCTGTCAAATATACAAATAATACATTACCAGGGTAACACATTGACAGACTTTACACCAACCAATACATTAAAATCCCACAATAAAGCTTAAATGCATTGTTGTTGATATCAGTATCTTCTTTTTAGGTATTTTTATTTTCGTAAAAAAATATACAGTGACTCCAACATGAAATCGGACACTATTTTGTTTCATAGATAAGTTCTTTAAACGTTGTAAATACAATAAACATATAGATTTTTCGGTGTCTTATTTGTACTTTAGATATCTATCTTTATAAATAATAGTAAAACTAGCACTTGATACAACAATTGTAAGGTTCAATACAAAACAAAAATAACTTAATTTTTTAAGGCAAAGTTTGATTCACTAATCGGCAATAATTAGCATATCCTTTGTAATCTCACACAATGAGTAAGGGTTTTAGAATTGATTTTGATATACTTCCGGCTCTGTGGAGTTCAATATTGCTAACAATGTCACAATAAGGTGATTTACTCCTATAGCCAATTCCTAGCAAAGGCGTACAATTATTTGTGGTTCTAGACTCCGCGCATGTGTTTCTATAAGTTCGAAATAATTAGAGATCAACGAAAGCTTTGTGACACCTGATGAGTGCTTGAGATCGCTATTGTCATAGGATTCGCGATTGTCTACGATACCCAATTTCCATTAACTAAATTTGTACTTTTTTTTAGAATATAGAGATAAGCAAAGGCAAAGGTGTAATAGGTGTTTTTGTTTAACAAGGCGGTGCCACGCCATATAAACTTGTTGTTTGTATGTCACTACCTTTGAAGCGGTAAAGTAAACATTGATTTTTGTATACCTTGGAAAGGCAAAAGTGACAGGTTCTGAATTTTATTTAAACAACTTCTTAGTTAATACACAGCATCAGTCGAAATGTCGGCGAAATAAAATAACTGGGTGTGGCAATTCCTATATCTTGACAATGATTAGAATGCTAGGGTCTAGGTTCGTCTACTACTGTGTAGCAAAAGACATAAAATATTTTTTTTACAATCGTAAGCCTAATTTTCATATAATTACTAACTAAAAATTTTTTACGTTCAGAAAAATCTTTCGAAAAAGTTAAAGCTGCGAGTATGCGGCTGTGGTGAAACTACAAAATTTTGTGTGCATATTTCGCCCACTCGCATTACTGTATTAAAAGGTTCTAAAATCCGCTGAGAGAAGAAGGTTTATGTTGTTTTATGATAAACTTTTTAAGTCTCTTGTAAGGTTCTAGTATTTGCTAGATGCAAGAACTTTGTGCTTACGCTGGAGGTTTCTAATGCTACCTTGAGTTCAGTTTAGGAAGGGTGATAAAACTATCTTATAGTAAATTATATTTAAAATCTATTAGATTTCAAATTTCTTGTACAAAAACAAACTCTAATTCGTCATGGGATTTTGCCGAATCCAGTTGAAATCTAGTAGTTTTAATGATGCAACTCTATTTTTTACACTAAAAATACTAAAAGATACAGCTCTGTTTAAAAAAAAATTACATTTAAAATTAAAATTTAAAAAATATTTATATATTTTTTGAACTACCAAATCGTTTCTTGACATAATAATTTAAGAATATTATTCATGCAACAGGTGGATATCAAAGGTAAACAGAAAATGGAATTTATTCTCTCCTCCATTTCTCGTTAAATGTCAAAAGAGTCGAATGTAAGCTCACTTAATATTGTACAATGTTTTAACTCTAATTTCGTTCAGGTGTAAATGCCTATTAGGGCTCAAAACAAGTCCATAGAGAAACTTTGTTGTTATGAACTCTATTAAGAACAGTGTTGGCAGTAATAGTGACAATTAATTAGAGGTTAGCGACAAAGCGCAGAGAAGGATAGTGAGGAAACTGCGCAGCCTTCACACCAACAGAAATTCCTCCAATTACACCACAAATGCGGTTGCAAAGGCCATCAAGGATGCTTAACCAACAAGAGCACTTAGCCCAGACGGAATATCCATGCTGATGGTGACAAACCTCGATATGCTTGGTTTAAATATCTCACCAGACTATTCAACCTAGCACCGAACACACTGGTGATACTGGACATCTGAAAAATTGTGAGAGTAGTTCCGTGCTCAAACTAGGGAAGAACGCAAGCTTGGGAAATTCGTAACGACCTATAACGCTTTTATCCCCGGTGGCTAAGGCCCTAGCATTACTTCTACCAAACCTGACTAACCACCTACAAATGGCATTTCATCAGCATGACTGTAGCAAACCACATAGCACTACCACTGCGCTTAACACCATAGCCACGCAAATTAGTCAGGGCCTTAACCAAGGAAACCCATGTGAAAGAACAGCAATGGTGGCCCTGGATCTGTTCAAGGCATTTGACATGTTCAATTATGCCATTTTCTTTGAGGACATATTTGCTTTAGACCTCCCTAACAACATAAAGAGATGGCTAGTAAACTATTTGCGAGAAAGATAGTCATTCATGGAGTTTTGAAACAAAAAATCAAAATTTCATAAAATTTAACGGAAAGTCCCGCAAGGAGGTGTACTATGCAGGGCTCACGTGGTCACCAGCAGTAAGCTGAACGCAATGGGAAAATCTACAGAGATGTCAAAATACAGCATTAAGACCATCACAGGTTGCATACAAAAGACGAGAGAGCGACACCTTCATGAAGAATCTAAGAACATTACAGTCAAGGAACACAGCACCCTGCAGTTCCTTCTGGTCTGCCATCGGAGGGATCATGAGATCACAAACATTAATGGGAAGATCTTCACTAATATAAAGGTGAGATCCAAGGTTATCTCAGGAATATATTTCAACGTATATAAGACATCTCTGAAGTACATTCATCCTGATACTGTTGAGAGGGTGCTAAGAAGATTTCACGAAAATGTCGACCTATGAGGCCGCCCAACGCCAATGGCAGAAAACGGACAATATTTTAGGTATTTCGATTCAAAATGAAAAAACTTACGAATTCGAACAAATTACACAGTGCGAGAAAAATGAACGAAATGACACTATTTTTCTGATAGACGCTGTCGAGTAGTAAAAGGATCTGTTTTTGGAATTTTCAAAACACCTCCAAAATCCCATCTGAAAAATAGTGTCATTTGCCAGGTATTTCTTTTGTCGCAGCGTGTTATATCATACAGTACTATTCACAAAATTTTATTTTTGAAACGTTCGTATATTATTCGAAAGAAAATTGCTTTCGAAGAGTTTAGTTTTTCGATTCGAAATACATAATAAATCCCCAGAGTTGTCCTAGCGCAACTATGATCCGGTCACTGCACAAGGCTATACTCATATTAGACAGACATCAATGCAGATATTCCCAATATCTGTCCGACCTGTAGAACAGGTCTTCATGATGTCAGGCAATTGTAGTGCAAACCCAACAACTCTGGTTACCAGATCAGTATGAACAAATCCGAGAAAAGTATCTCAACTCCTGGGCCTTTAGACAGGAAAAGAAGAAAAAGAGGGGGAAATTAATGATAATAAATATACATTTTGTATTTTCAGGACAAGCTGCTACAACTACAATAACAACAAAAACAAAAATTTTTTTATTTTATTTGCAATTTGGAGCTTAGAAAACTAACGTTTTCCGAACGATAACTACCTAATAAAAAGATGTAAACGTACGTAACTATCTAAGTGAACTTTTAGATGTTTTTTTTTTTTTTTTTTTTTCTTAAAAATGGCCATAAATAAACTGTTTACTATGCTTTAAAAATAAAATATTTTTATTATAATTTGTTCCATAATTTTCTTTATTTCCTTTTTTTTTTTGAATTGCGCAAAATGTTTTGAGCATGAGTATGTCAATGCTAATGTTAATCATCATGGGGAATACAATGACTATGTTGTTTAATTTTTATTTGGTGTTGGAAATATGATGTTATTTGTTATATGTGTTATTGCTAGGCCAAAAAAAGGAAACCTGTTTATACATAGTGGTGAGGCCAGAGTAAGTGCTAGAAGGAAGGATCATAATTCTTTTTTCCTATTATTATTTAACACAATATGTCCATCAACAAATGCTACAGTGTTTGAGTAGACAGCCAGTGTAAAAGCATCATTTATTTCAACCTTAACATGGGTTGCTATCAATCCAAATGTACACGTATGTATGTATATATACATTTACCTATATAACCCTATGCTTGTGGCAGGAAACGGAAATAAAGCAAAAATATTGTTCACATTTAACAACTGTTATAACAAAATTTCATAGAGGTTGCAAAACCAAAAAAAAAAGAAGCTGTAGCTTTAGTTACAATACAATTACACATACCAAGCACCAACATGACAAAACATGACAGAAATAAACGAAAAAAAAAAATTGTAATCACACATACGCTTACACACATCCTTACCCATATAGGTGGTAACAAAATATCAAAATATTGTTACAATATTACAAAACGTCCTCCCCAGTTTCCAGAAAAAAAAAGAAAAAAAGAAAATATTAAAGTGGCAAAGAAAAAAGAAAATGAAATTATAACCAACGATATGTAGTTTTTGTGTACATACTCGTACATACGAGTACAATATGCACTTGCATGTTTTCTTCTGCCACAGACTTCTTGTTTAAAATCACGTTTACACCTAACGCAAGAATGAAAAAACCAGTACATGCTTACAGTTGACCAAACAACAGAAACATTTATTCAGCCAAAAATGCGGAAAAAGTGCAAAAAATAAAGAAACAAAAAATAAGAATAAAAACATACACCGAAAATGAAAGAAATTTATAAATGGTTATCCAAGATGTACTACATGCTGTGAGTAAAGTTATGAAGATGAAAAAATGTTCAAAAATTCCAACGTACAACTTGCATTTACAAGGAAATACATTTGCAAATTCAAAAAAAAAAAAAAAAAATAGTTTTACAGTGAAATTATTTGGAAAGTATTCGAATGCAATTAAGGAGTGAAAACTGAAATGAATAAAAGCGAGAATTTCTGATGAAACGTTACATATATGTATCTCTTCATTCTACAGGAAGCATTTTTTTCTCTTCTTTTTTGGCTTTCCACAAAGCATATATTCCTTTGTTTCAGTTTATTTATCAATTTGATCTTTCAAGCTAAGCAGGTGATTAATCCACTGTAGCTTCCTCCATATGATTTTGCGTAGTGGTGAAGATCCTTGCTAATTGGTGGTTATCTTTACTTTAAGCATTGAACTTTCTTTTCTGTAAGTGGCGTGTTTTCCTGATCATTCTTCTGCTGTTTCTTACCGTATTTAGAGGTATGCGTGTAGGTCAGGGGGTCTTCTTCTTTATTTTTTAATGAAGTTTGTTTATTAAACATTCGAAACCATATCTAAATTTTTCTTCATCATGTCCTCTGCTATGGCTCGAAGCTGGATCGATTGTGTTGTTATGCATGCATGCGCTCTAACCACTGTACCACACCGCCCACTATAGGAAGCTTAGGTCACAACAAATAATTTAAATCTTCAAACTTAATTTGACATTTCTTTGCTTCAGTGTTTGACAAATTCAACCATGGAGAGGTACACAATTGAGCAGCGCGTTTAGAGAGTTGAAGACTTTTACGAAAATAAGCGTTCAAATCAATATGAATTTACAATGGGGAAAATTATGCGCAAATTTTAGCAGACCGCAAATAAGAATCCACGAGTGATTGTTAAACAGCCGATGCAGTTACAAAGAATGACTGTTTGGTACGGTTTATGGGCTGGAGGCATCTTCGGGCCGTACTTCTTCGAAAATGAGAATGGCAAAGCAGTTATCGTCAATGGTGTTTGCTATCTTGAGATGATAACGAACTCTATGTGGCCAGAAATTAAAGATGTGGACATGGACGATATGTGGTTTCAACAGGATGATGTCACCTGCTACGCAGTCAACAAAATCTTTTCTGCGCAAGATATTCAATGGCTGTGTTATCACATGTCGTGGCGATGTTGATTGGCCGCCACGATCATGTTGGACTTTGGAAATATTTAAAGAAAAAATTTTACGTCAATAAGCCAAGAACAATTCAAGAGCTAAAGGATGAGATAATTCGGCACATTAACGATATATAACCTGAATTATGTCTCAGAGTCATTGAAATTATGGACTGACAGAAAGAGATATGCCACCGAAACTGTGGTGAGCATTGAACAGATATTTTGGTTCACAATAATTTCCACAGATTCTTCTATCATAATACAAAATTTTAAGATAATTCTCTGAAAACTTTTTTTTTGTTTACAATTAACTTTGTGCGTTTGGGTTGAACCCTCAGTAGCTTAAACATGTATCTGCTATGCTCTAACACTTTGACTTCATTCCAACTATTCCCGCTGCTCAATCTATTTTCTCCATAAATGGTCTGTTTCCATGCAGATTCAATTATTCCATATGGCAATTTTGGTGATATCGTTTAATTGTCTTCTAAGTATATAACCAATCAACGGCCACTGGTGCCTCTTTTGTTCTTTGTCAGAGCGTTTCATGAGATACAGTTATTGATTTACCAATTTTCAGACACTTGTATCTTCTGCATGTCGCAAAGTTTCTGTAGCGTTCCATATTCCACAGTAATACAAAAGGTTGGCTTTTATATTAGCATTGGAAATAGACATATGCGGACATGAAGATAATATAGATGATTTCCAAATTGCTCTTAGTTAGACAGCAAATGTTTAATGTTTTTTTATGACGACTATCAATATTCTCGCGTTATATATAAAACCTTTATCGATATACGAGAGGTACCATTTATATTTCGGGAATGGCAAATAATAACAAATATTTTTAAATAAAAAAAGCTTTACTTTTACATTCGTTCAAACCGTTTCTCAAGCAATTTTTTCATTCCTCTTGAGACATCTCCAAAATATGGTTTTTGAACGCTTTAACTGCTCCTTCGAACTTCGTAAATCGTTAACCATGGTGTTTACCTTTGGTTTTAGTGAACAAAAAAAGTCATTGGACGCCAAATCAAAACTGTAAAGAGGATGAGACATCAATTCGATGTTTTGACTGCTCAAAAATTCACCTGTTTGACGAGATGTGTGAGAGCTCGCAATGTCATAATGGAGAATGATCCATCTCCTTGACAGTTGGTAAACAAATGGTCGTGGCTGGGATTACCCACACGGTCGATTGATGTTTTGTTTCCGTCTCATACGCATATATCCAACACCATATATCGTCACCTTTCACGACTTTATACACGTCTTTTGAAGCACCAACGGTCGGACTTTTCAATCGTTTCCTTACACCAATAGATGTAAGACTCTTTTGAGCGATTGATAAATTATGGGGTATCCAACGAAAACAAATTTTTTTTACAACTAAGTGGTCATGCCTAATAGGTGTCGTACAAGCGATATTTTTTTTTTTAATTCATAAATATCACTAATACGCTAAGTGGAATTTTTTTGACATATGGCTTAACGAAATCAAATGAGTCATTTCAATATTATCATAAGATGTATGAAGCAGCCTCTACAAAAATCTCACATTTTAGAAGAAAAAAATTCTAAAAAAACTTAAACTTATCCATAGAATCTGAAATGCTGAAGATTTTTGAAGATAGACGACTATGGCGCATCAAAAAAATATAGTGGCTATCCAAGGTGAGAAAATTTTATTCCGTTTCTTGCATATTGTTGCCACAGCAGATGCTATGAAAATACTAAGCCTAGACTTAAAGATTATAACAGACATGCCAGGGGAAATCTTGATTAAAACTACAACATAAAGATGTAAAACCTGGATTACATCCCACCAGAGCAAAAATTTGGTCATTGACCCGGTTTTGTGAAATCCAGCAGTTATGCATGTAAAAATCAATATTAATAATAGATCTCATAACATTCCAAGGAGGTTTAAAATTTCTTTCCGAAGCTATTACAGGCATGAAACTTGTTTGCTCAATGCAATTCTCTTACTTACTGAGATTATTTGAGAGAAATTATATGTAGGAGTTAAATTTTCTCTACGTCACATTGTTTTTCAATACGTAAATACAAGCGCTTAGAAGTCTAAAAAGTATTAAAGACGGGTTTTAGAACCTTCGAATGACCTTAACAAGAATATAAAAATATTTTGAGGAAACAATCAAAAGATTTCACCTCAAAGCCCAATGTATCACTTACTAGCACATGTTTATTTTTTAATCGATTTACATATACAAACATATACCACCAACACCAACAAACATACAAGCATACAACTTCCTCTCGCTAACCGTGTGTTGAAGTGTGTTATCATGCTTGAATATATTTTTTTTTATTTGGCTTGTTTGCTTAAACGTATGATATTTGGCTGGTTGACTTGACTATAATGTTCTTGTTACTAACGTACAAGTATTACAACTGTTGGCTGCTACTATAGCCATGATTTAGCAGTTGTTATTGGCGATGTTGTTGTTGTTGTTGTTAAGGTGCTTTACTTTATACGTGTGTATGTGATGCAAAGAAGTTTTGCATATTTCATAGATATCAAAAACTGACAGCACTACATGAAAAGTAATGTACAAAGAAAATTGTAGATCAACGAAATGGACTTTAAATTCTCAGAAAAAAAAAAAAATTGTAAAAAAAGTACTGAAATGAAAAAGTGACAGACCAAAAAACCAACAAGCAAAAATAAGTGAAATGTAAATGATAAGAGAAACAAAAAACATTGTCAAGAAAAACATATTTGCCGTAGAAATACTCGAAATCTAAGAATTAAACAAACCAACCGAGTATGCATATCATAACGATATTTGAATTTTAAATAAACTCTTTTTAAAAGTGATTTGTCGCTCAGAAAAAAAGGAATAAATTTCTTTTTTTTCCTTTTTTCTTTTTTTTTTTTTTTTTGTAAATCGAAAGCTAAATAACCTCCCGACAAACCAAAATGATTTAGAAATAACTTGAACGAGCTACTACCAACATAAGCCCTAAGCTTATAAAGGGTCCGCCATCTGATATTTTTTTTCAACTAGTGCTTATTTCGTGAATGGTAACACTTACGAGGAGCTCATGTGTGATTTGACAGATAATTAGTTTTATCCTTCCGCTGAACGAATATGGCTTCGCTAAGTGGGCCTGCGATCGACACACAGAAGATGCCCATTTTGCAAAAAAAAAATCATCTTTTCAGATGCAGCTTATTTTGATCCTGGCAGGTATGTAAACAAAATTGTCGCATTTGGGCCACAGAAAACCCACACGTATACATTGAAAAGCCGATACACCCAAGACGAGTCACTGTTTGGTGCGGATTTTGGTCCAGAGGCATAATTGGGCCATTTTTCTTCGAAAATGAGCAAGGAGTGTCCGTTATAGTCAATGGCGATCGTTATCGGGCCATGTTGAGCGCAGTTTTGTTCACAAAAATTGAAGAGGAGGATGTTAGCAACATTTGGTTTCAACAGAACGGCGCTACGTGCCACACAGCCAAAGCTACACTCGATGTTTTGCGCCCTGTTTTTGAAGATCGCATTATCAGCCGCAGAGCTGATGTCGGTTGGCCACCTCGGAGCTGCGATTTGGCACTGTTGGACTATTATTTGTGGGGTGCCGTCAAAGATAATTCTTACGCCAACAAGCCAGAGATAATTGATGCTTTAAAGGACAATATTCGTGAAGCCATTGGTGAAATACAGCTGCACACAGTCGATAATGTGCTTAAAAATTGGACCGATCGTGTAGGCTACTGCATGGCCAGCCGAGGCAGCCATTTGAATGAAATGTACTTTCAAATAAAAAAAGAAATTTGAGAAAATATTCTGTAGTTTTTTTTATAGCATTTTCAAGAAAAAAAAACAAAATTATTTGGCGGGCCCCTTAAATGTTTTGTAAAAACTATTCTAAAAGGCTTATTAAAAATTGTTTAATAATGACAACTGAGCCCTTGCGATAATACCGCTTGTATATAATATACAGAAAGCTTAGAAGCCTAATTTTGCATAAGCTTACAGATAAATAGTTCTCTAATTATGTTTATAATAAACTTAAATTTGTAATTTTTTCGTAAAATGTATTCCTTTTTTTGAATCTTTATTATGGAAAATTATGATATTCAGTGTATTGATAGATTATATTGTTACAAAAACAAAAGTTCAACACTGCATTGTGGAATTTTGTTATATTTTGTGTCACCCTGCCAATTTGGCAGCACCGCCACATCCACCACCTTTACGTTACATTTGAATTAACGAATATGGACAAAAAAAAATGGTCGATATAAAGCAGCTGCTTTACCTACCCATCAGTTAGTTATCGTTTGGCTGTCAATAAACAAAGTTGTGTTAAAGCGGATATAAAAGTGTTGCATTAAGACAAACAGTATAAAAGTTAAAGTGAAGTAAATAAAGAAACTGTAACAACGATAAAGTGGTTTAATTTTATTTTAACCCAATTTAAACGAACTCAAACGTTTTAAAAAGGTTAAAACGTAACAATATAATTAAGAACCTAGGAAGTAAGTCTGCAGTTAGATAAGAATAGACTTAAGCTTAGATAAGTACCAGGTACGTTAAGAAACTTTAGAGTATGAATCGTAGTTTAAGAAACACTGTAAAATGACGATATTGATTAAGTAAAATGGAATGAAACTATTTTTGTAAGCTTTGTAATATGGTGTTCACACTATCGTGTTTAAGCAACTTTTGAATAAAACAAGTTAATTTTTAAATGTTTTCCCATACATTGGATTATTTTGAAAGCATATAACATAAACGTGTTTAATATTTAAACTCTTTCCAAAACACGTGAAAGCCAGAGAACGGATACCAGTTTGTAGTATGTTCAATCATTTTTCTGATTGAAATTTCACTGAACAAGCTCTTAAATGACATCATTTAAATAATTTAATAAAAAGTTGTTACGTTTTTATCGTTTTAGAAACGTGTATTTATGAGCTCGTAGATTGTAATTAAAACAAAATAAATCGTTGTTTAGTTTTTAATTAAAAACACTTTATTCAATACAATTTGTGCACCACTGCTTGTTACCTTTTTACAAGCAATAACAATTTCTATACTTAATTACGCCGTCTGTTTCTAACTTTGTAAACCACAAAAACATTTTCACGCTTATAAAATTCAACTCGTTCAAGAATCAAAGCCAGCCGTTTGCATTGTTTGCGTCGAACGTTTGTGAATTGGCTGCACGAACACAACGCATTTTTAAACAACATCATCTTTAGCGATGAGGCCCATTTTCAATTAGGTGGTTATGTAAACAAACAAATTGTTCGCATATGGGGCTCACAAGATCCACAAAAAGTTCTCGAAAAACTATTACATCCAAAGAAAGTTACCGTAAGGTGCGGTTTGTGATTAGCCGGCATCATCTGTCCGTTCTTTATCAATTTTTTTTTTTCGAAAATGAGCCGTCACCGTGAACACTTTGCGCTACCAAGCCATTAGAACCAATTGTTTGTGGCCATAATTGGCTAATGTTGACATCAGTGATCTTTGATTTCAACAGAATGGCGCCACAAGCCACACAGCCAGCGAAACAATTAAGTTATTGCATGAGAAATTTTCCGGTCGCGTAATATAACGATTTGGCGATGTCAATTGACAGCTCCGTTCTTGTGATTTAACGCCGTTGGATTATTTTCTCTGTGGCCATTCAAAAGAGAGGGTTTACGTGAACAATCTCCAAGCAACTGACACTCTGAAAGGTGAAATTTGGAGCTGCATTGGCGAGATATGCGAAGCTTTGTTGCGAAATATGGTTCAAAATTTTGTGAAAGGAACTGACGTCTGCCGACGTGCTAGAGATCAACATATCCCCGACATCATATTCCATTATTAATTCCCATATTTCTATTTTATATTGGTATGTATAAAACTGAATTTGTCAATAAAAAATGTGTTTTTGAGCCAATTTACCTCCTAACCTTAAATTTGCCCAACTTTTAGTAGACGTTTATAAATTTGGTTCAAACAAAGTCGTGAACAATACCTATTAGCAGCCAAGTAACTGGGTGAAATAAAGACTGCGTAGGAAAAAATTATGCATGACATTTTTTTCCCCCGTCACTCCTCTAGGGAGCATACTAGCTTTCCACAAAGCATCTATTGCTTTGTTTCAGTTTCTTTAATCAGTTTGATATTTCAGAATAAGTAGATGATTAAATCCGCTATAGCTTTCTCCATATATATATATATTTTTTTGTAGTGGTGAAGATCCTTACTAATTGGTGGTGATCTTTGCTTTAGCATTGTAATTTTCCCAGTAGGTGGTGTGTCTTTCCTGATCATTCGTCTGACGTTTGTCGCCAGAGGTTTGCGAGAAGGGTCAGGGGGGCTTTTCTATTTTTTTTTTTTTTTTTTTTTTTTAGATGGAGTTGTCTGGAGGGAAGAAGTTGAAGCCTTTTTTATTATTAAATATTCGAAACCACAATTAAATTTTTTCTTCGTCATGTCCTCTGCTGGGGCTCGAACCTGGGCCATTTGTGTTGTTATGCGTGCGCTCTAACCACTACACCACGCCACCCCCACATTTTTTGTAATAACTTTTTAAAACTTCATTTAATTTAAAAAAATGTTTATGTAGTCCTTGAATTGAATGTAAGAATATTTTACCCTTAAAAATTTGCTACAGACCTTTGTACGATTGAAAATGGCAAGCGAATTGGAAAAGCAAAAAAATGAACATATAAAAATTAGCTATGGAGCTTAAAGTTGATCAGAAAACGGTTTGTAGAGTTTTAAAGAATTATAAGGATGACGTGGAGATTACCCAAAGGGCCGGCTCTGGCAGAAAAGACAGTATAAGTTACCAGAATTAAACAAACCAAATTATAAGCATGTTGAAGAAGAATCGCAGCATTTCAGGAAGAAAAGTCGTTCGAAAGGTGAATGGGTCGAAGTTTTTTTATTTTTTGCATGTTTTCAGGTCAGGAATTTTACATTGCTGACACTCGGGAGAATGTGCACGACCAATTTAAGTCGAGAAGGCAATCGTAATTCCCTCGAGAATTATTGGTATGGCAATCTATCTACACTTGGGACGAGAGAAGTAAGACTTTAGCGATCACAGGCTTATTAAATTTGTAAAATAACATCAAAGAATTGTTGAAGCAACGATTGAAGCCTTTTGTTAGACAACATAAAATTCCTACTCCCTGTTGGCTCGACCTAGCATCTTGCCTTTACAGCACAGCCGTCTTGAAGTGGTGAAAACATTTTTTTTTAATTTAAAATCTTTTTTATAATCTTTCAAAAAATTTACAAAATTTTTCTGAAAAATCTCGATTTTTTTTATTAAAGGCGACTTTAATTTTCACACGAGACTTCGGATTACTGCGTTCTCTGTTTGTATTACTTAATTGGATTCTACCGTTGGCACGGACCTTTCAACAGCTAGCATATGAAGTCAATGTAGTGAGCGGCTATTGTTTTGTTTGTTGTCTTTATTCTGTTTATATTATTTTTGTACTTGACAGCCTACTTTAGGGAGATTAATTTTTTTTCTAGTTTTATTAAAATTAGAGATGACATTGATTTTGAAGTAATACAAATGGTAATACATATATAATTACTTACAATTTGAGTGATTCTCTCTTTGTAGGGAAAATTTTGTAATTAATTTCATAATCGGGGATTGTATTATGAATGAGAGAGCGAATGACGAAAAAATGGTGTCGTGCGAACATAGCATAAATCGTTACCATAGCCACGCTAGCTGTAATCTCTATATACTCGTATAAAAGAGGACTATAGAATACGTTGTACTTGATGTTCTCTAAAATGCATCAACCGATTACATTTTGTGATCGCTTAAACGAAAGGTGAAGTCAATACCAAGAATTCTGTGTATATCCGATTTTTGTAGGTCCATTCGCGTTCGCGAGTGTCGACATTAGAGTGAACCCCTTTGTACTGCAAAAGTTTTACTTGAAAACGAAATTTGTTATAGCATTTGAACTTTGAGTGATTTAAAAGATATAAAAAATAATAATATAATATTTAAAACTGTTTAGAAAAAGCATATGTAGAAAGCTTTCATTTGGTGTGTGGCTTCACTAATTTTCAACTGAGCGGTGCCACGCTCATATAAAATTTTTTTTATTATCCATATCTTTAAAACGGTAATAGTAGGAGTCTCCAAATTTGCCCGAAATAACCTTGTGATTAATAAAAATCATAGGTCAAAAATTGGGTCGAATTGGATAAGTGAAACTAGCACCTCTCATACAAAGCAAATATTGATTTTTATATATCTTTGGAACGGTAATAGTGGATGGCTCTGAATTTGGTCTAAATAACTTTATAGTTAATGGACATCATCAGTCGAAATATGGGCAAAATTAAATAAGTGGGTGTGGCATCGCCCATACAAATTAAGTATTGATTTTTGTATATCTAGAGAACGACTAGAAAGTTCAGAATTTGGTTTAAATGATTTTTTAGATAATATAAGCCATCAGTTAAAAAGTGGGCGGAATCAGAAAAGTGGGCATGGTACCTCCCATACAAAAAGTAAGTAATAATTTGTTTATATCTTGAGAATGGTCAGAATTGAAGTTTCTAAATTTGGTTTAAATAACTTGGCAGTCAATACAAACCATCACTAAAAGAAAATATGAAATTCTGCATGTGTAGAGAACGGTAACAGTTAAAGCTTTCTTTATCTATCCACAGCAGTCAAAAAACACAAAGGCTTCCAATAAAGCGGGAGGGATTACTCTAGTAGACTACAAATGCTGTATATGGCATCAATATCAATATTAATTTCAAAAATCAATACAAAATAAGTTCAGTTATTGAATATGTAACAAAGTTTGAAATGTTCAACAACAGTTTCACTTTCTCCTTTCACTTTCCAGTCTATTTCCCGGTGCTAAAATTTCTATTAAAATATGTAAATTTTAAGATGACATATACATACATACAACCATACATACGAGTATATACACAGGCATAAACTGGAAATAGTAAATTAATTTATTTACTGGCACATTTCAAGACAATTAATGATGGCACTTCAAATTTTTTAATTAAATTTTAATTACAATAACAAAAACAACAAACAAACTCTATATGTAAATAAACATTTTAAGCACTTTGTAAACGAAAGAGAAAAATTTCGATGATTTTCCTTTACTCACATTAGCGAAATCCTTGACAATAGCAATGTTTTGAAAATCATGAATTTTAACTGATGGTACACAATAGCACAATAAGCCGCAATGGGAGTATGAGAGGTTATTGGTATTGAAAATAATGTCTTTAGCCAAGTTTATTTAAAAATTATGTTTTTTTTTTAACAAATACTTATAGTATAACAGTCTTGTGTATTTATTATTATTTTTTTTTTGCGGGGATATGTCAACTTCAAAGCAACAACAAATTACCTGAGTTTTTAATTAAATAATGACAAAAACAAATGCTGATAAAACTAAATCGATTAATTTTTTGTTCAACAAAAAAACAAAAAATACGGCAGCAAAAATTAAACAAAGAAAATAATATTACGAATACTTACTGTATAATAGAAAGAGCAAAAAAAATACTTTGGTACACTGTGCTACAAAAAAATGTTTGTTTTTTGGCGTTGAAAAATACAGGCTGTGCACCGGGAAGGTATACTACTTTGTTTGTTTATAATTTTTGATTATATGAAAGAGAATGGGTCTTTTATTTAATGTCGGCAATTATCTATGTAATACAATATCAGATAAATGACAGAGTCGGGCATTTATGCGAGCTGTTTTAAGCACATTTTTCATTACATTCTTACACATTTCACGCGGTATTTTATTAATTTCATCACAAATATTTTGTTTGAGTTGCTCCAACGTTTCTGGATTTGCATTAACCTTGCTTTTCCTATATCCCTACAAAAAGAAGTCCGGAGCGGTAAAATCAGGCGACCGTGGAGGCCAATCAACATCACCATTCCTTGAAATAATTTGTTGTGGAAAGAGGTCGCGCAGTAATTCCATTATAATCCTGGCTGTATGCAATGTGGCACCGTCTAGTTGAAACCACATGTTAGTCAAACCCAAGGCATGCAGTTGTGGCGTTAAAAAGTTTTCAATCATATCACGATATCGCTCCTCATTGTCAGTTACCGTTACGCCGTTTTCAGTTTCAAAGAAGTAAGGCCCAGTGATTCCTCCTGACCAAATTGCACACCCGACTGTCGCTTTTAATGGATGCAAAGGTGACTGATGAATAATTTGGGGGTTTTCCATTGTCCAGAACCGACTATTCTGTTTATTTACATAACAGTTGAAACTGTGCCTCGTCACTCATTATGATTTTTACATGAAAATCGGGTTTGTCATGCGCGAGCTGTTTTAACAATTAAAACACTGGGTTACTGAATATTTTTTCATAATATATTTGCCACGTTTCTACTTCACGACTGGCAAATATGAACTGTCAAAACCAATGTTTACCAAACTGGCAGCAAAACGAAGTAGTATACCTTCCCGACGGACACCCTGTATATCTAGAAGAGTTGAAATTGTTTTCAAAAAAATAAAATTTATATTCATTTTAGAATATATGAAGTGGATGTTGGCCAAAAAATAATAAAAAAAATATGGCGGCACCTAATTACTCCCATGATTTTTTGTACAAAACAAAAGCAGCTGGTATATAGAGAAAACACTCGCAAAGAATGGATAAGCGATGGCACCTGGAAAATTATACAGGCAAGAAAAATACTAAAACGGTTTTAAACACTAGTCGAACCCGATCCTACAAAGCTAAATTCTAGGAGTAGCACAAACGTCTAAACCAGCGGTAGTGGATCAACAATATCGGCAGGAGGTAAGGCAGCTCGAGAACATTAACACTTTTTGTTACTTAGGAAGCAAAAATCTGACATTATGACTCGTATTAAAAAGCTTCGACCAACGGGCGGTTCAACCATTATGCACCATGTTAATTGTGAGTCACACCTTAACGTCAAGCCTTTTGCCCAACTTAATTTGATATTTTTTGTTTCAGTGTTTGACAAATTCTACCATAGAAAGGAACACAATTGAGCAGCACGTTAAGATTGTTAAAGCCTTTTACGAAATTGGATGTTCAAATCCAAATGCATTTCGTGCACTTCTTAAGTTTTTTGGTCAGAAGAATCGACCAAATTTATCCACAATCAGGAGAATTGTGCCTAAAATTCAAAAAAACATATCTGTAGGAAATGTTGAAACACCAGTGCATCAGTTCGTTCTGCGGAAAACATTGCGGTTGTTCGTGATACTGTAGCAGAAGAGCCTTCAATCTTGACTCTACGTCGTGCCCAACAATTGAACATCTCATGAACATCACTGATAGGAATTTTGAATAAAGAATTGAATTTATACGCTTACAAGGTTCAATTGACTCAAGATCTGAAAACTACTGACAATTTCAAGCATCGTCAATACGACGAAAGGTTAGCTGAACAGACAGAAGTGAATGGTGACTTTGCAAAGAAAATCATCACACCTTCACCTCACTAGACTCGCTAACAAGCAGAATTGCCGCATTTGGGCAAATGAGAATCAACGAGTGATTGCTGAAAAACCAATACATCCGCAAAGAGTGACCGTGAATGGTTTTTGCTATCACGAGATAATAATGGACTTCTTGCGGCCAAAAATTAAGCATATGGACCTGGGATGTGATTCCATCAGCCAACGAAACAATGGCTCTTTTGCTCGAGAAATCCAATAACCGTGTTATATCAAGTCGTGGCGATGTTAATTGGCCGCTCGCCCCGATCATGTGATTTCACACCATTGGGCTTATTTCTTTGGTATATTTTTTAAGAAAAATTGTACGTCAATAAGCCAAGAACAATTCAAGAGCTAAGGATGTAATAATTCGGCACATTAACGGCATTGAACCTCATTTATGTCTTAGACTCCTTGAAAATATAGACCGACTGACCGACCATTGAAACTGTTGCGAGTATTTGGCCGGTAGCTTGCTTCACATATAATTGTCGTGGTTCCTTCTATTTTATTAGAAGGTATTAAGATAATTCTCAGAAAACTTTTTATTTTATTTTTAATTAACATCGTGAGTTTCTATTGGACCGCCCTTTATATATCTATTAGAATAATTCCTGCCGCGTTGCTGGGAGCCTTAGTGCTATACCATATTTTTTATACGATGGTTTTTATTGACTGCCGAGTTTTTTAAACCAAATTTAGAAACCTCAACTCTGCTCACTTTTCAACTGATGTACTAAGAAGTCATTTAGACCAAATTCAGAACCTTCCATTCTAATAATTCTCTAGATATACAGAAACCAATATTTAATTTATATGGGAGATGCCACACCCACTTACTCGATTTCGGCCATATTTCGAATATTGTCATTCCAAAGATATACCAAAACCAAAGTATTGTCCATGACATTAAGAAACTACTATTACCCTCTACTATTAAATAAAAATAAATTCTTACTATGTTTGCGCTATGTCACGCCCTCTTATCCAATAAAGCCCACTATTTGACTGATGATTTGTATTGACTTCGAAGTTATTTAGACCAAATTCAGAAACTTTAGCCATAACTGTTGTCAAGATAGACAAAAATCAATATTTACTTTGTATGTGAGGTGCCGCTCTTACTTACTAATTCCGCCCACTTTTTGGGTGATGGTTTGTACTATCTAAGAAGTCATTTAGACCAAATTCAAAACCTTTCATTTTAATTGTTCTCTAGACATACAAAAATCAATATTTAATTTGTATGGAAGATGCCACATCCACTCATTCAGTTTCGCCCATATTTCGAATAATGATTTGTATTAACTATTAAGTGGTTTAGACCAAATTCCGAACCTTTCACTATTACTTTTCCAAAGATATACAAAAATCAATATTTACTTTTTATGAAAGGTGCTACTCCCACTTATCTAATTCGATCCAATTTTTGACTGATGATTTCTATCGATCACAAAGTTATTTAGGCCAAATTTAGAGTTTCTTAATATAGCCGTTTTAGAGATATACTCATATAAATAGAAAATTTATGTAGGCGTGGCACCGCCCAGTTGAACAATAATGAAGCCGCACACTAAATGAAAGCTTTATACATACATTGACATTTTATATACACAGTTTTAGAAATATGTTCTAACTCACACACAGTTTCGTTTTCAAGTAAAACTTATGCTATTCAAAGTGGTTCACTCTTACGTCAACAACTCGGGAACCAATGGACGAACCAAAACCGCGTATACACAAAAACCTTGGTATTGAATTCACATTTCGTTTAAGGGCTTACCTAAGAATCAGTTGTCGGAAGAATCGGTTGTCGGAATCGGAATCAATTATATTGAATTTTACAGTCCTTTTTTATATATAGCGATACATCGACGTGGATTTAAATAAGCCTGTTTAAATCCATTGTCAAATACGCACTACCGTAGTGGTGTGAAACATGGAGTACGGCAATAGGAGATATTTCTCAACAAATATTAACGCAAAATCCTATACATATTCACGATAATATCTAACAGCCGCCAGTGAAAAAAAACAATAGTTTGGAAATTCGAATGCAGAAATGGCTTTGAATTGTACAAACGCTGCACAAATATTCAAATGAATTTTCCAAGTTAAGATTGCTGTTGATCCTGATCAAACATCGTGTGGAAGATGGAAGTTTTTTGAATAATAATAACAGCTGCTTAAAACAAAATTTTCACATTTTCTTACCAAATTAAGTGACAGATAAGGAATTATTCCCGCAACAAATTTTAGTCTCGCTTGGTAAGTAAATGCTCATAGTGTTCTGTGAAGACCCTAAGGTGATGCAGCAATATCTAGCTAGAATGATATTCGCAAGGCATTAGGTCACCAAGCCAAACAATGTGACAAAGAATAATTTGCTGATTTTGTCAGGAACCAAATTCAAAATCTTGCTTACAATCGAAAGTTTCTAAGGAAATTATTTCACTTTTTGAATATATATATGCACGAGTATGTATGCATATTTGTACATTGTAATATTTATTAAAATAAAGGACAATGGCTGACAATGGGTTAACATACACAAAGATATTCTCAATAAAATCGCAGACTGGTGTCGTTACTTTACAAAAGTTTCTTTACAATAAACAAACATGTTTTAACATCATCTTTGCCACAGCTTTGTTTTCTTAAATTTTGTACTATTGTTGCTCTTATTTTAGTCGTTGACATACAAATACTTCCGTTATAGACTTCATTTCATTATAAAAATTTCGATTAAATGTCAACTTATCAGATTTTATAACACTTACCTTAGCGGAAAAACTTTCTACAAATTTATAGGCATTTGGCTGAGATACACTATCAGTAGGAGAGTGTTGTTTCGTAATAGTGCTTGCGTTTTGAAAGAATTTTATAAAGGCTGACGACATAGAACCATAGAAACATTACAAAGAATTTGATTTTATAGTACTTTCATTGTTAAAAATAATTAGACAACCATTACCATGGTTATGTACACTGGTATATATGGATATGTATGTTGAACTTCAAAAACCACTACCAACCATCAGCAGAAAATTTATTAACTTTGGAAATTAGTGAATATTAGCAGTAGAATGGGTAAATAGATATATATTTTTGTAATTATTAACAGTGGAGAATAAACCCATTTTATCATATTTAAGAGAAACATGAAAACTATAACGCGCTATTTTAATAAAGGGTGGTCCAACCAAAACGCATGAAGGTAATTGTAAATAAAATCAAGAGTTTTCAGACAATTATCGGAATATTTTTTGTTATAATACTCGTAGAAGATCTATGACAATTATGTGTGAAAATAAAGATCAGCCAAATGCTCGCCACGGCTTCGCTGACACACCTCTATCCGGCGATCTAAATTTTCAATGACTCTAGGACATAATTAAGGTTCAATGTCGTTAGCGCGAAGAGTAATCTCATCTTTTAGCTCTTGAGTTGTACTTGGCTTATTGACGTACATTTGTCCTTTTAAATATCACCAAAGAAAGAAAGCCAACGGTGTTAAATCACATGATCGTGACGGCCAATAAGCATCGCTACGATAAAAGATAACACAGTCATTGAATCTCTTACGCAAAATGGCCACCATCTATTGAAACCGCATATCGTCCAGGTCCATATCATTAATTTCCGGTCAGAAGAAAATTATCTATCCTCCCTCGATAGTGAACACCATAAACGGTAACTGCTTGGCCGATATCGCCGGCAGCCCAGAACGAACTGCGCGAGCATACATAAATGTGTCCATATTTCCTACAGACACGATTTGCTGAAATCTGAGAACACAATTCTCTTGATTAGGGACACATTTGGTCGATTATGCTGACCAAAAAAACCACAAGATACGAAATGCATTTTGATTTGAACGCCCATTTTCATAAAAGGCTTCAACAATCTTAACGCGCTATTTAATTGCGCACCTATTCATGGTTAAATTTGTCAAACACTGAAACTAAGAAATATCAAATTAAGTTGGGGAAAAACCTTGAAGTTTAGGTGTGACTCACAATTGACATCGTACATTATGGTTGAACACACCTTAATAGTCTATTTGTCTAAGTATGTTTTTGATGTCTTCGATTCAAGTGCGTATTTGAAGAGCAGCTTGAATGTGTTTAATGACATGAAAATTGTTTTTTAAGAAGATGCTAAAACTCCCTATTCTAATGGACGCGTAAACGTTCAAGCGTTTTTCTACTATTAAAGATTTTGGCGGACTGAAATGTACATTAACAGTCTTAATAATATTGACAGATGTTGACAACTAATTTCGTACGTTTTGGATGGACCACGCCTTATTTTCATGCGCTTTACTATAGCGTTGCTAGCGTATAGCTTCTCAAAATTAGTCCATAAATCTTATAAAGAATATTTCTCCCACATACTCAAAAAACAGCTTCATCTCTTAATGGAACCTTCTTATTTTTGCACTATATAAGAGCATGGGTAGGATTAGTGTTTTATAGAATGTTAGTTTCGTCTGGCGGAAAAGTGCTTTCTGCCTAAATCAATTGCCCAGAACAAAGTAAAAGCGAATTTTCATTATTTTCCTTCGTTTTGTTTTCAAACTGATGTAGTGCAGAATTTTTATGGCGTTACCGAGGTAAATAAATTACATCACCATCATGGAGTTGTAGTTACCAGCGTTCTCAAAACGTGACTCCCTTTTACCCTCATTTACTGCTGGACCCACATTCGTCGATTCTTTATGGAATCTTCCAAAAAGTTGCTGTTACTTCTCGATGTCATCGGTATATGCGAGAATCATGAATTGCTTGAAGATATTGTGCCTTTAAATTTTACATAACAGAAGAGTTTCTTTAACCGTAAATCGAAAGGGACGCATGATAAGCTGTCATCTCGTCTGAAACCTCATTTCGTACTGAACGGTTTGGAGAGGTCCTTTCCTATTCCAATTGACGATCTTTTTCCTGTCTTAATTTGATGAGTTCTTCATGAATACCAAACTCAGGCATAGTTTCAAAGAATTTTTCTAGTATTATGCTGTCGAAAGCAGGCTTGCAATCAACGAAGCGGTAGTAGGTAGGTATCAATTTGTTTTTCTTGTGGCTTTTCCAGAGTTTGACATAATATTGCCAAAAAATATACACCAACCTACTACATTTTGAAACTATAAAATTTTGTTGTGGGATATTAGTGTATTGGTTTGTGTCAAGACTTTGAATGTGTCACCCTGGCAATGCCACACATACATATTTGCGTTTTTAACAACGTTACCATTTGTGTATCGAACAGTGTTACCAGTTCTACTTATGGATAATAACGTAACTGAAGTAATATCTGAATAGAAAGTTTCAGACTATACATTCGAGCAGTCATGTATATAAGGAACGCTGCTTTGCTTTCATCAGTCAGTTGTAATTTAACAGTCATAAAGTGAGACCATGTTAAGGCGTTCGTAAAAGTGTTGATTAATTTATGTATAAAGTGGAAGTTAAATAAGTTACTGTATCAGGTAAAAGTGTGGAAATAAGAGACTGTAAGATAGGACAACAACTACGTGTTAATAGAAAGTTTCAGATTATACATTCGAGCAGTCATGTATATAAGGAACGCTGCTTTGCTTTCATCAGTCAGTTGTAATTTAACAGTCATAAAGTGAGACCATGTTAAGGCGTTCGTAAAAGTGTTGAATAATTTATGTATAAAGTGGAAGTTAAATAAGTTACTGTATCAGGTAAAAGTGTGGAAATAAGAGACTGCAAGATAGGACAACAACTACGTGTTAATTATTTTATTTTTAACACCCGGACCAGTTATAACTCGTTGGGGAACGTTGCGGCTATTGATTACTACGCTGACATTTACTAAAAAAAAGCTTAGAAATTCTAAGCGCACTAAATATTGCATTATACACTTAAATGGCTATAGATGAACTAAAAACTATAAATACAAAAAAAAATGAATTGACGTTTATTGCTGCAAACTTCGCTTATGTGAATTTTTTTACTCCAAAAACGTTATAAAGGGTCCGCCAAATAATTTGAATACTGAATATTTTCTCAAATTTCTTTTTTTATTTGAAAGTACAATCCTTCCGGTTAATAATGGAAAATTATTTCATTCAAATGGCTGCCTCGGCTGGCCATGCCGTAGTCTTCACGATCGGTCCAATTTTTAAGCACATTATCGATTGTGTGCATCTGTATTTCACCAATGGCCTCACGAATATTGTCCTTTAAAGCGTCAATTGTCTCTGGCTTGTTGGCGTAACACTTATCTTTGACGGCACCCCACAAATAATAGTCCAACGGTGTCAAATCGCAGCTCCGAGGTGGCCAAACGACATCAGCTCTGCGGCTGATAATGCGATCTTCAAAAACAGGGCGCAATACATCGAGTGTAGCTTCGGCTGTGTGGCACGTAGCGCCGTCCTGTTGAAACCAAATGCTGCTAACATCCTCCTCTTCAATTTTTGTGAACAAAAATTCGTTCAACATGGCCCGATAACGATCGCAATTGACTGTGACGGCCACTCCTTGCTCATATCCGAAGAAAAGTGACCCAATTATGCCTCTGGACCAAAATCCGCACCAAACAGTGACTCGTCTTGGGTGTATCGGCTTTTCAATGTATGCGTGCGGGTTTTCTGTGCCCCAAATGCGACAATTTTGCTTGTTTACATACCCGTCAAGATCAAAATGAGCTTCACTTGAAGACATCCCACACATTCTGCAACATTACTATGATTTTCAAAGTAATGCCGCAATATTTCCCAGCGTTGTTCAAGCGTATACACAACCATATTCGTTCAGCGGAACTAACACTATGACTATTTCTTAAAACTCTAAAGGCCAAAATTACAGATTAAAAATTGATTCTCTTTTTTTAAGGTATCCTTCCTAAAAATATACTCATTCATGATTTTTTTTTATAAATTTCGATTTTTTTGCATTTCTTTTATATTTTAATTTTATTTATGGCCTTAAAACGTAATATAATAACGTCAAGGTAAATCTATGAAAAGCAAAAAATTTTCATTTTAAAATCACTTTTCTAAGAAGCACTGAAATAAGTTCTAAACGAGGGAGTGTGTCGTTTTACACAAATGCGTGTGCCACTTAATGGCAAGGAATAACTTATAATAGACAGTGTCTCTATATTCTTCTCTGAGCTATTATAACCGTGGGCAGTAATTAAAGTTTTTTTTTCGAATGTTAATTAAATAAAATGATTTTGCATTCTTGTGCTCAATTTTAATAATGTGTTAGAAAAATAACAGAAAACCACTACGAAAGCAAAAAAGAAAAAAGCAAATTATTTAATTAAAATTCTAAAATAGCTTTAAACAAACATTTGCATTTTTTTTTTTTTTTTTTTTTTTTTTTTTTTTTTGATAATGTATTTATGTGGCAACGTTAATGCCATAATAAATTCAACATAAAAAGAGAGTCAATGAAGCAGATAAATAACGTTGTGACGCACATTTAATAAACCACTGGCAAATAAAAGAATTTGTGTGGAATATTCCTTTTGCTTAAGTGCTGCCAAAATTATAGAATTTATTCAAGGATAAGCTGATAAAAAGGAACTAATAAAAGCTAATTTTTTATATTGTTTTATTCTTTACTTTATTGAATTTTTAACTAGTTGCTACTGCATCTTTTAATTTTATAATCCCGTTTTTCATCTTTTTTTATTTCTTTAATTTTAATAAAATTTTCTCTGAAAAAGCTTTACAAATATTTTAAAGTGAGTGACATGGTACCTGGATTTCCAATTCATTTTTAAGTAGAAATTTGTAACAATGGTCATTGGACTAGAACAGTGATGTGCAAAAGTAAAAATGTAGTTGTGTTAGTGAGAACCTGGCAATTGCTCTCTCAAAGAGAGTTAAGTTGATGTTTGAAAAAAATATCAAAAAAAAATTTTTTTTTCTTTGAGGCAATGGGCAGTTTTGAAGTTTTATGTTTTCTATTAATTGTGCAGATTTTACAGTTTTAAATATTTTAGTTTTTTTGCATTCAGTTAATAACTGTGGTGAGATTTATTCGCAGCTTTTTTTTCATTTCAATTTCACTCGTTTTCGGTTTACAGAACGTATCCGACACAAGTAAATGTATACTTTTTTACTTTTGTAAGTATGTACCTTTTTTTCCGCTTAAAAATCAGTGTTTTTTTTTTCGAAATTTTCAGTTTTTCTAAAAAAAATTATGGAAACACTGCGTCTCAGTAACAACTAATAACAAGAGCGTTAAAACTTTTTCAAGTGATCTTTCTGTGACTAAAAAAATTTTGGTTCATTCTTCTTTGTCGACTAAAAGCAAGAAAGTAGGAGTACGAGTGAATTAAGCGCCAGCAAAAGTTGTATGAAAAGCTCATAACTGGTCTAGAAAGACGAAATTATTTGGGAACTCTTATAAATCCATTGTTTCTTAAATTAAATCTATTTTAACTTCTTTAGTAATTTTTATTATAAACCCTTACCGGTGTGAATCCCATAGGGGGGTGCTCTCCCCCTTCTTTGAAATATTGCGATGAATGAGCTGTTAGTGACTATACAACAAGCCAAATGCGTGGCAATCGCCTATGTGAATGATGTTGTTCTCATAATTTCAAGCAGATTTGTAGATCATATTAGAAACAGAATGCAACTTGCACTTCAGGAAGCTATCGAGTAAGCATCTGCAAGTGGTTTGTGAGTAGGTCAAAAGAAAACGGAGTTAGTACTTTTCACGCGATGATACAAGCCCTTGTCCATTTCGGCCATTAAGGTTGAACAACACGCGACCCGAACTTAGTGGAGAGGCTCACTCTCTGGGGTTCTTATTAGATAGGAAGCTGTCCTGGAAACCTAATATATACAACATTTGCATTAAATTGTTGGGAAGGATATACGCGTCTGGGGTCAGACCTACTTTGTACTATGGATGCCCTGTATGAGGCGACAAATCTTAGCTTATTGCAGTGGATGCAATGGTACGCTTGTATTATTATTAAAGGGGCGTTGCGTACAACACCCACATCGGCGATGTAGGTGATGCTGCATCTACTTCCGTTAGGCCTATATTGTAAGGAATTAGCGTCTACAAGTAACTGGACAGTTGCGCGATTCGAATGTGGATCACTGACAGATCCTAACAAGAGTAGACTTCACAGCACCACACTATGACTTCTCAGTGAAGTTTGGACCACGACTCCGGACAGAAGGGAATGGACAAATGGTGCAATGCACCCCGTTAAAGAGTCTGATTAGGTCTTCACGGACTGCTCCAAGTTATATGGAGTTGTGGGGCAATGTCTTCAAGAGATAAACATACTTTCGGATGGCCAGGCGGCTGTAAGAGCTCTAGATCCTCTCAAACATTGTTATCGATTGCCGCAGATCTCTCAACCAGATGGCTGAGCAGTATAATGGTCATTTTATATAAGTCCCGGGTCACAGTGATATTCCGGGGAACTGAACTGATGAACTGGCCAGACATGGCACAATTATCAAGCTCATGAACGAACTTTCCACGCTGGGAATACCACTAGAAACTTGTAAGCTTCTGATTCACAAAAAGGTAATAGACTCCGTCAAGGCCGCATGGGCAGCTTCGGAGACGGGCAAAATAGCGCAGCAAATCTAGCCAAAGCTGGATCATAAGCGCACAAAGGATCTGCTCAATCTCCAAAGAAACACACTCAGCGTAGTTGTCGGTGTCATTACTGGGCACTCATGCCATGAGGCTGGGACTGGGTCACCTAGCAATTGATTTCTGTAGAAGCTGTAGAGATATGTTATGTGGCAGAAGGAAGGACCTGACTTCTACCATGTGACTGCAGATCTGTTGAATAAATATAGATTCTAAGGGTCGCAGGTCTTGCCAAATAGCCTGTTCAGGATCATAATAACAGAAGATCACGGGGTTGGATTTAGCGATATTTGTGTCAAGACATCATGAGTTGCGATAAGTTTTGTTAATTTAACCCCTAGTTGGGAAGCCAATTTAACCAACCAAACATCCCCAGCAGGATGATAGTGCAAGCACCTCTTCAAAGTTCAGCACCATCTTAGGAACTGCTATATACAAAGCCGATACCGCCTTTTCACTGACCCACTACTAAAGATTGTTGAAAGGGTTTCTATTTAATAAAAGCTGATCACAAAGAGTTTTAAAGGGTATTTATTCTAATTTTAAAGATTTTTTTTAATTAGCACTCCTATTTGTATCAATTTTAGCTGAATCGCAAGAAAGCCTCAGTCACCAGTGGCTCCCAAATTTCAATTATACATAAAGTAATCAGATATGTATCATTCGCTCAAACTAGCGCTCATATTCATATTTTTTCTAAAAGACAGAACATGACATACTCGTAAGTACTGAAGTTCTTGAGAAATACCTATTCAGACATATTTCATCATATGATGTTTAAAATTTTGAGCTGTCGCTTGATTGTGGAAAGAAGAGTTTACAGTAAAGGGTGTACAGTAAATGCACCATTTAATTAAGACAATTATTAATAGAATACTCGTATATTTCTAAGCGTGATAAATATTATCTTCCACACAATTTAAATCAACCACTGCACTGTATTGTAGAGCATAAAACCAAATGAAATGAATTTATTATTTTCTAGTACTACTTTACAGCGGTCTGTGTCCCAAAGCTATACAATGTTGTCATGACAATTCGCTTATTAAACATGGCAACCAAATTATTCATAAAACATTGAAATATTTTTAAGTTCATATAAATACATACATACATACATATTATACGCGAACTGTACATATCCAAAAGAGAGAGGAGAGAGAAAGAAAGAGAGATGTTATATATATGATAACTACTCATACCATCTGCTAAATTCATCTCTACATTAATATGTATATTTAATATCATATCGAAACGCATCGTATCTTATAAATGTCAGGGATGATGAGTTTATGTTCGGTTGTAGTAGCTGATGCATGTGTTGTTGTTCTTGTTATGGCTGTAGATACGGATACGAATGGTGAAAGCACGCTGTCAAAAGAGCAGTTTTAATTAAAATGCATTCTTGTGGCAAAAAGTTTATATAAAACTTATATTTAATAATGGACATGCATACATACATCCATACATACAGTATTGGACAAAACATATGCACAAATTGTCTATAGCAAAAGCAAGTACTTTTTGATGGCCAACTATTTTATTTATTTATAAATTTAATCATCTAAATTCATTAAAAAGAAAAGAGAATAAAGAAAATTCATATTTAACTTAGAAAAAATCATTTTGTACTTTGAACACAGTTTTTCGAGTGCGACAAAACATAAACACGTCTCCAATAAATTCACTTAAAATATTAATTTTGCTGGTATTTAGTTGCTTATACCTTTTCTTGAAAGTTTTTATATATTCATGCTATGGACTCGATTAGATTCGATTATGTTTCACCAGAAATTTCCACTTGTCAATAAAGTTCGTCCTTATTTCGGCAATTATAGTGGCATATTTTGAAATCTGCAATAACCCAGAAATTTTCTGGGGTATTGAGATCTGGCAATTGCTAGACATTTTAAAACGTTGATTTGTTTGCTTGCAAAGCAGTCGCTTAGTCATTTATCTGCACATTTTTGATAGTTGTCCTGTGAATATCTCCAATCAAATGGCATTTTCTCCTCTGCATGCGGTAGCAGTAGACGATTCGATCCCTTACACCTTTTATTTTGTGTACTGGCCTGCGTTCCCATACTAAAATACTACCATTTTTATGTTTTACCATGTCTTCGGTATACCGAGGATTAAGACATTGTCTTTTTTATTCAGCTTAACAGTCTAAATCCGTACGAAAGTCTCACATCTCTATTATAATCATTCATTATTATTTTTTCCTTCTCATTGCTAATTACTGTGAGCCATTTTTGTAGAATATGAGATAATATTGTTGGCTAGGGACAGAGTCTGATAGAGTGGGTACGATTATAAAGACATTCAAATTTTCTCTACTTATTCCTCTAATGTTGAAAAAATCGCTTTTGTTATTGAACGATTTATGTCGTTGGTAATTTAACTTTCTAACTATTTCTTGCTATTATTTTGACGCATGCAAAATAGCAGTTTCGTAAATTTAACATACATTTTTACTGTTAAAAATTAGTTTTTCTTTCTTTGTTTTTGACTTGAATATGTTAAAAAGATATATGATAGTAAGTGCAAGCTCGTGCATATGTTTTGTCCATTACTGTACATACTCACTACTCGGTGTTATTTTTAAAGTATGAATGTAGTAGCAGCGAAAATAAAATAAGAAGAAAAATTCGTTTTAAATATTTTATATAATTTTTCTTTTTTTAGTTGAAAGAGATTTTTTTCAAACAGGGTTATAGTAGCAATCGGCTACATCAGAAGTCTAGTTATGTAAAATTTGTTAGCAGTTTGGACTCTTACCACATTAAGATAGACATGTGTGTGCTGATGAAACATTACCTTGTCAATTTCCTTTATGAGATTGTTTAAGCTTCAAATCAATATTAAATCTTTCCAAAAACTTTGGATAATATTTGCCGGTAATCGTTTTACATACTGCATACATCCTAAAAAACTATGTCCATCATATTTATCGATTCATATTACACTTCCTTTGCTTATGTTTACCTGCACAATGTCTTTGGCTTCTGGTCTACAATTATTAAAACTTTGTAAAACTTTTTTAATATTGAACTCAGTAGAGACCTACATGTATGCCAATAAATAGCAATACAATGCATTCATTTTTAAATGAATAAGTGTTGTAATCTCATTCATCATTTGAAATGAGTTAAAATGTGCACATATCTTTGATAAGCTCTCAATACTTCTGTACTCATTACTCTCTAGTTTGTTGATATGTAAAAACATCTGTGAATGAATCACACTACACAATAACAACGCCTGCCTTGAGCTTACGGATAAGATGAGAAGAGAAGTAATAACTTCTTCGCGCTCACAAGTTATTGTATTCTTTGGTAGTGGAAGTAGAAAAACACAAAGAAGCGAAAAATTATTTTTTTAATAAATCCATGTTTTTATTAGTGGATGCATGTTTTTTAGTGAATGAATCATTTTGATTTGGTGTACCCATTTTAATTTTTACTGATGTGTTGTTGTGTAGTGGATAGCATACACGTTAAAGTAAATGTAACATTCTTGCATGACGTTTTTCTTTCTTTTATTTTCATTCTTTATTCAGTGTATGCTGTGTAGTAAATAACTTAAGAGTGTTAAGTTGAGTTCACTGTGGGTGAGAGAAATGAATGCAATGGTGTAGGTCTCTAATATATATATCAGGTATGAAGTACAAGTACAATTTTGTACAAGAAAATGATGATTTGCGGAAAAAAATTACTTTTTTGTTTTCAGTTGATGAAAAGTGCTGCAAAGACGCATCGAATCTTCGCCGAGGCATATGGTGATCATGGACAACCATCAACTTCAGCTGCAAAAGCGGATCGATTCGGCAGGTATACCACGAGCTCATGAAACCTGTTGAAATCGTTAATACAGATCGCTACTGACAGCAAATGTTTAATTTGCAGCATGCATTGATCGCAAAATAACCAGAATGGACCACAAGACACGGCAAGGTAGTTTTGTAATATGATAATGCACCTGAAAACGAAGCAAAACCGATTCAGGAAACAATCAAAGCATTAGGCTACGAGCTGCTACCCCACCCAACTTGGCTCATTCTGACTACTATTTGTTTTCATCGACGTGACACGCATTGCCTAAGCAGACTTTTGATTCTCACGAGAAAGTCGAAAACTGGGTGACTAACTGGATTGCTTCAACTAATAAAACTGGGTCGAAATCTACAATTTACCTAGAAGAGGGGAAAAAAGGTGTAGCCAGCTATGGCGAGTACTTTGAATAAAATGTTTTTTAAAGGTAGTCCAACCAAAACGCACGATGTTAATAGTAAATAAAACAAAAAGTTCATAGAAAATTAATTAAATATTTTTTATTATGATAGAAGGATTTTTGGCTTCGAATGTTTAATAAAGCGGCTTCAACTTTCCTCCAGACAACTCCATCTAAAAAATAGAGAAGAAACCCACTATATTGTCAGGAATACACTCCATCTACTGGAAAAAAATTACAATTATAAAGTAAAGTTCACCACCAATTAGCAAGGATCTTTACCACTACGCAAAAATCATGCGGAGGGAGCTACAGTGAACTAATCATCTACTTAGCTTAAAAGATCACATTGATTAAAGAAACTGAAACAAAGCAATGGATGCTTTGTGGAAAGCCAAAAAGCTCCCTAGAGGAGTGACGGAGAAAAACAAATAAGGAATTATGAGTGAAACAAATTATCAATCAAATACTTGCCATGGCTTCGGTGGCACACATATATCCGGCGGTACATGTTTTCAATGACTCTGAGACATAATTGGCACAATAATGTGCCGAATCTCATCCATTATTTCTTGAATTGTTTTTGGCTTATTGACGTACACTTTTTCATTTTTCTCAAAGGAAAAAGTCCTACGGTGTCAAATCAAATGATCGTAGCGGCCAATTAATATCGTCACGATATGAGGTAACACGGCCACTAAATTTCTCTCGCAAAAGAGCCATTGTTTTGTTGGCTGTGTAGCAAGTGGCATCATCCTATTGGAACCAAATATCTTCCAGGTCTATATGCTCATCTCGCGATAGCGAACACCATTCACCATAACTGCTTCGCCAAACTCATTTTCGAAGAAGTAAAAGTGTGACTCGTCGTTGAAGATGATTATCTTTGTACAGACATCATTCACTTCTGTTTGTTCAACTAACCATTCGACGTATTGTCGCGGCATGAAATGGTCAGTAGGATTCAGTTCTGGAGTTGATTGAACCTTGTAAGCGTATAAATACAAATCTTTATTCAAAACTTGCATCAGTGATGTTCGTGAGATATTCAAAACTGGGCACGACGACGAGTCGAAGTTGACGGCTCTTCTGCCACACTACAGCGAACAACAGCAATGTTTACCGCAGAAAGAACTATGCGAGCAAGCACAGGTGTTTTCTACAGACTCGGTTTGCTGAAATTTGGGCACAAATCTCCCGATTGTGGATACATTTGTTCGATTACGCTGACCAAAAAAGACACAAAGAACACGAATTGCATTTTGTTTTAAGCACCCATTTTCGTAAAAGGCTTCAACAATCTAAACACGTTGCTCAATTGCGTACTTCTCCATGGTTGAATTTGTGAAACACTGAAACAAAGAATGTCAAATTAAGTTGGATAAAAAGCTTAACGTTAAGGTGTAACTCAGAATTAATATCGTGCATTAAGGTTGGACCATCCTTTACATTTACTTTTGTATACGGTTATTAGACGACTGTATTTGGCTAGAAATCTGATGGACGTATGGACGTGTTTTACTCGTTTTATGAAATGGTTTTGAAAAGATCGGTATCACAATATTTTGTTAATTTAGTCCGTCTATCCACTGTTTTTTTATGAGCGTAAATCAAACTATATATTGGTGATATTCACCACTGTGTAAAAATTGGTGCACAGAACAAACAAAAATTGTCAAAAAATTTTATTTTAAAGCTTTGTTAATTGGATCCATTTTGTTACCTAATCTTCTTTATTAGCTCTAAACTGTTTAACAGCAAAAACCAGTTGGATTTTTCCACGGATAATAAACGTTATTATATTATATTTTTACAAAAATAAAAAAAAAACTGCATTGTGTGATTTTTGTATATGTCAATTTGGCAGCACTGCCACATCGACCATCTTTACGTTACATTTGAATTAGCGGATATGGAAATAGAAGATAGTCGATATTTCCTGAACCTTCCAAACTTTAGGCAATTAGGTATATAAAGAACTACATTACGTACACGTCAGTTAGTTATCGTTTGGCTGTCGTAAGATAAAGACATGTTAAAGCGGAAATAAAAGTGTTGTATAAACGAATATTAAGTGTTGTTTTAAGCCACACAGTATAATAGTTATAGTGCAGTAAATAAAGCAACTGTAAATCAATAAAAATAGCGGTTTTTGTTTTATTTTAACGCAATTTAAACGAACTTAAACGTTTTAAAAAGGTTCAAACGTAACAATATGCTTAATTATAAGAATAGAGAATCTTCAAGTGCTCGAGTTATATTATTTCATTTGAAATGAACCCCAATAAAGAATTACGTAAAGCCATCAATAGCAAAATAACCACAATGCGTATTAATATTTGTTACAAAGAAACATCTTAAAGCTCTTTAAAAGATCGCTTTTCTATATGCGGTCAATTAAATCGATTGAAGTATTTAATGTATAACCGTAACTGCGGTCTGTCTGATTTATATGATATGTATGTATATTCGATTGTTATTAATTATTCTGGTATTTAGCGTATAAACCACATTCTTAGAATTCTTTTTTTTTTTGCTATAAATTTTCGAATTATTGATTGAATGAGTGGTGGTATCGTATAGCTCTTATTTTTATATTCAATTTCAATAATACTTAATAATTATGATGTTTTCCATTGATGTGATGTCAATGAGTACGATAACACAATATTTATTTATGACAATAGTGATGAGGCCTATTTAATAGATAAAACCACACAAATATAAATACTAACCTATATAGTATATATTTCACACATTTATTTCTGGCATTTTAACGTATATGGGTCATAACTACATACCTATGTATGTATATAGTCGTATGGTCAACATTTAAATTCTACGAAATGCATAAAAAAATTATTAAAATCAATTTATGCCAATTATTGCAATAAAACGAAAATCGACACACTTAATTTGGAAACAAATTTTTTGAAGAACTACATTTTATTATAAAAGTAAGAATAAAAATAAACAAAAACTTTACACGGTAGGGCTGAACTATTTGTTACTCATGGGGTACAGAGGTTGGAAATATAAATATTCGAGTTTTCATGTCCAAGCATTTCTGCTTTGATAAGAACTAGATCATGCAGTTATATGGTTTAACTATCATAGTAGTAGTAGTAAATTCCAAAATGTTTGGAACGAACTTTCATAATAATAATGTTTCCTTGTGCGTAACCCATCGGGACTGTCACCATACCAAGTTACTCTTCGCTTGTGTATGGCTTTGTTTCCTACTCATGTTTTTTATTATATGGTAAGATCTTTTTTAATTCAGTCTCCTAATTTGTTAAAGATTCATATGATATTAATCTTCTTATTAAATCCTTTTAACGAATCACAGGGAATCGTAGAACCATTACAAGTTTCTTCCGGCTTTTTCTGCCTCAAGGTAATGCTTTAATCTCACTCCAATGGATTCTATAATAAAATAGACAGACGATAGCAGTCTTATTTTAAATATTAACATCCAAATATGTGTTAAGGGTAGGCAGATGACAGCGTTAATTAATTAACTTGTGAAAGTGCATTAAAACCAAACGTAATATAATAATGCTTTCTTAAGCTGATGTCAAAAACTCAGCGAAAATTCTGTCAAATATTAAATAAGCTTTTTGGTGGCTATAATGTACTTTTTGAGTAGTTGTGTTAGTAAGAATATGAAAATTGCTATCTGAGAGTTGAGTTAAATGAGTAAATACTAATTATCATTTTTAGTATTTTCAAGTATTATCAGAAATATAACACAGTTTAAATAAAAATTTAAAAAAAATTTACATACAACCGCTGCGCATGTTCAATCGCCGCTGTTTCAGTGATAAACAGAAGCAAGAGCAACCATTGCACAACGAGTTTCTTTTGTTATGGTTTTGCAAACAGCTGTTTACGTACGTATAATATGATCCTTTTCGATCAAAACGTAAGCAAATGAGACTAAACGAAACTTGACGAAAAGTTTGTTAAGTACATTATAGTTATACACATTTGATTGTGTGTATTCGCACTGTCATTGAAACCAAAGTTTAAAAAAAAAAAATTAATAGTGAATTAGAGTACTCCCTTCCGCATTGCAGGGAGCCATTGTGTTGTATCTGCTTTTTGGCTGATGCGGACAGATTAAAAAAGCTTTAACTGTTACCGTTCTCTACACATGCATATATTTTTTAAATTATGGTTTGTATTGATTGCCAAGTAATTTAAACAAAATTTAAAAACTTCAACTCTAACCATTCTCAAGATATACAAATTTAAATATATACTTTGTATGGGAGGTGCCACTCCCACCTATCCAATTCAGCCCAATTTTTAACTAATGATTTCTATTGACCAGCAATTTATAGCTTACAAAATCGGTTTGCGCATTTCGAAGAACTTTGTTCAAACTTGAGGAGTTATTTTAATTTTGCTGCCATTTTTCTCTACTTGTAATTTTTATTCTAAATTTTTATTTTCAGATTCTGAATACATTCCAGTTATTTAGTATTGAACGTTACAGGAAGAATTAACGTTTTTTTATTATATAAAAATTTTTTTAAAATGGCAAAAGTTTTCCAGATGTAATTAGGAAATTATTTTAACAAAATAATCTTCACCGACAAAGCCCAACAAGCAGAATTGCCACATAAGGGGTGAAAAGAATCGAAGAGTTATCTTAAAGCAACCATTTCATGAACAAAAAGTTACGATTTGGTGTAGTTTGTGCTCCGGAAGAATCATCGTACCATATTTTTTTTAAACGAAAATGGAAATGCGAATACGATCAATGGAATTCGCTACAGGGAGATTATTCGAAGCTATTTGTGGCGGAAAATTTATGATTTCAACGTAGAGAATATGGGGTTTCACCAGGATTGTGCCACTTGTGACACAGCAAGAGAAACGAAAAGTTCGAAAATCACATTATTTCTCTTAGACCAAGATCGTGCGACTTTAAACTTTTTTGCGAGAGCTTAAAACCAACATTATCGAGTAGATATCAACCATTGACAACAGTTTATTGAAGAACGTGATTGATAATTTTGGTAAAAGATTTAGAGTCTGCCAAACCAGTATGGAGTCACTTGATCGACATAATTTTTTATTTCTAACCGGGAACTATTTAAAACAAACTGAAATACAAATATTTTTGATATCCTCGATTTTGTACACCATCTTTATAGATATGAAAATAATTCTTAACCTAATTTTGAGTGAGTCCCTAAACACACTAGTTAACTTAAATTCTATCTTATATATTAAATTCACATATGTATGTTGCCATGTATTTGTACTGGGAGTTCTTGAATTTGAAAGAAAAAATTGACGTATACTTGGAACGAAAATTAACAAAGAGAACAGACCTATTTGTAAGTGAATTACATTGTATCTTGGAATGCAGTTGCATTTGGTCAACATATCTTTACTTAGAATTATATAACAACTCTGAATCTTAATACTATTGCACATTCAAAAATTGTTTACTATTGTGAATGAATGTTTAATTGAAAACAAAATTAAAATAGGTTCAGTCAGCAAAGATTACTTATTCTTGCTGTTTTTAGCAAAAAAAGAAAAGAAATTTCAAAAATATATATATTAAAAATAAAAAAAAATATATAAATAAAAAATATATTAAAGTCGAAACGCATTTCTCCCTTCAACGATTTTAAAGGAAAATAAGCGAAGTGTGTTGTGCGATGCACGTGACAAAAGAAAATAATTGACAAACAAACATTCCATTAGTGAGCTCTTAATGCGGATTAACGCTGTAGTCTGTATACGCTATTAGATTGGATATAAATGCACAAAACTAAATTGAATTTACACTGAATTTAACTTTTTCAATATGGCAACAATCAAACAGCTGTTGGCAATTTTTTTGCTATTGTGAATAAATGTTTAAATGAAAAAATTAAATTAATTTATTTTTGCAAAAGTAATTTGAGCTTTTTCTTACAATAAATAGTGATTTTTCACCAATAGCATAGCTGCTAATCTCACTTTCTTTCTTTTATCCATTTGATCTAAATATCAATTCAAAAAAAATACTTGACAAACAAGCAGCTGTTTACTAACTGTAAAAACTGTCGTCTGTCAGAGTAAAAAATTGCTAAAAGTTTAGCTGTTTAAGTTAATTCTTTATCAGATGCAAGCACTAGATCCTCCGAATGCTGTAAAAATCCTGCCTAAATAACAATAGAGCGTAATTTTTTTCCATTTTTTTTATTTCCAATTTGAGGGCTTACAGCATTATAAGCGCTGATACGCAAAATTTTAGTTTTCGGAATGTTTAACTTCAAATTCGCTCTGTATGCCTTAGTCCGTACAGAATCTAGCCTTCTCTGCATATCTAAGCATCTGATGGCCAGGAATCAAATTTTGTCGGCGTTTTAAAGGCTTTTCGGAGGTGGCGTGGTGTGGTGGTTAGAGTGCATGCATACAAAACAAGCGGCTCAGGTTCGAATCCCCATAAGAGAACATGACTAAGAATTAAATTGCAGTCTCGAGTGTTTAATAAGGTTACTTCAACCTCCCTCCAGATAAATCCGTTTGAAGAAGACCCTTGAACTTTCCAGCTTACCTTTGCCAATAATCACAAACATCAGATGAATTATCATTAGGATAAGGTGGCTTTTTCTTCTGAAAAAATTACAATTCTAAGTAAGGATTACCATTACCAGTTAGTTAGGATCATCACCACTATACAATCATGTGGTGGCAAGCTACAGTAGACTAATCGTCTACATCGCTTAAAGTTAGACTTGATTAATAAAAGTAAACAAGGCAATGAATGCTGGAAAGCCAATATGCTCCCTAGAGGAGTGAAGGAAAAAAAGGAGAGGTCTTTCAGTCTTTTGTTAAGACCCTAAGCTATACCTCTTGGCTCTTTTTAATATACAGTAGAGGGCACCATTGAATAGCAACGGGAAGGAAATAACTTCTTGTTTAACACCAGCTTTGATAGAAATTCGACGACTGACGGTGCCTTATATATTTGTGCACAGTGTTTGAATTATGTTGTTAATTTACCCCAAAGTCCTAGAAATCCTCTATGTATGCCTTTGCTTATACAAAAATCAACTTCCTCTGCATTTCAATACCACTTTTGTAGAACGATTTATCTTTTGCCTTAAACTAGCCCTCAGTTTCAGCGATAACTTTTCATTCGTGCGAAATTTCTTACCGGCGAGCATATTTAGAGGGTTGCGAATATCCTATAGACGCTAGGAGCCAAAGCTGGCGTACACGGTGGATGTGGGAGCAATACGAAGCGCAATTCATGTAGTTTTGCCATTTCATGTAGTCTCTTGTTTTTGGTCAACAACGAGCAAATGCGGCACCCACTTTGAACAGAGCTTTCTCATAGTCAAATACTCGTGCAATACAAAGCTAACACTCTCTTTTAATATCTTTACCATGTCAGCTAACTTATGCAAGATTGTAGATTTTTTTTATGTTCTCTGGAGCGGAGTCCTTAAACCACTTTTCAAGCCATTGTTTCGCTTGAACGATATTTTTTCCCATCAAGAGCAGTGTAGAATAAAAAACGAAATTGATTTTGATCCATTGTTCTGGAAATAACAAAAATAGCGTGAGTCTTAGCATAATAACTCACAAACTAATTAATAGAATATCATGAAAGGTTAGCACTAACTGCAAGAGAGGTGAATGGAATAGAATTAGCGCCTTCCACGAGTGAGGCCCGGGCCTTTTAAAGCATAAACGTGGTTTCAAAATAAAACCAGAATTTATTTTACATCTTAGAGTGTTGTTGCAAACGTAGATATTTGCTTAAGCATATAAAACTCTGTATGGGGTACGTATGATAACGAATCAAAACACCACGCAAACGTCTCATTCAGCCCAAATAATACTATTTGTTTACTGTCTGGCCTTCTGGCAAGAAATCATGATGCATTACACCGTTGTAATGAAAAACCGTGAGCATTGCCTTCTTTTTTGACTGAAAGCGATATAGTTTTTTTGGGCTGGCTCATTTGCGTGCCTGATGTCTGAATTGCGTGTCGTTTGCAACCAAAACATGGTATCTTTTCTGCATGAAATTGAGATCTTTTGGCTCCAACTTTGCTGCTACACGACGGAAACCCAAATCATTAACCAAAATGTCTTCGATGGATCCATAGGCAATGTAAAAGTCCACCGCTATGTCTCTGGTGGTTACTTTGCGGTTATTGACCAACATTTCTTTTATTTTACAATGCTTTCATCGATTCACGATCACTTTTGATCGGTACCGCTCGTGCCACTTGTAAACGACCGTTTTCGTTAGAGAATCGTTGCCGAAACACTTTTCCAACATTTCCAATGTTTGTGCAGCACTAAATCCGGGGAGTTATTGCTATCACTATCCTATCACTATCCGCCTATCGCCCTATACACGGACCACATTAGCAATAAAGTTTCGAGTTTTAGTTTAAATTTTCAAACTGTTATTTTACTGTATGCAGCGTCTTAATATGAGCTTCGTTAGTTCAAAAACTACCCTTATCCTCTAGCTTTTATTTTTAACGATACCCCCTCCCACCATTTGAGATTCCAAAATAATCATAAAATTAAAACAATTTTGTTGTTATCCTTAATTAAAAATCTTTCTTCGAATCTTTTTTTTCTACTCATTTTATTTTGGCTTTAATTAGGTTGACATTTTATGAGATTTTTTCACTTATTTTTTTCTATCCCTCACTCTCTATTTGATACGAATTTTTCTAGTTTTTGGCTTTTCATTACAATTTTGTTTCATAAATTTTATTGTTTTTTATTTGTTTGCCTGCGTGTGTGTGTGTGGCTGTGTGTGTATTTATTTGTATTTTCAGGCCTTTTTACTGCCTTTTACAGTAAATATGATCGAAAATAACACACACACACACACACACACACAGACACAAGGATACATTAAAGTTTAGCTAAATCAGCAAAATACACACATACATATACACAAACACAAGCACATATACAATATTCCACATAATATTTACACAATCTTTTGAATAATAAAATAAACCAAATATATAGGGCAGTATTTAATTTATGTAATATGTGTGTATGTGTTTGTGTGTGTGCGTGTGTGTGTGTGTTATTCAATATACGAGCATATATAGTATGTTGATTCCAACCATTGGCTATTTACCATATGTCCCATGTGAGTATAAACAGTTGTACGCACATAGAATAAATGTTTACGATGACAATGTCATTGATGATAATGATGTTGGCGTAAAATAGTTTTGCACAATAATGTTGTATCAGAGGAATAGAATAATCAAATGATGTATTTGCTTAGCTAGTATTGCCATTTGGCATTTTAATATGATGAAATAAAACGAGGGATTAGAAAATCATAGAGCGTATAATAAATAATAATAAAGAAATATGACAGTTTTTAAAGCAAAGTCTGATATAACCTTGTTACGGAGATGTAGACTAAACTGAACGGACCTACTATCATAATGCAATCATAAGTCTATCGGGAGGACCATCTATTGGTTTAAATTTGAACCAGCAATACTTATATTCTGTTACAAACTTCAGTATATTATGTCCACTGAACGAAATGAATCGATTTACGCTTGAGCAAGGTTGGGATTTATCGGAAATCGCAAAAAAAAAATTGCAAAAATCATTCTTTCGGATGGAGCTCATTTTCAGAAAAAACAAACGTTATCTTACAGAAGCCAATGCACCCATAACGAGTGACTGTTTGGTGCGGCTTGTGGAACGGAAGCATCATTGTGCTATATTTCTTTGAAAATGAGGACGGCGCAAACATTACGCTCAATGAGGACACCTATAGCACCATGATAACCGATTTTTTGTGCCCGCCCTCATGGTATTGATGTGAACGATGTTGGGTTTTAACAGAATGGTGCAACTTGAAACACATGTCATGCCACAATCGATTTATTGCGTCAAACGTTTGATGGCCATTTAATTATCAGAAAAGGCGATGCCAGTTGGCCGCCAAGAAGCTGCGATTTGACATCTTTTGACTATTTTCTGTGGTGCGCCGTTAAAGACAAGTGTTATGCTGACAAACCAGAAACAATTGAGCATTTTAAGGCCAATATTCGTGATGCCATTGCAGATATACAACCCCATACACTCGAAAAAGCTCTCTAAAAATGGTTCGATCGAGTAGGGTACTGTGCGGGTAGCCATAGCAGTCATAGGAATGAAATAATATTTAATTTCGGACCGAAACAATTGTACTTTACAACAATAACAGCAAAAAAAAATTTGCCAAAATTTCAAACCGTTTTTGTTTTATTGCATTTTTAAGTTCAAACTCTTAAATAGCCGATAGAGGCTTTTGCAAATTTACATTTTTTGTTTCTATAAAGAACAATCGTTATGCTTTTCATCTTAATAACGAACCCAGGTAAACTATTGTGTTTGCTTCAACTACTGCACACAAGAATTAACAAGAACTTATTCTGCTATATTGCACACAAACGAACTTTTGAATTCAAATGTAATTACTAACGAAGGTTCTAGAATTTGCTAGTTAAAAAAGGCTTATGTTTATGCTAGAGCTTTATAAAGCCTTTTTGAGTTGAGTACAAAAGGGGAGTGAATTACTTAATATCTGATTTTAGACAAAAAGTTTAGATGTAAAGTTATTGTTTACAGAGATCGCCACGTATCAACTAGCGATTTAGTAGGTTCGCTATTACGAATTCTGCTAAGATTAGTGTTGACAATAATTTTTTTAGTAAACAGCACAACAATTTCTTTTAACCGTAATTTCGATCTTAGAAAATAGATGTTTCTAAAGCGTAAAAACGTAACGCAATGAATGAGTTTAATCAAGCAAAAAACTCTACTGATTTAACTGGTATGAGCCCAACAGTTAAGGTGAATTATAAAACAAATTTAAGCGAATTTAGTTTTTTGGTAAATAATTTTTAAGGAGCTATGTCAGCTAGTATTTACTATAGTTAAAGTTTTGCTGTATATAACACTATGCCCTAAAAGGAATTGAAATATTTATGTGACCAATTATACTTATCTTGGCAACTTTGCCCTCGTGACTGGAAATTTTTAGAAATGACTGACCTTTAAATAATTGGGTCTTAGCTACCGGAGGAGACTGCTGCTACCTAGCCTGTATATTGTGTTGATGATGCTTCATTTAAGATCACAGACTCCTAGATCTATAAGGATTCTGTCGGTGCCCAGTAAATGGTTGCGGCCGTTCGGGGAGTATCAAAAAGCTATGCAACCAATGGTGTAGCAGATAGTGCTTAACCTATAGAAAACTAGGTGGCACTACAGCCACACATGGAACCTGGGTGACCGAATTGACATAGCAGTTGGAGTATGACAAAGATGTGTAATGTCACCACTGCTATGTAATACAGTGCTTGATTTTGTGAAGGAAAATGTCACCAGTGCAACGAACAAAATAGCATGGGGCTTACAAAGCCTTCTGGGAGACTCGGTTTACGCCAAGTATACCAATATGACAAAAAGAATCTGCAGCAAAAGTCGTGCTAAATATCAACTTCGCTAAATCTAGTAAGTCGATGACAGGAAATGCAAATCATAGCTGATCGGTAGTTTCCCAATCATCCACATTAGAGTGAGTATTTTATAAGAAATAAATAATTTTTTTGTAATTTCAAATTCCTATTACAGCACATATCCTTTATCAATTTATAAAATTTATATAAACTACATGTAAAATCCTTCATATCCTGAAATTAATTACTCTGCATTAATTTTAATATCCTTTTCAAACGTTTGGTCATGTTAATTAAATTTATAACCAATTTTCCTCATTTAACATTCAAAAAATCTTAACCTGTTGATATAAAAACCAATACTTGATATAACGATAACCATTAACATAATTAGAATATCCATAAAATTTGATTTACCCCTAGAAATGTAGTATAATAATTTGAAATTCAAATAAAACCCATAAAAAAAAATCAAATAAAATATTTTAGAAAATAATTCAACCCCAAAAATTCTCTATCCAACCATCCTTGTATCTTTTTGAAGAAATTTCTTTACGTGAAATTATGGAAAATATTTGGTTGTGCTAACCCACTAATCGAACGCAAAGCGACCCCTTAACGAAAGAACTATCTAACCTTTTAATCATATTAGATTTTTCTTTTGTGTGGTTGGAGGCAAAAAATGTCTTTACCCCAACTCACTAGCCCTCATAGGAAATAAATGAAGTCAATTTGTATTGTTAATATTCTTATTATTGTTGCTGGCTTTGTCTTTTTTGTTATACTTTTGGGTCATTTTATATATTTCGACCAATAAGAGTGAGTTGAGTGTCTGTGTATGTGTGTGTGTAAATATGTGTGACTTTTGTCTATTGTTTGTTATATTAAGGAAATCCAATGAGTCAAATTGGGCTATGCGATAACCCCAAAATTATTTGGCCACATACTCATGCTGTTTTAGTTTTTTTTATTTTTTTTTTTACTTTTTATAGCAAAATACCAACCAAAAATGATTTTAATTAATTAGGCTTTTATGAGGCATACAACACAGATATTGAATGTCCATATAACACATTGAAGCATTGAAGTATGAACGTATAATACATACGAATGGACATAATGAAACATGAAGATAGGATATATTAGCCTGAGTATACTAAAGGGTCCGCCATCTAACGTTTTTTTTTTTCATCTAGTGCTTATTTCGTGAATGGTAACACTTAGCACATGTCTGTAACTTGTTTTATCCTTCCGCTGAACGAATATGGTTGTGTATACGCATGAACTTCGTTTCGCTAAGATGCCGATTTTGCCAAAAAAATCATCTTTTTAGATGAAGCTCATTTTGATCTTGGCGGGTATGTAAACAAGCAAAATTGTCGCATTTGGGGCACAGAAAACCCGCACGCATACATTGAAAAGCCGATACACCCAAGACGAGTCACTGTTTGGTGCGTATTTTGGTCCAGAGGCATAAGTGGGCCATTTTTCTTCGAAAATAAGCAAGGAGTGGCCGTTACAGTCAATGGCGATCGTTATCGGGCCATGTTGAACGAATTTTTGTTCACAAAAATAGATCGCCATGTTGAACGAATTTTTGTTCACAAAAATAGAAGAGGAGAATATTAGCAACATTTGGTTTCAACGGGACGGCGCTACGTGCCACACAGCCGAAGCTACACTCGATGTTTTGCACCCTGTTTTTGAAGATCGCATTATCAGCCGCAGAGCTGATATCATTTGACCACCTCGGAGCTGCGATTTCACACCGTTGTACTATTATTTGTGGGGCGCCGTCAAAGATAACTGTTACGCCAACAAGCCAGAGACAATTGACGCTTTAAAGGACAATATTCGTGAAGCCATTGGTGAAATACAGCTGCACACAATCGATAGTGTGCTTACAAATTGGACCGATCGTGTAGTCTACGCCATGGCCAGCCGACGCAGCCATTTGAATGAAATTATTTTCCATTATTAACCGGAAGGATTGTACTTTCAAATAAAAAAAGAAATTTGAGAAAATATTCAGTAGTTTTTTTCAAAAAACAAAAAAATATATATTTGGCGTACCCTTTATATGTAGAGAATGTTTTCGCTATATTTATTAACGTTTTATGTAGGAAATTAATGCCAAAAACTAAATTTCAGCATTATTCATACACATAAGTGTACATTTGTTTGTGAGCATTTGATACATAACTTATCCAAAGCTCATATTATAAGACTCTGAAGAATGTATTAAATTGCGCTCTTCTTTTAAAAACCCCAAAAACAATTTTCTTTTATTTTTATGAAAATCTTTTAAGTACCATTTCATCATCATCAAAAACGCTTTAGAATGATAATGTAATCATGTCGATGACCCAATAAACCAAATGACCAAAAGATATTTAATTTATAGACTTTCATAAAAGACGACAAACGAATGGAAAAACTAATAAAATAAAATTAAATTAATATGACAGTGTCTAACCAAAAATGAGCATCGCCCTTTAGAATTTTCATAAAATTTTTTATTTTTCCACGAAATTTTTTGTATCAGCTCAGTAATGAATGTCTGACTTAATTTGATTAGATTTTTTGTTTTTATTTTCAAATTTGTTATTTCGATGTAAACAAAATTATTTAGGAGATAAAATCACATAATGACAAGCTATGCGAATATAAAAAAGCGAAGTCTTAAACAAAAAATAATAATTATAAGTCGGCCTACTTCTGCTTGTATTGCACGATGGATATGTCAGTAGGGCAATTAATATGAAATCTGGCATTAGGCTAAGCTGTGTTCTCTCTCCATTTCTTGTCGCGTGCTATGGGAAGAGGAATTACAAAGGGACTCAAAAGACGACTAGAAGATACAGACTTCCATAGCATAGGCAAGGCAACATGCAAATAAAGTAGTCCTTAGAATACGCCGGTATTTTTCCATCTTGCTGGAAGGTTGCTAATGTAGCGGCAATCCCCAAAAAGGGCGAGGCTAGTAACCCTGAGAACTACCGTCCAATAGCAGTTTGTTCCGCACTCTCCAAGGTTATGGAGAGTATGATTAATCACCACCTTGTGGGATATCTGGAGTCCAAGAATTTACTTAGCGATCGTCAGTACGGTTTCCGAAAGGGCCGTTCTACTGGTGACCTGCTGGCGTTGCTCTCAGAGAAGTGGAACAAGTCCATTCATGTTTGTGGCTCTGGATATCTCAAAGGCGTTTGATAGAGTTTGGCACAAGGCTCTCATTTCGAAACTTAATGCTTTTGGTGTCGGTAGTCACTTTTCTCGATTTATATCGAGTTTTCTCAGAGATCGCTCTATAGGAGTGGTTATAGGGGTAAACTCAGGGGTACCACAATGCTCTGTTCTTTCTCTTACTCTTTTTCTAATATTTCTTAACGACTTTCTTCTTCTCACTTCTAATCCTATCTACTCTTTTGCGGATGATAGCAACATTCGTCACTCATATTCTTTTGATCGTAGACCTAGCCTTTTGGAGGTTGGAGCAAGAAGGATGAATATGAACGTCACACTCACAAGTGACCTGGTGAAAGTCTCTGAGTGGGGTAATGCACGTAAGACTCAATGTTGTTTTTTAACACACAGACGTGGTGGTGTGCTGTCATCTGTGTCAATGGGCAATGTGGATATTGAGGAATCAGATGCTCTTGATGTTCTGGCCATGAGAATTCACTGTGATGTTCGTTGGAATGATCACATATTTCAAGTGTTGGAAGAAGCATTCAAGTGCCTTGGTTTTTTGAGACGATGAAAGAAATACTCACTCCAACTGATCTCCTTAATATTTACAAGACCTATATTCGACCCAAAATAGAATGCAATTCTCATGTATGGGCCGGTGCTTAAAAGTCAGGAGAGGGCGAAGATGCTCATCAATGACGGTAGGGTAGCCAACTCTATCGATTCATTGGAGCACCGTCGCAATGTGGCGTGTGTTTCATTGTTCTATCGGTACTATAACGGAATTAAGAAATTAATTACTAAAAATCATATATTCTTACGTAGTATTCGTATTTCTCGTAGAGCGCATCCCTTTGTAGTTGATTGTCCAGTAAATCACACAAAGCATAATAGGGAGAATTCGTTCTTTGGTCGCACTGTTCGGTTGTGCAATAATCTTCCAGCGAAAGTATTTCCTGCCACTTACGACATAAGTAAACTTAAATCTAACGTCCATAAACACTACTCCCTCTGTCCTCCTTCCAATAACCTATATTCCTAGTACCAGCATAATTCACTGCATGAGTAGGCTCATCTCCTGGGTGCTGGTCTTATATAAAAAAAAAATACTAAAAATGTTATCGGAATTAACATTTTAAACACTACTGCACTCTACATCGTAAACTCAGTGCTTGAAAATGGATACACTGTCTTTCTGTTACCTTGACAGAGAGGTGTGCTTCAAAATAATAAGGCCACCTTAATATTTGATCAATTCATTCAAACTATAAAATGTTATGTATGGTCACTTTATTCCAAAAAATTCTACGTTCAAATAAGTGAATAATAAGCCGGTTTTGCTCTTAGAGATGTACCGTTATAGTATGTTTATTTAAATTTAAGTAAATAAGTACCAAATTCAATGCGCCAAAATGATAAGGTTAGTGATTAATAAGTATTTAAACTTATCAGAAGGTATCACAATTGTTATTGTGAAACCTTTGTCACCTTATGAACAAGGACAAATTGTGGTACTTCGTGAACAGGGATTGAGTATGCGTGAAATGACGAAACAACTGGGACGATCTCTGTGTGTTGGCAAAATTTTCTCAAAAACAGAGAAAATTATGCAAAATTAAGAAGCACGGGTCGTCCAAAGGTCCTGACTGCCCGTGAAATTCGGCTAATCTCACGAAAGGCCTCGAATTCCATGAAAAGTACGGTAACAATAAAAGAGGAACTGAAATTGCAAGCTTCAAAAAGCACAACTCTAAGAGCTATCAACGCATAGCTAAACCTTATTCGAGCAAAATTAAAAAAATATTCCCTGTCTGACTAAGCAGCATAAAATCAAGCGTAAGCAGTTTGCGAAAAACAACATGACAACTAATTGGCATCAGGTAAACATTTTTTTTTAAAAAGGTTACGAGATATTCCATACATTTTTGTGTTTGTAGTAATATTTTCTGATGAGAAAAAATTTAACCTGGATGGACCAGATGGTTTCAATTGTTATTGGCAAGATTTAAGGAAGGAGCCCTTGTTTCTTTCCAAACGGAATTTCGGCGGTGGCAGTTTGATGGTTTGGGCTGGCTTATGGAATCGCCATCACATTCTCCTGATATCAACGTTATAGAGAATTTGTGACATATCCCAAAAATAAATTAAAATTTCGGTCGATATCTAACAATACTGAGTTACAAATTGTTCTTAAGGAGGATTGGGAACGATTTAGCCCTTCCTATTGCAAAAAGTTAGAGGAACCTGTTGAAAAGAGGCTAGAGGCTATTCTCAGGAATAAGGGACTAGACATAGAAAACCAAATTAAAAACAACGCTGACTTAAACTTAGAAATTTTGAAGTGTCCGATTATTAATTTCATCTTTTTTCTCTCTAATTATGAATTTTTTGTTGTTGATTTTTGTATATAGATTTGTTCCATCCATTGTAAACCTATTTCTAATCAGTCCCATTTTTTTTTTTTTTTAATTTGGCATAAACATTTTTTTTTATTTTTTGGAAAAAAAGCCACTGTATCTCATAAATTTAGAGCAATTCTAGCGTACTAATTTGAAATTCATGTATGTAAACTGGTGGTGTTTTCTTTTCTGCAAAAAACTATCGCCCTGTTAAAAGCTGCATTAAAAAATGGCTGACCAACCCTGTAATAATGTAAATTTTTTATTTGAGAAAATCATACCACAAATATTAAAAAGGGGAATGCCCTGTGTTAAAATAAATTCACATTTTTTCTTCTTTTTCTACAAAAAAATAAATAAATAAATAAATAAATTAATAAATAAAATAAAAATCAATTTCAAAACGCAGTTGGTACCCGGGTAACTTGTCGGTCACATAATGGTTAATGAGTGCTATTGCATTAACATCATCCAAGTTATAAAACTTGATCAGTATTGTTGTAATTTTTTGATATCTTAAAAAGTATAAATATAAAACGACTCCCATTCTATGCAATTTTTTGCAAATTTTACTGTCCACGAACGTGTTAACTCAATTCTAGCTCAATTAAAAATTGAAAATAATTTTTATTTATTCAAACGGAAAATTATAAGGTACGTTAGAAATATATGTTTAAGGTTTTATACAACTTGTAAAAATTATATTTAATTATAATTGTTATCTTGTTGAGCAAATTTTGCTAAATAAACAAATAAAACAATAAATATCCACTGCTTTATTTAAGTTCTCATCGTATGTTTTCGGAATAATATTTTTTTTATAAATTAATTTCTAATGACTGTGCATTTATTATCATATCATACAATATTATGAAAAATAACAATTAATTACGTTTAGCTTTTGCTTTACCGGAACGATGTCTATCATTACTAAATCCACAAATTATATTAATTAAGAAACGTAAGATAAGCATGAATATTCCCAAAATTAGTATGAAACCAGTAATCAGAATGAAATAAACATCAATATTATAAAATTGCCAGTAATTTAATGACATACCGGCATTACGCAAATGACTAGCGCCCTCATGCCTTAAAACATATTCAATCCAATAGACGGCCTTCTCTAAAGGTGTTTGAGGTTGATCCCTATAACGTCTGGACAACTGGTGTACTCTTTTCGTATAAGAATCGTTAGTCAAAAGTTCCATTATTGTGGCCTTGAATGTTGCTTTAGTAATCTCATCCAGTTTTAGAGACAAAGCGTAACCTTCCTTTACAGCCAGTTTAACATTCATGGGCTGATCACCCAGTACTGGTATGCCCAAAATGGGTTTGCCATGAAATATAGTTTCGGTAGTACTCAAAAAACCACCGTGTGAGATGAAAAGCTTAACGTTGGGATGAGCCAATATGGAAGGTTGAGGATACCAGGGTTTAATGAAAACATTATCCGGCTTATTGGCCAAAGAATCATCTTCAAATTTCCATAAAACTTTTAATTTTAGTTCACGAAAAGTATCCAAGAATATGTTTAAGGTCTCTTTGGGTATATCTTTGCTTTTAAGATTGGAACCCATAGAGAAATATATGGCACCTTCTGTGGCGTTATCCAGAAACCGCTGCATATCTTGAGGCAAAGGATCCGGCTTTTGTTTTATATGCAAACCACCGACTTCAATCATATTCGGTACGTAGGTACGGGGATAACTCAGGGAAAAATGTTGATTTATTAACACCAATGAGAAATTTTTTTGGGCTTCTCTCAAAGATACTTTCGCGGAAGGAAAGTATTTGTTATATATCTTCTCTTGCTTGGGTAGCATAACTAGGTGGTAGTGTAAATCATCCAAAAAATTTGTGAGCACATTAGTGAGCCTTTCCTTAAGACTCATTCGATTATCGTAAGGTAAAGATATATGGGGTATATATGAGGCAGGAGAGATATTGCCAACTAAAACATCCACAAAGTTAATGGTACCAAACGTAGAGACACCCACCATGGGTGCATTAAAATGCTGGCCTAAACCATAGAAAGCTTCTGTCATAAAGGCTTCTATTATGATTAAATCGAATTTTTCATTTTTCATTAAGGACTGAAATTGTGGTTTTTCTAAGACATTAGTAACCATTTGACAGCCAATTTCACCATATACACGCCATTCAGCATAATAACTTTTCTCTTCTATCTTGCCAACCGCTTTAAGCATTAAGCCTAAAAATTAAGAGTGATTTTAATTAAAAAGAAATCCGTCGTTGTTAAAAACACAATTTACCCTCAAACAACTTGGCATTTTCCATAACTGCTATGTCTCTGAAATTTTTCAGTGGCTTCTTTTGTGGAAACGTAGATATCGAGGTGATCTCATGACCACGTTCTGCTAAACCTTTTAACAAAGCCGAAGCCATTATATATTGTGATGGTCCCGGAAAGCCAAATATTGATAAAATTTTTGCTGTATTTACATTTGGCAATAAAAACGTTAATACTATAAAACACAGTTGAATAGTTTTGATAATTGAAAGCGATTTCATTGTTTTAACGCTAATCGTTAAAATTCGTTTGCTCTTTACAAGTGAGCTGTAGAAACTGAGAATACTTTTAAGAAAAACAATGATTTTAAATTACATTCAAGTGCAATTTAAAAAAGCGACTCTAATCAGTGAAATTTTTAAAAGTACCATTTTGTTAAAAAAAGTACGTATAAAATCAAAAATAAAGTACCAGTGTTAATTGTTTGTTTCTCACTAATATTTTGGAATATGTAAAATATTTGTAGGCTTAACCCATCCGGTGTTGCCCGGGAACCTATATAAATGTATGCCACCTATTTGTTCTTATAAATAAAATGCTAAGACCGCCAATGAAGTCACCCTCTAATATATTTATTAAGATGTACGCTAATCAATATTATTTATTATGGGTGATGCCACTCCCACTCTTTTTTGGAAATTGGTTTTTTAATTCAATTTGAACATAGATAACACGGTGCGACAAAAAAGAACGAAGTTGAAATACCTGAGACATGATACTATTCTTCTGATAGACGCTATCGAGTAGAACAAGGATCTGTTTTTACATTTTCGAAATACTTACAAAATCCCGAATTACGGGTAAGAAACCCGTTTTTCGGACTTCTATGCACTTATACTTATAAGCTAATAACTTTGATCAATATTAACCGATTTTAAATTTTTTTGGGATTTGGTAAGGAGAGTATCAGACCTTTTTAATAATATATAAACATATGTCGTTGAAGTAGTCTTTTAGAGAGCGGACATATTTTCCACCCAATTTTTTCCACATTTCTCAAATTTAGATGCGCTTTCCACACTATTTTATATAGGAACTGCCTATTTATCAATAAACTAAGGAATTTCATTAAGTTATGAATAAAATTAGATATAAAGTTTGAAAATCCGTTATAAATTTAAGAAATTAACATCAGTTTGCTAAAAATTTTATGATTTTTTCATACGCTGCTTTACTAAAAAGCCTACTAACGCCGTCAATTTCCAAAGGATTTCTAAACCTTGAGTTTTTTTTTATTCCAAACTAAATATCCGTTTTCAGTTAATTCATAAATAGTACGGTTCCCACATAAAATAATGCGCAAAAACCCTTCTTTTTTGTTTGGTTGGTAAAAAGAATTTTAAATGTCTTTCAAGCCAAGAACTTCACCCGCGCGATAAAATTTTAAAAACTTTTTCCAAGAGTTTTTAAACAGTTGTATCACTATAGAAACACCTGTTGTTCCTAAATAGCTGGCCACCAGTGTATATATCATTTTAAAGGTCTATTTCTCTTCATTCCAAATTCAAAAAAAAGTTTAAAATCGTATAATATTCAGTTAAGTTATTAGCTTATAAATGTATAGAGATTCGAAAAACCGGTTTTTTACTCGTAGTTCAAGATTTTAGAGGTGTTTCAAAAATTTCAACAAAAAGATCCTTGTTCTACTCGATAGCGCCCATCCGAAAAATAGTATATCTTGCCAGGATTTTTTTTGTAATAGAAGACTATATTTTTAATAGTTCCCAAGATATGTAATGCCCACTTGCCCAATTCCGGCTACTTTTGATTTATGACTGGTAGTAACTATGAAGTCATTTAGAACGACTTCAGAAATTTCCAATCTAAGGGTTTTCAAGATATAAGAAAATCAGTATTTAATTTGTATGATAGATACCATGCCCACTTGTCCCATTTTGCCCATTTTATAACTGATGACTTAGATCAACTACTCAGTTATTTACAACAAATTGAGAATTTGTATTGACTACGAAAAATAATAAAAAAATAAATAAAAAAACTCAAATTATTTACACGATAAGGAAGTCTTATCGATATAAAGGGTCCGCCATTTAACGTTTTTTTCAACTAGTGCTTATTATTTATTTAGACAGATAAATAGTTTTTTCCTTTCACTAAAAGAATATGGTTGTTTATACGCTTGAACAACGCTGGGAATCTGGGCCTGCGATCGGCTTACAGAAGATGCAGATTTTGAAAAAAAAAATCATCTTTTCAGATGAAGCTCATTTGATCTTGGCGGGTATGTAAACAAGCAAAATTGTCGCATTTGGAGCACAGAAAACCCACACGCATACATTGAAAAGCCGATACACCCAAGACGAGTCACTGTTTGGTACGGATTTTGGTCCAGAGGCATAATTAGGCCATTTACTTCGAAAATGAGCAAGGAGTGGCCGTTACAGTCAATGGCGATCGTTATCAGGCCATGTTGAACGAATTTTTGTTCACAAAAATTGAAGAAGAGGATATTAGCAACATTTGGTTTCAACAGGACGGCGCTATATGCCACGCAGCCGAAGCTACACTCGCTGTTTAGCACCCTGTTTTTGAAGATCGCATTTTCAGTCGCAGAGCTGATGTCATTTGGCCACCTCGGAGCTGCGATTTGACACCGTTGGACTATTATTTGTGGGGTGCCGTCAAAGATAAGTGTTACGCCAACAAGCCAGAGACAATTGACGCGTTAAAGGACAGTACTCGTGAAGCCATTGGTGAAATACAGCTGCACACAATCGATAATGTGCTTCAAAATTGGACCGATCGTGTAGGTTACTGCATGGCCAGCCGAGGCAGCCATTTGCATGAAATTATTTTCCATTATTAACCGGAGGGATTGTACTTTCAAATAGAAAAAGAAATTTGAGAAAATATTCAGTAGTTTTTTTATAGCATTTTCCAAAAAAAAATAATAAAAAATTTATTTGGCGGACCCTTTATTGCCGCTAACTTGATTTGAATTACAATTTTCTTTACATTAGATTTTTTTTGTTGTTTTTTTTTAATTATAAAATCAATTAGTTTTCTTTACTTCCTAAACACCAATGGATTATTATTATGGATCACTGTAAAGATATATTTTATAAATGTTATAAATACGAAATTTTCAATTATAATTTGTTATTGTCATTTAAATCGCTTTAGTATCACGACGTCTAAGAACCAACAAAGAATATAAACTCAAATTAATCTAATTTTTTAATTTGTTATAGAGTAACGCTTGAGATGTAAAGAACAAAACGAAAGCACCTATTACTATTGTGCTCGGTTAGACTACTGCACAAAAGACACAATAACAACAAATAAATTTTATATATGCCATACATATTATACACACATTCATGCAGTACTGTACTTAAATCACCGTAAGGCAAACCGATGTGAATACATTTGCAATTGTGGTAGTAATTTAAGAGTCACTCAAGTCACTTTGCACTGTATTTTTCCACTTGTTTTCTCTTTACTTCTCTTTGTTTATTTTTTGCCAATGCGTGCGACTACGTACGTGTGAAAATAAAAGAGTGGAGCAGCTCTTTGCCTAAATCTGATTTAAATGCAGTTAATAAAAAAGGTTTTAATTGCGCCAAATGAAAAACTCATTCTTTAATTAAGGCAGGCATTCAAAAGCTTTTTTGAGTTGACTATAAAGAAAAAGCGAAACCAAGTTAGAACGAAAAACAAATCTCTGTTAAGATCAGTGTTGACAATAAAATATTAGTCAACAGTGTATTTGCAATTTTGAATCCAGAAAGGGTTTTAAAGGATAAAAAAGCATTCGATGAGTTTGTAGAGAAAAATCTTGTCTTGTGATCGCATAAACAAAATATTATTATTTAGTATGGATGGTCAGACCATATCATTTATCAGACCATATTTTTTTCGAAATGAAGTAGAAGCTGCAGTTACAACAAACAGTGTATATTATGGTTCCTAGTTTTTCAATTCTACAACTTTTTCTCATTCTATCAAAACAGGTGTTTTGAATAGGAATACAATACCTTTTATGAAACAATAAAATAATTAAAAAGTCATATTTGTGTCAATGTTTTATTATGAACTGTAGTTTTCAGCAACACTTAAGTAATATGAGGCCAACATAATACAATATAAGCAGCATTTCTTAAAAAAAAAATAATTAAAAATTGGACTGACGGAATGGACTTGCTATGTAGCTGCTTAAAGCATTCATTTTAAACATAAATGTACTAATTTTTAGCTGACCCGGTAAACTTTGTTCTGCCATATAAATTATTTCGCATTCAATAAAGCGTTCAGCTCGCTGACGATGCATGTAGCAAAAGGCGAATTAAGATTATTGTAGCTGCAACGTGCATCAGCGCGATTGGCGAGTGTGCTTTCGGAGTCCTCACCGCACTTAAAGTAAATTTGTAAAAATTGATGTGGTTCGTTTGGTATTGGCAGCAATGAACCCACTGGTGAGAAACTTGGCCTTTGATTTTGAATGTTAAATTAAATTGTTGACCATTTGCAGCATTCTTTTTAACTATTTCTGTTGCTCCGAACGATGTCATTTGGAAACATGAACTGAATTTGTAAATTGATTTTAAAAACAGGTTAGAATCTGGATCCGTATCGATAAGTAAGCCGTTCGATGGTTCAGGCGGTGTTTCAATTTGTGGTTGCACTTTTTCTGACACTTCCCGGCTGGCTCATTTTTAAATTTAAAGGCATTACAATACGGATTTTCCTTGTCCATAGCACCAATCTACACTTTCGAATTCACGTAATATTTAATATCGGGGTCATACTCGAATGTTAGACGACGGAATGAATTGGATATAAATGCTCTATGTAGTTGTTGTCATTTGCTCTGCGTGCGTTAACTAAGTATCGACGGGCTTTTCTTTGTTCTTATCGTCTTTATTGATTTCGTTCAGCTCGTACCTCTTGTGATTCACGCAATGGCGTCATGTTTACACACACATTTACATTATCTTGTTTGATTTGTTCGTCTATTCTTTGGGATCTTCTATTTCGTATGTCTGTAGATGCAGACGTTCGGGGGCCCAAATTAGACCCTTTGCGTGTTGCTGGCATTGTTCGCTGAAGAAAGCACACAAATAGATCAAATTGAAGTACTTAACAAACGGATGCTGATAATACTTGTTGTTGACGGGAGCTTATGACACGTGTTGAATACTGTTGTTGAGATCACTTAGTTAACTAAAGGTTAGAATTATCTTGAGCAAAATGGGAATAAATAATTATAGGACTTCAAATTAATTGTACATTAAAGAGTCAAACACATTGAACGCGGCTGCTACACGACTACATCTGTCAATTTTTTGTCACTTTGTAACCGATTGGGTTGATTTACAATAGACAGCAAAAAGTAGACTGGGCAAAAATCCTTTCAGTGAGATCATTCGTTGACTTGCTGGTTGTTGTCTAGACGTAGAAGTGACATGCGTTGTTGTGTGTTTGCGCGATTATGCATATTTGCGCGTATGCGTTAACGACAAACCAAAACGAAATTCTGAGAAATCTAGAACAAAGAAGCATGTTATTCTTCACTGGAGCAATAGCAATATATTGCGTGCCGCCAAACTTCCTACAAATGGAAGTAAAACGTCATTTTTTTGTTTAGTGGTTGCTTATATTATTCTGCACTTTCATACCAAATTTTAATACAACAGCTTGAGTAGTTTTCGAGTTATAGGTATTTCTTGAAGCGGGAGGGTGCGATTGTCGACATTGAGTCTAGGAACTTACCCACCAAATTTCATTCGCCCACGATTAGTATGTCCCTAAATATTTTTTAACGATTTACAACGCCCACTATTTGCTTAGTCGTATTAAAAATAATGTAATTTTTATTCGCACACCTACTGAATATACGCACAAAATTTCATAAGAATTGGTGAAGCCGTCTCAGAGGAGTTTAATTACAAACACTGTGACATGAGAATTTAAAATTAAGGCCTGGAATTTTTATAAAAAGACCCTATATAACAGATCCAGTTCTCAGTAGAAAGAAAATGAGACTTTATAAAACGTGCTCTTCTCTCTACTTGAGGAAACTTAGCTTGCTTTCGTTTTATACAAAGAAAATTGTGTATTAACAACATCCCTACTGAAAAACCCAGCGCTTGAAGAGGGATGTACTGTACTTCTGTGAAGATCATCAGGCGCTTCGGATACAAATACACAGGGCTAATTTAAATCTGGCAACTAGGCTTTTAGACAACTCAATTTTACTTGATGCACTTCACATATCTTAATCAATATTAAAATTGAAAGTGTTTATCGCATATGTGAAATCACTCTTCTATAATAATACATAAGTTCGAGCCTTCACTAACCGATGTCTCCAAAGAATTATGAAGATTTTCTGGCCGTTAACCATCTCTAACGGAAAGTTTTGGTAATGAACGTAAAGAATCGAAATAAGTAATAATCAAAGACGGAAGTTAAGGTGTATTGGTCACACGATGAGAAAACCAGACGGCAATATTACCTAAAACTGCCTTTGTGTGTAACTCCAAAGAAGCGGCGGGCATCCTGATTTTTCATAGTTTTTTAGCGCGGGACTTGATTTTGTACACGGATATACCACCTTGATCAAAAAGTTCCCGGAATTTATTCAGAATATTAAAAATACAAGTTCATTCATCTAAACCTATATTGTCCCCTTCAAAGTAATGATATTTTTTTGCATTTTTCGTCACAAAATTACGAATTCTGATGGCACTGTGCGACGGTGCGTTATCATGGTGCAAAATCCACAAGTTTTCTGCCCACAATTCTGGTCTCATTCGACGAATTGCTTCACGCAAACGTCACATAACGCACAAATAATACCCTTTGTTTACTGTCCGGCCTTCTGTCAAAAATTCATGATGCACTACATCTCTGTAATCCATGAAAACCATGAGCATTGCCTTCTTTTGACTTAAAATGACGTTGTTTTTTGATCTCGGCTCATTTGGTGAACGCCAACGTCTCGTCTCTAGTAATGATCCTTTTAATGTATGAAGGATCGGACTTAACCTCGCAAATAATGTCTTTTGTGAACTCAACGCGGTCTCTTTTTTGCATGAAATTAGGTATTTTACTACCAACTTTGCTGCCGCACGACGGAAACCCAAGTTATTAACCAAAATGTCTTGGACGGATCCATAAGCAATGTTCAAGTCCTCCACTATCTCTCTGGTGGTTAATTTGCGATTATTGACCAATATTTCTTTTACTTTATTAACGTTTCGTCGGTCTTCGATGTCGATGATCTGGCATTGCGTTCATCATCTTCGATTGACTCACGACGACATTTGAACCGCAGGTGACACTGGTAAACTTGCGTTTTCTTTAGAAAAATGTAGCCGAAATACTTTTCCAACATTTCCAACATTCGCGCACCATTAAATTCGTTTTTTACGCAAAATTTAATATAAGTTCGTTGTTACAAATTTAAATGCATTTCACATAGAGTTAGATGTACTCTTGGCTACATAGCTTTTGCTAATGTCAAGCTATGACGCTAAGATTTAGCGGGCATATCAACAACAGATGTACCAACTTAACGATTTTTTGATCAAGGTGGTAATCCAATTTTTTGAGATTCGTGTTCCCTCAATGTTTTCATTTAAATATCGAGTCACTTGATGTTCAATTGTCAATTTTTTTTATTAAAACACTTATAGCCAAGACCACGATATCGAAAGAAAATTCATTCGAACGTAAGGCACTTACTCATTTTCTTTCGAAACAGCGTCCCACTATCTTACGATTCGTGGTTCGAATGCCTTTTCGTTTCAAACGTTATACAAATAAATGACTTGATTGGCATAACTAAATACCACAAATAATCGTAAATATACAAAAAAAGCGGTTAAATGTAGAAATTGGACAATGAAAACTGTAACTGTGGTACCACTGGAACTTGACAGTAAAAAATGTAAACAAACTTAAGTACAGTGTAATAAATCCTTATTCCTACAACTATAAAAATTTATTGTCCTGAATTTCGTTATTATTTTAAATTGTGATTAAAACACCATATTTTCTTTGTTTTAATTAATGACTCCTATTTTTATTTCTAATGGCGTATTCAATACCGTTTTAATTTATTTATTTTATTTTACAATAGTTTTTGAAAATGTGTACGAATATAATTTTTCATACTCTAAATAAATTAATAAACAAATGAACAAAAAATAAAAATTTATGAAAAACATTTTGATTTCCTTTATGCAATGGTGGCTACAAATTGAAGCTCTTACAGGGACCAAATACCAAGCAACGAAGCCAGGTAATAAGAGAAAACAATCCAGAGCTCTCCAGTATGCAGTGGGTTGCAAATCAGCTATTTTTCGTTTCGAATGTGAACGAATGCTAAATATCGTAGGACAGGCTGTTATTTTACAGCAAATAAATCGGGTAAGAATTTTTTTTGTTATTAGTGTTGTAATTTGTGGGCCTATTTTAAAAGTTATGGCGTCTCGAAGTCCTTAAGTGGTTCAGTAACGGGATGCGTACAAAAAAAGCAACAAAAATGTTAAGAATTTATTGTTGGAATGTTTCCACTTACCAAACTTTTAAACAAAAATATACTAAAACTTATTAAATAAGTAATCTCAATAACATATTTATAAATTTTTAAATGTTTTATGCTAGAAATCATAAGTCTTTCAGACGTATCGTTATCTTTAACCTACAAAAGAATAACGTTATCTTTCTAGGGTTACTAATCATGTATATTATTAAAATGACAATTAACTGCGCTTAACTTTTATTTTAACAGAACGATCGCTATCATTACTAAATCCACAAATTATATTAATTAAGAAACGTAAGATAAGCAAGAACATTGTCAAAATTAGTAGGACACCAGTAATCAGAATGAAATAAACATCAATATTATAAAATTGCCAGTAATTTAATGACATACCGGCATTACGCAAATGACTAGCGCCCTCATGCCTTAAAACATATTCAATCCAATAGACGGCCTTCTCTAAAGGTGTCTGAGGTTGATCTCTAAAACGCCTTGACAACTGTTGTACTCTTTTAGTATAACGATCGTTTGTCAAGAGTTCCATTATCGTGGCTTTAAATGTTGCTTTAGTAATCTCATCCAGTTTTAAAGACAAAGCGTAACCTTCCTTTACGGCATTTTTAACATTGGCAGGTTGATCAGCCAGCACTGGCATGCCCAAAATGGGTTTGCCATGAAATATAGTTTCGGTAGTACTCAGGAAACCGCCATGTGAGATGAATAGTTTAACGTTGGGATGAGCCAATATGGAAGGTTGAGGATACCAGGGTTTAATGAAAACATTATCCGGCTTATTGGCCAAAGAATCATCTTCAAATTTCCATAAAACTTTTAATTTTAGTTCACGAAAAGTATCCAAAAATATGTTTAAAGTCTCTTTGGGTATATCTTTGCTTTTAAGATTGGAACCCATAGAAAAATATATGGCACCTTCTGTGGCATTATCCAGAAACCGCTGCATGTCCTGAGGCAAGGGATCAGGTTTTTGTTTTATATGCAAACCACCGACTTCAATCATGTTCGGTACATAGGTACGAGGATAACTCAGGGAAAAATGTTGATTTATTAACACCAATGAGAAATTTTTACGGGCTTCTCTCAAAGATATTTTCGCGGAAGGAAAGTATTTGTTATATATCTCCTCTTGCTTGGGTAGCATAACTAGGTTGTAGTGTAAATCATCCAAAAAATTTGTGAGCACATTAATAAGCCTTTCTTTAAGACTCATATGGTTATCATAAGGTAAAGATATATGAGGTATATATGAGGCAGGTGAGATATTGCCAACTAAAACATCCACAAAGTTAATGGTACCAAACGTGGAAACACCCACCATGGGTGCATTAAAATGCTGCCCCAAACCATATAAAGCTTCTGACATTAGAGCCTCTACTATGATTAAATCGAATTTTTCATTTTTCATTAAAGATTGAAATTGCGGATTTTCTAAGACATTAGTAACCATTTGTAGGCCAATTTCACCATATTCACGCCATTCGGCATAAAAACTTTTCTCTTCCTTCTGGCTTCCAGCTGCTTCAACCAATAAGCCTAAAAAAATGGACTTTAATTTAAAAAACTGATACTATTTTGGTAAAATAACAACTTACCCTCAAATAACTTGGAATTCTCCATTACCGCTAGATCTCTGAAATTTTTCAAGGGCTTCTTTTGTGGAAATGTAGATACCGAAGTGACTTCATGACCACGTTCTGCCAGAGCCTTTAGCAAAGCCGAACCCATTATATATTGTGATGGGCCCGGAAAGCCAAATATTGATAAAATTTTTGCTGAATTTACATTTTGTAATAACAACGTAAATGCTATAATACTCAATGGAATAGTTTTAATAATTGAAACAGATTTCATTATTCTGAGGCTGTTTGTTTAAAATCGTTTGTTCTTCACAAGTGAACAGCAGAAACTAAAAATATTTTTATCAACGTTCATTGTCGTTGATTACATTTAAGTGCAATTTAAAAAACAACTATAATCAGTGTAGCAGCTACATTTTCTAAAAGTACTATTTTGTTAAAAAAAAGTACCTATACAAACAAAATTCTTATGAAAATTGTAGGCGCATTAATTGTTTACTGCTAACGGGTAATAACTTAATCATTAAAAATATAGCTGCTCATCACTATGGGCAAAAGCTTTGCCAAATCATTGTGAGAAAAATATAAATAAAAACAAAATCTCAGTTTATTTACATGATAATGAAATTCTGGTTGATAAAATGTTATCGCTAGACACACTGCCCCTTACTTGATTAGGTTCGCAATTTTCTAAACACTTTAATCAATTTGTTATTTCTTTCTTGAGCAATTACTTTTATTACATGTTCAAACAGTAATTGTTTGCATTATATTAACACCTTAAAACTGGCTTTCCTTAACCAAATCTGTAGCCATTTGATCGATAACCGATTGTTGTTATTGTGGTGAAGATATTATTCCATTAGAGTAGCTTTTGGGTTTTATGAGTGAAAAACTGATCCAATTGCAATTTGCAGGCATTTACGGAACTGAAATTTACACTATTAAGAGAATTCTTTTTCAAATTATACTCTGAAGGTCAGGAATGCGTCAAAACTTTCTAGTCAAGCTCTCAGTTTCTGCCAGGTCATCAGATGGGTGTGGGCTGACGTTGTCATGATGGCACACAATAACTTTCTGTTGATCAGTTCCTTGCCTTTTTAATTAAATTGCTTGCTTCAATCTCGTTAACTGCTGACATAACTATCATAACCAAGGTAACCAGTTTTTTCTCATGCAACCAATCAAGTCGTATGTGAGATATTTATTCGTTTAATTAATTTGTACGAATTTGGGCATCAATTTGTTAGTGCATAGTTTTGCATATCTTGCTCATAACAGCATTTTTTGGCATTTTTTCGTATTTAAAGAGCATTTGGAGTGTTTTTTCTGCTCTAGAATATTTTTTCAGCGAAAAAGAAAATTTTTTTTTGATTCTCCTTAAATCAATCAAATGATCTTAAAAATTGTTATTCTTGAAATATGCCATTACGTCAGTAGACATTGACATTTTCAATATCTAAAAGTTAGCTCAGATTCAACAAGAAACACATACCAGTGAAAAATTGTGCTTTATCCTCAGAAATGAATGGCGATTTTTTTTAAAGAAATGTTGCACTTTATTGCCCTTTCTTTTATTTGTGTTCATTTAAAAAAAAATTTATACAAAGAAAGGGTAGTGTGTTAATCTCTGATTGCCTCTCTGTTACCCTTAAAAATCTTTGACATTTCTTGAGTTTTCACGACGTTTTATGGCAAAAACCAAAAAAAGTGCAACATTTTTTGTCAGAAAGGAAAACACCATAAGGTACAATCTTTAGTTTTTATTCTATTGTGTTGTTTCTTGTATTGTAAATTTTCTATATCATACTTTAAATATAATCAAAAAATATTGAGTTGTTGAATAAACCTTTTTTCCATTAACAAAGAATAAATTTTTTCCAGAGCATATTTTATATTTTTTAGATCATATTTTCGGACTTTTATTCCATATTTTATGGGCATGAAAAACTTTTTTAAGGGCGTATTTCTGGTTTCGCTGATAATAACTCTAAAAGTGTTTGTGAACTTATCATCATATACATATATTACAAGAATGTACACAGTCAAACTCTTGTGTTTGGTACAACTACTGCACAGAAGAAATAACCACAACTACTTGCATATCTGCCATATTACACATACACTCGTACTACTACTGTATTTAAATGCAGTTAATAAGGAAGATTTTAGAATGCGCTAAATATATGATATATAATATTTTTGATGATTTTTTCACCAAAATATGATTTGATGATTTTTTGTCTCAAATGATGATTTTTAATTTTTTTAAATTATGATAATTTATTTCAAGTAGTTTGTACAATATATATTATTTTTTCTAAAAAAAAACATAAAAAATCAAGCAAATTGCAGTTTTTTGCTTTTGTTTACTATGTATGTAACCTGTGTCTAATCTGCAAAAAAATTTATCATTCTTTCAGGACATAACAAAGTAATTTAATAAGCATTTTTGAAGAAATTTAATTGATAAAAATGAAAGTCGTATTTTTATAAAGTTCGATACAATAAAAAAAAACATAAATAGGTACTTATACTATTTAATTATTTTCAACAAAATTTTTTTATTTGAAAACGAAGAAACTTTGATTTTATTTTATAAATTTTGTTAAAAAAGAGCTTTTTTGTCTTGACCTTTCAAAAAATATAAATAAAAATATATCTTCTTTGACAGGATTTATATAAAGCTTTTCCCCACTTAATAGATATGAAAGATATTCAGGGTTTAGATTGAGAGCTTAGAGAACATCGCCTTGTCAACTCTAGATAATCGTAATTGTGCAGAATGTTGTTAAAAAATCACAAAAACGAATGAAGCTGGTGATAGTGATTTTATTTAGCGTAAAAAAAAGATTCGTAATATGTGCAAATTCCAAAAATGCTCAGAGGTGTCGCCATTTCAACATGAATAGACTAACCAACGAATAACGCTTGCAAATCCTTAAATTTTATTATCAAAATTCTTGCTATGTAAGAAATGTGTTTTTGGCTCAATGGGTGCGTCAACAAAGAGAATTGACGGATTTGGTGTGTAGAACAGGCAGCTACAATTCCAGCCCTGGGAGATAACATTACAACTGCAATGGGTGAGATACCGGATTAAATATTAGAAAACGTATGACAAAATTTGAGCTAACAGATGGACTTCCTACGAAGTTGCCGAGGGCAACTTTACTTAAATAATCTTTAAGTGAATAGCAAGCATTCACTTATCGCTCCGAATAAATATTTCATTCACTTTTGCAAATTTTCCGTTTCTTTTTTCAATTTTCAAATTTGTTTGCATTAAAAAATTATGGTCTTTTTTTCGCCAAATGATAATTTCCTTTCCAAAGCTTCTGGCAACGCTGGCTAAATGAAAGAGCTTTATGTTTAAGTTAAAGCTTTAATATGCTATTTTAAGTTGAGTATAAAAAAGATGACGAGACAAAATCATTATTAAGATTGATTGATTGTTTGATATGAATGGTCAGCTAACTGCATTATCAGTTCATATTTCTATCGAAATTTCGTAGAAACTAATTGAATAAAAAATTAAATTAATAATTTTTTGGTTATTTTATATCAAAGTTTGATAGTTTTCATAAAGAGATGCTATACAATTGCCCGTTCTCAGTGGATTTCAAATGAGAGATCGAAAACACAATATCCTCCTCTATATCTGGATAAACTGAGGCATGTTTCTTCTGACAATTTTTGTAAAGACTATACTTTTGCTGATACATAAAGGCGATTTGAATAATTAACAGGTTAAGTAATGAATTCTCAAACACTTGTATAAAATAAAATATTTTAAATATTTTAAGAAATTAGACATACTTTTAAATTAAAACTCAGAATATTACTTAAAATTAGTTAAGAATATTAATTACGTTTCATTTTATTTTTATAATTTAAGTTTTTTGTTGTTTTGAATTTTTTCTTTTGATAGCAATGTTTGATCAAAAAACGTAATATCACTATTATTATAACCAACAACACCAACAATACACTGATCAAAATGGCATAAACATCAATATTATAAAATTGCCAGTAGCTTAAGTCTACACCAGCATTGCGCAGATGACTGGCTCCATCATGTCGCAGAACATACTCAATCCAATAGATGGCCTTCTTCAAGGGTGTCTGAGGTTGATCCCTATAACGTTTTGATAACTGCTGTACCTTTTTGGTATAACTATCGTTTGTCAGGAGTTCCCTTATCGCACCTTTGAATGATTCTTTAGTAATCTCATCCAGTTTCAAAGATAAAGCATAACCTTCCTTCACAGCATTTTTAACGTTCATTGGTTGATCCCCAAATACTGGTATGCCCAAAATTGGCTTACCATGAAATATGGTTTCCGTAGTGCTCAGGAAACCGCCATGTGAGATGAATAGCTTAACGTTAGGATGAGCCAATATAGAAGGTTGAGGATACCAGGGTTTGATGAAAACATTATCGGGCTTATTGGGCAGAGAATCGTCCTCAAATTTCCAGAGAACCTTTAATTTTAGCTCACGGAAAATATCCAAAAATACGTTTAAAGTTTCTGTGGGTATATCTTTACTTTTTATATTAGAACCCATAGAGAAATATATGGCGCCTTCAGTAGCATTATCCAAAAACTGTTGCATATCCTGAGGCAAAGGATCTGGCTTTTGTTTTATATGCAAACCACCTACTTCAATCATATTGGGCACATAAGGTCTCGGATAACTTAAAGTGAAGTGTTGATTTATTAAAACCAAAGAAAAGTTTGTAAGGGCCTCTTGAAATGATAGTTTTGAAGTGGGAAAATATTTATTAAATAGATTCTCTTGCTTAGGCAGTATGACATACTTGAAATGTAAATCGTCTATGATATTCGTGACGACATTGAAAAGTCGTTCTTTAAAGCTCATGAAGTTTGTAAAAGGTAATGACATGTGGGGTATGTAGGAAGTAGGTGATATATTACCCACTAGGAGATCCACAAAGTTAATAGTACCAAACGTGGAGACACCCACCATAGGAGCATTAAAATGTTGTCCTAAGCCATACAACCCTTCTCCCAGCAAAGCCTCTACTATGATTAAATCAAATTTCTCATTTTTCATTATATCTTTCACTTGGGGATTCTCCAAGACATTCGAAACCATTCGACAACCAACATCGGCATATAAACGCATTTCCTTAAAGAAACTTTTCTCCTCTACTTCACCAACTGCTTCAGTCATTAAATCTAAATAAAGTTGAATGTCAAAAAAACCATATATTTTTATTCTTAAAAAAAAATGTATAATTCACCTTCAAATAATTTGGAATTTTCCATAACAGCTATATCTCGAAAATTTTTAACTGGTGTTTTCTGTGGAAAAGTACTTATAGAGGTTACTTGATGACCTTTCTCGGCTAAACCCTTTAATAAAGCCGATGCCATGATGTATTGTGAAGGTCCGGGAAAACCAAACACCGAAAGAATTTTTGCGCCATTTGTTCGAGTCGCAAGAACTGCCAAGAGGGTAGAAATTATTATTAATTTAATATCAGCTGGACATTTCATTTTAAAGTATCTATTTATTGTCTGCCATGTGCCGTAGTAAAGTGTTTAATATAAACTAAGAATATTTCCTACTGCCAATAGTTCTTTAAATAAAATACTTTATATACTTTTGCTCTTATCTTAAAATCTACAAAAAAAAAGAGTTCTAATCTTGGCGGAATACAACTAATGCTTAGTGATAGTCTTTAGATTTTCAAATAAAAAGGTACTATTATACATATTTGAAAAAGTACGCAAAACAAATTAAAAATGACAATCCATAGGAGCGTGGTGCACATAAACCTGCTTTTTACTTACTTTATAACTCTGTTAACTTTATGGTTTAAAAATTACTTTAAGTTTCTTAGTTAAGGCCCAACAATAATATCCTGTTGCTTACTTAAGCTTCTGTCAAGAACTCAACGAAAATTCTGTCATATACTTAATCAACTTTTTGGTGGCTATAATGTACTTCTTGAATAGTTATGTTAGTGAGAACATGAAAATTGCAAGCTGAGAGTTGAGTTAAACAGGTAATTATCATTATTAGTATCTAGATGATGTAACTTTTTATTAAAAATCTAAAAACGTTACTATTTTGTGTAAAATTTAAGTATTAGCAGAAAAAATACTACAGTTTATAAAATCTGCATGCACCCGCTACGTACTTTCGTTCGTCGCTGTTTCAGTAACGAATAAACATAGGAGCATCCATTGCACAACGTGTTTTTTTTACTACCATTTTGCATATAACACACACACAACTATTTACGTTCGTACAGTGCGTTTAGGTTCGCTCAAAACTTAAAAAAAAAACTGAACGAAAATTGACGAAGAGCGTGTACTTGCACAGTCGTTTAAGCCAGCCTACGCATATTATGGTTGGGCCTTTAATGTAAAAAAAACAACTTAAAAATTATTTCATTCTTGTTTCATGCTTTTTGGACGAAATCAACTACAAATGTAGTTAACTACGCTTTTTTGTTTTTATTACTTGGATTTTTGATATTTTTTGATTTTTTCTTTGGGTATAAAATTTAAACCGTAAAACGTAAAACCAGTGTTATTATGGCCAACAACACCAACAATCCACTGATCTAAATGGCATAAACACCAATATTATAAAATTGCCAGTAGCTTAAGTCTACACCAGCATTGCGCAGATGACTGGTATAACGATCGTTTGTCAGGAGTTCCTTTATCGTAGCTTTAAACGATTCTTTAGTAATCTCATCCAGTCTCAAATATAAATCATAACCCTCCTTCACAGCATTTTTAACGTTCATAGGTTGATCGCCAAATACTGGTATTCCCAAAATGGGCTTACCATATAATATGGTTTTCGTGGTGCTCAGGAAACCGCCATGTGAGATAAATAGTTTAACGTTATGATGAGCCAATATAGAAGGTTGAGGATACCAGGGTTTGATGAACACATTATCGCGCTTATTAAGCAAAGAATTGTCCTCAAAATTTCCAGAGAAACTTTAGTTTTAGCTCACGGAAAGTATCCAAAAAAACATTTAAAGTTTCTGCGGGTATATCTTTACTTTTTATACTAGAGCCCATAGAGATTTATATGGCACCTTTTGTGGCATTATCCAGAAACTGCTGCATATCCTAAGGCACTGGATCTGGCATTTGTTGGATATGCAAACTACCCACTTCAATCATATTGGGCACATATGGCCTGGGATAACTTGGAGTGAAATATTGATTTATTAAAACCAAAGGAAAGCTTGTAAGCGCTTCTTAGAATAATGGTTTGGAATTGGGAAAATATTTACTAAATAGTTCCTCCTGCTTTGGCTGCAAGATACAATTGAGATGTAAATCGTCTATGATATTAGTAACGACGTTTAAAAGTCTTACTTTGAGGTTCATGATTTTGTATAAAGTAATGCCATATGGGGTATATAGGAAGTAGGTGAAATATTACCCACTAAAAGATCAACAAAGTTAATGGTATTGAACGTAGAGACACCCACCATAGGAGCATTGAAATGTTGACCTAAGCCATATAAAGCTTCTCCCAGCATGGCCTCTACCATGATTAAATCAAATTTCTCATTTTTCATTATCTCTTTCACTTGGGAATTCTCCAAGACATTGGAAACCATTTGACGACCAGTATCAGTAAATATACGCATTTTTTTAAAGGAAGTTTTCTCCTCAACCTCACCAACAGCTTTAGTCAATAAGGCTAGAAAGAGTATAGCAAAAATAAAATTAATAAATTAGTTATTTTATAGTGTTCATGCAATAACTTGAAGTCTTCCATAACAGCTATATCTCGAACATTTTTAACCGGTATCTTCTGCCTAAAAGTACTTATGGAGGTTACTTGATGACCCCTCTTCGCTAAACCCTTTAATAATGCCGATGCCATTATGTATTGTGAAGGATTTGTGGAGAATTTTTGCCACATTTGTCCGAGTCACAAAAGTGAAAATATTAATTTAATAATTGCTGGACATTTCACTTTAAAGCCTCTATTTATTATATGCTATGTGCCGTAGTACAGCGTTTATTATAAACTGAAGTATTTTCTACTGCCAATAGTTCTTTATATAAAATACTTTTTATACTAATGCTCTTATCCTAAAATCTGTAAAAGAAAAAATTATAACCTTGGCGGAATACAGCAAATGCTTCCACTGATGGTATTTGAGTTTATGAATGAAATAGTTCGCTTTCATTAGAAAAATACGTAAAGAGAAAACAATCAAACCTCGAAAGTCTGGAATTACATCTAAGAACCGGTATTTTAGAGTTTCATGCACTTATAAGCTAAGAGTTCAGCTAATTATTAACCGATTTTAGGTCTTTGTTTGGATTTGGAAAGCAGAACAAAATCTGAAATTTCCAACTAGGTATAGGTTTTCAATTAATTTAGAAATAGTACGGTTCCTATTGTATATAAATTAGTGCTCAAAAACGCATCTAAACTTGAAAAGTATTGAAGAACTGGGAGGAAAAATTTGTTTGTTTGAGAAATACACCCACAGTCTTCAAGGCTACTTCAGCGACATATATGTATATAATTAAAAAGTCTAATTTTCTTCTCTCTACATTCGAAAAGAGACTTATAATCGATTAATAATTAGCTAAGTTATTAGCTTATAAATTCATGGAGGTTTTGAAGGCGTTTCAAATATGTAAATATGTTCTCCTTGATAGCGCCGATCAGAAACGTAGTATAATTTCCCAGTTATTTCAACTCCGCTCTTTTTTGTCGTATCTTATAATAAAACCATATTCTAAAAATGCCTGATGTAATAGGCCATTGCACCTCCGTTATTCACTAATCACAGCTTTCCTTTCTAACTTCCTGTTTAATAATAAATGCTAAATCAGTTTCGCCACTCTTTTTATATTCAACTCAAAAGGATTTTAGTTTAGATTTAGCATAAACGTGAACCACCACTATGCAGAAAATTCTAGAACCCTCGTTATTAATTGCATTTGAAATTGATCTTTAGTTATATTACACATGGACATCTCTATTATCCGTTAACCGTAACTTTACTTCTGAACTTCTTTTATGGTACTGAGTGCTAAGTCAGTTTCAACATATTTTTTTACTCAAATCAAAAGAGCTTATTCACTTCTTCCATCTAACGAATTCTAGAGTCTTTGTTACAAATTGCATTTGAAGTTGGTCTTTACTTATCTTCTGGATGGGCACCCCTGTTATTTGTAACAGCAATTTTACTTCTCAACTTTTACTACTGAATGCTAAGAAAATTTCGGCATCCTTTTAAAAATCGTCTAAAAATATAAATTCTAACATAAATATGAACCTTCTTCAATCAGCGAATTCTAAAACCACGCGTCATGAATTACATTTGAATACATTAGTGTGTTCGTTTTTATGCGAATAATGGCCGACAAAATTGATGTTATATTTTGTGTGCAATAGTTAAACCACACACAATAGTTTCTCACTATTTATTGCTGTAACGTTACGCATATTTTTTCTTCTTTTCTTTTCCGTTATATTGCTTTTAGGCACCTTTCGATTATTAGCTATAGAGGTACCTGAAGTCCTTAAACTAATAAGCAAAACCATTTAGACGAGCTTAAGGCTAAAGACTTGAGAATCAGTTGCTCTTCAGTAACTGCAGTTTCAAAATAAATTTTAATTGACTTACAAACGATATCGATATACCTGTACAGCAGTTTTATTTTTAATTAAGCAAATGTTCCAAAAAAAGGACCATTTAATAGCCAATCATACAATGCGTCACTACAAAAGAGTTTTATTGTAAAAGTACCTCAAGTATTGATAAGAATAAAGTTTAACTAAAATTTGTTTGTATCATAAAAATTTAAAATCAAAAATTGTTTTTATGGCCTTTATCTATATAAAGCTTCCAAAGAAAATATTACCACACTTTTTAATGAAATTTCGCAATTTAATTTATTTTCTCTTTATTGGCATTCTTAGATAAAATTAATTGAACGACTTTACAAGCCGCATATATGAATAAAATAGTAACCAAAATAAAGGCAGCAATTAGAACACCCACAGTATCTATGCTATGTTTACGTATAAAGCTCATTTTCTGGGCAGGATTTTGTAAGTGCACAGCTCCTCTATGTCTTAAAACATATTCCGTCCAATAGATGGCCAAATCCAAGGGTTTTATAGGTTGATCGTGATATATATTGGATATTGCTTTGATATTGTTCGTGTATTTCAGATTTTTCATTACTTCGAATATACTCGCTTTAAATTCGTCATGAGACAGTTCAGCAAAATTTAAACCCAAAGCATAACCAGATTTTACGGCTTTGCGTACGTTCATTTGCTGATCGTAGAATACCGGTAAACCCAAAATGGGCTTGCCATGATAGATCGCTTCAGAAGTGCTAAGCAAACCGCCATGAGATATAAAAAGTTTAACACGAGGATGAGCCAAAATATCCGGTTGGGGAAACCATGGACTTATGAGAACATTATTTGGCTTGCCAGGTAATACAGGATTTTCAAATTTCCACATAAATCTATAGGGTAACGAAGCAAAGACCTCACAAATCATTTTTAATGTCTCAGGCGGAAAATCTTTTGATTTGACATTAGATCCCATAGAAAAATATATGATATCTTCTGTTGAATTATTTATAAAATCCAGCATTTCTTTGGGCAATGGTTTAGGCTTGTAATGTATCTGAAAACCACCTACTTCCACCATATTGGGTACATAAGGTCGTGGAAAACTTAAGCTAAAATGTTGATTTAAAAGCATTAAAGAAAAATTGGTGCGTAGTTCCCATATATCTTCTTTGATATGTGGCATGTATTTTTGTAAAACTTTTCGTTGTTCCGGCAAATGTACCAGACGTACATGCAGCAATTCCATAAAAATTAAAATCGCATTTCTTAAACGCTCTGTATAGGTCATATGTTCAATCAAACCAGCTGTCACTAGGGGCACATACGATAATGGCGACATATTACCCATTAACTCATCTATAATGGGATCAGTACCAAACGACGATAGACCAATCATGGGTGCATTAAAATGTCTACCGAAACTATACCAGGCATCACTATGTAATGCTTCTACGATTACGAGATCAAATTGTTCTTCTTTAAGTAGCTTCTGTACGTCAGGATGTTTTATAACAGTTTCGGCGACTTTCGAAAAGAAACCAACTATAAATATCATCTCATCCCATTTATTGCGTTCGATTTTAACATCGTTTATAATTTCTGAAATGAAATTTAAAAAAAAAAAAAAAAAATATTTTCAATTTTAATACATTTTCTAGGTAAAAGAGCACATTTAAAAGAGGAAATTAAGTTAAAAAAGCGAAATGTGTGACAAATTTTAGACGTTTATTAGGCAACATTGGGGGGTGGCATGGTGCAGTGGTTAGAGCGCACGCATAATAACGCAAACGATCCAGCTTCGAGCCAAAGCAGAGAACATGAACATGAACATTGTTTAATAAAGAGGCTGCAACTTCCCTTTAGACAACTTTATTTAAAAAAATAAAGAAGAAGTCCCCCTGATCTTTCCGCATACCTCTGGCGATGATAACAAACATCAGATGAATGATCAGGAAAACACACCATCGACTGGGAAAAAAAATACAATGCTAAAGTAAAGATCACCACCAATTAGCAAGGATCTTCACCACTACGAAAAATCATATGGAGGAAGCTACAGTGGAATAATCATCTAATTAGCTTGAGAGATCAAGCTGATTAAAGAAACTGAAACAAAGTAGTGGATGCTCTGTGGACAGCCAATACGCTCTCTAGAGGAGTGACGGAGAAAAAAAAAAAGAAATCAATCAACATTAAATCAAACTAAATTTACTCAAAGTTAGGCCAGCATTCCTCATATTTTTGGCATCATAAAGATTCGGCGCTAAAGGGGCTGCTAATTTTTTTTTAAAGCTTGGAAAAAATCAAGCCAATTTCAGATATCCTGTATTGATGTTATGCGTATTAGAGTGAGAGCGTTCTCCATCGATAGAAACTAATGATGGTCGATCTAAACAAGTTTAGCACTTTTAAGGGGAAAGGCACTACTTAACTACTCACTATTTTCTATATAATTTTTTAGTAAGTTTGCAACATATGGAGGAGCATTGTCGTAATAGAATACAAATTCTATTCGGTAGCGAAGATCTCAAATCTTTTTGCCCGATTTCAGTAGCTTATTACAGATGAGACACTTCCGTGCCGGTAATAACTTGTGGCGTTTAGGCAACAATTAGCGCATGCGAAAATTTCTTCTAATGTCTCTAGTCATCTAGACTCGTTCTGTACTTAAGTCTGTTAGTTGCCAAATGTCATATAAGTTATTAACAACACAAACTATGTACATATACATATATACTCATATGTCATCTTTTGTGAATCGAAAAAGATATATTTAATTAAGTTCCACTGCACGTTAATATTTCAATAATTAATTTATTATTTTTTTTATAATTGGCGAAATTTACATAAATATTAACTGATTGCATTTTACTTAATATTCTATGATAGGTCAGTGAAGTTAAAAACGAACTTTATTAGTTCTCTTTAGGATTGTCTAGCTAAAAATCGACTTTGAAAGTCAAATCAGCTTTCTAAGATTATACTTATCCTATCCTGCTAGCCAGTAAACTATTCTCGTTTATTAAACTTAAATTTGTCTGTTTCAAAGTGCCCACTGTGATGAAATGTTGCGGAATAATTAATTAATTGGACAAATGTGCAAATAGGGCTTCACTTAAGATATTTCTTACTTTCGGTTTTTATATCCAATCAATCCTTAGTTTAGCTTAGGTTATGAAGGTAAAAGCAGATTATAAATTACAATTAAATATATATGAAAATATTATAAACTACCCTTCACTTAAAGACCACCACATTCGGCCGTTGTGAGACCCTTCCAATTTTAACCAGAAAAATTTTATTCGAATATCATAACCCGATGCTCTCTTTGCCTACTTTTCCTCTTTTAGTCAATTATACTAATCAGTAATTTGAATTTATTACCTTAACATCTAGATTAAAAGCTCTGCAGTTTTAGGCAACGACAGACTGTATGCTCGAAAATCTCCAATTAATTCTTCTCCTCAAACAACCTACAAAAGTCAGGGGTATCGCTCTCCCACAGGAAGACTTCTGAATGTAAAGAACAAAGTCACATTATGATCTCTATGCCATCGTAAATGTTTTCCTACTTATCTAAAGGCTTAATTAAGTTCTTGATTCATGCTTTCTGGGGACCCTGGGTATCATGCAGTCAGTCCCACTCATCCATGACCCGCAGGAGGTCTCTTAATCAAAAATTTAGAAATTATCGACTAAAATTTTCAAAAATTAACTTAAGTAGCCTACGAATAAACTGCACTGAAACTGATTGAAATTGGTAATTTTTGGTTCCGCTTAAGCAAATAATCTTCGAATAATGGCTGCCTTGCAAATAATGTAACAGGGGCCCAATATAATGTGAATTGTGACTCACAACTTAGCTTCAAGTTTTTGGTCCAACTTATTTTGTTATTTATTTGTTTCAGTGCTTGAGAAATTTAACCATGGAGAGGTACACGACTGAGCAGCGCGTTAAGATTTACGAAAATGGGCGTTCAAATCAAAATATATTTCGTACATCTAGTGACCATTGCTGTTGTTAGCGATACAGAAGCGGATAACGGACTCCTTGTGGCCAGAAATTGGGAATAAGAACCTGGTCGACTTGTGGTTCCAACACGATGGTAGCACTTTAATGGTATCGTTGTTAATTGGCCGCCACAGTTATGGAATTTGACTCCGTTGGACTGCTTTCTATGGGGATATTTAAAAGAAAAAGTGCACGTCTATAAACCAAGAACAATTGAAGAACTAAAATATAATATAATTCGGTACATCAACTTCATTTAACCTCAGGTATGTCTCAAAGTCATTTAAAATATGAACTAATGGAAAGAGAAGCCGTGGCATTTTGCCGATGTTTTATTTCACACTTAATTCACATAGATCCCAATTAATTAAGAAATTATGTTTAATTAAGAAATTATGTTTTAAACCGAGTCTAAGCTTTTAGAAATCCATTTTAATATAATTTTATATTTCCGAAATAATTCGGTCTATCTTGCTGTGAAAAACAGTGCGACAAAAAAATTCCTGGCAAAACATACTACTTTTCTGATATGCGCTGTCGAGTAGAACAAGGATCTTATTTTCAAATTTTTGAAACACCTCCTAAATTCGAGTTACGAGTAAAAGTCAGGTTTCTCGAACCTTTAGGCTCTCATATGCTAATAACTTAGCTGAATATTACCTGATTTTAAGTTTCTTTTCTGAATTGGAAAGAAGAGAAGCAAACCTTTTTTCATGAGTTGCATTACGAAATAACTTTATAGCTCCAGTAATTTCCAACGGATTTCTATATCATAAGTATCATTTTATTCATAATATATATCATCAAAACTACGGTTTCTATATAAAATAGTTCGCAAAAACGCATCTAAACTTGAAAACTTTGGATGAACAATTTGTTTGCTTGAGCAACAGCGCCTATCAGAAAAGTGGTGTTATTTCCCAGGTATTTCAATTTCGTTCATTTTTGTCGCACTGTGTAATAAATCCATAATTTTAAATTCAACAACTCGATCTAACGAAATTTTGTAAAAAAATTTGGATGATGAATCCCCTGTTACTTCAATCCAACATATGTTGAATCAAAGAGCTTATCTATTGATATTTTTTATTTCTAAAAACACTCCCTCTAGAGGTTTAGTTGGAAAAACTTGTCTAGTTTTATTTCATGGACTAAAAATTGATTATATAATAAAGTAATTTAATAAATTACTAATTAATTAATAAAGTAATTTAATAAATTACTTTATATAGGGTCAGCCATCTGACGTTTTTTTTCAACTAGTGCTTATTACGTGAATGGTAACACTTAGCTCATGTCTGATTTGACAGATAATTAGTTTTATCCTTCCGCTGAACGAATATGGTTGTGTATACGCTTTTTCCGCTTCGCTAAGTGGGCCTGCGATCGACTTACAGATGATGCCGATTTTGCCAAAAAAAATCATCTTTTCAGATGAAGCCTATTTTGATCTTGGCGGGTATGTAAACAAGCAAGATTGCACAGAAAACCCGCACGCATACATTGAAGAGCCGATACACCCAAGACGAGTCATTGTTTGGTGCGGATTTTGGTCCAGAAGCATAATTGGCCATTTTTCTTCGAAAATGAGCAAGGAGTGGCCATTACAGTCAATGGCGATCGTTATCGGGCCATGTTGAACGATTTTTTGTTCACAAAAATTGAAGAGGAGGATATAGGCAACATTTGGTTTCAACAGGAGGGCGCTACGTGCCACACAGCCGAAGCTATACTCAATGTTTTGCGCCCTGTTTTCAAAAAAAAAAAAAAAAAAATAAAATTAATTGGCGGACCTTTTAGTAACGCTAGGAAGTATATATATATATAAAAAACTTGTTTTGTGAATTGCCATTTTTACCGTTCCAAAATTACCATCGTTTGGTCAAAATGAATATCCTGATAATGAACATTTCTAATCAATAACATTTATTTCCCTGTTACTGGACTGAATACTTATTATCCTTTATTCTTCTATTCTGAATATGTCTTCTATTTTGAATATGTCGCTACAAACGACAAGATGATACTTGTTGTGCTATTCGGCTTGCTCCAGTTTCATTCCAAATATACATACATACATACCATCTTATGAAATGATACAGTCTCCAACAACCGAAGCTAAACTTTGCCATAATATGTTTGACCAAATAACAATTCAATCTATAATGGACTTACACCAATTTCAATGTAATGTAAAACTTCTATTCTCCCAAATTAAAACATTTTATTTATTTCTATTAAAAACTGTGTTCACACAGGTCATACGAAGATCATAACAACTTTTTATCAATAATTACCATTATCTCAATTTTATCCAAAAGTGGACTTGCCCCACTTTTCAAATTAATGGCTCATATAAAACCATTCAAAACTTATGAGGAAATTTAAGAAAATAAATTAACCGAATGGTTCATATCTAACAGCAGGTTTAAAAACCATAGAAATATTGTCCATCACTCCCATAACAGTGGTCTACAGCAAGAAACGTCTTTAAATAAAAATATATGGAATATAATGGTCCTGATGCGCTGAATGCAAATCGGTTTTTAGTTTTTTTCCATCGGTCTCAAATTATTTTTTATGGGCGTGGTAAATATTTCGCACAAAATATGGTAGTCAAGTCAATAAATTTCATCATAACTTGAAAACAAATTGACCGATTTCGATGCAGGTACAACCAAGCGTTTAGGAGGAAAATTTCCTATAAATCACCGGAACATAATTTTTTTGAATTTCAACAGTTTCGGAGTTATTCACAACTTAGCTGCAACTTTTTTTTTCAAAAAGTCATAAAAAATTTTCAGAATGAAAATTCTGGATTTATTTTGCGATGATGCGGACTATTACGAAAACTGGCTTTGTAGACCAGTGTAATCATTTATAATTGCTAAGCCTTAAGCTTACAAATACAATAAAATTTCTAATGATTTCTACATACATAAATACTTTGTTTGGCTTTTTTAAAAAAACAAAGTTTTGGTTTTTTTTTTTTTAAATAAAGCAAATTCACTCCCACCTTCAATAATTTTTATTACTTACCTGCATAATTATCATGGACTTCCTTTACAATAATATCACGATAATTTGCCACTGGTTGTTTTTGTGGAAAAGCATTGATCACAGTCAACTCATGACCTCTGGCTGCTAAGGCTTTTAAATAGGGTTGCACTAAAATATATTGTGAAGGACCCGGGAATGCAAAGACAGCTAATATTTTGGCACTTTCAGTGATTTTAATGAAAATTAAAAATAAACCGTAAAATGCATAAAAAAGTTTTATTAAGGACGGAAGCATTTTATAAATTTTATTTTTATTTTATTTTATATTTTTAAAGGATTGTTCCAATGTAAATTTAATTTGCTGTGCTATTATCTATATTTTTAGGTTGTTCCCAAGTCGACTAGTTATTTATAACTGATCTAATATAAGACAAAGTTTATAAAGACAACAATTGTATTTAATTTGTTGCATTTGATTTCTGCGTTGTAACATGCACTTGCAATTTTACACATCATTTTTTAAATTATCTAATATTAAGGCTTAACCCTTTAAGAGGAGGTTAATAAACAAATTTTACAGCTCTCATTATAATAAAAATTTAATCAGTTTTATTCACTTATAAATAAAATGGAAATTTTTTGCTTTTTTATAGAAAAAATTTGCACGTGCTTTGTAGTAGACTTTTGCAAAGTCATTTCGTGTGCTCCCATTTGAATCAAACTTTTATTTGTTATAAAAACTGAATTATATATTTTACAAAACTAAATCAATATTTGGAAATTGCAAATATTTTTCAAACACGACTCTTTAAAACCCGACATTGCAGTTCAATTGCCACATGCTTTTACTTGCACAAACTTTTAAATATAAATTTGGCTTATATGGGTATTATTACCATATATAGACCGAATCTATGGTGTACTGCTTAGAATTGCTTGATTGACAATTGATAGCATATATTTTACATCTGGTGTTTGTTTTCAATAAATAGTATGGCACTTTGAAGATAAAATGTCGTTCATTTCTTCTCACTTAATCATTGAACGAATTAGTATATCGGTGACAGTGGTTCCTTGCTGTCGAATTTTGTGCAAACATAGCAAAATGACAGCTGATCAACATCGACTTCTTAACGGAACTTATCCTGAATATGTTCAATCGACTACGACGTATTAATGATTTTAACGCAGAAAACAAATACCGCACAGGTAAGAAAATAGAAAGCTTGATTGTTTTTAGACTCAAGAAGAACTTGCACAATTATCAGAAGCCACGTTGTTTGACAATTTAAAGTTATTCTTACTTTGCCGATACAATTACGCTATGTTGGGCCAGTTTTTTACAATAAATGCCAAAAATTTTAGAAAAACCATGTATTTCTTAGTTATACACTCAATAGTAACATTGACTTTAAATGTGTTTTAGTTAGAGCTGAATACAGACCAAGTTTGAAAAAAGTCATTACAGTGAAAGGTCAAGCGCAAAGGATTATTTATTCTATCTTGGTAGCGATTTTTTATTTGATATATAACGTTACGACTTCTAATTGTAATGCGTTGGTAGTCAGAATTTCGCCGTATTAACGTATCATACATATTGTAACGTTTTAACCTTTTAAAAACGTTTATTTATGAGTTCGTAGATTGCAGTTAAAATAAAATAAATCATGTGTTTGATTTTTAATTAATAATTCTTTATTTAACACAGATTTGTGTTTCACTGCCCGTAACTTTTTTACGAGCGATAACAGCTTCCAACTTATCTTTCTACCTCAAACCACATTAACTCTCTTTACTGACTTAGCTCCAACTAAACTAGTCTTTAAAACTTGTGTTCAAAGTAACACACTCAGCTCCCTAAGTTTACACCAGATTCAGGCAAAAAACTGCTCTTCTCTTTTATTTTCACACGTACGTATTCACACGCATAGGCAAAAAATAAACAAAGAGAAGTAAGGAGAAAACAAGTGGAAAAATTCAGTGCAAAATGGTCTGCGTGAGGGACTCTAAAATTACTCCAGCAATTGTAAAATGCATTAATATTAGTTTGCCTGACGCTGGTTTACACCAATAAACGCTTTTGTCATTAAGTTCACACATAAACTGACTGCTATCCGAATCGAAGTGCTTTTTAAATGCCTGTGTAAATGAGATCTAGAAATTTCTTGACATCTCGTTGTTCCGGGTATACTTTTTTTTTTGTTTACATTTCTATTCAATTTGTCATTGTGAAGCCATGCGAATGTAAACATTTACTTCTTTTATTTCTTATTGTTTTGTTGTTGTTTGTTATTTGTTTTCTTTTCTGCCCGTTTCGTTGTTGCCGATTTGAATATTTGTAAGCCAGTACGTGTTGATTTTGTACCTTTTTTTATTTTTAGCAATGTAACATACGACAGTGGTTCTCAAGCTCGATTTTTGTAACAATATACATTTCTCCAGTGATATCCCAAGTGGAACAAGGAGGACATGTCTAAATAAATAAGTTGCACTCGATTCTATGCTTAGTCTCATAACCAGTCACAGCAGCAAAGTTTCAACGGATAGTGAAACCCTTTTAAAAAACTCGAGTGAAAACTTGATTAAACACAAATCCAATCGAGGGGAAACTGTAATTGTTTACTAATTCGTGGCCTAGAAGTATTGCGACTACGGTACTATCGACAGTTACTTACCAAATCAATATCAATATTGAGGTGAAAAAACGTTAACACCATTCGCTGAGGCATACAATGTTTAAAGAAAATACAATGATATAACAAACAAATACCATTAACGTCTTGATGAAGGACATATTCATACCGAATAAGTGGCAAATACCGAATAAGTGGCAAATAAAAAGTTAAGAGTATTATCTAGATTTATAAAATGTTAATTCCATTTGGTAACTAACATATCTAAATTAAAGTAGCCAAAAAATTAGGTCAAACTTTAGCTAAATGCGTTTTATTAAAAAACTGTTAACTGTTTTTCACTAAAAAAAAGATATTATTTTTATGAAAATGAAATGGTTACAACTCGCAAGCTTTCATCGATAGTAGTCTACTCTTTTTTTGCTATGTTCCTCTGATTGTTATTTTAATAATTCTTGGTCGTTATAGACATACCAGTAATATTGGGTGTGTCATAAGATATTTATTAAACACCTATATTTTTGTCAAATTTCAACTTTAGTGGAATAAAATTTCTAGGGAATCAAGAGGAATAAGAAAAGTTAAGCACCTTATGTATACTTTTGCTGCCGTGCGTGAAATTTGTGCTTTAGGTATTTCATAGTAAACATCATGTAGTCATTATTTGTTCTACTGCCAGTAATATTTTCTTACAAAATACACTAAATATATAATAGGAAAGGCTTATAAGAAAGTAACATTTGAATACAAACTCAATTATTGAAATATCTACAAAAATAGCAGTCGCAAAAAACAATATTTATTTACAAAAACATGGAGAACTTCAGTTATATCGAATTGGCCGAAGAATATTTTAGAAACAAAAATATGGAAGACGTTCTTAATTGCATTAAAATAATAAAGGGTCCGCCAAATAATTTTTTTTTTTTTGAAAACGGAGCGCAAAACATCGAGTGTACCTTAGGCTGTGTGGCACGTAGCGCCGTCTTGTTGAAACCAAATGTTGCTAATATCCTCCTCTTCAATTTTTGTGAACAAAAATTCGTCCAACATAGCCCGATAACGATCGCCACTGACTGTAACGGCCGCTACTTGCTCATTTTCGAATTAAAATGGCCAATTATGCTTCTGGACCAAAATCCCCACCAAACAGTGACTCGTCTTGGGTGTATCGGCTTTCCAATATATGCGTGCGGGTTTTCTGTGCAATTTAGCTTGTTTACATACCCGCCAAGATCAAAATAAGCTTCATCTGAAAAGATGATTTTTTTTTGGCAAAAGCGACATCTTCTGTAAGTCGATCGCAGGCCCACTTAGCGAAGCGAAAAAAGCGTATACACAACCATATTTGTTCAGCGGAAGGATAAAACTAATTATCTGTCAAATTAGATATGAGCTAGGTGTTACCATTCACGAAAAAAGTACTAGTTGAAAAAAAATTTAGATGGTGGACCCATTATTAAACTTAAATTCGTGTAGCACGGAGATACAAGTGCAATTATCTAATTTCGTGAAATTATCAAAAACGTTATAAAAAACGTTACAAAATTTTTATTTACGCGACTTACTGTCGTTTCAAAAACAACAAATAGAAATAAATGTACAGCTGCAGCAACTGATCAAGGAGGCGGAAACTTCAAAGTATTATTGATGAAATTGAATATACAATTATTAGAGAATCTTTCCTACAGCAATTAAGATCAGAGAAATAATTAACAAAAGTAAATATCATTGAAAATATTCCCAAAAATAGCCCAGTAAGAACAAAACGTGTTTTTAAAAGTATTCCAACTCCCAGCTAAGCAAAAGAATATACTAATGAGGAGGCATTAGCATAATTTCTGGACTTTAAGTTAACGAAACAGCAATATATTTAGCACAGATTACATCGAGAAATGATATACGAAATGAAAGCTCATTCGATTGTGTAAAAAGGGATTGTGTAAATGGATGTGTATATGATGGAAATTTGATTTACCTGCTAGTTTCCGAAATAATGCAATTTTGTAAAAAAGATTCATTCAAAAAATCACTTTTTTTGTTCTTTGTTCACAATGTGTCAATGGATCCAAACTTTTTATACACTAAATGAAAGATCTGCGCTAGAACTTTTATTTAATACTATATTGACGTGCTTACTGATGAAAATTTGGGCATTTTTCTCAGTAAAATGTTGTAACTAATAGGCCTATATCTCAGGAAACAAGCTTTGCTGCTCCAAAATTCTTATAAAGCTATTCATAGAATAACTTTTTTATTTAAGTAGTATTAACACGACCACGGTTGCTTGTCACCTATAGATCCATATTTTAACCAAATCAATGCATCAACTTTGACATTAAATTCATTAATAAGTACTCCAGTAATATTAATGAAATTAAAACAGAGTAAAATCTCATTTGTTCTCTGTCTACTAAGAAAAAATTACTAAAATATCCTTATCGATTCAAAAGTTATAGAAATTTGACCAATAAAAAACGATTTTGAGCCACTGTTGGCCTTGCTATACTGAAATAAAAGCTATGGAACCTAGGGGTTGATGTTAAAGCAGAGTAAAATTTCACTTGTTATCTGCCTACTAAGAAAAAAATTACTAAAATATCCCTATCGATTCAAAAGTTACAGAATTTTGACTAATAAAAAACGATTTTGAGCCACTGTTGGCCTTGCTAAACTGAAACAAAAGCTAGGGCACATAGGGTTTTATTTCATATTCTGATCTCCAAAACTTCTCATTGACATATCTCATCACAATGAGTTATAGGCTCCCTGTTTGTAGAGGATAATTTCTAGGCAAATTACAGAACTTTACTTAGTCTAAGATTGATCAAAAAGCATGAGCTTTTTTCTCAAATTTGTACGAATAGGTTAACGAATCATTGTTAATTTTACGCCATTTTACGTAATAATTTCAAAAATTTCTAAAACAAATATAATAGTTCATTCACCAGTATCATAAAAATGAGCTTTAATTTTTAACATAAACAGTGGATTATAAGAAAGCTAAAACCAAATATTACTGCATTGTATTTATAGCCTACTACCAAAAGCCCTGTGTGCTTTGCTACCCCTATCTTAATTATTATCTTACATACTATCATAGATACATATTTTACGCTTTTTTTTCTATGTCCCCTTCGAGTCAAAATCAAATAATTTGTTCTCTTTAGAAAGATGCTATAGGATCTGCCGTTCTCAAGATTTTTAAAAATGAATCTTTACTTTATATGGGATGTACCACGCCCATTTTTTTCTTGCATTCACTATGAAGTCATTCACACCAAATATTGAAACTTTAGCTTTGTATTATACCCACATGTCCAGTTCCGCCCACTTTTTGTCTACCTATTTGTATTGACTATGAATCTATTTGGGCCAAGTTAAGATAATCTTTGCATTACCATTTTGAAGATATAGAAACATTAATATTTATTTTGTATGGGAGTGGCACCGCCGAGTTGGAATTTTTGAAAATTATATAGTCCATAATTTCTCCCAAGCATGCAGAGAGATACTGTAAAAATTTCAAGAAAATTGGTTAATAAGGCACAACCATACAGACACATTCATTTTTATTACAATATAAGGGATTGGTTAAAATTAACACTGATGTTCTCTAGACTAAAACAAAGTTTTACGTCTTTCAATAAGTTTTCGAAAATCGCCATTTACAGCGAAAGCTCTAGCAACGCTTGAAAAATTAAAGAAAAAAAAACAATTTAAAACTTAAAACTTATTTATTGAATTTTAATGGACTTTACGGAATACCTTATATATACACCTGAAATAAAGTCTAACAACAAACAAAAACAGACAGACATTATAAAAATAACACTTATGACATCAACAATTAAAAGACCCACAGTATCAATGCTATGCTTTTGTAGAAGATTCATTTTTTGGGCAGGATTTTGTAAATGCACAGCTCCTTTATGCCTTAAAACGTATTCGGTCCAATAGATGGCCAAATCCAAAGGTTTTATGGGTTGATCATGATATATAGACGATTTCATTTTGGCATTTTCAATATATTTTGGATTGTTCATAATTTCCAATATGCTGGTCTTAAATTCCTCCCCGGTCAAAGTCGCAACATTCAAGCTTAAAGCATAACCAGATTGTATGGCTGCGCGTATATTCATTTCCTGATCGAAAAACATTGGCAAACCTAATATGGGCTTGCCATGATACAACGCCTCTGTAGAACTGAGCAAACCACCATGGGATATGAACAATTTAACACGAGTATGAGCCAAAATATCTAATTGTGGAAACCATGAATAAATAAAAACATTTTTAGGTTTGCCAGTCAAGTGCAAATCTTCAAACTTCCACAGAATTTTAAAAGGCAAAGAGGCAAACACTTCAGTAATTATTTTCAATGTGGCCGGTGGGAAATCCTTTGATTGGATACTAGTACCCATTGAAAAGTATATAACATCTTCAGTGGAATTACCAAGAAAATCCATTATATCCTTGGGCAAAGTTTGGGCTTCATAGTGTATGTGAAAGCCACCTACTTCCACCATATTGGGTACATATGGCCGAGGAAAACTTGAGCTAAAGTGTTGATTTAACAGCATTAAAGAAAAATTAGTACGTAAATTTAATAATTTCTCCTTAATATGAGGCAAATATTTCTTTAAAAGTTTTTCTTGATTAGGCAACTCCACCCATCTCATATGAAAATAGTCCATAAATGTTAAAAACACATTGTCTAAACGTTCCAGGTAACTCATGCGTTCCGTAAAACCAGTAATCTTTAGTGGGGTATAGGATAATGGTGATATATTACCCATTAGCTCGTCTACTATAACATCGGCGCCAAACGATGACAAGCCAATCATGGGCGCATTAAAATGATGACCAAAACTATACCAGGCATCAGTGCGTAACACTTCAATTATAACAAGATCGAACGTCCCCGTTTTTAATAGATTTTGCACGGCTGCATTCTTTAAAACAGTTTCAGTAATATTATAACAAACTTCACCGAGAAATGTTACCTTATTCCAATCGTTGCGCTTCACTTTGGATTCAATTATAATATCTGCAATGCGAAAATAAGAAAATTCCATCACATGTTGATCGCTTATTAAGTTTATTTAATACATACTCGCATAATTGTTATATACTTCAGGCACTAGCACATCTCGATAATTCTTAAGAGACTGGTTTTGTGGAAAGGCATTGATCACTGTCAATTCATGACCTCTGGCTGCTAAAGCTTTTAAATAGGGCTGCACTAAAATATATTGCGACTGACCAGGAAATGGAAATACAGCTAAAATTTTGGCACCTTCTACATGAGCTGACAAAATTGTTGCTATATTTATGACCACAACTATGATAGTTTGAATGAAGTTTTTCATTTTTTTCGTGTTTTTTTTTATCCTGACAAATTATTTTTTTAAGATATTTATTTCTGTATAATCAGATTTTTTGTGCTATTGCTGCAAATGTGTTCTATACGGTCTTATAAAAGTAACTGTTGTGTACGATATAAAAAACATAGTTGGGGGGAAACATTTATGATTTAAATATGACGAGAAACCTGTATTATCGTCGACCAAATTTATAGATATGTATGTATGAAACTCTACACACATATGTATGTTAATGTCAATACTTTGTTTACATAAAGGAGATTACATATCAGCTGCTTGGAGAATTATTTTTTCTTTTCGACTTATCCAGCAACTATTAGTATTAAATATAAAGTCATGCAGAAAAGTCTACATACACCATACGATTTTGAAGTTTTACAGAATTAGTAGCGAAATAGCGAAATTTGCAAAGGCTGTTATACTAATGTTTAAGGTATTTATACTTAAGATTATCTGATGAAAAATATAATATAAAAAAATATAACTTAGAATTTATTAGGGAAACACATTATACTTAGCAGGAAAAAAAGTCTACATACAAAGTGCAACCACTAATATCAAATAGAAATTAAAAAAAGAAAAGAAAACGAAATAATAGTTAACTTTGATCATTTATTCAATTTTACATTTGAAGTAGTAATTCCCCAAAATGAAAATAAATCATATGTAGAAATTACCATGATATAAGAAATAGAAGGTAGTTCCACTTAAAATTGTTCGACAATAAACGAGATTCTTGAAGTTTGTTTTATATGTAAACATTTAAAAAAGCGTTGCCACATGCAGAAAAAGACCCAATATTCTCCGAAATTTTTCACAATTTTGTAAAATTTAATCAGGATTTTAAATTTAGAATATTATTTAGAATTTTGCAGCATAAGCACCAAGATTAATATTGAATATAAAGGGTCCGCCATATATTTTTTGTTTTTTTTTGAAAATGCTGTAAAAAAAAACTACTGAATATTTTCTCAAATTTCTTTTTTTATTTGAAAGTACAATCTTTCCGGTTAATAATGGAAAATAATATCATTCAAATGGCTGCCTCGGCTGGCCATGCAGTAGCCACACGATCGGTCCAATTTTTAAGCACATTATCGATTAAGTGCAGCTGTATTTCATCAAAGGATTCACGAATATTGTCCTTTAAAGCGTCAATTGTCTCTGGCTTGTTGGCGTTATACTTATCTTTGACGGCACCCTACAAATAATAATCCAACGGTGTCAAATCGCAGCTCCGAGGTGGCCAAATGACATCAGCTCTGCGGCTGATAATGCGATCTTCAAAAACAGGGCGCAAAACATCGAGTGTAGCTTCGGCTGTGTGGCACGTAGCGCCGTCCTGTTGAAACCAAGTGTTGCTAATATCCTCTTTTTTAATTTTTGTGAACAAAAATTCGTTCAACATTGCCCGATAACGATCGCCATTGACTGTAACGGCCACTCCTTGCTCATTTTCGAAGAAAAATGAACCAATTATGCCTCTGGACCAAAATGCGCACCAAACAGTGCTTCGTCTTGGATGTATCGCCTTTGAATGTATGCGTGCGGGTTTTCTGTGTCCCAAATGCGACAATTTTCTTGTTTACATACCCGCCAAGATCAAAATGAGCTTCATCTGAAAAATTAATTTTTTTTGGCAAAATTGGCATCTTGTGTAAGTCGATCGATCAAAGTAATGTCGCAATATTTCCCAACATTGTTCAAGCGTATACACAACCATATTCCGTCAGCAGAAGGATAAAACTAATTATCTGTCAAATCAGACATGAGCTAAGTGTTACCATTCACGAAATAAGCACTAGTTGAAAAAAACGTTAGATGGCGGACCCTTTCTAATTTATATATGTTTTTAACCCAGGCTAATTCAGAATAAATACTAAAAATATGTATTGAAATGGGAAATTTGAAGGTTTTATTTAAGATTTGTTTTAAGTTGTTTTCTTCTTGATTTTTTTTTTTTTATTTTTTTTTATTTTTTTCTTTGTTTGCACCTTTAACATTTTGTTTTGCCTTATATTACGGTTTCATAATAGAATTCGAAAAAAAATTTATGTGAAAAATGGGATTTCAACATAAATGTCAGTTCGCCTTTACTGTCAAATGGTAAAATGTCAGAAAAAATGAGAGAGTGGCACTACCTTGTATTTTCTTATATCATGGAAATTACTAAGACAACACAATTCAAAAATTATAACAACAACAAATGTACCGACAATAAATTACGATCTGGCAGACCTAAGCAGTTTTCAAGACGTACTGTTACCAGTATTGTGAAATTAGTCCATCAGGGTCCGATAATAAATGCCCCAAAATTGGCGGAACACTTTGAAAAACGTTCCAATTAAATAGTTGCTTCACGAACAACAATAAAAGTTTTACATGACAATAGAGATCATAGGAGAATAGCGCGCAGGAAGTCACTACTTTTAGTAAAGAATCATGATCTTCGTCTCGAGTTTACTAAATCACATGTAGACAAGGCTATGGATTTTTTTAGTCGTGTTATATTTAACGACGAAATTATTATAACATTTTCGAAAGAGTTGGCTGCTCCAAGAATTGGAGAAAACCAAACATTGCACTTGATTCAAAGTATATTACACCTACAGTCAAAACATTGTGAAGGCAACGTTATGGTTGGGGCGTCAGGGCTTTATTCGGTGGTAATATTGACCGCTATCATTATCATATTTGAACAAATTCTGAGTCATATGTTAATAGCTTGGGCCTGGAATACCAATGGATTTTCCAAGTAAGATAACGGCCATAAGCATACTACGCACTTTATTTGAGACTGTCTTCTTAACTATGCATCAAAACTGCTACATTCACCACTCCAGTCACCAGACTTCAGCCCAATTCAGCACATATGGGACCTTTTTTACAAAAATATGGCATTACTAAACGTGAAGCATTAAAAACTGTCCTTATTCGTGCTGGGCTGAAATTACACCCTTTATTGCTTTAATGCCCCGTCGTCTGCAAGCGGTTATTAATGTCCAAGGTGGATCAAATGTTAAAAGTCCAATTTTTAGTTTTTGTATATAAAATTTTTAAGTGATAATTATTTATTTATTTATTTATTTTTGTATGTATTATGTGAATTTTTTTCCTATTAATTTTTAATATTTTTGTTATTGTTGTTTTTATTATGTAAATGAATTACTTTCTTGTTCTATACATAAACTTAGTTATTAATGTCTCAGATATTAATATAAGCGTTTTTTGATTTTCTTCACAAACTCTCTAAAACCCCTAAATCAAATGGTGTATGTGGACTTTTTTCCTTGACTATACACATTTAGAACAACAACAAAAAATATGTAACAATTTAAAAATGAGCATTTTATTCTGTATGAATTGAGACAAAAACTAATTCCCGTTTTTTTTTTAGGATGTAACACGTCATTCAAAAAGTCCGAAAGATAAGTAAGTAGAAAACAAAATTTTGACAAAACTAGATTTTATTATTCAACCTACGTTGAATACGAGGGCGATACAATGATTACATCGATTTGCCAACTTTTCAATATCACTTTTATAACATGACTTCTCTTTCTCGTCAAAATAGGCCTCAGTTTCAGCGATTACTTTATCATGGAACTTACATTTCTTTCCAGCAACTATTCCCTAGTGGCTAAATCTGCTGATTACGGTCTGTGGGTTAGCAATTCGAAGCCCAATTCATTCAATTTTGCCATGGTTTTCATCGATTTGTGGCACTTTAAACAGAGGTTTCTCACCTTCAATTTGCGTGCACCTTCAATTTGCGATCGTTCATAACCAATTTCTGGATTCTTTTGATGTTTTCTGGACAACAGCCTCATTTGGGCGTCCACTCATCGGGGGCTCTGCATCATTTGTGCTGGTACGACCACGTTTTAATTTAGCATTTCACTTTTCCATCATATGTGTCGATAGAGCAGAGTTTGGATATTATTTATCAAGCCATTGTTTGGTTTTGCCACTGTATTTTTTTTTTTTTCATCAGAAAGCAATGGTTTATCAAAACCTGAAATTCACTTTTTCCATTTTTCAATAACAAAAGTTGCTTCACACAAAACGCTATAACTCACGAATCAAAAGTCGTATTGCTGTCAAATTTATACACGTATCGTTTGAAAGTTAGTATTAATAAAAAATCATATGGACAAAATTCTACTAGCGCCATCTATATGTCATACTACGGACTTATGAATGACCTATTATGTATCCACACTACTTCTGGGCCGCTGTAGCTTGGTAGTTAACATACCCGCCTACTAATCAAGAGGTTAACGGTTTGGTACTTAAACCAGACCATATGATAATTTTCAACAGCGGTATCAGCTCATAACATTACTAGCGGCTGGTTATGAGTAAACTTTGAAAAACTTCTATGGTTAATGCATTTTTCCATTCGATAAACTGTAGGAGCAACCCATTGATTGAGAAAAGACCCCGTGTTCCATTTGAGATGTATCTGATCTTAGTTGTGTGAAATACTGCACAACTTCAATGGCACTGCTCATTTGTTGGCAACGTTCCACACGTTTAGCCAAAATATTGGCTTTACAGGCATAGACTAATAACTTTTAATACCAATAATAACTTTCAATTCGCATAGCCAATGAACTATTGGCGGAAAACAACACTGTCGCCAAGTTATCAGGTTCATTAGAAGGCTTATAAGGGATGATTTTTTGCTGTTTTTTTTTTTTTGTTTTGGTTTTTCAGTGTAAAAAAAAAGATTCGTGACATGTGGAAATGACAAAAATGCTAAGTAAGGTTTGCCAGTTCACTATTAATAAGATAACAAAGAAAGCATTGAATTTTATTACTGAAATTTTTACTAAAGGGTGGTCCAACCCAAGCCCACGATATTAATTGTAAATATTAATTTCATATATTCAAATATTCAGACAATTATCTCAATCTTTCTTAGTATAATAGAAGTATCTATAGCAATTACGCGTGAGACAAGATATCGGCCAAATGCTCGCCACAGCTTCGGTAACATACCTCTATCTGTCGATATATATTTTCAATGACTCTGAGACATAATTGAGCCTCAATGTCGTTAAAGTGCCGAATCATCTCATCCTTTATCTCTTAAAGCGTTCTTGGCTTATTAGCGTACAGTTTTTCTTTTGAATATCCCAAAAGAAAGAAGACCAACTGTTTCAAATCACATGATCAAGGCGGCCAATTAACATCGCCACCACATGGCACGTCCATTGAATTTCACTCGCAACAGAGCCATTGTTTCGTTGGCTGTGTATTCCATCCTGTTGGAACTACATATTGTCCAGGTCCATACCCTCAATTTCTGGCCATAAGAAGTTTAGTCAACCTCATTTTCGAAGAAGTATGACTCATAAACCGCTGGGCGAACTTGCACAGGTGTTTCCGCATTTCGTACAGACACACTTTGCTGAAATTTGTGCTCAATTCTCACGATTGTGGACACATTTGGTCGATTATGCTGACCCAAAAGATCACGAAGTTCATGGAATGCATTCTGATTTGAACGCACAATTTCGTAAATGGCTGCTCATTTGTGTACCTCTTAATGATTGATTTTGTCAAACACTGAAACAAAGAAGTGACAAAAACATGACATTAAGGTGTGACTTGTGCATTTTGATTGGACCACCCTTTATATGAGGAATGTGTTTCGCAAACTATGAATAGAAAAATGGATACTTCAATATACAAAATTTCAGAATTTGGTGTGAAGAGCTGCCATCGGAAATTCAAAGGTTGCTAAACGATACAATGTTTGTTTGTGGAGGCTTGAGTACCGAAAGCATCATTGGATTTTACTTCTTCAAGAACGATGAATGTTGCGATTTTCATCGATGATTACTAGACTTTTTTTCTTACAGTAAGAGAATTTGACTTGGTAGACATTAAGTTTGCATAAGCGGATGCCACATGCTACACGACACTCTATTCCATGAACTTAATAGAGGTGAGTTCGTCGAGCAATAAATATTACATTTTAAAGCAATCCAATGGCCGCCATTTTCATGCGATTTGATCTTTTGTAGGGATACATGAAGTTTCTCTTCTACAGGTACAAGCCAGGCACAATGCCAGTCCTGGGCGATCATTAGTATGCCAAAATTAAATCTCACGGATGGACCAACTACGACACAGCTTCAGGCAGCACAACATTAGCAGAACTGTAGCAAATAAAAATAAACGACAACAACAAAAACAGGCCGAAAAGAAATGAAGGCAGTATATGTTTACGCATGGCTTCATAAGAACTTAGAAGAAAGTAAAGGAAAGAAGTGGAATCTTTATTAAATATCGGAAGGTTCGAGAGCATTTGAAGTATTGTTTACTCAGCCATCTAAATGAATGCGGCCAGCACTCAGTTTTTGTGTTGTAAGCTCAACGTGAAGAGAGTTCATTGGTATAAACTCAGTGTAACAAGTTTAACTGAAGTAAACTCAGCGAGTAGAGTTTATTGGCTTGAACTCGCTGCGAAGAGAGTTTATAAGAAGTAAAGTCGGGAAGTTGTAAAAAACACTTTAAATTGTATTATAACTTTTACCGAAAGGTAACTAAGAGTGTGTGTATAATGTAAAAAGAACCCATCGACCATTCTAAGAACTATAGGGCTACTTAAAGAAGGTCGAGGCTAGGGTCTTAGAAATCTAATTGACATAATTGCCCTGAGTTAAACGCAACGAAATCGGATAATATTTGTTTATTTATTAATTCATTTTTAACTAAACAAAATCCCTTAAAAATTTCGATCGCACTAGCAAACATGAAAACACATATTGAGTTTCTCTCTTTTAAATTCACTGAATCTTCACTTTATTTGATTTCATATTAAAAGCAAATTTTAACCAATTCCATACAAAAATAGAAACCAAAGAAATGAAAGCTACGAAAGCCAAAATCAAAACACCCACCGTATCAATGCTATGTTTTTGCAGGAAATTCATTTTCTGGGCAGGATTTTGTAAATGCACAGCTCCTTTATGTCTTAAAACGTATTCAGTCCAATAGATGGCCAAATCCAAAGGTTTTATAGGTTGATCGTGATATATAGACGATTTCATTTTGGCATTTTCAATATATTTTGGATTCTTCATAATTTCCAGTATACTGGTCTTAAATTCCTCTTCGGTTAAAGTAGCAAAATTCAAGCCCAAAGCATAACCAGATTGTATAGCTGTGCGTACATTCATTTGTTGATCGAAAAACATTGGCAAACCTAATATGGGCTTGCCATGATACAAAGCCTCTGTAGAACTTAGCAAACCACCGTGAGATATAAACAATTTCACACGAGGATGAGCCAAAATATCTGGTTGTGGAAACCATGAAGAAATAAAGACGTTCTTAGGCTTACCGATTAACTCTGAGTCCTCAAATTTCCACAGAATCTTATAAGGCAAAGAAGCAAATACCTCAGTAATCATTTTTAAAGTGGCTGAAGGAAAATCCTTTGATTTGACATTGGAACCCATGGAAAAGTAAATAACATCTTCTGTAGAATTACCAAGGAAATCCATTATATCCTTGGGCAAAGCTTGGGGTTTATAGTGTATTTGAAAGCCACCTATTTCCACCATATTGGGTACATATTGTCTCGGGTAACTTAAACTAAAATGTTGATTCAATAATATTAAAGAGAAATTAGTACGCAAATCCGCTAAGTCTTCCTTAATATGAGGCAAGTATTTCTTTAAAAGTCTTTGTTGATTAGGCAGCTCCACCCATCTCATATGCAAATAATCCATAAACGTTAAAATCACATTCTCTAAACGTTCCCTGTAATTCATGCGCTCTGTTAAACCAGCAGTCAATAGTGGAGTATAGGATAATGGGGATATATTGCCCACTAGCTCATCTATTATAACATCTGTGCCATACGATGATAAACCAATCATGGGAGCATTAAAATGACGACCAAAACTATACCAGGCATCAGTGCGTACCACTTCAATTATTACAAGATCGAAAGTCTCGGTATTTAATAGATTTTGTACGGCTGCGTTCTTTAAAACAGTTTCAGTTATGTTATAGAAAAATTCTCCCAGAAAAGTTAATTCATTCCATTTGTTACGCTCAATTGTGGCGTCATTTATAAGATCTATAATGAGAGAATAAATGGATTATGTCAAATGTCGACCATAGCGTTTATTTAATATTTACCAGCATAATTGTCGTGCACTTCGGGCACTAACACATCTCGGTAATTTTTTAGAGGCTGCTTTTGTGGAAAGGCATTGATTACTGTTACCTCATGACCCCTAGCAGCTAAAGTTTTCAAATAGGGCTGCACTAAAATATATTGCGAAGGACCGGGAAATGGAAATACAGCTAAAATTTTAGCACCTTCCACATTAGCTGATAAAAGGATTGCTAAATTTATGGCCACAAATGTTAAAGTTTTTGTAAGAAATTTCATTTTACTTTTTTGTTACTCCGGACTAATTTGATATTTTATGCTGCTGTCGCTGCTACAAATGTTTTCTGAATGATCTTATGAAAGTAACTGATGTACTTGATGTGAAAAATATTGGTGGTGACAAACACTTATGATTTGAATGAGATAAAAAAAAGTTTGTTATTGTCGGTCAAGGTTCTAGATATGATACTCTACGTATAGCATGTATGTACAATTACAAATAAAAATTTTTAAATGTTCAGGAAAAGCAAAAAATTGTTTTTTAAACATCGGTTATGAAGTTATGGTATGTCATCACCAATCTTTGACAGTGCTGTCCGTAAGGTTGATTTGCTACGTTACAACTATGGCGTTAAAAAAGTCACGCCCAACGGAACCTTTAGCTGACTATGTTCAAGCAACGCAAGTAACGTAATAGTATTTTACTGGTTAAGGAAGACAGATATGGAAACGATTTCTGTGATCGGTAGAGAATCGATTTGTGAATTGAATTGTGCAGAAAGAGCGATTTTAAATTGTGATACTTTATGATTTAGTGTGCGATATGTTTGTTAATATAAAGATTAAAGAAAATTAATAATGTTTTGCAAAATTTACGATGTTACATATCGGCTGTTAATTTTTTTTTTTTTTTTTTTTTTTGTTACAATATGTTCTTTCTGTAATCAGAGTATCATAATTAATCACAAAATGAAATCGTTAAATACTTAAAAATTCATTTCATTTATTCAATTTTATTATTTTTTCTCATTAATAAAGTCAAAGTTTCTGTCTCAAATCATACCACAAGCCATCGCTGCCTACCCCATATATGAAAGATATTTTTAGAAATTTATTATGGCGATTTACAGTTCCTATTTAAATAATGTTTTTTAAAACTATAACAAGTAACTATGACTTGCAACTGCTCATAAACACCATTATATATAAATAAAAAAGTAAAAAAAATAATATAAAATTTTTTATATTGCACTTTATCTGATTAGATTAGTCTATTACTGATAGCAAGTGTATTACTTTTATTTCCCGTATGCTCTTTAATAGGTTAACAACCTTCACTTTCATTGTATGATTTTTCTGTAGAGAGCTTTTAATTAAATTGTCAGTCATGGTGCCTGCTATCTTAACTATTCAACTGTTTGGGGGAGCTAAACACTAAATTGTTTTTATTAGACAGAAAGCGATTAATGTAGCCGACTTATAGATACGATATGTATAAGATTGTATACTATATATTATACAACAATAACAACAAATTATTATAATAATATTGAAATTTAAGTTAGCTAATCAAATATTATTCTTATAAAACTATAAAGAAATGCGAAAATGGGTCAAATGTAGGGTATCTTTTGTGAACATTAATCGCGATTTTTTTTAACCAATGTAACCTATTTTTACGTTTTCACCTTTTTTGAAACGTTTGAGTTCTTTTTATTTGCGTCAAAATGAAATAAACACCACTTTTTTGTTGCTTTACAGTTTTTATTTTCTCAATTTTTAGAGTATACAATTATGACTATACAGTAGAGCTGCAAAACAATCGATTGTACTATCGATAGTATCGATAGTTTTGTTTTTGGCTGACCATCGATAGTTTTTTTCATTATCGATACTATCGTCAAATTCTGAGAGTAAATACGAAAGCCAATAAACGTAATCAAAGTCACATTTGAAAAAATTTGTTCGACTCAGGCCCTCAGCCGTCTTGTAAACTTTTATAGTTACATAAGGACACAGTTCAACAGCTTCTTAAATTTATATTTATTAAACTCAAATATAGTATGTCTGACATTCTGGCAAAAATTAATGATGCACTACACCGTTGTAGTCCATGCCTTCTTTTTTGACTGAAAACGATGCTTTTTTGGTCTCGGCTTATATGGTGAAGGCCATTTACTTGCCTGATGTCTGGATTGCATGTAGTACTCATAAACCCACGTCTCGTCTCTAGTAATAATCCTTTTGATAAATGTGGGATCGGATTCAGCCTCGTAAATGATGTCTTTTGCGACCTCAACACGGTCAAAATTTTAAAAAATCGCCAACACACATGGAGATAGATGTAATCTTGGCTACGTAGCTTTTACAAATGTCAAACTATGACGCTAAGGTTTATCGAGATTATCAACAACAGATGTACCAACTTAACAAAAAAAAAGAAAACAATTAAATCGGAATGATGGGATTGCCACACGGGGGTTATTCCGAGAACTTTATGATCAAAGTAGTAATCTTCATTCCGTTAGACCATAGCATGTTGTTCAAACTACTACGGTGCAGATGTTGCTTCTGTTTGCTGAGAAATGATACATTTCGAGGACTCTTACCATAAGTCTATCTTCAATGGATTTTTTACTTATTGCGCGACTTGAAACAGCAGAAGTTCATTTTTGAGGCTTTTTGATGACTTAAAGAGATTAATCTTTGAAGTACGACTTAAAAGTATACAGTTTTTATACGCTGTCTTCCATAGTTTCTGCAGTTTTCTATGACTGGATCTTATTAAGTACTTCAGTTTTGGAGCACTTCATGATCTGAGCAATTTTCGCTATATAATAAGAATTAATCTTCCATCAAAAAACTTTAATACATAAAATATTATGGACAAAAAATAAAGTGTCCCTATTTTTTGTTTCAACACTGTATATTTATTATTATTCTTTCCCTTTTACTTAAATTCTGATATTGTTGCCACTAGTAGGACTTAAAAGAATCCGATAGTATCGATAGTCTTTTTGCAAAGTATCGCAACTATCGAGTGGGCCGACTATCGATAGTTTTGCAGCTCCACTATATAGTCTCCAACTTATTTAACTTAATATTCGTTTATACGGCACTTTTCTTAACGCCTAAACACAACTTGATTTTATGACTGCAAGACGATAACTCACTGCATAAGGCGGCGCCTTTTATATACAATTGACATTACTTCCGAATGTTTTTGATCTTCCTACAGCACCCGATTTCCGTTAATTTCAAATTTAATACACAAAGATTGTCGAATCGTTAATGCAAACAAATTCACAAATAAGTACAGCATTGCCAGAGTGACATATTAACATCCTTGAAACAACCCAGTGTTACCAAAATTCCACAATACAGTTTTGTGGTGTATCTCTTCTTTTTTTAGGTATTGTTTACTTTCGTAACACTATATAACACTGCTAAATTATATGAAACAAAATTTTAAGATCTCAACCTGACATTAAAATATTATAGACTATGATAAGCAGCTTATTTTAAAAAATAGTCCAAATTAAAAGATTAAAAAGCCATATAATTGACAACAGTAATTAAGGCTTATACTTGGTTTTTTGTATTTAAAATAAAAATAGTCTCCAAGTTATCAGTTGGCAATTTTGTTACCCGTTGTGATGCACCATTCGTCATGTGGAAGATGATTTCGCTGAATCTGTTAGCAAAATAGTGACACTTTATATAAGCAGGCGATATAAAAAAAGAAAAAAAAATTGGTGATATGCTAACACAAAAGAAATCTATAGAGAATAGTTTGCTGGAGAGAAAATGCGAGCATTTGCGATTGGTCTATACGCCTGTATCTATCTACGCTCATGATTCAATTGATATACATATATTCTTCTTATTTGTTTTAGGCATTATACACAGAGGAAGCATGTCCAATGACATTTGCTAACTAAGATAAGGGTGAATAAAAACGAGCGACGTATTGTGGACTTAGTGACAAATTGCAGCATATGGCGAGTTATAATTCGCTAACAGCTATAGAGAACCTAGCCCACCATTGTTATTAATAAACTCGTTTAAAAAAGTTCAAGATTGTGCTTATATCAACGGACTTACTGACATATTTATGACAATTTATCCAAAGGTCTAGGGCTGGTGTTTTCAGACTTAAAGTACATGCTTTTCTCAGAACACCCAGATGGTAATAACCAGGAAATCTAGAAATAAGCTCTTAACACAGTGTTTTATGCGCATAAAATATGCAGTAAAAATCCAAAAATATGATCTCAAAATTTGAAAATATGCTTTAAAAAATTATCTCACGGTGCGACAAAAAAATTGCTGGCAAATGATACTATTTTTCTGATAGGTGCTGCCGAGCGGAATGAGGATCCTCCAAAATCTCGAGTTCGGTTAAGAAACCGGTTTTTTGGACCTTCATGCACTTATAAGCTAAGAACTTAGCTGAGTATTACACGATTTTGAGTTTTTTTCGGATTTAGAAAGAAGAGAAGTAGGCTTTTTAAGGGATATATAAGTACATTGTTTAAGTAGCCCTGCAGAAACTGGGTGTATTCCTCAAACAAAACCTTTTTTCATCCAACTTTTTTCTAATATTTCAAGTTTAGATGCGTTGTTGCGCACTATTTTACATAAGAACCGTACTATTGATGAATTAATAAAGGAATGATATTAAGTTGTGAATAAAATGAGACTTTCGGCTTAGAAATCCGTTGGAAATTTACGGAGTTAATAAGGCATACAGCTCAATGAATGTTAGACCATAGGTTTGCAGTTTTTTTAATTAACTCTTCAACGAAACCCAATATCAATAAATATCAATTCACCTTTTGTATTTATATATATTTTTTAGAACTTCTATGATCTTTTCATAATTATCCAACACATTATAACTGGTTCTGGCGGCACTGGAAGGTCTGGAAAACTCTCTTTTAAAATTTCAACTCTATTTGGGCACTTTCTTTACATTTGCCGTGAGTTTGTTGACATTTGCGTACCGATCTCTATAGTTTCGCATAAACGATGCAGTTATACAAATAACATGCGTTAGTTTATGGTTAAGCACCTTTATGGCTTTGTGCAGCTTATATGGTAAATATTGGACACAGCGACTATCTCACATAGCAAAATCGAGTTTTTATTTAAATTTACGTTAAATTTCTTTAATAAATTATCAAAAAAAAAAAAAAATTGTACAGTAGCAAAGTGATTGGTTTTATACAAAACAACTGTGTTAATAAGGAATTTATGAGTTGATGCTTTTATGTCAAAATGTGGAATAGCTGGATTTGCTACAGATTGTTCCAATTTCCTTTCTGATCACAATTTTTACTTTTTATATTCTTCCAAAAATTCCATATATGGATGGCGAAAAAAATTTCAATTGACCGATAATTCAAAAATTCCATGAGAATTTAAAATAAAAATTAAGTTTTTGCTGTAAAAATAAAGGGTCCGCCAAATATTTCTTTTTCTTGAAAATGCTATAAAAAAACTACTGAACATGTTCTCAAATTTCTTTTTTTATTTGAAAGTACAATCCTACCGGTTAATAATGGAAAATAATTTCATTCAAATAACTGCTTTGGCTGGCCATGCAGTAGCCACATTATCGATTGTGTGCAGCTGTATTTCACCAATGGCTCACGAATATTGTCCTTTAAAGCGTCAATTGTCTCTTTCTTGTTGGCGTAACACTTATCTTTGACGTCACCCCACAAATAATAGTCCAACGGTGTCAAATCGCAGTTCCGAGGTGGCCAAACAACAGCTCTGCGGCTGATAATCCGATCTTCAGAAACAGGGCGCAAAACATCAAAGGTAGCTTCGGCTGTGTGGCACGTAGCGCCGTCCTGTTGAAACTAAATGTTGCTAATATCCTCCTCTTCAATTTTTGTGAACAAAAATTCATTCAACATGGACTGATAACGATCTCCATTGACTGTAACGGCCACTCCTTGCTCATTTTCGAAGAAAAATGGCCCAATTATGCCTCTGCACCAAAATCCGCACCAAACAGTGACTCATCTTGGATGTATCAGCTTTTCAATGTATGCGTGCGAGTTTTCTGTGCCTGAAATGCGACAATTTTGTTTGTTTACTTACCCGCCAAGATCAAAATTAGCTTCATCTGAAAAGATAATTTATTTGGCAAAATCGGCATCTTTTGTAAGTCGATCGCAGGCCCAAATTCCCAGCAGTGTTTAAGCGTATTCGTTCAGCGTATTACCATATTCGTTTAGCGTATTATCTCTCAAATCAGACATGAGCTAAGTGTTACCATTCACCAAATAAGCATTAGTTTTAAAAACGTTAGATGGCGGACCCTTTATTTTAGAGCACAAAAACTCCAAATATACACAATTTCATACAATTTCGAAAACAGGCTTTTAAAACCGAAATATAAAGAAAAAAACTGTTATGAACAAAATATGCGAAAATATGCACTAACAAATTGACGCCAAAATTCATAAAAATCTGTGAAACGGATATATATCCTCCACCCGACTTGATCGATTGCATGAGAATATACGTATGAAACCTTTAAAGGTTTCTCTTGCATTCGGCTGTCGAAATAATTGGTAAGGTCAACTTACAACACCAAAAGTCCATTAGGCTACCGCCGAATCTGTATGAATCTAAGACTTGAGGAAGTTCTTTTGATTTTCAATTCTACTCAGGTGTATTTAGAAGTTCAAAGTAATAATTGGCACGTAAACCACATTATTTACGCAATTTTTTTAGTGTTTAAATACAAATCTACACTGTATAAGAAATTGTGGGACCAAACTTCTTCAAAAAGTTTTTTGAGTAAAAATTTGTACGGCAGCTAAGTTCATTTATACTCTAACATATTTCTTCATTTCGAATATGTCTTTTAATTACCTTTAAAATGGTAATCATTTCTCGGATTCTTAAAAAAATTTTCAAAAAAATCTTGCTATAGATGCTACACATGTTAAAAAGCTATATTCTGATTGGTCATATGTTTTATTTAATTGTGAATCTGTAATAAAATATTAATTGGTCTTAAAACATTACAAAAATTATTCCTTCACTAAACATTGTTGTGTAAGTAATGAAAAATTTCCTCATAAACGTCTATAAATTAATTTTTTTTTTCATCACTTTACGGGTTAAAATCATTTAATTAAATACGCATTTTAACAGTTGCCTTATTTAATTAATTAGTTTATAAAATTTGTTCACATACTCTTACTACTTGTTCTTACTATTTTGTTGCATTATATGCAATGTCATTATCATGACAATATGATTATTTTTTCTTTGTATTTATTTATAGACGTAAATAAATTATTTGATTAAGAAATTACTTAATAACATTTACAATACGATAATTGTATACATACTTTTTAAACAATTTTAAAATACACGCGAGATGATATTTTAACCCTAAATAAGTATTAAGGAACTTATAAAATAAATTCAAATATGAATTTAACAACCAATGCCAACAACAACGTTTTTATCTAATTCGCTCTGTCATTCATAGTTCATTTTTCCAGCAAGGCGAATTACAAAATTTTTCATACAAAATATTGAAGCGAATAAACCCTGTAGATTACTAAAATATCAGTGTGGCCTTCTAATTTTTATCGGGTATTTAAATTTTATTTTTTACATTTCTTTTCCATTTCTAAAACACAATTACGCTTTAGACAAAGAAATAATAAATAAAAAATCACAGATGTGTCATGTGAATGGGGTAATTTGTATAAATAATTCAAGCATCGAACAAACTAACTCGAAGTCTCATGTGAATATGCTATAAGGTCATGCTCAAATGGAAACAAATTGAGTATTGCAATAAGACTGTGTGATGGAGTTCTAGCTGGCAAATCATCATGAATAGATTTACGCTTCAAAAACTCTACAAAATTATCTAGACTTACTTTGAAAATCACTCATCAATCTGCACAATTGATTTTTGCTTAACGCGCCAATCTATAACAGACCATACAGACTTCATTAATAATTCGTTCCTATAAGGAGAACGAATTACGAACGAATTAATTCTTTTCAATGCTATTTACTTCAGCATCGGTCTGTCTTCTCCATGTATGAGTATCACGGCTCCTTCCCCAGCGGCTTTCAGTATATGGCAATTCTAGTGATATCGTCAGGTGCTCTCCTAAGGGTATGTCCGATCCAGCGCAATTTACGCATCCTTATTTCATTCGAAAAGAGCTGTTGACTGCTCTTCGCCATGGTATATGGTTGTAAATAGTCCTCGACTAGAATATGTGAAGGATCTTGCGCAGACAACTTTTCATGAATACTTGCGTCTTCCTCATATCACGTAACTCATAGTTTCCAAGTATCTCAATCGTACAAAAGAAATAATTTTATATTGGCATTCAAGATTGCAATTTTCCTACTCAGTGTTAAAAAAGACGAGCTCCAGTTGGATCTAAGACGATCAAACGTCTGACGAGCTCTCTGGAATAGACTATCCTCATCCGACCCTCCGTTTCTGGTTATGATGCTGCCAAGATAACAAAATTGGTCGACATCCTCTATTTCATTTGTGGCAATTGTAAGTCTGAGAGTTTTACTTTTTGCCTCATTAATCTTTAGATCAGCTACTTCCGCCGCTAGCGTTTAACTCCCTAGATTCGATGCAAGATCTTGGAAACAGTAAGCCAAAATACACATATCTTTCGCATAATCAAGACCGTTTAAGCGTCCATGTTATCTCCCTGCCGTTACAAAGGGCTTTTTCAAGGATTGTGTCCAAAACTATATTAAATATCAGTGAAGACAGGAGACAACCCTACCGAATACTATTTCCAACTTTCACCGCTCTACTCTACACTTTGCCATACTTAATTCTGCAGGATGCATTTCGATATAAATATTAGTTTCCGAGGGATTTTCCTACATGACAGAGTACTCCAAATTACATCATGATTTAATTTGTCGAAAGCCTTCTCGAAGTCTATGAAACAGACACAGTGATAGTGCCATTCTACAGACCGTTTGATGATGACATGTAAGCTGTTTATATGTTCAATTGTGGATCTATTGGGTCGAAATGCAATTTATTCCTGCTTTAAAGCTGGTTTCATCCTATAAGAAATACTTTTGGCAATTATTTGGACGAGGAGTTAAAACCACATTAGTTATTGGGGTCTGTGAGGTTGGCCTTTTTCGACTTATTTATAACAACACCCTCAACCAGTTCATTTGGCAAATTCTCGCTTTTCCAATAGGCGTGAATGATTGGGAGTATTGTTCGAGCACTCGTAAGCAAGTTTCAGATCAGAAGCTCTGCTGCAATACCATTAACACCCGGAGTTTGGTTCCCTTAATCGAAATAGCGATCTTCTACATAATGAGGCATGCGGAATTATTTGTGGATCGTCCTCGTGTGATTCACACATAAAGTTAATTTGCAGAGGTAAATCATTCTCAGAATGATCCATTAAATCCAGAAAAATTTAACGTTTGATGTGGTGTATAAGGTAGTACCAATATTGAACATCATTTCATCAAAAATAAAGCCGGATCTAGGGACACGGGAATCGTTACCCCACTATGATCAACAATTTTTCAGAATAGGGCGAGACTAGGTTTTAACCGGATAGTTTCATCGGCTTATTAAAATTATAATTTTGAAATAAGTTGATTTCGAGAAATGGACTTGTAAATTAGTCTCTAAGGTCATATTGCCGCTCGGTTATTGCCGGCAGGGCTACTTGAACCTTTGGTTTGTGCTGATAAACCAGCAACAATTTGAAGACAAACACGTTTCACGTTTTTCATGACATACCGTCAGCAATTATTGAAAAAGTGGTCCAAAATTGTAAATACAGAATATGCTTCGTAAAAAGGAGCCACGGTGGCCATATGCCCGAAGCAAGTTGCTTGAAAAGCAAAAAGTATTGTTACGAAAATTAAAATGCCTAAAAGGATACACCAACATTTGTACATTTTGAGCCGTGAGCTCTAATATGAGGTTTTTTCTATTGGTTTGTTTCAAAGCTACGATCACCCTCTCAATGCCATATTTATTTGAACAGTGCTTCCAATTTAATTTTGGGTATTAAGACTTTGCATTTGAATTTACAAAGCGGAATAGAAAGTTTTGCAATTTACTAGAACATTCAAAATTAATGTCAATTTACTTTAAAAGGCAGCGCATTGTGCTCAGTCAGCCAGTCATAATTAATCAGTCAAAGAGTAAAGTCGTGCTAAGTCGTTAGTAAAAGTGTTGACTAATTTGTGTATTAAGTTGAATTAAATAGTTGGACACTGTACAAAAATAAATAATTTCTACCGTATTCATTCATTCATTAAAATCTAGCAAGTATTTAGTATAAATATGGTCAAATGGCCGAGTATATATATAAACTCGTGTCACTTATTTTATTTAACGCAATTTAAAAGAACTCAAACGTTTTAAAAGTTTAAAACGTAACAATATATTAAAAATCTTATTTGTTTTTAATGACAACATTTTTACTCTGTGATTTTTTTTAACGTTAAAAGAGCAACATTTTGGCTGTTTATGAAAACAATAGAATGGAACACCATACTCTTTCTGAGTTTTAATTTTTATTTTTTTAAGAACACAAATAAACAATTAGGGGCCAAAGGCCAAAAATTGATAATTTTTTTTTAATAAAATACCATCAAATCAAAATTTTGGTGGTTTTTTACTTTTTGTTTATAAAGCTCTTAGGCGTGTTTCAAGCGATTTTGGAGATTTGTAGATCTGAGCAGTCGCCTACTACTTGAAACTTTGTTCTTTTAGACCATTTTTCTCAACAGACCGGCATTTGTCTTAAATAGAAATTGGCAAAATTTTTCAATTACCGAAGTATTTCCATCTCACTTTGCATTTACATTTTCTCTTACCACTCGAATAGAGGTTCTATTTTTCATTGGATAGTATACGAAATTAATCACATTGCTGTTTATGGCCATAAATATTGTTTTCGGTTTTATTTGTTTGAAATTGTTTGGGCAGTAGGGTTTTAAGTTCAATATTCTTTCAACATTTTCTGTATTAAAAATATTGTCTGACCTTGAATTTAAATTCCTCACAATTTATTAACACCTTATCCACCGCACAGTCTGGTAGCGCTATTTTGTTAAAAATTCTCACTGCAATTTATGTTTTTTATTTACTCTTTCTATACAAAACTGTTTTACTTTTGTTCTCTTAAATACTTACTTGATTAAAATACTAACAAAAAAATACAACAACAACCTGAATTATCTTATTATTATTCATTTATTTTATTAATTTTTTTTTTTTTTTGCTCAAACAAATTAAAAATAGAAACAGAAACTCTGAGAGAAAAATAAAAAAAATTGTTTTTATTTATTAAACAAACAACAAGAAAGACAAGCCCCTCTGTAGTGAAGTGAAGCATAACAAAAACGCTAAACACAAAAAGCTTTTAAAGAGATGATCTCACTTGTGTACATGATTAACAACGTAAACACATTGGCGACGACAAGCGTTTAATTCAGTGAAATTTAATAAAATGGTAAGCAGTGTTGGTATATAAATTTGACAATAAAATCTGCTCGATTAAATTTTAATTACGAGTAAATATTTATTATTTTTACATAATATTTATTATTTCTATATACATGTTAGATACATACATATGTTACAACTTCATCGATTTCTGCTTTAAGCTAAGCATTATCTTATTTGATCTTAATACTGAAACCTATACAAAAATTAAAAATTATTTCAATATTTTTTGTCATAAGATTTTGTTCTAATGCCGGTAATAAAAACTTTGTCAAATTTTTCAGAATCATTAAGGTCTTAGAGGTTGGAACAACAAAAGCGTTTTACTGACTTAAAAAATTCCATGGCACTGGAATGCGTGTTCCCATTAAGCGTTAGGCACCAATTTTATCTACAAATCAAGTATAACTTTTCAAGCTGTAAAGGAAATTATTTGGTAATTTCATTATATATTGGCGAAAAATAAAATGACTGCCATTTAACTTATTTATTTGAGCCTATTGATATAATATCCTTATAGACTAGAAAAGTACAGTATCAGTTATTTTAATAAGAAATTAAATTACATTTAATAGTATTAACATTATGAAAAAAGTCAATATGAGAATAAAGTTTATTAAACTCAGTACAAATTCTTGTCAGAATTGGCATAATTTGTTTACAATATTGTTACGAAAATAAAATACAACACTACATTGTGGGATTTGGTATATATCAAGTTGGCAGCACTGCCACATCGAATATCTTTCGTTACATTTGAATTATCGGCTATGGAAATAGAAGATGGTCGATATTTCCTGAACATTCTAAAATGCAGACAATTAGGTATATAAAGGGCTGTTTTACCTTCTTGTGAGTTAGTTATCATTTGACTGTCGTAAGATAAAGACGTGTTAAAGCGGAAATAAAAGTGCTGTAAAGTGAATATAACAGTAAAACAAGAAAATAAAAACGGTATTTATTTCATTTTAAACACAATTTAAACGAACTTAAACGTTTTAAAAAGGTTAAAACGTAACAATATATTAAATGAAAGAAGACAAAAATGACGTGTAGAACGAGAGGGAACATTAAAAGATACATTATTAGTTAAGAAATTATTTTTTTTATTTTATGACTATAATCTTTCTGATAAGCTTAAAGGTAAAATTTTGAAGCAAAGTCTTCTCTGTGGGTTCAATTCAAGCGATTTTTTTAAATTTCCTTAATGTTTCATAATATTTGACCAATGAAATCTCTAGATTCTAAGATATTTGCTTACGAATGCCTAGATTTTACCAGTAGCTCTTGCGGATGTATTCCTTGTTTTACACCCATAAAGTAACACAGAGTTTATGTTTGAGTTGAGTATACGTTTAATCTATGCTGATTTGCAGACATAGTTTAAATCTTTAAGTGCTTGCCTTGGTTTTTTCATTCGGTTATTTATAACTATCTTTGAGCTCTCAGTTGATATTCTTCCAGTGGTTGTTGTCGAAGTGTAATGATGTTATATCTCCGTTGCTCATACGCATGAATTCGATTTTAGAGCTTTTAATTACAAAACTAATTCGCGTATTCTCGAACTTGTTTGAGTTTGTGTTGATTGCTATATTCCTTCTGCTGCCCCAAATGCGACAATTTTTGCTTGTTTACATACCTGCCAAGATCAAAGTGAGCTTCATTTGAACACATCGCACACATTCTGCAACATTACCATGATTTTCAAAGTAATGTCGCAGTATTTCCCATCGTTGTTCAAGCATATACACAACCATAATCGTTCAGCGGAAGGATAAAACTATATATCTGTCAAATCAGACATGAGCTAAGTGTTACCATTCACGAAATAAGCACTAGTTGAAAAAAAAACGTTAGATGGCGGACCCTTTACCTGTCCCATCCTTTGACCATTCAAATGTGGCCAAAGTTTTGTAGAGAGAGAAAACTCTGATAGAATGTACATCATCAATCAATGTACATCATATATATAGTATTACGAAAATAAAAGTGCTCAAAAAAGATGCGCAAGCAATTGTGCATTTGGTGCTACAAATTTTATTATGGAATTTTTCTATTGGTTTGTTTCAAGGCTACGATCACCCTGGCAATGCCGTATTTGTTTGTGCTATTAAAGTGTTACCAACTGCTTATTTAATAGTGTTACCAATTCAATTTTGCGTATTAAACTTAACATTTGAATTAACGTAGCTGAATATAAAGTTGTAGATTATGCTTAAATATTCGAAATTAATATCAATTTATTGTAAAAGGCGGCGTATTTTGCTTAGAGAGTCAGTCGTAATTTAATAGTCAAAGAGTAAGGTCGTGTTAAGGCGGTGGAAGTTATTGCATAAAGTTAAAGTGTGAAAATAAAAAGAAAACAATTTAGTTTACTGATGTGGTATTTTTAATAAGAACTTTGTTTTCTAACTGAAGTGTATTGAAATAACATTGACAGTTTTGGCATATTAATAAGAGAATGTGAGACAATTGTATTTAAATACTGAAAATCTTCAGGGGACATTGTAGCAGCCATAGTCCTTTAGGTTGCTATTAAAATTCAATCCGATTTAACCTTGACAACGTGTGTTCGACCGGGTTGTACAAGTAAAAATATCGGATTAATGAAAAATATCAGAATTCGTTAATACCTAGACGGTAACAACAATGACTACAGAGCGAGTTTTCGTACATGTTTGTCCTTGATATCTTAAATTCTTGTTCTTGTTTTTAATATTTTTTGCTATCGATCTTAGTCTGCCAGTCTTTAATAACATAATTCAAATCAAGGACGCATATAGCATCGCACAGAAAGCAGGTATAAACTGCGCTTTAAATTAACACGTTTCGTCTGTAGTTTGTCGCTTTCATTGAAAATGACATTAGGTTTTGTTTCAGTTGATATTTATTTTTACCTATCGATTTATGTACGTACATATGCATGTACGCGATGCATTAACTAATCGACCGTTTTTGAATTTTAATTTCTAATCTGGCATAATATTTTGTTTAGTTGTTTGGAGGCAATTCAATTAAAACAATTTGACGGAATGACATTTTTAAAACGATTTTTGACATTAAAATTTATTTTAATTTTCTTAAACTTAAGTGAAGCTTATAAAATTTTGGCAATATTTCCATTTCCAGGACCATCACAATATATTTTGGTGCAACCATATCTAAAAACTTTAGCCGAACGAGGTCATGAGGTGACTGTGATCAATGCATTTCCTCAGAAAGTTCCCCTAAAGAATTATAGAGATATATATGTACCAGAGGTTTTACACTATGTGGGTGGTATGTGACCATAATTATTTTGAATTTTTTTTCTACAAATCGTTTCTCTGTTGCAGATATTCTAAGTTATTCGAGAGAAAAAAATAATGTTTTCACCGAAATCGTCAGTTTTTCTTGGTACTATTCTGGCATAGTCGAGGGTGTTTTGAATAATAAAAATGTACAAAATTTACTACAAAATCCAGAGGAGCATTTCGATTTAATTATTTTAGAAACATTACAAACCGATGCTTTACTGGGCTTTGCTGAACATTATAAAGCTGCTGTTATTGGCGTATCATCATTTGGCACTGATCCATATATAGATTCATTGATGGATAATATATCACCTATGGCATATACACCCTTGCTTACGGGTACATTTACGGAACGCATGAGTTTCTTAGAGCGTTTGGAAAATGATTGGCATCATATTTTAATGTGGTTGCATAGAGAACTTATACATGAGCCCTTACATGATAAGTTGTACCAGGAATATTTTCCTCACAGCCAAAGATCTTTGCAGGAATTAAGACAAAATATTTCTTTGATTTTATTAAACCAACATTTCAGTTTAAGTTATCCACGTTCATACGTCGCAAATATGATCGAAGTGGGTGGTTTTCACATACAACATAAGCCCAAAAATCTCTCCGCAGACATAGAAGAGTTTATTAATTCATCCGCGCAAGATGTGATCTACTTCTCCATGGGTACGAATATTAAAAGCGAATATTTTCCTGCCAACATACGTAAAAGTTTATTAGAAACATTTGCCTCTTTGCCTTATAAGATTTTATGGAAATTTGAAAATCCTTTACTCATCGAAAATCGCCCCAAAAATGTTTTCATAAGTGAATGGTTTTCCCAAGCTGATGTATTGGCTCATCCTAAGGTTAAGCTTTTCATAACGCACGGTGGTCTATTGAGTATCATAGAGTCAATTTATCACAGTAAACCCATATTGGGTATACCAGTGTTTTATGATCAATTCGTTAATGCTCGTAGAGCCCAACAGAGCGGTTTTGGTCTTTCCATAAAATATCAAGAACTTAATTACACCATTTTAAGCGAAAGTATAAAGGAGTTAATGGAGAATTCAAGCTATACTCATAGAGTAAAAGAAATTTCTCATCGTTATCGCGATCAACCTATAGATCCTTTGAAAAAGGCAATTTATTGGACAGAATATGTCCTAAGACATCGTGGCGCCAAGTTTTTACGTTCCCCCGCTCAGTATTTGAATTTCTGGCAAAAGAACAGCTGGGATTGTATGGCAGTTTTTATCGGTTGTTTTATTGGTATTATTGCTGTAGTTTTTGTAGTTGTTGTTAAACTATTTAAACTTTGTTGTAAACTAAGATCTAACAAGAAAGTCAAAATAAATTGAGTTAATTTCGAATAAAAAGCTTAAAAATGTAATTTTTGTTTTTAAAAGAGGTTTTTCCGGATGGCTCAAGTGTTTTTTTAGGCGGAGATATTGGTAATTTGGGCAGCTTGTTTTCACTACTGTCATAGGCTGGTACCTGATCCTTTAGACCGAATATTACAAACTCTCGGTTGGTGAGAGAGTGTAGGCAATTATTGAACATACTCAGCTTCTCTTTTGAGACGACCCAGGCTTGCATTCCGAGTCACGGTGACTTCTATGGGAACGAGCAGGCGTACGAGTAGGCTCGCGCGGAAGCGGTATCCTGTGCAAATAAAGAGAGGATGTGGTTGCAGTACATCGACCACTCTCGCGGCTGCAGCGAGGAGGAAGAGGAGAAGACTGTTAAAATTGAACCAGCGGTTATTTCGAATCTGGCAATACTTATGTGATTCTATTCTGTCACAAAAATCAGTATATTCCACACTGAATGAAATGAATCGATTTACGATTGAGCAACGTTGGGATTTATTGAAAATTTATTTTCAAAACATGGACAAAAAAAAAATTAAAATAAAATCATCTCTTTGGGTGAAACTCATTTTCGTCCTGGTGGGTACGTTGATAAACAAAATTCCCGTATTTGGGGCTCAGAGAACAAACAGAAGCCAATGCACCCATTACGAGTGACTGTTTGGTGCGGCTTGTGGAGCGGAGGCATAATTGGCTCATATTTCATTGAAAACGAGAACAGCACAACCATTACGGTCGACGGAGACCATGACGACCGATTGTTTCTTACCGCTCTTCATGGTATTGATGTGAACGATTTTTGGTTTCACCAGGATGATGCAATTTGCCAGACATTCCATGCCACAACCGATTTATTGCGTCAAACGTTTGATGGCCGTTTAATTAGCCGAAATGGTGATGTCAGTTGGCCGCCAGAAGTTGCGACTTAACACCTTTGGCCTATTTTTACTGGGGCGCCGTTAAAGACTGCTGTTATGTCGACAAGCCGGAGACAATTGAGTTTTTGAAGGCCAACATTCGTGACGCCATGACCGAAATACGACCCCATAAACTCGGAAAATTCTCGAAAATAGGTCCGGTCGAATGGGGTACTTTGAGGCCAGCTACGGTATCCACATGTATAAAATAAAATTTCATTTCTTACCGGAAAATTGTACTTCACAACAACAAAATTAATTTGGCAGAATTTTAAAATGTTTTTGTTTTATTGTATTTTTAAATTTACACTTTGGAATGGCCACCCTATAGAAATGCTCACAAATAGTTCAGCCTATTTAACCGATTAAATGAATAATTGAAATCGAACCAACTTTATTTCTTAATTTTGTAACGAGTAACATAGAACTTCTACTACCTCTGCGCTGCTCATACACAGCCATTTCGCGTCCAAGTACTAAACACTAATTCTTGAAAGTTTTATCCATAACTCCTCATGACAGCATGTGGCATCCACAAAGCATCTCCATCTTACTCGGTTTGTTGATATTATTTTCCTTCCAAGTTAAGTTACACCACCATAGGTCTTGGTTAATCGTGCGTCTCCAATTGCTTTTGTACAACCGCGGCTACTCTTATGATGTTGTCTGGCCTTTAACTAACATTTTCTATGTTATATTTGATCATGGCTTTCTACTTACTTCTATTACATTCTTGCCCAGATGTGAGAGAAAATGAGAAAAAGGTTAAGTGTACTAATTTGGTGTCATACGAAATGCAAATGTACTAAGTCGTCCACCAACTACTCAAGGTGAATTTAAGCAGTAATTAAATCAACATCTTGACCTTTTTGAGTTGTAGGACTTAAAAGAATTATCGCTGACACAACGATCAGGTGTCATTTAATAAATATAGAGAAGGTTCTACTTGAAGGCGTCATAACTTCCAAATCAGTATTCAATCAGTTATACGTTATGGTTAATAAAAACCATGTCACAAACATAATTTTGAAGAGATGCAAATCGAGTCTATATTAAACAGTATATTATTTTTCCTGTCATACTTTAACATATTTTTTTATGTTCTTCTCTGATATTACAATTACTGTTTTGATTTCAGCTTTAAACGAATATTTCCTATATTTTTAATAAAATAAAGAAAACATGTTAAAATAAAATTATTCTAAAACAAAACTAACCACTTTATTTGTGAATTAAAACAAAAATATGCTAAAATTTTAATGTTTCTTTTGCTTTGATTGTTTGGCAGGATTTAATTTTGCCAATGCCGCCTTAATACTTAGACGTATGAAGTAGACTATGGCGAATAAGACAAATAATATGCCACCGTACAATATCAGCATGACATCGATATTATGATATTCGATAAAACTTAAATCTAAGCCAGAGCAATGCAAATATTTTGCACCCTTGTGACGAATAACATGTTCCACCCAATAGGTGGCCAAATCAATAGGTTGCATGGGCTGATCTCTATAACGAGCCGACATATCCTTTACACGTTGAGTATAGCTATTATCCGTTAAAACGCGATTAATGGCATTAACTAGTTTCTCTGTGGTTAAGGTTTGATAATCGATTTTGATGCCATAGCCATTTGCTTCAGCTCGTGCCATATTAAGGAATTGATCACCGAAAATTGGTATGCCAATAATGGGTGTGCCATGATAAATACTTTCGGTGCTACTCAGAAGACCACCATGTGTAATAAAAAGTTTAACATTTTCATGAGCCAATATATCATCCTGCGGGAACCAGTCGCTTATAAAAACATTATCGGGCTTACCCTCCAATTTAGGATCTTCAAATTTCCATAGGACACGTTGTTTGAGACCTTTAAAGGCATTCAATAATGCTTGTCTTTTAGCAGCCGGTAAATTTTTACTCTTCAAATTGGAACCCATCGAGAAATAGATTACACCGTGTCTTGATTCATTAATGAATTTCTCAATATCGGCAGGTAAAGGCTTACTCTGGCGATTGATATGCATGCCACCGACTTCGATTTGATTGGGCACATAAGGACGGGAAAAGCTCAAAGATACATGAGAATTAAGTAAAACAGCGGCAGCATTTTTACGCACTGTATACATATCTCTTTCCGCATTCGGGAAATACTTATTATACACAGCAGCCTGACGTGGTAAATAGCTGTAGTCCATAAATAAACGTTCGAAGGTAAGAAAGGCCAAATTACCAACACGTTCTGTTAATGACATATGATCAGTGAATCTTAACAAGGCATTTGGTACATACGATGGTGGTGAAGGTGAACCAGTCTGTGATAAAAGAAATAAAGAAGTTGTATTTAAATATTGGTAATAACTTGAAAATATATAAAACTCTACCATATCTGTGTTCCATGAGATGGCGCCAAAGGTACCCAAACCTATAAGAGGAGCCTTAAAATGTTCGCTTAAACCAAAAAGAGCCTCCGATAAAAATACTTCACATATAACCGCATCGAAGGTATGATTACTGGCTATTAACTCTTGCACTGCTGGTTCCTTTAACGTACTGTCGGTAAATTGTATACCCATATCAAAATAATCCAGTACATTTGACACTACACTCTTCTCATGTTGATCCAATAAATTATCGATTTTTTCTAAAATAATAAAAGATTACGAAAAAATATTTATTAAAATTTAATTTAATTTTCAATTTAATTTAATTGAACATTGTACACTGGAATGCACAAAGTTTACATTGTAATATGAGTGAATTCTGGTATCTGTTTGCTTCAACTGGAGTTGACATAATACCACGTTGATCAAAAAGTTCCTAGAATAACCCCCGTGTAGCGGTCCCATCGTTCCGCTTTGAGTTTTTTTTTTAATTATCTATCTCTTGTTGATATTCTCGCTAAATTTTAAAATTTAAATTTATACCGGTACTTCCTAACCTCAAATTTGCCCACCCTGTATAATTAGACCATGTAAGCCCATTATTAAATGTGACTCGCCAAATTAGTAGCGGCATCTACAAAGTCAATATTATTGCCATCTATATGCACTCTAATAATGCAAATCGGATTTCCCGACTTCGAAAAAAGAATTCATCTGATTTCATAGAATTATTGGAATTGGTCCAGCAATTTATCCTTGGCAAGTAGCTTTTAATGTCGCAACCACGCTAGATTCGTACATGGTTCGCATACATTCTAAATTCCACTGTCAATGCCAATAGCGGGAAGGTCATTAATATATAAACGGAAAAAAAGAGGCCCTAGTATTGAAACCTGTTCTCTATTGAAATCGAGTGTAACCGACCTGTCAGCATTAAGCTTATCGAATTGATATCGATTAGTAAGCTAAGAGAAGAAATAAAATTCTTATGAAGTTTACTTAAGAGAGCAGAATGATCGACAGTGTCAAATGCTTTGCTGTGATCGAAAAGAACTAGATATGACACACCATATTACTATCCAACTCTGATCGTATGTCCTCAACCACATCTACAAGAGTTGTTGTACAACTCCTGCCTTTCATAAAACTGGATTGCCATTCAGAAACAAGTTATTACACGTAAGATAGTCAGTAATCTGGCCACCAATAAGATTTTGCAATACCTTAGAAAGAAACGGAAGAATAGCGATCGGTCTAAGCTCTTAGTTCGATTTGGGGAACATTTTTCGATAACTTCCATTTTTTATAATGTTTCAACCAACCATAAATTGGTTATGTTTGTAGATTTGAATTTTCTATTCCATACAAAGCCCTTACCTAAACAAACAAATATATAAAGGGTCCGCTATCTAACGCTTTTTTATAAACTAGTGCTTATTTCGTGAATGGTATCACTTAGCTCATATCTGATTTGACAGATAATAAGTTTTATCCTTCCGCTGAACGAGTATGGTTGTGAAATTGAAATTCGCTTCGCTAAGTGGGCCTGCGATCGACTTACAGAAGATGTCGATTTAGCCAAAAAAAAAAATCATCTTTTCAGATGAAGCTCATTTTGATCTTGGCGGGTATGTAAACAAGCAAAATTGTCGCATTTGGGGCACAGAAAACCCGCACGCATACATTGAAAAGCCGATACACCCAAGACGAGTCACTGTTTGGTGCGGATTTCGGTCCAGAGGCATAATTGGGCCATTTCTCTTCGAAAATGAGCAAGGAGTGGCCGTTACAGTCAATGGTGATCGTTATCGGGCCATGTCGAACGAATTTTTATTCACAAAAATAGAAGAGGAGGATATTAGTTTCATTTTGTTTCAACAGGACGGCGCTACGTGCCTCAAAGCCGAAGCTACACTCGATGTTTTGCGCCCTGTTTTTGAACATCGCATTATCAGCCGCAGAGTTGATGTCGTTTGGCCACCCCGGAACTGCGATTTGACACCGTTGGACTATTATTTGTGGGGTGCCGTCAAAGATAAGTGTTACGCCAACAAGCCAGAGACAATTGACGCTTTAAGGGACAATATTCGTGTAGCCATTGGTGAAATACAGCTGCACGCAATCGATAATGTGCTTAAAAATTGGACCGATCCTGTAGGCTACTGCATGGCTAGCCGAGGCAGCCATTTCGATGATATTATTTTCCATTACTAACCGGAAGGATTGTACTTTCAAATAAAAAAAGAAATTAGGGAAAATATTCAGTAGTTTTTTTTATAGTATTTTAAAAAAAAAAATTATTTGGCGGACCCTTTATAAAAGCTTGTCTATCGATAATTTGATAATTTTGTTAACATGGTTTCAAAGAAAATTTCATCACTGTCTTATAATTTGGGACTAAACAGTATAATGAAAATGATTTCTAAAATGTAAAGTCACTGAAAATTGATAGATTACTTATAGTTGTGAACGCCCTTAAGTGTTTTAGCTTAACAGAAGTTGTTAATAATTAGCAACAATCAAATATCTAATATTTTTCAATATTTTGCTTTTTCACACGTAATAAATATGATTCAGCGATTTTTTTGTTTTTATTTACAAACCAAATATTTATTTAGTTTTGTATACAAAGTGCTAAACATGTGTTGTAATGTGGTCAAGAATTTGCATGATCTTGACTTTTGAAGTATGTGGTACTTTATATTAAACATTTTGTATATGTATTACGGAAACATTATTAATGGATAATTTTGCTGGCTTTTTTTGGATTAAATTTTAACTAAAAATTGCTTTAAAAGATTTCACTGTTTGAGTTTTTTACTGAATCAAAATTATAAGTCTATATGGGCATAGTTTCTAATTGTAAAAATAATTTTAGACATGGAATGGAAGCAACGTAATGGTGTGGACTTGCTTTTCAGTAACTGGAGTAGGAACTTTTCACAAAATTGTTGACATAATGGATCGATTTATTGACCAACAACATTTACGAAACGAAAATTATTCCATATGCAGACTAAAATATGCCACTTCGATGAGTGTATCAACGCGATAATGTCACAAAATGCACATCGAGGTTAGTCAAAGAGTTCCTAGAAGAGAACAGGATCCAAGTCCTTGATTCGTCGTCACAATCGCACGACTTTATCCTCTTTTGAATATTAAAGAGAAATGTGTCTGGAAAATGATTCAAAAATCAAAACGAACTCTTCGATAATCCAGAAGCTGAATAAAAACGTATCCTGGAATCGGTACTTAATAGCCATATTATTTCCATGCGCTCAGATGTGGCAAAGTTATAAAAAATAAAGGTTCGTCAACAAAATATTCATTTGATGCTTTTGTTTTGCACACTTTTTTTTAAAACTTCTATTATTGTACTTGAAGGTATTTTTTTATGTAAATCTTAGGGTATGTAAATAGATATAAATAAACTCTAGGAAGAATATTGGCTTTCCACAGAGCATTTATTGTTGCATTATTTTAGTTTCAGTAATCAAGTTGATTTGCAAGCTAATTGGATGATTAATCTACTGTAGCTGTTCTCCATATGATTGTATGTAGTGGTGAAGATACTTGCTAAGTGGTGGTGATCCTTGCCTGGCACTTTAATTTTTTTGCTGGTAGGTAGCATTTTTTCCTGATCATTAGTATGATGTTTGTTATGATCACCAGAGTTAAACTAGAAGGTTAGGGGTCTTCTTTAAATGGATTTCTCTAGAGGGAATTTGAAGTCTCTTTATTAAACACTCGATACTACAATTACATTTTTTTTTCATGTCCTATGCCGGAACTCAAAACTGGGCCGCTTGCGTTTTATGCTTACGCTCTAACCACTACACCACGTCATCTCCGCTTTCAGAAATAAGCCACATTTATTATTTTTTACGTGGTTTCTTGCTTTTGTTTTGCACTACACTGTACATATGTGTGTATATTTAAAAAAATTAATGTGAAATTTTCAGAGTATCTCACGGAGGTTGCCACGCCTATGCAAAGTAATTATTTATTTGCCTATGTTTTAAAATGCAGAAATAAGAGTTTTTGCATTTGATCCAAATAACGTCGTGGTCTCTACATATCATCAGTGAAGGAATAGGATGAATTGTATAATATATAATATATATAGTATATAATATATATAGTAAATATTAGCTTTTGCATATCTTAAGAACGTCAATACAATTCATTAGTCAAAAAGTAGGTGACGTCGGATAAGTGAGCATAGCGCATGTTGTAAAAATAAACTATAGCAGTTAAGCTTTCAAAATTTTGGATAAGTGACTTCGTCGTTAGTACAACCAAGGATAGTGAGTGATAGGTAGGTAGTTAGATAGGTTGGCAAGTTGGCTACTTAACCAAGATGAGATCAACTACCATTAGCAACAAAGTAACGTTTTCAAAACAAGTCAAGACCACAGGTAAGGAACCACTTAAAATAAAACGAAAGGGAGTTATAGATACCAAGCCATTAAAAAATGCACACCAAAGTACCGCTACTGTCTATCCGCCAGATTCGCAGAGCAAGTAAACGATTGTCTCCTTCTAAGAGGTGCTTTTACAGTAAAGGTTTACGGACAAACCAATTTTCTTTGCGTACGTTCCGATCATCCAATGATCTTGAACATCGCAATGAGCTTGGACATAGAGTAGATAAGGGTTCTCAATAGTTTCAGTGTCCTGTCACTGTCATACCGAAGCCACACCGTCCTCGAAATAGCACAAGAGGAGAGAAACTTCACTTATTCTGTGCCCTCTCATGAAAAAAACTATAGAGGTCCCCCTTGGCTACGAGCACAGCAGATGTCAAAGTAGAAAATGATAAATACCACATCCATTGAGGTTCTTCTAGCAAGTTCTTCCGCCTTCTCGTAACCAATGATATTCCTTTATCTAGGGACTCAAATCAAGGAAGTGTTACAAATACCACCTCTTTTCATTGGTTAACTAAAGCCGAGTAACTACTAGGCTGCATCAAGGCACTGATAGCAGTCTGGCTATCAGAGAAAATTCTAGAGTATTGACTAAGATATAATAAAATAATAAAATAATAAAATAATAAAATAATAACTACAATAAGTTAACAAATATATTTCTACCATCAAGCTTCCTAAAGGGTACGCCAAATATTTTTTCTTTTTTTTTTGAAAACAGGACACAAAACTTCGAGTGTAGATTCGGCTGTGCGGCACATAGCGCCGTCCTGTTGAAACCAAATGTTGCTAATATCCTTCTCTTCAATTTTTGGGAACAAACATGGCCCAATAACGATCGCCATTGACTGTAACGGCCACTCCTTGCTCATTTTCGAAGAAAAATGGCCCAATTATGCATCTGGACCAAAATCCGCACCAAACAGTGACTCGTCTTGGGTGTATCGGCCTTTCAATGTATGCGTGCGGGTTTTCTGTGCCTCAAATGCGACAATTTTGTTTGTTTACATACCCGCCAAGATCAAAATGGGCTTCATCTGAAAAGATGACTTTTTTTGGCAAAATCGGCACCTTCTGTAAGTCGATCGCAGGCCCACTTAGCGAAGCGAAGAAAGCGTATACACAACCATATTCGTTCAGCGGAAGGATAAAACTAATTATTTGTCAAATCAGACATGAGCTAAGTGTTACCATTCACGAAATACGCACTTGAAAAAAAACGTTAGATGGCGGACCCCTTATTGAAATTAAAATAGGGGTAGTAAAGCAAGCCACACAGTGCGTTCCCATTGGCCAAATAGACAAAAATTTAAAGAAGTTGTCATAGATAAATGATATTTTGTGCAGACATTTATTAACGCTAAAGATAGATATAAGCGAAATTTTGACAAAATAAGACAATGGCCCACCAAACACATATATTTAAATCATACAAATCCTATCTCCGTTTATATTTAATTTTTTAGTTAGTTGCTGATATATATGAATAACTTCCAAATAACAAAATTTTTTAATTTGTGGATTTTGCAAAAAATAAAAAATAAAAATATATTGTAATCTGGCGAGAGTCCGATGTTGAACTTCAAATTTGGAATTTGAATCCTAATTTATTTATTTACTTCCGCTTTAATATAGTATATATTAATTGATAATCCACATTATTTTTAATTTTTTATTTGCCTTAAGCTACTTAAAATCAATAAAATTTATAAGAAATTCTCTAAATTATAAATTTTGAAAATTAAAAAATGTTTTAAGTTCTAGGACAAAGTGGGTACCAATTTTTTTTATTTGAAAGAACATATAATATAGTTTCAAATATATAAATAAAAAAACACATATTTTTTATATAAATATTTTTTATAATCCTTCAAAGTTTGATAAATTTAAAATATTTGTTGAAATAAGTGCGTTTTTAAATCAGTAAAAAAATAATAATAATAAACAAAACTTAACAGCTTTTTTTCTATTTCGTTAATAATATTGTAAAGTAATTAAAAAACCAAACTTCTAAAAATTTCTTTAAAAAATAGCGTTTTTACGGCACCTAAAATATAGTTTTACTTGGTACTTTTTATTATAAATTAGTTTAGTTTAGCGCTTTCTTGCGACAATATGTAGAGAGTAGACAGGAAAAATATTTTGAGTTTTTTATTCAGTGGATTATTACATTTAAAAAACTATATATTTTATCATAATACGTGGTAAGTGATTATTTAATTTTGGTCTATGAGACAATGCACTGTGTGCCGGGTTTTAGGTAGTTTTTTGTAAAATGCAAACAACGTTTTATCAAATCAACAGAAATAATCTTATCGTTAGAATGGTAGCTGAAATTGTTATAAAAAATGATATCAACGAGACTGTGAATTAATTAATTAATAAAAAAATTTATATACTTTTATAAGGAAATTTTTAAAATGTTATTATTTAATACGCAACTTATATATACATACAAATGACATACTTATACAAATGACATACGTTTAGAATTTCCTCATTATCCAAATCGCGGTAGAATTACTAAATTAATTGAACAATATTCTTCTGGTTTTCCTGGGAAAATTAATTTTTCAAAAGAAACCAATTTTCAGTTGTCCAAATACGTTAACAAGTAAATTTGCCGCATTTGAACGTATGAAAATCAAAGAGCAATAGTTGAGAAGCCCTTGCATGCTGAAAGTGTCAGTGTATAGTGGGCGTAAAATGCAGTTGCAGTATATTTTGAAACTAAGTTGTGGCCTATAATTGATGATATTACAGAAATGTGGCTTCACTAGGACACTGCTATATGTAACATAGCCAAAGAAACAATGATTTTTTAAAAACCAATTTCCCCGATTTCATAATTTCAAGAAATTCAACTGTAAATTGGTCGCCCCGATCATGTTATTAAATATCACTGTACTATAGTTCTAGGACTATGCGAAGAATAGAGCCTGTGCGGAGCCAATGAACTTAAAATTTAAAATCACTGAGGCTATAAATAAATCTGCCATTTGGCCAAAAATCCATTGAAAATTTTGAAAAAGAATCGACATCAATATGAACTCAATATCAATATCAACTCTTTTTATTTACAATCGTCAGCCCTTCTTCACTCCTTCTAAGACAATAACACTTATATTGATTTTCACACATTTATATTCTTCGTTTTGTTCTGTTTTAATAAAGAGATAAAAACATTTAAAAACCCGATATCAAATTTTGCCCTTGTTGGGCCATAGTACTACGTCTCACATGTTTTTGTTTATCTTTTGTTTTTTAGTATTTAGATAGCAGAAGTAGATTTTATAGAGAACTTTACTATTTTATTATTTGATAAAATACGAATTCTATACATACTGTATGTAAATCATTTGTAAAACTTGTTTATTTTTGTTGTTTTATTTCTATAAATTTATAAAATTTTGAAGGTCACTGTATTATTATTGCAAGCACTTACTAAATGATTTTATTCATGATATGGAAACGTATAATTTTGAATTTTAGAACACAAACTAATTACTTCAAACACTTTAATTACATACACTTGATGACTCTAATAAGTATATACCCACCATTCATTACTTTCATAATTTCATACAGCGGTACATCATAATAGTTTTTAATTGGTTGTTTTTGTGGAAACGGTGAGATCACATAAACTTCATGACCCTTTTGAGCCAATGCTCGCATTAAAGCAGAGCCAACAATAAAATGTGAACGAGCGCCCGTGTGTAAGACACCTAAAATTTTATACGAATTCACAACTACGGCCGAGTATGACGCTACCAAGAGTAGACACAGCATTAAATTTGTTAAACGCATTATTTACTTTTATTATTTTTTTTTCTGTATTTACACAAAATTGTAATTTATTTATTGTGACTTTTTAAATAAAATTTTACGCGCACGCCAAATGTCGAAAAAGCGGGCGTTTTACGTGAGCGTTAATATTCAACTGAATTTTCTATTGATCTGTTTAGTTTTTAAATATGCCGGCTATGTTGAAACATTTGCTATTGAAAACCAAATATTTTGTGGTGTAATTATTTGATAAGAGCCAGTTGGAGATTTATTCTATTGTTAAGATGTGTTGTTGTTAGTTTTTGGGGGGAGCAAAACTTGAAGAAGCATTACGAGAGCTAGTGAGAGAGTGAATTAGTAATACAATGGTGAAAATTTGTTTGGTTACATCAGTCACAATTAATAATTAACAGCGGATGATTTAGCATGTACACAATTTTAAAAAAGAAATAAACGTGTAAAAGTGCTAAACTTTAGATGTCTTTATGCAAATTAAGTATATATATTAACAGATATATGATCAAACTTTCAATCGATAGAGACAGAAAAGTATTAAAGGGAGTTTATACGATAATACCAGAAACACCATCAGGCATACAAGGCGAAAACGACTCTATCTACAAAAACACCAAAATGATGCCAGAAGGCACGCATTATCACTTGGTGTAGTGCAACCAAATAGAAGAGTTTGGATATCAGATTACACTTGGAACCTGGATTCTCAAAGAAGGGAACTAAAACTGCAGATGAATAGCGACAATACCTTGAGGCAGCAGTACCATCAGCTGGCAAAACGAATAAAGAAAGATGCAAGAAGAGAAGGAAGTTCCTGAAACGGTGTAGTGCAACCAAATAGAAGAGTTTGGATATCAGATTACACTTGGAACCTGGATTCTCAAAGAAGGGAACTAAAACTGCAAATGAATAGCAACAATACCTTGAGGCAGCAGTACCATCAGCTGGCAAAACAAATAAAGAAAGATGTAAGAAGAGAAGAAAGTTCCTGGAACGACTAGCTACAGCGGTAGAAGAAACAGGATAATATATAAAAACTACACCAGACGATTAAATATCTCACCAAATAAAAGTGTAATAGGAACCAAGCCGTTGCTGATAAAAATGGTACACTAATAACGAACAATGATGCACAAACACAGAGATGGAGAGAACATTTCAATGAAATTAGTGACGTCACGAACACTACTGAGGACAGCAAAACAATTGAGAACATAGATGAGGAAAACAGTTTAAGGATATCATGCAACCCTCCCAATCTGAATGAGATAAAAGAGGCGATTGGTAAATTGAAAAATAATAAGGCGGCAGGCGAAGATGGGTTACCAGCGAAAATTCTACGGGTTGACATTCAAACCACAACTAAACTTCTACTGCCTCACATCACATCAGTATAGAATGAGGAGAGGCTGCCTCCTACGTGGAAGAAGGGCATCACTGTAAAGTTACCGAAAAGTGGTGAAAGACTGTAGTAATTGGAGAGAAATTACTCTTCTTAACGCCATATATAAGATACTTGCAGTCATAATACAGGGAAGGCTTCAGAGCAGAATAGAAAACATACTGCGAGACGAATTAGCTGGCCTCAGACCGAATAAAAGCTGCGTAGATCAGGCCAACACTTTACGAATAATCATTGAACAGTCCATAGAATGGCAAACCCCTTGTATATACTATTCGTCGATTTCAAAAAAGCTTTTGATACCATCAGGCCAACGGCTATATGGAAAGCACTAAGAACCAAAGAAGTACCCTAGAAGATAATTCGAATAATTAGAGCAATGTATGAGGATGCAGAACTTTCAGTTCTTCACAACGAAAATATCAGGCAACCATTCCACACCAATGCTGGAGTTAAACAAGGATTCCCACTATCACCTCAGCTATTCACTATCGTACTGGATGACATAATTTGCAAAGTCTGTTCGAAAAGAAGAGGGATCACATGGAGTCTCTCACGCCAACTGGAAGACTTGGACTATAGTCTCGCATAAGATTTCCAATATGCAGTCGAAATTGGGAGACCTGGAAAGATTGGCTCGTAGTGTTTGGCTTGAGATAAACATCAAGAAAACCAAGCCCATGAGAATAAACAATACGAGCACGGAAAACATCATACTACAGGGTCAGCTAGTCATGTATGTAGATAGCTTCTGCTATCTAGGAAATACAATGACTACAAACGGTGGCACAGAAACAGACGTAGATAACAGGCTCAACAAAGCGAGAGGCCTTTAGACAACTGCAGTCAATATGGAGAAGCTCACATATCCAAACGAACTAAGCTCAAAATATTCCACTCATGTATTAAATTGGTACTGCTGTACGGCAGTGAAACCTGGCTTGTATCGAATAATATCACACAGAAAATCCAGGTATTCATTAACAGTGCCTCAGATTCATATGCAGAATATTCTGGCCTAACACCATAAGTAACACAGTACTGTGGAACACGACTAATGGGGAAGCCATACTGAAACAGATAAGGAAAAGAAAGTGGGGATGGATCGGTCACACCATCCGAAAAAGTCCAGAAAGTATCACTAGAATATCACTGGAGTGGAGTCCTCAAAGCTCAAGAAATCGTGGTCGACTAAAAACACCTGGATAGGCACAATTATCCAAGAACTGTGACAGAACAACCTAACATGCTAAGAGGCAAAGTCAACAGCTGTAAACCGCTGCTTTGTGGAAGCCAATGCTCCCAAGAGGAGTAACGGGGAAGATACACGATAACACAAGTCGTACGACATGTGAAGTTTTTGTATAGAAGAGAGCGAATAGTATCTTGTAAGCACAATATGTAATGAGATCGTACGACATGGAGAGAAAATACGGATGAACATTTGACAGACGTACGTACACTTCTTTAAGTCAAGGATGTACGAGTATTTTTATATAAGCAAATAAAATGAACAAAGAAATAAGCAATTTTTTTCGACCTATAGAACAGACCAATAGTGCATTGGTTTACAAGTTTATTCATCTAAATCTATATTGTCCCCTTCAAACCCACTTATGCCAGCGCTTGATCCAATCCCCAAAGCATTTTTTATATTCGGTTTTTGGTATGTCCCTTAGTGCTTCCCGCGATTTTTCCATTATTTCCTCTCGGCTACTGAAACGGGTTCCTCGTTATAGTTTTTTAACTCGATTTAAGAGAAAAAAGTAACAGGGAGCCGTTGGATGGTATTTGTTGCATTTTTCGCCAAAAAATTTCGAGTAATGATGGCACTGGTAATTACTTCAATTCAGAAGATCAGACAAATATGCGATATTAAAGGAATTTGAAAATAAAAATTTAGAATGAATATTATACGTAGAAAAATATTGGCAGCAAATGATACCGCAATTTTGAACACCCTTTACTACATAAAACTTTCACATCTTTCATCGTTACTTTGAACTACTTTTGTATTCACTATCATTATATATGTCAAAAATTTGGTGGAATTCCTAATGCCTAGGAAAAAACGAGCTGACATAGGCCTTCTGAGTCAATCAAATATGCAACGAGCTGCATGACGTGGTCGCTGCACAGCTAATAATAATCGTATGAGTATGTCCGAATTGTATAAAAAAAGAGTAAGAATTATTTGAATAATCTTACAGCGCAGCTAGTTCGTGTTTATTGTGCTCTTTTCATATTTCGTTCTTTTATTCCTCATTTAAGCCTCAATTAAGAGCCGTATTCTATAATTGTTCATATATAATTATAGGAATGAAACACCCAATTACCCTGTGAATTATAAAACAATTAAGGTGACCTTACAACTTTATCGGGTGTATTTTACCTTTCTTTCCATTTTTAAAACACAATTTACCGGCTAATAACAATAAAAAACTATCAACAAAAAGAAGATGAACTGTCAAAATCAATTAGAGAGATGCCATGTATACAGGGTAATTCGTATAATTAAAGCAAAAAATAATTCCAAGTCTCCTGTGGACATTGCATTAGAGAATGTTCCTTATATTTGTTTCTAATAAAATGAAATAATAGGATAAATGTTACATTTTAATAAGTCTTAAGAAAAACAAATTGATTTATTTATCAACAAAAAAAAACTTATGCTAAAACTTTAATGTTTCTTTTGCTTTGATTGTTTGGTAGGATTTAGTCTTGCCAATGCTGCCTTAATACTTAAACGTATGAAGTAGACTATGGCGAATAAGGCAAATAATATGCCACCGTACAATATTAGCATGGCATCGATATTATGATATTCGATAAAACTTAAATCTAAGCCAGAGCAATGCAAATATTTTGCACACTTGTGACGAATAACATATTCCACCCAAAAGGTGGCCAAATCAATAGGTTGCATGGGTTGATCTCTATAACGAGCCGACATATCCTTAACACGTTGAGTATAGCTATTGTCCGTTAAAACGCGGTTAATGGCATTTACTAGTTTCTCTGTGGTTAAGGTTTGATAATCGATTTTGATGCCATAGCCATTTGCTTCAGCTCGTGCCATATTAAGGAATTGATCACCAAAAATGGGTATGCCAATAATGGGTTTGCCATGATAGATACTCTCGGTGCTACTCAGAAGACCACCATGTGTAATAAAAAGTTTAACATTTTCATGGGCCAGTATATCTTCCTGAGGGAACCAGTCGCTAATAAAAACATTATCGGGCTTACCCTCCAAAAGAGGATCTTCAAATTTCCATAAGATACGTTGCTTAAGACCTTTAAAGGCATTCAATAATGCTTGTTTTTTAGCAGCCGGTAAATTTTTACTCTTTAGATTGGAACCCATCGAGAAATAGATAACACCGTGTGTTGATTCGTTAATGAATTTCTCAATATCGGCAGGTAAAGGTTTACGCTGGCGATTGATATGCATGCCACCGACTTCGATTTGATTGGGCACATAAGGACGGGAAAAGCTCAAAGATACATGAGAGTTAAGTAAAACAGCGGCGGCATTTTTACGCACTGTATACATATCTCTTTCCGCATTCGGGAAATACTTGTTATACACAGCAGCCTGACGTGGTAAAAAGCTGTAGTCCATAAATAAACATTCGAAGGTAAGAAAAGCCAAATTACCAATACGTTCTGTTAAGGACATACGATCAGTTTATCTTAACATGGCATTGGGTACATACGAAGGTGGTGAAAGTGAAACAGTGTGTGATAAAAGAAATAAAGAAGTTGTATCTAAAAACTGGTAATAATTTGAAAATATATAAAACCCTACCATATCTGTATTCCATGAGATGGCGCCAAAGGTACCCAAACCTATAAAAAGAGCCTTAAAATGTTCGCTCAAACCGAAAAGAGCCTCCGATAGAAATACTTCACATATAACCGCATCAAAAGTATGATTACTGGCCATTAATTCTTGTACTGCTGGTTCCTTCAGTGTAGTGTCGGTAAATTGAATAGCCATATCAAAATATTTCAATACATTCAATACAACATTATTGTTATTCTGATCCAATAAATTGAGTGTTTCTACAATTATAGAAAATTTACATTTAAAATAGTAATGTATTGTGTGTGTTAAGACACATTAATCTTAATTAAATTGTTATTTGTATTTTATAAATTGTTGTATATCGATAATGTTTGTGCATTTAAATTTGTTATCTTAGCCTAAGAGCTTATCTAAAAAATTGACAAAATTTTGTTCATCGATAATTTTGTTAACGTGGTTTTAAACAAATTTAATTTCTAAAATGCAAACTCATTGATAACTATAGTTTAATAAAGTTGTTGATAATTGGCAACAAGCAAATATAAAATATTGTTTATTATTTCGCATTTTTACACATAGAACATGGTTCAGCGAATTGATTTGTTTACAAACTAATGGTTTATTGAGTTTTGTATACAAAGTGCTAAAATTGTGTTGCAAAGTGGTCAAGATATAAGATAATCTTAACTTTATAATTAAGCAAGTTCTTCCAATTATAGGTTTCGATTTAATATGTACAAAAAGTCGAGCATCTTAAAGCGAATTCCTCTAATGTTTGTTAAATTGTTAAGAGTAGGGTATGCCGTTAATACAGTAGCTAGGTTTGAAAAGAAACAATTTTTGTTGTAACAAAACTAGATACTTACCGATCGATTTTCATAATTATGGTTTATTTTATTTCTATTATATGCAACTTTATGAATAAATAGTGAAACTGGTAAATGTTAGCTGCGCTCTATTTTTTGTGAATTTTTAGATATCAAAAATATCATAATATATCAAAAAGAAAAAACGGATTGAATTAAAAAAAATGTTAGTAGAATGACTTAAAGCTGGTATAATGTGGAATTTTTTAGAATATGGCTTAACGAAATCGAATGAGTCGTTTCAAAGTTATCATAAGATGTATGAAACAACCTCTTCAAAAATCTCACATTTTAGAAAAAAATTTCTAAAAAAAAATCGTATCCATAGATTCTGATATGCTGATGATTTTTAAACTGAGGCGACCTTAGCACATCAAAAAAATATGATGGTTAACCGAGGAATTTTTTTTTTTTTTTTTTTTTTTTGTTGTATATCCTACTCTTTCATTTTAATGCTTAAATGTAAAAGTTATATTCTGTAACTTGTAACTTTTTGGAAATAACAGAAACGAACTAAAAACAATCACCGAATTTTGAAAGAAAAAGCTTTTTCCGCTAATTTTGGTCAAAGTTAGGTACCTGCATTTAATTTAGAATAAAATCAGCAAATACCAATCGATTTGCATGATTTATAGCTTATTTTATTCTCAAAATTCCAATCTTTAATATGAATGACCACCATGTAATATTTTAATTTTAGAAAAATGTTTATAACATTTTGAAAAGTAAAATAATAAAAATTGCTCCAATTTTGCAATTTTGCAATTTTTATATTCTCATTTTGCAACCCTGAATTAATTAATCAAATTTTCAAATGCAACTCGAATAATATTGTACATTTTTAGACTTTTGAAACAGCTATAAAAGGAGCAGAACTTGTATGATTGAATCAGAATTCGTTTTCTTGCGCTTAGAAGTATACTATTATACAGGCTTCAACAAGTACCGAACGTGGAGGGCTCTACAAAGCAAACGAACTCTATCAGTTTTAGTTTTTAGAAATAAATTTTTCTTGCCTTCGTGCATTTTACAGGCTTTTTTACGTATCGGACGTGAAACTTCTAAAGAAAAAAGGAGTTCTAATTCCATACTAACGTTAAAAATTTCTTTTTTTATCTTTTTTAATGTTTAAATATAATCTAAAAAATACGGTTGTTTCAGTTCGTAATTTCAAATTTATATATGTACATATTGTAAAAACAGCTCAAAAAACCCCGGTATATAGTGAGCAAAAAAAAAACGTATACAGTAAGAGTTGCGGTTTTCAAATTCAGATATCTCTGTAAACGCTAAAGATATTAGGCTGAAACTAAAGCAATTTAAAGGCAAATTGATCCGTTTCTATAAAAAATGTTTATTTCATTTAACAAATAAATTTTATTATCAAAATAAGTGAACTCAATTACGCAATACCCCTTAAATTAAAATTTAAGTGGGGATTATTCCTTGTTTCAGGACAATAATTCGAAATAGTCATCTCTAATAGGAAAATAATGACTTCTATATAAAGCAAAAAAGTGCTGTCAGAGTTCTGACCCTAATCCTATACAGAACTTGTGGGTGTTTACAATTTTTTGGAAGGAAATTGTTTCTTTTAACCACCCTGGTTGTTTTATTCACTAAGATAATAAATAAAGAGCCAAAAAACTTCGTAATCTTAACAATATGAACTATCATCGCTGCTGTAAATACATAGATGACAGCAAGCAACATGAGAGGAAGCAGTAAGTTGTTTATGGCTGCATTTATGCTATCGACTTCATAAATATTTTGAAAGCAGCAACAGAAATAAAATTCGTTTTTCATTATCGTCTGTTTTATTTGGCATAAAAATATTTGTTATAAAAAAATATTTTCCATTAATGACACTCAAGTTTTTCAAATCCACCAAAATAAAACCGCTTTTTTAAAATATTATTTAAAAATATAAAAATTAATAAAATTACATGTTTAAAAGTTTTTAATTATTAGCATACAAGTTGTTTTATACACAATTTTAATTGCATACTGCTGTTTTCTGATAAATAAAAATAAAACTATTTTTACGTTTTTCTATTTCAAATTTTATATTGTATTAGTATCACAAACTTTTTCTTTTTGTTTGCTGCTTAAAAAAATTAAAATTATTTTATGTTTATCAGCAGCAAAGGTTGTTGTCAAGGCTTTTGCTGTGCTGCCTTCAAAATAATTGTTTTTATATAAACATATGTATTTTAATTTTGAGATTTTGCAGTCTGCTGCTTGCTGTCGGTTATGTGTTTAATGTGTTAGGATTTTATTTTATGTAGAAAACAGACTAATTTTCTTAAAATTTGCTTATTTTGAATAGCTTTTTTATTTTAATCAATAATTTCTATTATAAATTATAACAAAATGGACATTCCTTACATAAAATCTAAGACAAACAAAATAATTCCACTATATTTAATGACTTTTCTTTCTAAAAAATGTATAAAATGCTAATTTTCTTAACACAACCTGAATAATTTTTTTAATAAGATACAAAAGAACCATAAAAATAAATAATATTCCTCCATAAAACAATATAATGACATCAATATTATGATATTGAAAAAAATTTAAATCCAAACCAACACAATGTAAATGCTTGGCTCCTTTGTGTTTGGCCACATATTCTATCCAATGAATTGCCAAGTCCATAGGTAATATCGGTTGATCTCTATATCTTAATGATATTTCCCGTACACGTTCTGTATAACTTTTATCGTGCAAAATGTGCTCGATAGCTGCTACCAAATCTTTGGCATTTAAAGTTTGATAATCTAAGCGTATGCCATAACCATTTGCCTCAGCTTTGGCCATATTAAGAAATTGATCACCAAATATCGGTATACCAATGATAGGCTTGGCATGATATATACTCTCAGTGGTACTCAGCAAACCGCAATGAGTTATAAAAAGTTTGACATTCTCTTGAGCCAATATGTCATCTTGTGGAAACCATTCACTTATAAAAACATTATCGGGTTTTCCTTCCAGTCTTAGATCTTCAAATTTCCATAGAACACGTTGTTTCAATGATTGGAAAGCTTTAAGAATTTCTGTTTTCTTCTCAGCTGGTAGATCTTTACTTTTCAAATTGGAGCCCATGGAGAAGTAAATCACACCATATTGAGCTTCTTTTATGAAATTTTCGATTTCTTTAGGTAAAGTATGACGCTCTCGATTGATGTGCATGCCACCCACTTCGATTTGATTGGGCACGTAGGGACGGGGAAAACCAAAAGATACATGGGTATTGAGTAAAACTAGGGCTGCATTTTTACGTACAGTATACATGTCTCGTTCTAAATAGGGAAAATATTTGTTGTAAAGAGCAGCTTGACGTGGCAGATAATAGATTTCCAAAAATAATCTTTCAAATGTTATAAAAATTAAGTTTATAATGCGTTGCTTTAAAGACATACGGTCAGTGAATTTCGTCATGGTATGTGGTATATACGAGGGTGGTGAGGGAGAGCCAATCTGTACACAAAATATTTTTTTATTTACATAGGTATGTATGTATATATTTTTTGAGTTTAAAATTTGAAAAAATACTTACCATATCTGTGTTTAATGAAATGGCTCCAAATGTACCCAGTCCAATAAGTGGCGCCTTAAAATGTTCGCTTAAGCCAAAAAGAGCCTCAGAGATAAATACCTCACATATAACAGCATCAAAGGTATGATTACTGAGCATTAGTTCTTGAACCGAAATTTCTTTTAAAACGATTTCTGTTAGCTCTATGCCCATATCAAAATAATTCCGTATATTTTCGAAAACGCTTTTATCGTTAAGATCGTATAAAGAACTTATCTTGTCTGAAATTAAAAATAAATATATATCGTATGTATATTATAAGAAATGGATTATTAAACGTTTTCGTTTAAGACTTTATACCACAAGAGGCGGAAAAAACCTTCGCATAAAGATTGTTTCACTTCGTTGCGACTAGAGAATAAATCATCTTAAAAACTCTGTGTGCAATTTGAGCGCGTGATCAATCACAAACCGTCGCAATCTATGGTAAATATGAATACTTGATATATTAAAATATGCGTTTATTAGATATCAGTTCTTTTATTTCATCAGAACTTAAAGAACAGAAGGAACTATGAAACACACTCCACATCGACTATGATCCAATCAATTAATAGGTTTGGACGATGCTTTGGAGCACCGTACAGCCGTGATATTTGTATTCCATTTTAGTTGGGATAAAAGTCTTGTAAATACGGAGAAGTTCGGATAAATAACATTTCGTGTCATTCATATTTTGTTTTTTCACTCAAATTAGATTAAATTAGGAATGGAAGTAAGAAGGGGAAAGTCGTTTATAGTATTGTTACGTTTTAAACTTTTTAAAACCTTTGCGTTTCTTTAATTGCGTCAAAATAAAATAGACACCACGTTGTTGTTGTTTTACGGTTTTTATTTTCTTACTTTTACTTTATACACTTTATCTTAATACAAAAACTTGTTTTTCTTGCACTTAACATTCGCTTATACAACACTTTTATTTACGCTAAACTCGGCTATAATTTGTCGACGTAGGCAAAGCAGCCTCCTTATATACATAACTGTCTACAGCTTTGAAAGTTCCGGAAATTTTTCAAACGCTATAAAATCCTCTATTTTAAGTACGTTAATTTTAAACATGTTAGATTGTGTTACCCGAAGATAGTCGAATTAGCAATGACGTCAAATACACAAATCAGAAGGGCATTTGCCGGGTAACACATTAACTACTTTGACACAAACTAATAGACCAAATCCCACAATACAGTCCCAAACGCACTGATGTGGTGTATTTTTGTAACAATATAACTAAAGTAGGTGGTAGAATAGATCCTTGAGAAATCTCTGAATTGAAACTGAGCTCATCGGAGGAAATCATATCTACAACTGTGCTTATAGATTGATCTCTCGGAAAGCTCGATATAAATCAAGAGAACTGACTACGCAGAACAAAATCAATAAATTTCAATATTTGTATTGTAAGAGCACAGTGCAGAACTCTGTGAAAGAGTGACTCTGTGACTAAGTGACATTTATTTTTTTTTTGGATCTTTCGTCTGATGTTTGTCATCATCGCCAGAGGTAGGCTGGAAAGTCAGGGAGGCTTCTTCATTATTTTTTAGATGGAGATGGGAAGTTGAAGCTTCTTTATTAAACATTCGAAACCACAAATACATCTTTTTTTGTAATGACCTCTTCTGTGGCTCGAACCTGGGTCACTTGTGTTGTTATCCGTGCTCTCTTACCACTACGACATGTCACCACCAAGTCCTGGAATATAACATGTGAAGTTCCTTTCACATTTAAATTCTCGATCGCAAATAGCGCCGGGTTGGTCACACCATGCGAAGACTAAATGACCACATGATGATGTAATAAGAACTGACATACACCAGAATGCACAGTGTAAAATGTGCAAAGTGGTCGCGTTCTTGGAGACGACAAATTAAACCCGAAATCTATAACACCGTTTAAAGTAAAAACAAACAAAAAATCGAACAATGCTCCAAGACAAGACTGAATAAAAGGAGTTTGTTGCGGTCCTTTGCTTCTCCTAGGAACAATAGGACGAGATATACAAACGCTCAGATGTAGCGGCCAGATATGCAAATGAGTGAAGTGACCCCTATCCGCCTTTCTAGGTATGTTAACTGTGGAATTTATTTGCGTTCGGAACACTTCATTAAAATACAGTGTGTCCGCCGGGAAGGTATACTTCTTTGTTTTGCCGCCACTTTGGTAAACATTAGTCTTGACAGTTCATATTTGGCAGTCGTGATGAAGAGACGTGACAAATTTATTATTGAAAAATATTCAGTAAACTAACGTGTTTTAATCATTAAAACATTTTATCAAAATCAATCATCGATTTAAATGAAAAAATCATAATGAGTGACAAGGCACATTTTCATTTGAATGGTTAAGTGTATAAACAAAATAGTCGCTTCTGGGCAATGGAAAACCTTCAAATTATTCATCAGTCACCTTTGCATCCATTAAAAGTGACAGTCTGGTGTACAATTTAGTCGGGAGGAATCACTGGGCCTTACTTCTTTGAAACTAAAAACTGCGTAACGGTAACTGTCAATGTGGAGCGATATCGTAATATGATTGAGAACTTTTTAACGCCACAGTTGCGTGCTTTGGACTTGATTAACATGTGGTTTCAACAGGACGGTGCCACATCACATACAGCCAGGATTACAATGGAATTACTGAGAGACCTCTTTCCACATCAAATTATTTCAAAAAATGGTGATGTTGATTGGCCTCCCCGGTCGCCTGATTTGACTGCTCCGGATTTTTTTTTTTGTGGGGATATCTGCAAACAAACCAGAAATGCTAGAGCAAATAAAATATTCGTAATGAAGTTATTGAAATACATTTATGAATATAAGATCCATTCTCTTTCATATAATCAAAAATTATAAACAACCAATGTAGTATACCTTCCCGGCGGATACCCTGTGTAAATGTCTTCAAATTAAATTTGAACCAATTTAAAAAGTCACCAAACATCAAATCAGAAAATCAGCTATAAATATTGAATATTGAATGTCAAACATGAAAATGAGTCAAATGACCCCTTCCCGTCTTTCGAGTGTTAATACTTGTGGAATATAACCAAGGTTGCTAGATTTTACATTGATATGTAAAACTTGTAAACAATATTAGAGTTGTGATTAGCAGTAATTGAACTCTTTATGGAAAAATTTGTATTTGATAACTAGTGGCTGCTGAAGATCTGCTTAAGTAAAAATACACTGTGAATACCAAATGAAAAAGACCCGTAGCGTATTTGACTAGTCACAGTTGCAGGCGTTCTGCATGTAACTTAATATTTGAACTTTCTTCAAATATTTGACCACACTAGAGACAAAAGCTGGACGGCATGTATTATGCTGCCTCAGCTACTTTCCACAATACACATACTTCATGTGTACTGTTGGGAATAATAGTACGTTAACAGTACGTAAGTAAATATTTTATAATTATAGGGTAGACATAAAGAGATAATAAAAGGGAACAGTCGCTTATGCGTCGTTTTTTATAAAAGGCCGTTTGAAGTTATACTTAAGCGATAATAGTGTTGTTGTTTACATAATGTTTGTAAACAGTAGTACAAACTAATCAGTATATGAAATATATTTTTATTTTATTTGCAATTTTCGAACTCATTAAATAAATGTTTTTAATGAGTAAAAATATCACAATACAAACATACATTAATTTTTAGAGAAGAAATGTTACTTTTTTGATTTGTTATTTATTTAAGTTGACACTTAGGTAAACAGTCAGGGAGCCATACACGATTCAAAAATTTGTTGTGTCAGCAAAATACCTAATATACCCCCACTAGCAACTTGGTGGGTCTTAGATATAAAATGTAGATGTATATGAAAAAGAATGAAAGCCTTCACATTAATAAATATTATCATGGCTAATTGTTTCACAATATTATCTTGAATACGCCTTATAGTCTGCCGATAATTGATTAATATTTTTTTTTTTTTTTTTTTTTGACGACATAACCATGAGATTCCAACTATCTCACACGTATTTGTTATCTTTAAATCTTTTTCAAGATATTATTATAACATTTTAGGGCTTGTAAGTACTTTTAAGAATTATGAAATTGATCTTTTACCATTAAATGGCACTTAAAACAATCGATTTTAAATTTTATCGTTAATCTGCAAAATTAATAAAATAAAAAATATTGTTGCAACAGAAATTTTAAAAATTCTTACAATAATTCATAGATACCAAATGGTTTCAACTTTTTGTTAGCAACTAGAATAGTATCAATGAAGGTCAATTTGATGACTTTGTGTTTATCATGTTTGTGGTACTCATCTGCGTACGAGTTTTAGTAACTAGTTTCTGGTTTTTGTGTGCTAACTGCTATATTTTATTTTTTTTTTCGTCACTCCTCTAGGAAGCATATCGGCTTTCCACAAAGCATCTATTGCTTTGTTTCAGTTTCTTTAATCAATTTGATATTTCAAGCTAAGTAGATGATTAATCCGCTGTAGCTTCCTTCATATGATTTTTTTTGTGTAGTGGTGAAGATCCTTGCTAATTGGTGGTGATCTTTACTTTAGCATTGTAATTTTTTCCCAGTTGGTGGCATGTTTTTCCTCATCATTCGTCTGATGTTTGTCATCATCGCCAGTGGTATGCGGGAAGAGTCAGGGAGGGGACTTTTTTCATTTTATTTTTTTATTTTTAGATGGAGTTGTCTGGAGGAAAGAAGTTGAAGCTTTTTTTATTATTAAACATTCGAAACCACAATTAAATTTTTTCTTCGTCATGTCACCTGCTGGGGCTCGAACCTGGGTCGTTTTTGTTGTTATGCGTGCGCTCTAACCACTACATCACGCCACCACCGTTATTCTTATTATTGTTTTGCTGTTTGCCGGTAAATTTTGTTTTTAAAATATAAAAAAGGTTTGATAATTATATAAAATATATCGCGTGAAAAAGCACTCGATTGAAATTAGAGATCACTGCGATTTTTTAGGAGTCTACATGATAATATAAACTGAATTACTTACAGTTTGAGTGATATACTCTTAAAATGTTGTATGGGTAGTTATGTAATACGGCTCGTAATTATGGGTTGAACTATGAATGAGAGAGTGCATTACGAAAAAAGTTGTAGTGTAAAATTTTCATTAAGTTTTGTCAATTAATCGTATTGAAATAATCTCTAAAGAACAAATACTTATTCCTTTATTAGAATAAGTCAACTCAAATTTTTCAATTTTTTCTTTTTGCTAGAAAACTAAATACAGTGGTCATATCTACTCACTGTAAAACTCTTAAATAAATAACAAGAAAATGCAGAAGGACCATCAACATGAATTACAAAATGTCATGTGAACATGGTGATTCGTATAAGTAGTTGAAACAGTGAACAAAGAAATTTGAAGATTCGTGTGAGTATGCTATAAGAAAAAATTTAAAATCGAGCACTAGTGCATCGCCGTTGAATGTATGTATTAGTGCATCTGCAAAGATTGTTTAACACTGGAACTCATTTAAATACTTTAATTTAAATTCCATAGTTAAATGTCCACAACGTGTATATATTCAAGCCTTTGTTGCAATAAAATAACACCACATGCAATACCAGCGATGCACCAATAATGTGATATTCCATAAAAGGTGGCCAATAGAAAGGTTCAAACTAAAGACAAAATTAGTCTTATATCTCATAAGTTTATTATTTTACTTTAGTACTTCGATATTCACTTTTTTTGTCAAAAAATACTTTAAAAATATCGCAACCGTAATTTAATATATACAATAATAAAAATAAAAATAAAATTAATTTCTTACTTACCATTCATAGCTTTTATCGTTGATTGTAAAGGTACATCATAATAATTTGCCAGTGGTGGCTTTTGTGGAAACGGTGAGATCACGTAAACTTCATGGCCTTTTTGAGCTAAAGCCTTCATTAAGGCCGAGCCCACAATAAAATGTGATCGAGCACCAGTATGTAAAACTCCCAAAAATTTGTACGATTCTCTAGTTAAACTACTATGAGAAATCACAAATACTATGCATGTAAAATACGCTGTCAAATGCATTGTAACGGTTTGATTTTTTGTAATTTTTTGTTGAATATTGCTACCAGAGTTTTTTTAATATTTGTTTCAATTTGAATTCTAAATTGTAATGGCAGTCTTAACACTTCTCATCATAACAGTTGTGTGTCTACTTTTTAAACTTTTTATTTTTGTTAAGGTGCAAAGATGAATAATAAAAAAAAAAAATATATGACTGTTTTTAAAACAACAAGGTGGCCAACATTTAAATTTAATTTTTGATCTGATTTTGACATATTCGTCCAGAATATGTGTTTACATTGTTATGCCATGTTTGAACGTGACTTCAAATTAAATTACTTGTACGAATTACACTGTTCACAAAGCTTTTATAGTTGGTGTTTCTTATTTTTATTATTCTCGTTTAATTGTGTAAATCGCGTATTAACAATAGAAGAAATAAATACAAAATATTTAAAAGAATTATATGAAAGGACTTCTTTCTCCAAGAAAAATTAAACAAAGAGAAAAGCATATGGAATGGGTGCTGCGAGCTGGCATTGTTTTGTTTGTTTACTTTCTTTGTCTACACATTTTGTCTTTGTTTTCTTATACTTTATAGCTTATGATAACAAAAAGCCGATAAACAAAATATTAAAGATTTCATTAATATTTCGGTAATTAACAGGGCAATTGAAACTGAATTAATTAAAGTGAGTTCAGACTGGGCAAATATTTGACAAACGGCATCAAATATTTCTTTGGTGTAGTCTGTTTTTGGGAAAACAAATGTTTTTATCTTCAAACAATTATTTGCTTAATGTGAAGAGTAAAGGGCAAATATTTTCCCCTTTTCTGCGCAAATAATTAAAGGTTCTTACAAAATTTTTGTTAGAGCGAATAACAGCTGCTTCAAGCCGTGTTGTCAACACTTTAATCTTAAATTGTTAAAATAAAATAAAAAATCGTCTGATAGTAAGATAAATGCAAAATTTTTTTTATCTTCTTCAGTATTGTACATATTTTTACATTTGATTTAGTCATTTTCGAAGGTCCGAAGGGGAGTAAAACCTACCACACTTCTTTTATCTGGAAGATCTTAAAAAGGTTGATCGGCTTTGATCTTCGCAGAGCGATAGAACCTTACTTATTATACGCGTCCTAACATACCTACAGGAGTCGCAAGTCTGTAGTCTCATTCGCTTGTTGTTTCTATTGAAAATGTCCTTGAGCACAAGGAATATACATTAGTGGCATCTTTGGATATAAAGGGGTCCTTTAACAACGCGTGACCGCTTAAGCGAATAAGTCAGCTCTGACGGGACGGAATGTTTATTGGTCCGTGATTGGATTAATAGGATCATTGTTTCCACTATAGGGTCTGCTACCGTCTACAAAGTGTCAGTAATGGGTACCATACAGGGGGTTGGAAATTGACCGTTAAAACTTTGATCGCGAAGCTTGATTCTATGGCTGTATCGAGTAAATTTATTGACACAATGTCGCAGCGCCATCAGATATCTCCGGATCTTCTTAGCCGGTGGAGCACTTACAGTGAGTTAACCCGGGGAAGATGGAATTGGTCCTATTTACGCGCAGGTACAAAATTCCGTCTGTCGGATAGGGCCAAGTATCTCCAGTATAAATGGGCTAGGGCGAATATTGCGCTGTACACATGCCGTAGCACCATTGGAAAGTCCTGGGATCTCAATCCTAGAAATACCAAGTGGGGTTAAACCCATACTTATGTATGGTGCGTTTATGTGGTAGAAAACTCCAAAGAAGTCCACATATGGAGCAATCTTTGGCAGGGTTCTGCGAAACGCGGCACTGATGATTACATGTTCGTTTTGGTCTACCACTTCGAAGGCCTTGTTTGTAATGTTGAACAAACTGCCGAAACAAGGCTCTTTCCTTGGAAACGAGTAGATTGACCATCGGGTTGGGATGCCACTTTGCTCTTGCAAACTTCTTATTCTGCGATACATGCTAGGCAGGCCATAGATACGGTGTATGAATGAACCCACGTGCTCTATATCAAAACACACCTGGCCTCTATACGATAGAGTTCGTTCGGATTCTATCTATGTCGTTGCCGCGACATTGCGAATCCTGGGGTCTGTTATCACTGGGCACTTGGTAGCTGGTGCGTACGCTAGAAGACTGGATCTACTGTTTAATGATTGCTGTAGGAGTTGTTAGGATGAGGAAGCGGAGGAGACTGTCGAGCATTTTCTATGTCAATGGTTGAATCTTTCTGATATTAGTACTGCTTTCATGGGCAGTCTCTTTCTGCAGGCCATATCGGACATATCTGATGTAAATGTTAGCGTGAGTTCTCTTTTGTGCATGGGTCTAGTTCGGTTGGCTTGACGCACGGTGTTTTGATATATATATATATATCAAATTTCATATCAGAATGTTGTGGACACATAACTCTTCGCCAGATCAAAAATATATTGATATGAATCGTCCCAACTATAAAAGAAACAAATATTGAAAATCCAAAACCAACATTTAAAAAGTGATTAAAACATTTTTCATTGCTGTTTTAAATTTTGTTTAATTTTGGAATTATACTTCAAACCTTAAGTTATAAGATGGGATTAAACGATTGTCGCAACGCATCAACTATTGTTCCGGCAATCGTGTGACCGTCCAATATGTAATAATTGAGCGACAATCGAAGTTTACGATACGTACCAATATTTAAATATTGAAACTTTTTTCGCAGAATAAATTGGCATAATTTTGATATTTTACGACAATAAAGCAGAATAGAAATTGTGTCATATTGGTTTAATTACGACAATCGTGTGATCCTAGCTGTAGTATGTCATACCCATTTTCTTAAGCTTAAGTTTAGTGGTTAACATTATGAAATATTTTTTTGTCTTTACCGTTAAAAGAAAAAACATTGCGTTGGCGATACTGAAATAAAATAAACAGCTGAAGTATATTGTTTAAAAATATATAAATACAGTCAAGGTGTTTAGTTTTCGTACATAGACAAAATTTCAGATAACCTGTAATTAAAGAGTATCAGACATAAATTAAATTGTATAGCAAAAGTATTTTATTACATTTTAATTGCTGAACAAAAACAAAAATAGTTCTTCTCCTTAAAATAAAAAAGCGATTGACTTTTAGAAAACTTTATTGTGTACAGATGAAAATAAGTGTAACCCGTTCGGAAATAATGGATAAATATTTGTCGTTGAAAAAAGACTGCGATTGACAATTGGTGGTAACAATTTAATGGCTTGGGACGTCATAGCAGCATCTAGCATTGATCGGTCAGAGTTCATTAATGTTATTATGGATCGATACGGCTGTTAGAATGCAATTTGTAATAACCAACTGACATGTTTGATTTTTGAGTTGAGTCTAGTAATAGGGCAATGATTCCAAGTGTAAGATATTGGCTGCTGTAGTATGCACCAAGGCAGTTGAAATCTCTACTCGAATCGCTAGACCTAAAGCCCATATTTGAGATATTTTAAAGTGAAAAATTTTTTATGTTTACGTTACCAACAAAGCAACATAAAAAGCAGCATTACAGAGGTGCTGGTTCTAAATTACTGTTAATATGTACGAAAATCTGGACGCAGGTAATTATTATCAGGTGGCGCCTGATAAAAAAATGGCAGTAGCAAAGCTCCGAACCTACATCACACCAAATATACAGATGGCGTTGTTTCTAAGCAACGACATCATCTATCCATATCACCTGCTTAATTGGAAGAAAAAAGTGATTACAAAGAAACTGAAGCAAGACAAACATGCCTTGTATAAGTTAAAGAGCAGTTACGGAAAAAAAAAATATTTAAACGAATAAATAGCTTTTAAGAACAACAAAAAGTCACCTTATCTTAAAAACAATCCTCGTATATGAAGAAGTTATACTTTTATTGTGATCAGTGTGTCGTATACAACTTGACTTGACTACATTTTATTTAAAAAGTATAAAGCTCTTAATAAAAAAAAATATTGCAATTGCAATCTTACAATTAGAAACTTATATCATATTGATAAAATTAATTCTTTTTCAATTTTCTTCCTTCAACAGTCTTTGGTTTCTTGCCTCCACAAACTAGACGCATTAAATGTTTTAGCAGCCACACGATCACAGCCATTATAAACAAAAGGTTACCATATAGTATCAAAATGGCGTCTAGATTATGATATTGTATAAAATTTAAATCTAAACCAGCACAATGTAAGTATTTAGCACCTTTATGGCGGGCTACATGTTCCACCCAATAGATGGCTAATTTTAAGGGTTCAATGGGCTGATCTCTATATCTTTGTGAGATTTTTTTTACCAGTTCTGTATAAGTAGGTATAGCAATCATACTTTCCACAGCTTGTTGTATTCTCTCGGCTGTAAGATTCTTATAATCCAACATAATGCCATAACCATTGTTTACAGCTTTGGCCATATTAAGAAACTGATCACCAAACACGGGTATACCAATAAATGGTTTGCCGTGATATATACTTTCAGTGGTACTTAGCAAGCCACCATGCGTAATAAATACTTTAACATTCTCATGAGCCAATATATCGTCTTGGGGAAACCAATCACTTATAAAAACATTATCGGGCTTGCCCTCCAAGTGTGGATCTTCAAATTTCCATAGAACACGTTGCTTAAGCGATTTTAATGCTTTCAATATTTCTTGTCTCTTCTCAAGAGGAATATTTTTCGCTTTTATATTAGAACCCATTGAAAAGTATACAACACCATGTTGTGAGCCATTAATAAATTTCTGTATATCTGCTGGCAAAGGTGTTCTCTTGCGACTTATATGCATGCCACCTACTTCTACTTGATTGGGCATGTATGGTCGTGGAAAACTTAAGGAAACATGTGAGTTGAGCAGTACCAAGGCAGCGTTCTTACGTATTTCATACATGGATCGTTCTAAGTGGGGGAAATACTTTTCATACAGTTTGGCTTGCTTGGGTAAATAGTATATATCCAAAAATAAACGTTCAAATGTTGACATGCCCAAATTTGCAAGGCGTTCTTTTAAGGTCATATGATCGGTGAAGGGTAAAAATGTATTGGGTACATAAGAAAGCGGTGAAGGTGAGCCAACCTTAAATAAAATAAATTAAAAATATTTTAGTACATTTAGTTAAAATAATTTTAGCAAAAAATTACGTTAAAAATGAAAACTAAATAAGTATATAATACCCTACATTAAAATATACATATACATTGTTACCAAAAAAATGCTTTAAGAAAAGATACACCAACATTAGTAGATATAAAACTAAAAACTTTATTTGGCATTTATTCTATTGGTAAGTGTCAAGGCTGTCAATTTGTTACCCTGGTAATGCCATTATCAAAGGTATTGTCAGTACGATTTTTATTTATTATCATCTTACATTTTTGTAAAACACGTATTTCAATAAAACATTGTAATGCATACAAGAACATTCGGAACTAATGGCATTCAGGTATATAAATAACGCTGCTTTGCCTACGACAGTCAGTTGTAATTTAACAGTCAATAAGTAAAGTCGTATTAAGGCATAAAATAAAGTGCTGCGCTTTTATATGATTATGTTGAATAAATAAATAAATAAAATAAACAAATTTGTGTACTAAGTGCAAGATAAATAAGTTGGATACTATACAAATAAGTAATTATATAAAGTTGGTGTGGAAATAAAGAAACTAATATAAAACAAGAACTACTGATATTTATTTTATTTGGCGCAGTTTAAAAGAACTCAAACGTTTTTAAAATGTTAGAATGTAACAATATGTTAAAAAGTTATAATCCTCTGTTATATACACAGGCTAGCAGATATATACCGGCCACAATTAGTATATTTATAAGGATAACATAAAGCATATGTTAAGGCCACAAATTCACCCAGAATTACTCTGGCATTGGAGTACCATTTCCTAATTTTTTTTTATAATTGGTGCTATTGGGCCACTAAGAACTGCATCGGCTTAAATACTTACGAAATTACTGTCTTTATTGAGTTTTTGCAAACGTGTTTATATGAAGAAATACATAATCAGACGCATGGTACTGTTTTACTCAAATTAGGAATAGTATGCCCTACTCTACGAAGTTAATTACTTTAGTAATCCACAGAGGATCATATGAATCTTGTTGACCAAAACTGCGTTGTGTATCCATTGCAATTCAAGCTTATGCTATGCTTACACGACAATATTTATTCGTAATGCTATCTCTCATTCCAATTGCTTATTGTGAGACTAGTTACTTAATAAACAAAAAAACAAAAAAAAACTGTTAAAACCAATTAGGAAGGTGTCGTGTGAACAGTGTGTTTTATATAAATAATTTAAACAGCAAAAAAAGTACATAATTCGAGGATTCGTGTGAACATAACATGATACTCGACTGTGTACATATATTAGTTACAATGCGCCAAGAGGTATATATAACATCGACTACTGTGACGATATCTAGCACCTAACTTACAGGCATTGCTACATGCCAGTACATGTTTCTGTATAGGTAAAGCCACACAACCGTATATAACAGTCAATGAAGCATGGTATTATGCCAAAATTAACGACTTTCTTTTTGTCTAAAATAGAAAAATTGGACTTGGTTGACAGGTGGTTTCAACAAGACGGTACTACATTGCACTTGATACTAGGAACCTATTGAGAGGCCATTCAGATCATACGATTTGACCATACTAGACAAATTTTTGAGCGGATACGGTAAGCCTCCAGTTTTCATGGATACCCCAGCCACAATTCCAATCCTGAAGTTGGTAGGACATCGGCCGAAATACTGAAAAAAGGATGTCAATATAAGAACACATAGATGAACCACCTACTACGGCGCACAGTGCGTTATCCTATAGACAAAAATCGGAAAACCACTCATCAAGAATTTTGATAAAATTTATATGCGATAGGTGTCTCCATTGACCGTAATGGTTACGCCGACCTCATTTTCAAAGAAATATTTGCAATTGAAGTTTTCGCACCACCATACCAAACAATTACTAGTATTAGGTGCACTGTCTTCCATAAAACCAAGTTTGGGTTTTCTGAGCCCCAAATAAAGCAATTTTGTTTACTAAGGTATCCACCAAGACGAAAATAAGAAAATGATTTTTTTTTTTTTTTTGTTGCAAAATTGACATCATCATGCAATTTCTAGTTGGCCCATCTTGTAAAGCGACAGCGGGTGGTTATGCGTTTTCATTTGTTGAACTTCGTAAGGCGTCATACCGAGATCTTTTCACAAAATTGGGAACGATGATGAGTTTATTTTGATGGATTCTCACGCACACTCACAACCACAGCTTCGATATTTTCGGGTGTACACACTGTACGAGCACGCTTACGTCTTGGCGCATCAATAATGAAACCAGTTTCACGAACTTTATCAAAAAGCTTGCGTATATACCGGGCACTGTTGGTCTTTCTCCGCGAACAAATTTTGTACGACATTTTTGTGCAATTTCCAACCAATTGTCAAAACATAATGTATGACATTGATAGAATAAGCAAATAACCAAAAATTACTTAATTAAGACTTTCCAGCTTACCTCTGGCGATGATGACAAACGTCAGATGAATGAGCAGGAGAAAACGCCACCTACTGGGGAAACAAATATTAATTACAATGCTAAAGGGGGCGATAAATTGGCAAATATTTGTTCGCAAACATAGCAATTAGCCAATCGCATTCAAGGAAAAGTAAGTTATTTTCAAGCTAAGTAGATGATTAATCTATTTTAGCCCGCCTCCATATGATTGTGTAGTGGTGAAGATCCTTGCAGAGTTGTGCTTAAAAACGTAACAATATGTATATTAGAAAGCTGAATAATTTGTGTTAAAGTTCTTTCTAACCATACTGTACCTGCTGTTTACAAAATATCAAAAAATATATGTAAATCGTTTTTCAACAGATTTTGTACGGCAATTTTGATATGACAAACATTATCAAAATTTTAGCACTTGATGTGTTGTATGGTATTACTCATATGAGTAAAGTAAAAATAATCCACTATTTGAAATAAATAATTACTGCTAAATCGAGCTGAACTATGCACTTATTCTTCATTAATAATAACTAATATTCTATAACAAGTGTTCTATTAGCCAACTTAAATGACATCATTAACACTTACCATGTCTGTATTCCATGATATGGCACCAAAGGTACCCAAACCTATTAAAGGCGCCTTAAAATGTTCACTTAAACCAAACAGTGCTTCACTTAGAAAAACTTCACAAATAACGGCATCGAACGTTTGATTGGAGGCCATCAAAGTTTTAACACTGGTTTCATTTAGAACGGCCTCAGTGACCTCTAAGCCAATATGATGAAACGATATAATATTTTCCAATAAATTACGTTTTTGTGTATCCAATAAAGTATTCATTTCCTCTGTGTATGCAAGAGAATGTGTTTAAAGCGATTAATTACTAATAATTAAATATTGACAATATTTAACTCACTCTCCATCACCTGAAAAACTGAGGGTACGGGTACTTCATGATAATTTTTTAAAGGCTCTTTAGCCTGAAATGGGCTGATTACTGTTACTTCATGACCCTGCTCGGCTAGACCGCGCATTAGTGCGGAGCCCACTATATAATGAGACTTTGCACTGAAATGTAACACACCCAGAAATTTATAAGAAACCGCATTGTCCACAAATAGCAAACAACTTAAAAGGCATATAAGTGGTCTGAGAACTGTTTGTGCATTCCAGCAATGCATGTCTGTTTAAAAATATTTATTTATTTTTGGTTTTTAGAATTTTTTTCTTTTTATTTTATTTTTTGTTTAGTTTTTTTTTTTAATAACGGCTAACACTTCATTTAAAATTTCCGTACTTCTATGCAGGAGATCATTTTAAATACTAAAATTAAAATGAAGTATTTTGCTCCTCATTTTGGTTTATCAGTTAAAAAGCAAAACTCATTTGTTGTGTGTATCTCTTAACAACATCTGGCTATTTTTGTTTTCCGTTCTATACGATCGCCAGCTGTTAATGAGAACTATAATGTAGCAGGTAAACAAATATGTATAATTAGTTGAAGACGACTGTAAAATAAGCTACACTGCATAAACATTTTAAAACGATGACTACAAGTTACCGTCGCAAGAAGCAACTACAGTATGACTGAAATTTCCCTTAATAACACTATGCAACAAATGGAAAAAAATGTTCTGACCTTGAATACCATAAGTATTTAATCAGTATTTGAGATTCTATGGATAAATTTTCTTTTTTAGAATTTGTTTTCGAAAATGTGTGGCTTTTGAAGAGGTTGCTTCATACATCTTATGATAACTTTGAAATGACTTAAACCATTTCGTTAAGCCATATGTTAAAAAATTCCAAATTTTATCAGTTTTAGGTCATTCTAATAAAAATTTTTAAGATAACCCATATTTTTGGAGGTATTGAGAAACAAACTATAAAAATAAAAATAAAAAATTGTAGGAAAAGTTATGAAATTTTTAAAATCTTAAAATTCACAAAAATAGAAGGCAGAAAATATATTGTAAATATCACCCCGAAATTTTATAATTTTTCAAATTGTTTAAGAGGTATATGGCACTTGAAATTAATTATAAACAAATTTTAAAATATTACATGATTTCAATTAGACATTAATATTTTTAAACTATATTCTGTCAAAAAGTTTTAACAACTCACGTCAAATGAGTTTAATTTTTACAGTCTGGCCCACGATGTCGAACGTTATCGTTTCGATTTGCGGCACACTAATAATTCCTAGTCGAAAGAAAAAGAATACGAACTATAACGTAAGCATTTCAATACAAAATTACGGCTTACGGTATCATTGTTCTTATGTTTGTACGAACAAAAATATCAAAATCACTTCCATGTTTTTTATTGCCGTCTGCATATTGCCGAATGCATATTCTTGTACGTGGCTTGGATATTTAGTCCCTGTTAAGGCTTCTATTTGTAGTCATCGTCGCATAAATGAAGTACAATTATTTTCATAAATTTTATTATTATTTTTTGTTTTTACTTTACTTTTTTTTTTGTTCATTTGTTTATTAATTTATTCGCAGTATGAAAAGTAAATATTCGCACAACTTCTTAAAAAACATTTTTTAATAAAAATAATATTATATACGATTTAAGAAACAAGAGGCGTTATTTGTTTAAAACAAATAAAAGAATTCGTTTTAATTATATGTTTTCTTAAATAATAACGAAAATCAAATCAACAAATTTTTGAAGTTGTACGAATACGGATTTTTCATACTGTATTTTAGTTTGTTTACATATTTTGCAGTCAAGTTTCAGTAGTACTACAGTTACAATATTTTTTATAGTAAAATTCCACAATTATGAGCTGTTTTGTATTATTATTATTTGATTAAACTACGGCAATCCAGTTAAATATTTGGATTACATTTGAAACGTAAAGCCCAGCATACGATAAATCGTAAGATAAAGGTGCGCTGTTAGGAAAGAAAGTGAGTGACTGCCTTTGTTCGCATAAATTTTCTTTCGACATTGTGGGCCAGGCTGTTAATTGCAAAATTAATAGCATGTTTTTATAATACAAGTCGTTCGACAGTTAAACAAACAGTACGTGAGCAAATTAGTTTTTATAACTCAATTGCCTCACTTAAGTTTTGTTACCCAATATATTGAGTTTTGCCAAATTACATGATAATCGTTGTAAAAAATATCGTATTTTTTGTTTTAATACTGAATTTTATTTTTTATATTTCAAGCAACTCAAGAAAATAAAAATAATTTGAGTTTTTTTTTATACAGTATACCAAATTCGAATTCGTACAATATTACACAGCTATTTAGTTGAATTTTGTTATGTTTCTGTGTGCCGCTGTGGTATGGTAGGTAAGACACACGCCTACCAACCAGAAGGTCGTCAGTTCAATACCAGGCCAGACCATCTTAAAAAAAAAGAAAAAAATTTTTCGACAGCGGTATCACCCCATAACATTAGCTAGTAACTGGTGATGAGTTTAAATACTATTGAAGACTTCTCTAAATGCATTTGCCGTTCAGAGGCGGCGTTAAACAGTAGGTCCCTTTCAATGAGCTTAAAAATAAAATCGAGTGCAGCTCATTGACGGAGAGAAGTCCCCATGTTCCTTCATGGAATGTTATGGGAATTAATAATGTTATGTTTCTATAAAATTTAGAACTAAAATGCTTTCTTATATAATTTAAGAACTATATTGTTATTAAAAATCTTATAAAAAATATTATTTATAATTATTTACACTTCGTTAAGGAAATTATGCTCGTAAAAAATGGTTTTTGAAAAAGTGTATGTATTGATTGATTGCATACAGTATGGATGTACTTGATGTGAAATTTCTTCTGCTAAGGCTTTATTTAAAAAAAAATTACTTCTTGGGAAGATCTTGAAATAAGGCTGAAGAGGAAATAAAAATTAATTTGATATCTTCTTTTTTCAGAACTACAGACGTACATGAACGGACTGAAGTAGGATAGACGGGCGGGCAGATATAGAATATTAGTACATGATCTATCAAACCTCGCTTAAAAAACTTTGAATCCATGTGTGGTCTAAATTATTTTAAAACTAGGATAGATGGACTGAGAGAAGTAGGATGAACGGACAGAAGTAGTATGGACGGACAGAAATAAACTAGAAGGACATGACCTATCGACATACGCTCAAAAGGCTCTGAATCAAGGTTTTGCTTAGAATTTTATTCAAACGACCCTAGTGGCCCATTATGGAAAGAACCTTTCACCAGAGAAGAAAAAAGGAATAAAGAGAAAAGAGTTGAAAAAAAGAGAGAGGAAGAACAGAGAAAGAAATAGGAGAAGTGGTTACTGGTTAAAGAATTACAAAACTAGAATAGAAGGACACATAGAAGTTGGATAAAAGAACTGACAGAAGTTGGAAATAGATAAACGGACGTGATTTAAAGAACTGCGTTTAAAAGACACATCAATATGTTTGTAATTAAATATATTTACGTTTCATTTAAATATTAGTTATTTATTACTATATTTTTTGTAAATTCAGTAAAAAAAAAGAAATATAACAAAAATTTTTTTTTTTTATAAACTACACAAACACTTTTTTCTAATTGTCTGTTTTTCAAATTTGTGTCGCAAAAACCAAAAGTTTCACGTTTTCACTAGGGAGATCGGGAGATATCGGAAGATTATTATTCCACCGGTTTGCACCGGTTTTTTTGATTTTCCCCAAAACAGTTTTCTTAAATTGTCCATTTTGCGAATACCGAAAAAACCGGTTATTTTAACACAAATAACAGTTCATTTAACAAAGTATACTTTTTATACGTTTTTTATTTACTTATTCCAAATATGCTCATAATTAAAGAATTCTTCCAAGTTTAATATATAACGTCTTATTTTTATATATATATGAAAACCTTGAACGAATCACAAAGAACGTCAAAACCATGGTGGAACGATTAATATACGCACACGTGAGCAAAGAACAACTTTTAATCATTTTCGGTAAATGGATATTAATTTTTATGTTTGGAGAATTATTGTCAGCTGTGCAATTTGTCCTTGGAACCGTTTAAATAATTGTAAACGATTGCAATTGAAAAATTAAAGTTCGAAATTATTTCGAACGTGATGGAAAGGACTGTCTAGATGTATCCACTATCCTAAAATACAAATTTCAAAAAATACGACAAGAGATCGAAGGTGGGAAAGTAAGGGCTAGATATGTGTTTAAAAATCTCCCCGCCTGCTAATTAATGGCTTACAAAAATCATTCCATATTGAATATTTTGGTAGATGCAACCTCACTAAGGTCACTGAAAAAGTCTTGATCCAATAGCCTGTGTCTGCATTTCCAATTACTACGGCAAAGGTTTTCGTGTATCTTACAGCCTGTTTTATGCTCTTAACGCATAGTACACGGAAAGCGTAGTATAATTCTGATAGACTTCTTTCTAGATTCACGACCATACCAAGGCTTTTCGACATTCATTAACTACCTTAAATATGTCCATAAGATTGACGTAGTTGTGCATTAAGGAAACTGTTTTTTATTCTAAGTAGTTTCGAGGTGCCATCCAATAACACTTTTGCAAAAATTAATCACTGGGTGAAATATTAGCATGTTGCGTTGTCCCCTAAAGCCCTAGAAATTACAACATGAGAGAAAAATAATCAATTTTATTTAATAAAATGACATGAATTGAAAAGAATTTTATTGAAATGGAAGAACCGGTTAACCGGTTATTAAATTAATTTTTATCCGTAAACCGCTTTCTTAAAAATTGATACTTATCGAATTATTCGAAAACCGATTTTTAAAAAAAGTCGAATAATCAATCTACCTAGTTTTCACTCAATTTTTTTTTTTTTTTTTTTGTACCCAAATTGAAAAAAATTTTGAGTCACTTGTGTTATAAAAACAGGCCATAAAACTTGATAAAATTTTTAAATAATTTTTAAAATTACTCAAGTATATCATAAGCACAAGAAAATTTAAGCCAACACACAATTTTATAACGCTGTCTTTAAGCGTCAAATAAACGTATTACACTCCCATCTAACTATAGAGTATATTAACCAAATAAACTACCATAGGCCTCACATACACAAGTAAAGTAAAGTAAATACTGATGTTTTTGCTAACTGATGACGAAATAAATATCTGTATCTCTCTCTCTCTCAAAAAAAAAAAAAAACCGACTAATATTGTTTAATCAAGAACACATTGAGTATTTAAGATATATATTAACAATTTAAGACAGATTCCCTCAAAGAGCAGCTCTTCTCTTCTGTTTTCACGCGTGCGTACTCACACGCATAGGCAAAAATAAGCAAAGAGAACGAAAGAAAAAACAAATGAAAAAATATAGTGCAAAATCGCCTGAGTGAGAGATCTTAAATTACTACAACATTTGTAAAATGCATCAACTAAAGTTTGTTGGAGAATGATTTAAGAGAAAGAAGTTCAGAGACAACAATTAATACGTTTGAAACAATAAATGCTACGTATAATAGGTTCGCTCGAAATAAGTTTTAAGATTATTTAATAACAAATATTTTCGATACAGAGTTTGCTATTGAATAATACAGGGTCTTCCTATTGGAAGTTTCGCTTTGATATTTAAAACTGTGTATTTTTACGCGCAAACATCGGAGGATTTTTTTTCTGTATCGGGAGCATATGGGCTATCCACAAAGCATCCATTGCTCTATTTCAGTTTCATTAATCAAGTTGATTTTCAAGCTAAGTAGATGATTAGTCTATTGTAGTCCGCCTCCATATGATTGTATAGTGGTGAAGATCCTTGCTAAGTTGTGCTTACTTAAAGGGGTGATACATTGGCAAACATTTGTTTGCAAACATCGCAAATAGCCAATCGCATTCATGGAAAAGTAAGTTATCCATGTATGCGATTGGCAATTTGCGATGCTTGCCAATGTATCACCTCCTTTTGCATTGTAATTAATTTTTGTTTTCCCCAGTAGGTGGCGTTTTCTCCTGATCATTCATCTAACGTTTGTCATCATCGCCAGAGGTAAGCTGGATAGTGTTAATTAAGTCATTTTAAGTCAATTGTTTATTTTATCAATGTCATACATTATGTTTTGACAATTGGTTGGAAATTGCACACAAATGTCGTACAAAATTTGTTCGCAGAGAAAGACCAACAGTGCCCGGTATATACGCAAGCTTTTTGATAAATTTCGTGAAACTGGTTTCTTTATTGATGCGCCAAGACGTAAGCATGCTCGTACAGTGTGTACACCCGAAAATATCGAAGCTGTGGCTGAGACTGTGCGTGAGAATTCATCAAAATAAACTCATCATCGCTCTAAAGACGTCGAATTTTGTGAAAAGATCTCGTTATGACGCCTTACGAAGTTCAATTTGTTCAAAAATTAAAGACGCATAGCCACCCGCTCTCGCTTTACTAAATAGGCCAACGAGAAACTGCATGGTGATGTCGTTTTTAAAAAAAAAAATCATCTTCTTATTTTCGTCTTGATGGGTGCGGTGGTGCGAAGGCTTCAATTGCAAATATTTCTTTGAAAATGAGGTCGGCGTAACCATTGCGGTCAATGGAGACACCTATCGCACCACGATAACCATTTTTTTGTGCCCGCTCTTCATAGTATTGATGTTAATTATGTTTGATTTGGCACAATCGATTTATTACGTCAAAGGTTTGATGGCCATTTAATTAGCCGAAATGATGATACCGAAAGGATGGCAGCCAAGAAGCTGTGATTTGACACCGTTGGACTATTTTCTGTAGGGCGACGTCACAGACAAGTATTATGCTGACAAATCAGAGACAATTGAGCATTTAAAGGCCAATATTCGTGGTAACATTGCCGAGATACGACTTCATATTGTTACGTTTTTAACTTTTTAAAAACGTGTATGTATGAGTTCGTAGATTATAGTTAAAATAAAATAAGTTTTGTGTCGTTTTATTTAAAAATCCTTTATTCAACACAGTTTTGTGCACCACTGCTTGTAATTAATTACTCTGTCTGTTTACAACTTTGTAAGCAACAACAATTACTCGGCAGATCTTTCTTCCTAAAGATCTTCCAACCCGATCGTAGGTATAACTTAGGTTCGATCACAAGAGGTTATCCACACTTAACTCTCTTTACTGAGTTAGCACCAACTAAACTGGTTTTTACTTCACTCCTAGCTTCACGAGTTTACTCCCTCCTTATAAACTCTCTTCACAACAATAACACATTCACTGAATTAACTTTACTTAAACTGCCACTTGTTCGCATCGATGTGCTTTTTATATGGCTGAGTAAACAATACATTGAAAGCTCTCGAACCTCTCGATATTTCAGGTAGATTCCATTTCTTTCTTTAAATTTCTTTTTAGTTCTTATGTAGCCATGCGAAACATGGTAGCCATGAAAACATCTAAAAAGTTCTCGAATATTGGTTAAATCGAATGGAGTGCTGTAAGGCCAGCCGAGGCAGCCATATGAATTGAATAATATTACATTTCTAACCGGAACAATTGTACTTGACAACAAAAAAATAAATTTTGGCAAAATTTCTAACCGTTTTTGTTTTAATGCAATTTTAATTTTAAACTTTTCAATGGCCCCCTCGATAATCAGAGAGTTAATTAAGAGATTTTAAAAGAGTTAACGAAAATATTCTTTTTTTTACTCATGTGGCATATTGTAATCAAAAACCATTAATCCCTAAAGAATGTTTATATTTTTTTAACTTTTACACAAAAAAAAGTTTTCATATTATTTTCACTTTTTTTGTTTGCTTGTTTTTGTTATTCCATAAACTACAATGTAAGTTGAGGGTGTAAAAAGCATGAAAAAAAGTTTTTCTCATAATTTTCTATTAAAATACATAAATTTTGATACTTTTCAGTAGATGCGTTTTTTCTGTAGCTTTTTTATATTTGTTTTTACTATTTTTCTTTCTACCTTTAATGGGTGTTGGTTCGCTGGGTACTTTTTTTTCCAATTTAATGTACACATGTCGCTTGCAGCATATTCATTATTTAATTTCACACTTCTTTCGCGTGGAAAAGCTACCTAACCGACTGGCTGGTTGATAGACTCACTGTTTCACTAACTGTCTGGCTGCTTGTCTATTTATCCAGTAACTCTCTGGTAGTACTAAGGCTGTTATAAATGGTTTTCCTATCTACTTTTCCTTAGCGAATGTGTGTAATGCGAGTTATATATTTGCTTTTTACGATGTTACTCTTCATCTTCTTTTTTGTAAGTATTTTTTAGCGTAATAAAAAAAGGAAAAAAAAAAGGAATTGCAGAAGAATCCTGCTTGAAACTTGGCAATGGATATTCTTTTTTCTTCTAACGTTTTATGTAAATTACACAAGAAGCTGTTCATTTGAATACTGCGCTTTTTAAAAGGCCATAGGCGTATTATGCTAAATCGGTTAAGTAAGAGTAACTGAAAAACAGCAAAATAAATGAGTAGATATTGCATGGAAGTGTGTCTTAAAACAGGTATGACCAATTTTGTAGGGAGTAAAGCTATCATCTTCTATTCTAATCAAGATGGTAAATTAGGGGAAATTATATTTTACAGCCATGTAAAATATTTATCTTTAATAGGTGTTAAAAAATTCTAATGTGAGATATACATACCATTCACACAATATTCTATAGCAAAAAACAAAAGGTTATAAAATAAAAAAAATTTACAGATTTTTATTGACTTTAATCGCACACACCGGTAGATTAAATAAAAAACCATTAAACATTCATTTATAAAGAGAAATATCGGGTAAGCCATTTAAAGTTTCAATTTAAAAATGCAATAAAACGAAAACGGTTTGAAATTTAGCCAAATCTATTTTTTTCCGGTTAAAAACGAGGTATCATTTCATTTATATGGCTGTCGCGGGTGGCCTCACAGTACCTCATTGGATCTGACTTTTTCGAACGTATGTGAAGGCAATGGCATCACGAACGCTGGCCTTTAAAAGTTCATTTGACTCTGGTTTGTCGGCATAACACTTATTTTAACGTCGCCCCACAGAAAATAGTCCAACGGTGTCAAAACGCATCTTCTTGGCGACCAATTGATATCATCATTTCAACTAATCGTTAACATCAATAGATTATCATGGTACGATAGATGTCACCATTGACTGCAATGGTTGCGTCATACTCATTTTCAAAGAAATATTTGCAAATGATGCCACTGCTTCACCGTATCAAACAGTATAATGGGTGCATTGACTTCTATAAGACCATGTTTGGGTTTTCTGTGTCCCACATATGGCAATTTTGCCTATTAACGTACCCAACAAGATGAAAATAAGCTTCTTCCGAGATGATGGTTTTTGGAATTTTTTTTGAAATTTCCAGCAAATGTCTTTGTTTTGGAAATAGTGGAGATGATGTACCGAACTTTGTGACAGAATAGAATGACACAAATATTGCCAGATTCGAAATAATCGCTGGTTCAAATTTAGACCGATAGATGGCCCACGCGATTCTTGAGTTAACTGTCCATCTTCTTAGTTTATACAAATGATGGTTCTAAATATATTGGCTTGAAGCTAACCTAGCCAAGACCAAGCTGATATACTGTTCACAATGTTACATAAGGTTCCTATATTTGTAACTGTCACTCTTAAGTCAGTTACCTTGGCACTGTTGAATAATTCTTATAGGTCTTATAGGTTATATTGGATAACAAAATTCAGTGAAATTTGAAACCATTCAAGAACCACAAAAGTAGCGACGGCATTATACTGCTGACAAAAACACAATTGAGCTCAACTGGGAAATTAATCTTAAAAGGCATACTGGTGCTCCAAAACCAATTCTTTTTTACAAAGCTGATGTCTGGTGGCACTTGAAGGAAAGTTTGATTGAGAATGATAACGCTTAAGGCACTGAAACCACTCTATCAAAGGTTGTGTTCACTATTTTATGCAGGATACCTTCAAATACTTAGGTAAGGAAAATAGCTGCACTAACGGCATTAGATACATGTGGAATCTGAAGTTTTTTCGTAGCAGCACGGGTTCAAAATGTCTGAAAGGTCACCATACACTAGATTGTTTGACCAGATAGATTGCCGCGTGACATTTCTAGTAAAGGGTGGTCCAACCAACGCATGATATTAATGTTAAATTAAACAAAAAGTTTTCAGAGAATTATCTTAATATTTTCTATTATGATAGAGGGATTTATGACAATTATGTCTGAATAAAATATCGGCCAAATGCTAGCCACGGTTTCGGGAGCATACCTCTACCCGCCGGTCCATATTTTCAATGACTCTGAGATATAATTAAAGTTCAACGTCGAAATATATCATCCCTTAGCTTTTGAATTGTTCTTGACTTATTGACGTACACTTTTTCTTTTAAATATACCCAAACAAAGATGTCCAACTGTGTCTAATCACATGATCGTGGCGGCCAATTAATAATGCCACGACATGAGATAACACACTCATTGGATTTCTCGCGCAAAAGACATATTATTTCGTTGTCTGTGTGAAAAATGACATCACTTTGTTGGAACCACATATTGTCTAGGTTGATATTCTAAATTTCTGGCCTTTCACGGTTATTGCATAGTCGACCTCATTTTGGAGGAAGTACGGCCTGATGACGCCGCCAACCCACAAACCGCACCAAACAGTGACTTTTTGCGGATGTATCGGCATTTCAACAATTACTCTTGGATTCTCATTTGCCCAAATGTGGCATGTCTGCTTGTTTCCGAGTCCACTGATGAAAAAGAGTATCGTCGCTCAAGATGATTTCCTTTGTAAGGTCATTCACTTCTATCAGTACAATTTAACATTCGGCGTATACGCGACGCTTGAAATGATCAGTAGGTTTCAGCTATCGAGCCAATTGAACCTTGTAAGCGTGTAAACTCAAATCATTATTCAAAATTTGCATCACTAATGTTCGTGAGATGTTCAATAGTTGGGCACAACGACGAGTCGAGATTAATGGCTCTTCTGCCACACTGTCGCGAACAAAATGTTTTCTTCAGAACGAACTGAGAGAACATGCATAGATGTTTCCACATTTCCTACAGACACATTTCCACATTTGCTGAAATTTCTGCACAATTTTCCAGTTTTTTGACATACGAAGTGCGCTTCAAAAATCTCAACGCATTGCTCAATTGTTTACCTCTCTATGATTGAATTTGTAAAACACTGAAACAACTTAATTTGACATTTAAGTTGGGCAATAAAACGTGACGTTAAGGTGTGACTCAACAGGCGTATCATTGAATTCATTGCTAACAGAGCGGCCTACCTTGGATATCGTATATGGTGCATCGAAAATTCCTTTTGAATGCCAGGTGTTTCGGAATGAGATAGAGACACATTTGATTGTTACTCTCAAATGAGTTTCTGCATAGCAGATGAACTTACATAAGCAGGGGATCAATGAATGAAATATAAACTCCTATCGAGAGTAAATAAATAACAAGTTTACAGAAACAAGAACATCTAATGACAAGCGAACAAAGTGGACAAGGGAACTCAACTTTGTTAAAACCAGAAAAATCGAGGATTATGAATTTAGATGCCCAAAAAACGGGGCAGGTATTAAGGCGTATTATTAAGCTGTTAACACAAAAGCTGAAAATCCCATATTTTTTTATAATAAAACTGTTAATAAATTGCTGAAACCGTCTACGGCACCTTCCTTCACCATGCTGAAAAGTCCCAGGCCTAACATATATATAGATAGCGCTAGTTTTATTGCATTCGCCTTTAAAAGGCAGCTGTTAAAATTTCATGATATTTTATAATTTATAGTTTGTGAATTATTGTGCTAAGAGTAACGTTACTTCTGTTATTTTCAGAACAATAGATCGAAAACAATTTCGTGTTTTAATTATACACTGCTTCTTGATGGGAAAATATACCATTCAAGCGAAGCAATGGATTGGAAAGTGTTATGGAGACTCCGCTTCAACAGAAACAACAATAAAACGTTGACTTTTTGACTCCAAACATGGTCGTTGAGCCATCTATAATATTGAACGCAGTGTTCGTCGAACTGAGGCGATAACACCAGAAAACATAAAAAATAATCCACAAAATCGGTGTGTGAAAATCGAAAGAAAAATTGCGTGATTAGCTGACATCGTAAAGATATCAAAAGAATGCGTTGGCTTTATATATCATAAGCATTTGACTATGAGAAAGCTCTGTTCAAAGTGGATGCCGATTTTGCTTACTGTTGATGTGTCACAAGTCTATCAAAACAATACTACACGAATTGAACTTCGAATTGCTCCCACATCCACCGTATTTACCAGATATGGCTTCCAGCGACTACTGGCTATTCGCAGACCCCAAAAAAAGGCTCGCCGGTAAGAAATTTCTCACAAATAAGGAGGTTATCGTTGAAACTAAGGCCTATTTAGAGTCGTAAAAAAGTGTTATTGAAATGTTAGAGCGGTGCTGTAATGATTGCATGCTCTTGATGGAGGTTAGGTTGAACAAACCGAATTTGGAACAAAAAAAGTGTTTTTTATAGACAAGCCCATATTTTATATGGCATTCCAAAAAGCATCTTTTGCGTGGTTTTAGTTTCGTTAGTCATTTGATTTTCAAGCTAAGTAGATGATTAGACTACTTTAGCTCACCTCCAATTGATTTTGAGTGGTGGAAATCCTTACTAAGCGGTGGTACTGAACCTTACTTATCAAAATTGCCATTTTTCCTAAGTAGATGGAGTATTCTCTTGATCATGTGTGTAATGTTTGTCATCACATATGGTTGTGTTGTCTCCTGACAAGCAAAAAGTCAACATTCTAATAAATTCACTTAAATGTTACTTTAAAATGTTATCTTCTTAAAAAGCAACATTTTCTTAAGAAACGAAATCGCTATTAATGTTGAAAAAAAATGCATTGCAATTTAATATAACGTATAGTACCGTTTTAACTACAATAATTGGTTTTTGTCTAGAGACCTAGACTACGTCTCTTAAGATATTGTATAAAGCCAGGGATGCTCACAAAGAGAAAAAATACTTAAAATGGGTGTATGCATTGTAATTAAATTGCTTTAAGGAAATAGGTTTTAAAACGCAATAAAAACATGCACGAATTTATGTAGCTTGTTATCAGCGCTTTTCAGTGTAGCATAAAGGAATTTAGATTTCACAGCTTACAACACTGAAATTAAAAGATAATATAATAAAAATTAGGGTTACAGTTGGTTCTGGTTTTATTTAAATATGTTTTTATTTTAACAAAGCTGGTTGTAATATTCACAAAGTGAGTAAATAAATATCGAAACATCTTTGTTAGCTGGGTAATATAAACGAACATCGCTGCATACAACACACTGTTGCATATTATGTATATTTAAAATGATACTGTAAAAGTGAAACAAAGAGAACCCTAAACAAAGGCACTTAATATATACAATATCAAAATAATAGCAAGTAATTCTTTGTAATTTACCATCTGGACCATCTTAGTATTCTTCTATGGTAAAACAAAAACTTTTTTAAAATTTCAAAATGAAATCAAATCCAATTAAATAAAAAATTTAACACAAAAATCCCTGCCATTTTATAATAAAAAAAGGATGTTTTTGACTACAAAAATTTACAAAATTCTTATTAAAACAAAGTAAATGTTGTTTTGCATACTCATACTGTTTTTGTCCCTTACACGGAGTTCTTAAACACAAATTGTTTGTTTTTCCATTTCCAAGTACATAAAAATTTATTTTTATTACAAAAATTACCAAAAATAATAAAATTATAATAACTATGGTAAAGCACATGCTAAGAAAAATCGAAATAAAAAGGCTAAAAGAATAAAAGAATAAAAAACAATGTAAAAGTAATGCGTTAAAGGAAATGTTTGCCGTCATCACCTGCCGGAAAGTAATAATTAGATATTAACGAAAATTGTTAGATATGTCTATGAAATATAATTGAAATTTAATGGGAGATGTTATAAAAATGTATTAAATTACAAGAATTTTTACATGTTTCACCATTAGGAGCATCCGAATTTTGGCAGCTGATAGCGGCCGTGTTGAAGCCACATCATATTGGCTGCTATTTATTTAGTTTGTTTCGCCATTATCACCATGGACGGATATTGCTATTCGACCATCTTACGGTCGCCAAGACCATCGTGCCAAGGAAACAACTAAAGATAAAATCTGCCGAAAACATCGCAACTGTCCGAGAGAGAGAGATAGGGAGAGTAGGTGAATCCAAGGCAGTCGATTTTGCCTCACTCACATGAACTTTACCTTTCCCAGACGAGAATTTGACGAATTTTGCATCGAGACTGGAATCTATAACCGTACAAAATTCATCTGGCCCAGGAGCAGAAGGTAAACGACCATAGACAAAGACATGTGGTCGCAGAATGGGCTCTGCAGCAGTTGGATTTTCATCAAGATATCATTTTCAGCGATTATACCTATTTCTGGTTAAATAGGTAGGCAAACACACAAATTTTTCAAATTTAGGATGCTACCAATTCACATGATGTTAAAAAGCTTCCGACCCAACCCAAAAAATTCAGTTTTTAGTATGGATTTTGGGCTGGCGGCATCATTGGTTCATATATTTTTCAGAACGACATTGGCCAAGCGCATTAAGTCGATGTTTACTAACTTCTTTTGATCTAAAAAAGCTCTTGATAATCGCTAAGTAAACGAAGAGAATCAATAACTTAAAATTATTGCTACTGAATTTCTAATTATTTGGTTTCTCTTTGCCGTAACAACCATTATTTCTTATTCGTGTTTCTCAAGAGATTTTCTTCTCTTTTTTTGGATAGCGAACCTTTTTTTCCTCATTTTTCCTACTTTACGTCTGTTTACGACTTTGTGGTATTTTAACATGAAAAATGTCACACTATTTCCGTTATGTTCTGAAAATAACGGAAAAAAAATTGCACACTTTTTACTAAATTTTTCGGCCAGCGGAACTAAAGCGAACAATATAAATAAAACGAAACGAAAGACTAAAGAAAATGATAAAATAGCAAGAAGATGGTGGAAGAGAATAGAACGTTAAATCAAAAAAAGAGAAAACAGTATAATATCACTACTATCGTTTGATGACAGTTTGTTGATTAAAATTGTTTTTGATGTGTTCGTTTTTATAACACATCATCACCACTTTGTCATGACGCAGCCATTGCCGCACAGGCTACTTAAACTAATGCTACTGAAAATGATTACTTTTACGAGCATATTTAAAAGGAAATTAAAGAGAAAAAGAAGACGAAAACATATTAAAAAGGAAAATAATAAGCACAATCGAAGTATGCGAGGTTTGTTCAAAAAATATTAACATGAGATATTTATTAAAAAATATTTAAAGTATTTCACAGCTGATAACGACTTTTATCCATTTAAGTTTAAGAAAATCAAAAACGTTTTAGATATCCAAACTCGCTAAAGAGGACAAAAGGCACACATCAAGGTGGAGCTATTTCTCCACTTCGGCAGAGCCTTGTTGTAAATAAAATCGCTGAATTGCATTCTCGCTAAGGATAATAAAAGTAATGTTTCTGTTCTTAATAAATGAGCCCATGGAATTGAACAGAATTCCTGAGCATTCTATTGTTATGGGCTAAGCAAAACAGGAAAGACGAAAGTGATTCTTTCTGCCAGAAGCTATACAATATTAGAATTCAAACCATTCTTCTGAAAATTTCGAAGAAAAAAAAATTTCGTGTAAAAAATACCTTGTGGTAAAATGGAGTCTGAGACCCTATATTGGACATTGGATATACATCGCAGTCATAAGCCGAAATCTCAAATTTGCCACCTTTATCAGGAGGAATCAAGAAACATTGAAATCTACTTAAGTGTGACTCTGCTACGTCTACTCTAAGACTTAAGGATTCAGGCTGACTGACTAAAACTAATTTGGTTATGGTACCTTCCTACAGAGTTTTGACAGACCGATCTTGGACTCAGACAATGCAGAATTTTGGCAAAGCTTTAGAGATAAGAATACATTTAACGTAGCTGTAAGCTCTGTTATTCACAATGATGCGATCTAAATTTACATTGAAAACTCGAAAATAGAAATGAGTACGTGCTCGAGTTTTTTATGAACTTGGACTTTCTGAGAACTTTACGGACGGAGCACAAGCGATATAATATTACCTTTTGGCATTGCTTTGTATAGGAAACGGAATTGGAGTACGTTGACTGATGTGTACTTTTGCAGAAAAGCAGTTCGCTCAACCTGAGTTATGGTCCCAGGTAAGTCTGTTGGCTAGTAGAAGCGGTTGTTAGACCAATTTTTTTCTATGGTGCGGTTGTGTGGCGAAAAGCTTCTGCTTATAGATCACAGTTTAATAAAGACTTCAGCATAATAGCGAATATGACTGCAATCGACACCTACAAAGGCAGTTTTCATCGTGCTTTACCGGTTTTTAATAAACCAGATGGCGAAGAGGGTGCACTTCATACAGTGTTCAGAATGAAGCGATGATCGATTACATGCGGGGCCACTTCCATTTATTTTGAAAAATGTATATTGCGTTGCTGGTCGAATGGATTATGAAATTCTGCTGCCCTATTTCTGTAGGAGATATAATGTTTCATCGTCTAGTGAACTTTCTATGCCATCCGAGGCTTACTGTTTGTATACGGACTATGGCGGCTGCCACGAGTATAAAAATCGGAGAGTTTCATGTTAGTATACTCTTTAAGATTCCTCTTTAAGGCGGAATTATCGTTGATTTTAGGGCGGCAAACTGACTGAGGTTCTTTCGAATATATGGAACCCGCATAACCTAACCTAAAAGCTTATGTTTTTTATTCTTTCATTACTCCTCTAGGGAGCATATGGCTTCCAAAAAGCATCTACATCTAACACGGTTTACCTCACTGGCGACCAATCAGTGGCCGTTATGAGGCCGAAACTGGAGGTAGCACGTGGGTGAATTCCCTCCGCCTCATGCTACGAAGCCTGACCGGAGGTATTCTGGCACCACAGTAGTAGGGAGCCCCAGGATATTCGGTCCCTGCCCGAAGGAGGCATAGCTCTTGTGGGAGCTTCATGGTGGCTATGGTTTAAGCCTAAAAGGCAGGAGGAGCATATGGTTTCAGTTTCAGTATGGGTTACTCATTAGTCATGTACCACATTTCTGTGTTACTTATGGTGTTAAGCCAGCATATGCTGCATATGAATCTAAGAAACTCGTTAATGAATGCCAGGAGTTTTTGCGCAATGCTATTCCATACAAACCAGGCTTCACTGCCATACAGCAGTACTGATTAAAGACATGAGATGAATATTCTGATCTTAGTCCGTCTGGATATATGTGAGCTTCTTCATACTGACTGTAGTCGTCCGCTTTACTGAGCCTGTTATCTACGTCTGTTTCTGCGCCGCCGTTTGTAGTCATAGTACTTCCTAGATAGCAGCAGCTATTTATATACTCGACTGGTTGACCCTGTGGCACGATGTTTTCCGTGCTAGTGTTGTTTATTCTTATAGCCTTGGTTTTCTTGATATTTATCTCAAGTCCAATATTACGAGCCAAACTTACTAGGTCCTCCAGTTTCAACTCGATAATAGACAAATATCATCTGTATAGTCCTAATCTTCGAGTTGGTGCGAGAGACTCCATGTTATCCCTCTTCTTTTAAGTCATCCAGGACGATGGTGAATAGCTGAGGTAATAGTGGGCTTTCTTGTTCGACTTCAGAATTGATGTGGAATAGTTGGCTGATGTTCGCGTTGTGAAGAACTGAAAGTTCTGCCTTCTCATACATTACTCTGATTATTCGAAGAAGTTTTTTAAGTACTCCTATCCACTGCTACCCACGTAATCTAATCGAATATCTGGTTGTGATATTAGGCTTCGTAGGGGTACAATTACTGAACACCTCATTGTTTGGCATGTGTATGTTAAGGCGTGTGGAAAAATTAGTGCGCCGCATTATTGAAACCGAGGCAAAGACAGCTTGAAGATTTAAAAAAAAAAAATTACGTGTTTTTCTGAACTCTGCCTATGGAACGATTGAAACTGTAGTTTGCCACCAATAGTAATAACTCGCCATTGAAATTTTTTCTTTAATTTCAAAATGACTCTCGCATTTTACGCTAAATATCCTTTGACTCTTTATCATGCATATTTAAATGCACTTTGATGGGTTTTTTCTTAACAACATGATAAGATCTTTCAACGATATTGCTTTAAACCGTTCTTTTATTTAAAATTATTATCTTTTTTCTTATTTTCTTTTTATTTTGTTAGACTTTTGTTTTCCATCGTCTACTCTTTTGGCTATTTTTCACTTAATGCAGTTTTTTTATCATTAAATGACAAACGCACTCTATCACACTTTGCCACTATTTCTCCTTTAAATGTTTCATTAAATGTTGGTTCTTCGATATTTTTTTTTTTTTGCTTTCGAAAATAGTAGATAAAAAGAACCTTAATACCATGTTAAATGGGATTTGCAGTCTTCATATAGATTTTTATTTTCTTCTTTCAAATGTAATAAACGAAAAAAATGTGATAAAAAAATCATTTTTATTGCTTTTTATGCGAAATCATTTATTTTCAATAATAATATTTGTTATCCCTAAAACGACTCTTTGTATTCACACTTAGTTGCTAAAATAAACGAAAAACCACAAAAGTAATTTTCTCCATATGTTACTTGGCTACACTAAAACTTTGAAGAAAATATAGAATTTTTTTACTGAAAAAAAGAAAAATAAATAAATAAAAATTTATGAAAAAAAAGAAAAATTGAATCTCCTTAACAGTAGTAACAAAATAATCATCATTTACAGAAACATTGTTCTCTAATGTTTAAATAAAATATTTGGAAAAAATAAAAAATAAATAAAATTTGAAAAGAATTTAAATGGCCAATGAACTTAAATGTACGCTATGTGTGTAGCAAGCCTATTACTGCGTATGCCTACCATCCAGGACAGATTGCAGATTTAAAAATAATTTCCACTACTACTATAAGAAGTCTTCTGGCAGAACGGTTCATGGTCTTGTGCACTTAACATACATTTTGACGTCATAACTCCTATAAGCATAGTGTGATGGCGCAGTGTGGTTGAGCTTGTAATCTATTGATCCATATTCGATTTTGCCATAAGAGTAAACATTAAACACAAATGATAGAAAGGTCAGCCAACACCACCTTTTGGGAAAAAAATAAAAATGGTTGGAGTCCATGATAAGCAGCAGAGATTCCTCAACACTACACACTGCCATTATGGTAATAAGTGGGCAGATGATTTAGCTGGGACAAGATCTGCTTTCTTTAGAAGGCTGAGAATAATATAGGACATAACCTGGATTGTAGGTTGGCTATGTTATTTTTTTCCCATATTTCGGCTATTGCGTAAAAAAATCTATTAGCAATTGATTTATTTTTTTTCCGTCACTACTCTAGAGAGCATATTGGCTTTCCACAAAGTATCCATTGCTTTATTTAAGTTTCATTGATCAAATTCATGTTCACTGTTGCTCCATTCCCATATATATGTGTTTTGGTGATGCTCCTTGCGAAGTGGTGGTGGTGATCTTCAGCATTGTAATTTTTTCCTAGTACATGGCTTTTTTTCAGATCATTCGCTTAGTGCTTGTGATCATAACCAAAGGTGAGTTGAGACGTCCGTCAGGGAGAGGAGCTATTTCTTTATTTTTTAAATGAAGTTGTCTACAGGGGAGTTGAAGACTCTTTATTAAATACTCGAAGCCGCTATTACATTTTTTTCGTCATGTCCTCTGTTGAACCTTGGTTAGTTGTGTTGTTATACATGCGCTCCAACCACTACACGACGCCACCCTAGCCTAGCCTTCTTTGACACTATGCACGATGCAATAATAATTATTGGACATTGGGTACTAGATAGCCATGCGGCTCGATTTGTACTCCCCTACAACATTGCCATAACAGTAAAAGAGACAAAAAAGTCTTCTATATTCTCTGCAAATTCATGGCCCTAGCTGTTCAAAGAAACATATTACTTAACAGCTACATAATATCCAGCCTTGGTGTGTTGTCTTGGTCTAGATGCAAAGACCTACTGAGATACTTAACACACAATGCTATACATTACTATACATCTGATAAGTGGTGTGATCTTGTCAAAACGGAACTCTTTCGATTCTATTTGACTGTTTGTAAGTAGCGATCTACCTTGAAAACCATACCAAGCTACAACAAGAACACCATCTTTCTGTATTCGCTATATTTAGGCGAAATATTTATTTTCAGACCTACACAAAATGTTGTTTCCTGAACTAAACTCAGTGTAATTTGCATATCGACAAAAGTATGAGAAAAAGGCAGATGTCGCCGCCATAGTAAAGATCATATACTCTGCCTTGTAGCTCCAATGTTGTATCTCTTCTACGCATAGTTGCCATTTGCATCATTTTATCTAAGAAGCCAGTTAACCATAAATCGTGTACTACTGCTTTGATGATTATTTTAAAATTTTTTATAGCGCGTCCGCAAGGCACTTTCAATTATTTTGTCTACAGTTTTACTTTTACGAATTATTCTGTTCACATTGCAAACATCTAATTAAATAAATAAGCGTAGACAATGACCCAAGCAAAATTAGAGATTAAATTGATTCGTTAGTAGTCTACGCTAAAATTAAAACTTAATTAATTGCTAATTGAGGGATTCGCTTTTAAAACTTTATATGCAGAATTGGGTAATTCGGCTCATAATGAGCTTGCGGATGGATGCCGTTTTTCTTCCCCTGATCAATCTTCTTAAAATGTTCCATAATGTATTTTTTTTAAAACAGAGAACATTTCCAGAGGGAGTTATGACTCAAACTGTAGAGAAATAAAATGACCCACACATGTAAGGCACACCCTTATATGGACGGATGCGGCACGTCCTCCCCTAGTGCAATCTCCATAAAATTTTCCGTAACGCTTTTTTTTAGATACGGAGAATATTATTGGTAGATATGACAGTGCGGTTTCGCAGTTTTAAAAATAAGAAGTACCCTGGTGAACATGGTATTATGAACAGAGTGAGAACAGAGTGCTCCATACGTAGTTATGATTATGAGTATCGAATGGATTCTTTGGTAATTCTAGAAATATTAGATTATTTTCCGGAAATTAAACGGGGACCCTCTGAAAGTTATCATGTTAACGTAATATTTGTGTGTAGACCAAAAATTGTGGTATCGCTGTAAATCGTATTATATCAGTAATTAAATTTAGGAGATCGTGTGAAGTATTATTGAAGGCAGTTCGAAATATTCTTAGCCCAACAACGAAAAACAAAAGCTATATCATTAAAATTATTTTATTTTGCAATATAATCTTCTGAAACTTCAATACACTTAGTCCAACGTTTTTCTAGCAACTCTATACCTTGATTAAAGTAATTTTTCTGAGGCTCATCAAAATAATCGTTTACAGCTGCCATTGCATCTTCATTCGAGGTAAAATGTTTGCCTGCAAGAATTTATCTTAGATTTAGGAACAGGAAGAAATCAGAGGGAGCTAAATCAGGAGAATAAGGTAGGTGGTCCAGCAATTCGCACTTCAGTTCGTTGAATTTTGCCATTGTTAAAACACTGTGTGGGGTGGTGCGTTGTCTTTCTCGAATTTCCAAATTCAATTGATCCAAAAGGTTTTTTTTTTGAAGATAGTCGATAAATAAAATACCTTTGTAATCCCAGAAAACAGTTACCATGTCCTTACCAGCATATTGAAATTTGTATTGCCTTTCACCAGCTTCGGTCTATTGTTTGGAATGTTCTTTTGTTTTTGTTGTATAATGATATATCCATGTTTCATCAACAGTTATGAGCGCCGCTTAAAATCCATTTTAGTTTGCTTAAATCGATCGAAACAAGTTAGAGAAATTTTCATAAGAATACGTTTTTGGTCAACTGTTAACAAATGCGGCATTACCTATTTCACGCACTTACACTCGTCGATCGTCTAATGCCATATCATGAACTTTAGCTATGTCTTCTGGCGTTGTTTCAATTTATGGTTCATTTTCTACATTATGGTTCATTTTCAATGCTTGTACACGACCACGTTTAAATTTAGCAACCCAATTTTTTACTGTTACATATTAAGGAGCACTTTCACCTAACACATTCACCATATCATTATGAAGTTCTTGTTTCGGTAAACATTTTCTATGTCAATACTTAATCATACCACAAAATTCTTTCTAACTTTTCCATTATAAAAAAATCACTGAAGCGCCTTTTTTGAACATCATAAAAGCAGCTTATATACTCTTTTTTGCAGTCTTTTTTATGTATACTAATACACACGCTTGCTCTTTCTCATCAAGCATATCTTAAGGCCAAAATATAATACATATACTTTTGCTTACTTAAGCTACTGTTAAAAATGAAGTCTGTCAAATACTTAATAAGCTGTTTGGTGTCTATAATGTACTTTTAAAGAGTTGTGTTAGCGAGAACATGAAAATTGCTATCTGTGAGTTGAGTTTAATTTAATGAGTAATTCGCATGAATTTCTTTTTTATTAAAAATCTAAAAATTTTAGAATTTTGTCTAAAAATTTAAATATTATCAGAAAAATAATGCAGTTTAAGTAAAAATTAAAAAACACTGTATACAACCGCTACGCATGTTCAATCGTCGCCGTTTCAGTGACGACTAAAAGCAAGAGCATACCACGTGTTTCTATAGCTATTGCTTTACTTATAACACGCAAATAGCTGGTAGTGTACGTAAAATGTGATCAGGTTCGACAATGCTGTGCCAAATTAAAAATGTATTTATGTCGGTGAGAAAATAAGAAATGCACAGTAAGAAATTTTTAACGGGTTCAAAGGAGTATTAAGTTCTTTAAGAATTTATTTTAAGTTAAAAATATAAAAATGTAAATGTTTTGTGTATAATTAAAAAAGCACTAGAGATTACCAAATGCATTAATCATTATAAAATATTCGTTGCACATTGTTAATAATTTTAATCAGCACATTCAATGGAAAACAAAAAAAATCCACCAACAACCACTCCACATGTTAATTCGTCGCTGTTTCTGTGATGATTAAAAGCAACTTTCTTCCAGTGCTTTTGGAAAAAAAACACAGACAAAGATAGGACTAAAAACAATAGCGTAAGAGTTCGTGTTACTTGAGTGTAAACAATTGCTCTATGAAATTAGCACCATTGAGTTTCGGTCAAAACATAAACGGATGAAAATTTGTTAAGCTCCTGATAGTTATACATATTTGATATTGTGTAATCGCACGATCCTTTAAGCTAGCCTACGCCTAAAATTGACACCTTGCCACTATATTTTTTTCACAAAATTTAAGAAATTCTCTGTTGTACAATAAATTGAAATGATTAAAAATTTAATAATTGCATCGCAAAATACAATTGATACTGCTACGATATTGATGATTAAAAAATATTATTTAGTAGCAAACTTAACAACCAACCAATAATACCCAACACATTAGTCTAGTACTACGGCCTTTGAGTGATAAAAATAAATTATTTTTATTTAATTTTCGCGTTCACGTATATACATATACACAGTAAAACGAAAACAGAAAAACACCAACTAAATTACATAAAAATTATTTAAGAACTTCGGCAGACATTTTTTGTAAGTCTTATCTGGTAGTCAAGAAGGAAAATGTGATCCAAGACAAAAACAAAAGCAGCGACTAACAAAAAGAATTTCAATAAAATCAAAGTTGGTTTTAGTAAATATTTTATTTAAACTTTTCTTTTTTTAATATTCTACAGTGTTTGTAATTTGTTAAATTACTTTAAAAAAGAAAAAAAATAGAAGCTCACTCATACTACCACAAGCAATAATATTATGTTGCTACTTATTTTAGAGATGTGACTGCTTTTGGCAAACATTAGCCACATCTGATGCCAAAATAGTAGAAAAACCAAAAAAAAAAAAATGACTTTAACGTGAGTAAAGATGGTGAGCGAGAAAGAGTGGGGCTTGAGAGAGGGAAATAAAAAAGAAAAGTAATTAGATTTCAACCGCACTGTTAGTGACATTTATGTGTTTGTTTCATCTTACTTTGTATTAAATTCTATGTAGCTATGGTTGTTAAACTTTTCGTTTTTTTTTTTCTTGCCAAAAGCAATAATTTTTATTACCATTGCTACTAAAACAGCCAGAGATATTTGTTTTTATCTTTTACCATCTTTCCTTGACGTCTTCAATATCCGTTTTGCCTGTTTAAATCGTTTGTTTTGTTGTTGCTTTCTAGGGAAATTAATAATCAAAAAATGTTGCAACTTAAGAAACACATCAGTGGCAACCAGACACTGTTATATTAATTTTATTAATTAATTTATTTTCATTTTCTTTGCAATTGTTGTTTTCTTAAATCAAAGAGTGTTGTTTTCTTAAGTTTAAAATAATTTTTTTTTTTACTATAATTAAAGCAAAGTAGTGGATGCTTTGTGGAAAGCAAATATGTTACCTAGAGGCTGACGTAGAAAAAAAAAACACAAGGTTGCTGGTGGTATTGATATTGGATTTTAGGTGAACCTGCGACTAGCTCTGGACTCTCCTTAACCAACTATTGTCGTAGTTGCAGTTGCATAGAATCATTTGTAGTAAAGATGTTCTTAATCATAGACTATATTTAAATGATTATTTACCTAAGATATCGTCATAACAACAGATTTAAAAGAGACAGGTTTTAGAAATAAACTAAGCCATACTATTGTTTATTCTAAAACATATTCTAATAGTATCATACTTCCATCAAACTACATATTTTGTAATCACCTACAGGCTCAATTACCAATGAAACGTAATTAGTAGCTAACGACAATAAAATTAAATGTTGTTTGTATTTATCGTTTCTGAATTACGAATTATTGATTATTAATTACCAATTACATATAACTGGTAACAGTTACAAGATATCAGCAACGAATTGCTTTTTTGCTCCTCATACTCACTTAAGAACTTATAAGTATAAGTACACATCATTCAAATTCAACTACTCATTCTCATTCATACTCACAATAACACCGACGCAGGAGTATAAGTAGCAAAAAGTATGAATTAAACGCTGTACTCATACTGATAGCATTCATGCATTTCTCAGAAAATGCCATAATATAAGATAAATAATTCGCATGGTTCATGAATACTCATGAGCTATTCAAAATTAAATGTCACTCGAATTAATGATTATTAATTACCAATTACATATAAATGGTAAGAGTTACAAGAGATCAGCAACGCATCGTTTGTTTGCTACTCATACTCACTTAAGAACTTATAAGTATAAGTACACATCATTCAAATTCAACTACTCATTCTCATTCATACTCACAATAACACCGACGCAGGAGTATAAGTAGCAAAAAGTATGAATTAAACGTTGTACTCATACTCATATCATTCATGCATTTCTCAGAAAATGCCATAATATAACATAAATGACTCCCATGGTTCATGATTACTCATGAGCTATTTAAAAGAAATAGAAAACACTCAAACACACAACATTATAATGAGTATTCAAATGTTCATATTCGAATCATACTCATTTTGTATAGTTTAGAGCATGAATCAATAGGGCCATAAATGTTGATAAGTACGAATATGATGAGTACTTCAAGCTTTAAAGCATCGTCTGGCAAATAGCTTCTCTTCTCTTTTGTTCTCACACGTACCTGCTCACACGCATGGGCAAAACATAAACAAAGAGAAGTAAAAAGAAATGAAGTGCAACAATACAGTGCAAAGTTACCTGAGTGAGACTCTCAAGCTGCTACCACAATTATAAAATGCATTAATGCTAGTTTACGTGACGCTGCTTTAGAGTATGAATGTCTATGATTAGCCATTGCAATGAGTATGAGTATAAGAATTTATGAATCATGATTCGATCATTGCTGATCTCTGATAGTTAACAATTTATTTATATTTTAATTACAATAAAATTTTGCTCTAATTATTACGAGCGCAGTGACTAGGACCAATGTGGTGAGAATCTACTGGTGATCGAATCCACAGACCTTTGCAGGCGGTCTAGCACACTACCCACTAGTCCACCGGGGCAGTCGGCTACAAGCTTAATATTATTGGTACTTTCTGATTGCCAGTTACTAAATATAGGGTCCGCAATCTAACGTTTTTTTATCTACTAGTGCTTATTTCGTGAATGTTAACACTTAGCTCATGTCTGATTTGACAGATAATTAGCTTTATCCTTCCGCTGACCGAATATGGTTGTGTATACGCTTGAACTTCGCTTCGGTAAGATGCCGATTTTGCCAAAAAAATCATCTTTTCAGATGAAGCTCATTTTGATCTTGGCGGGTATGTAGACAAGCCAAATTGTCGCATTTGGGGCACAGAAAACCCGCACGCATACATTAAAAAGCCGATACACCCAAGACGAGTCACTGTTTGGTGCGGATTTTGGTCCAGAGGCATAAATGGGCCATTTTTCTTCGAAAATGAGCAAGGAGTGGCCGTTACAGTCAATTGCGATCGTTATCGGGAGGAGGATATTAACAACATTTGGTTTCAACAGAACGGCGCTACGTGCCACACAGCCGAGGCTACACTCTACGTTTTGCGCCCTGTTTTTGAAGATCGCATTATCAGCCTCAGAGCTGATGTCGTTTGGCCACCTCGGAGCTGCGATTTGACACCGTTGGACTATTATTTGTGGGGTGCCGTCAGAGAAAAGTATTACGCCAACAAGCCAGAGACAATTGACGCTTTAAAGAACAATATTCGTGAAGCCATTGGTGAAATACAGCTGCACACAATCGATAATGTGCTTAAAAATTGGACCGATCGTGTAGGCTACTGCATGGCCAGCCGAGGCAGCCATTTGAATGAAATTATTTTCCATTATTAACCGGAAGGACTGTATTTTCAAATAAAAAAAGAAATTTGAGCAAATATTCAGTATTTTTTTTATAGCATTAAAATAAAAAAATTATTTGGCGGACCCTCTATAACTTTTTTAGTAGATCTAGCCAATTAGTTGGTAATTAAAGAACTACTACTATTATATATTTTACATAATTGGTGCAATTATATAATACATATTAACTGGCAAATACTATAAAAAGCAATTGGTAAGACGCAGTTAGGCGTTATTTGTTATTTTAATTAATAGTTACAATTTGCCAATAGCAAAATATAATAGAATTTGTAATTGATAAAATTTAAAACAAAATGTAATTACCATTACCAATTACTATTTACATTTAATATAATTATTAAGTAATTGGCAGCGCCCACGTCTGATATTTACTTAATAATTTTCTAGTTTTTTATTTTTTTTAAACACATCCAAAATTGTGCTTAAAATACAACTGTAATAATTAAATATTTTCATTATTCAAAATAAAAATTTAAATATAAATTAATAAATATAAATTAATAATATATAATACATAACCGTTTTCAGAAAACTACTAACAAAACACAAAAACTTTCAACCCAGAGAAGCCATAAAGTAACAAATTAAATCTCTGACGAATACATAGACACTACGGTCAAAAGGCTATTGTTATTGCAAAATGAACGACATCATGCGTTTAAGCCAACAATTATTTATGACACTCTGCGACAATGTCAACTTCAATACAAAAAAAAAAAAAAAAAAAAAAAAAAAAAAAAAAAAAAAAACTTTTTTAAAACACTAACGTACAAAACAATCAATATATCAATTTGAATGGAAGAAAAACTATACAAAACATGTACACTGTACTGGAACTTGAAAGGTCTTTCGATTTCAGTTCACAAAAATGTAAAGGGACCGCCAAATAATTTTTTTTTTTTTGTTTTTTTGAAAATGCTATAAAAAAAAAAACTACTGAATATTTTCTCAAATTTCTTTTTTTATTTGAAAGTACAATCCTTCCGATTAATAATGGAAAATAATTTCATTCAAATGGCTGCCTCGGCTGGCCATGCAATAGCCTATACGATCGGTCCAATTTTTAAGCACATTATCGATTGTGTGCAGCTGTATTACACCAATGGCTTCACGAATATTTTCCCTTAAAGCGTCAAATTTCTCTGGCTTATTGGCGTAACACTTATCTTTGACGGCACTCCACAAATAATAATCCAACAGTCTCAAATTGGTGGTCAAACGACATCAGCTCTGCGGCCGATAATGCGATCTTCAAAAACAGGGCGCAAAACAACGAGTGTAGCTTAGGCTGTGTGGCACGTAGCGCCGTGCTGTTGAAACCAAGTGTTGCTAATATCCTCCTCTTCAATTTTTGTGAACAAAAATTCGTTCAACGTGGCTCGATAACGATCGCCATTGACTGTAGCGGCCACTCCTTGTTCATTTTCAAAGAAAAATTGCCCAATTATGCCTCTGGACAAAATCCGCACCAAACAGTGACTCATCTTGTGTGTATCGGCTTTTCAATGTATGCGTGCGGGTTTTCTGTGCACCAAATGCGACAATTTTGCTTGTTTACATACCTGCCAAGATCAAAATGAGCTTCATCTGCAACATTACCATGATTTTCAAAATAATGTCGCAATATTTCCCAGCATTGTTCAAGCGTATACAGAACCATATTCGTTCAGCGGAAGGATAAAACTAATTATCTGTCAAATCAGACATGAGCTACGTGTTACCATTCACGAAATAAGCACTAGTTAGATGGCGGACCCGATATTATTGATATAAACGTGGATTCAGTATGTATGAACTTAATACGATAAAACAGGACAGATATATTGTTGAAATTTTTTTTTTTTTTTTTTTTGTTTTCATCATAATTCGATAGATAATTTCATGGCATTTATTTTTAAAATATGATTTCCGGCATATGTCCGTCGCGGTTACGAGTTACCCCATAAAAAGTAAATCAGAGTTACATGGTCCATTCGATCAGTCCAATTTTTGACTACTTTTTCCAATAAATATGGTCGTATGACGTCAGTGATAACTTGAGTAATGGCTTCGAATATTTCAAGAGTTGCTGGTTTGCCGACACAAGCTAACGACTTTGCATAGCCACATAAAAAGTAACAAGATGCGTTAAATCGCACGATCGAGAGGGCCAGTGAACAGGACCACTACTGGGAAGAAAGTTGTCACTAAATTGATTTTAAAAATGAATCGATTGTTAAGCACGCTGTATGATAAGTTGCATAATCTTGTTCAAACAAAACGTCGTTGATGTTTAGCTGATTAGTTTTTGAAATTAAAAATTTTAACAGCATGGCATGATGCCGTCAGCGTATAAACCACACCAAACAGTCAATTTTGAATCGAAGATACTTAGTTTAGCCAATAACTTCACGAATTACTTATTCACTAGGCCGATTATATGGACCGTAAAATTAACAAAGTGCTCTATGAACTTCGCTAACAGATTCATTTATTTTTTCAAAGTAAATTTTCACAATTTGAAAGTATTATTCTGCAGTTAAACGACTCATGAGCACTTGCCAAACCTTACTAAACAGAAATGCCAAGACAGTTTGACATTCTCAGCTGTAAAGCCATAGTTATCGTTATCAATAGTTCTCACGCAGCTAAAAAAACACCATGTAATACCGAAAAGTTTTGATTATTTTAATATAAAAGATTTAGAAAGTGTAGGGTATTATGGAGTTCATGTTCGAATTTTTATTCACAGAGTCTCGCTGTTTGATGTGTGATGTGGTGAAAAAAGAAATAATAAATGAATACATTACGAATACACATATACATATATATACGGACACATATTTATGTCTGTATAGGGTCTGTGTGTTAATATATTTCGTCTCTTTCATAAGGGTAAGCAAAAATGTTGATAAGTGGAAAGATTCATTATATAATCGTGAGTTAAATAAACTTAAGCTATAGAATCATTTCATATTTGGGTAAGGTTAGTTCACTTGGCAGCTGTCATTTGAACTTAATTCCAAAGAGTAAGTTCCATTTTGCTTTAATCAAGGCCTCCGGTTAGTCTGAAATCCCCTTAAAATCTTAGAATCTTTTTCAGTCAATCAAAGACGGCCTTAGGTCGTCAAACACCGAGTAATGACAAAGAATATGTTCCGTAGACACCTTCTATTTTAATCATTGTAGCTTCTGTAGGAATTATTATATGAGATTCTGAGAATTTGGGCGTTATAGCGCCATTTAAGTTCTTTACATGTGGTCTGAGCGCCAAACATTTCTTATTTGGCAATTGGTGACTTCACCTGCACTTCGCTCCTTTGCTCTGAGATGCACTTCCTGCAATACCAGTTGTCAAGCTTTCTATGGAGGAGTTCCGAAATGCCGCCATGCAAATACTTTCAATGTCCGTATGTCCACGAATCTATTTAAGGATCTAAAGTATTGCTATCTCTCCCAGAGGCTCCCGATTTTCATAAACAATTTTCGATGTGCTATGTACACTCTCCAGGAATCCTATGGACGCTTTGCTATTATTAAATAGGATAACGCGAATATTCCGTAATACGAGATATATTTCCCAGCACTAGTTATTGCCATAATTTCGGCCCATATAACACGGCAACAGTGTGGAAGCCTGTTCGACATTTTTATTTCCTGACGCCTTTAGAAAACTACACAGCCGCGTCTTTTTGTCTCATTTGTGTCTCAGAACTAAAGTAGAATTTTCTTAGTCCGTAATCGTTGTCAAAATTACTACTGACCAAATTCAAAATCCTAGTATGTCCGTAATCAGGCAACATCTATGACGTGGTAGCCTTTAATCGCGACGCTGTAAGTACGGATTTTCTTCTTGCCTGAACATCCGGAGATAGCCAATTCAAAATAATGAACAAAGTCTTTGATAAGGTGGTTCTTTAAAAATCGCCATAGTAAATATAAAATGTTGGTCCAACCAAAACCCACGATGTAAATTGTAAATAAAACAAAAACTTTTCAGAGAATTTTTTCAGAAAGAAGCCCACATCATATGATGTCGGCAGCCAATTAACATCGCCACGACATAAGATAATACGGCCATTGAATATCTCGCGCAAAAGAGCTATTGTTTCGTTAGCTGTGTGGCAAGTGACACCGTCCGTTTGTTTTCCGCAGAACGAACTGGGCGAGCTTACACGTGTAATTCAACATTTTCTACAGACCCGGCTTGCTTAAATTTGCGCACGATTCTACCGATTTTGGACACATTTGGTCGATTATGCAGACCAAATAATCACGAACACCCATTTTCATAAAAGGCTTTCACAATCTTAACGCGCTGCTTAATTGTGTACCTCTCAACACTTGAAATTGTCAAAAACTAAAACAAAGAAATGCCAAATTAAGTTTGGAAAAAAATTGACGTTTAGGTGTGACACACAATTAACATCATAAATTATTGTTCAACCACTTCTTATAATCATTTAGTTCCTTCCCCGAAGTGCCGGCCACCAAAGAGCAGATCCGTAAAATAGAAGTTTGTATAGCCAGTGTGCATTTCTCGATTTAATTTTCCAGTTGAGTCCAATTACACACTTAGACCTGTATAATGCCGCAGCAGCTTTTATTTTCAAGTTTCATTTAAGTCTACTATCCAGTATGACTTCAAGATATTTTGCACTATTTGTCAATGATAAGAAAACTCCCTTAAGAGTGGGAGCAACAAATCTAGAAAACGTATATCTCCTCGTCCGATTCTCCCTGGGTTAATCCCTGCATTATTCTGCTTTAAATTCAAGTGCAGATCACAAGACTTTAAAAAGCAGTCCCAGATCTTTACATGTAGCCATTATGGCCACATCGCCCGCTTTTTCCCAGGCCTTAATTATAATGCTTATGATGAAATTGCACAGCAGCGACGAGAGTATACCATCCTGCACAGTACTCTGTATTGGTTCTCTGCGAATATAAGAGGCATCCAACCTTAAATCAATGCACCTGTGCTTCAGAAAAATTATATTTTTAAAATCATATTGATTGATTTGGTAACTATTATTTTATATTTTGGCTTATTTTTCGTATAATTGATGAGCAGATTGTAGACCGAAATATGCAATTCCGTACGATATCATAAAAGCTTGTATGCTAACCCTGCTTAATAGTTTATGGTTTTTGTTTACGCAGATGTTTATAGATTTCAAAATGAAATTAAAAAAAGGCAAAAATAAAAAGAATTGTTTTATACTTTTTTGTCTATTTTGTTATTCTATTTGAAGTCTCTTTCAATACAAAAACAGAGTTTAAGTTTATGCGTTAAACGAACGAACAAACAACAAAAAATTAAAGAAAAACATTGAAAAATTGAAAAACAACAAATAAAAACCTCAACCACATGAGCCACAAAACATATACAACAAAAACAGCAGCCACGGTAGGAAAACTATAACAACAATGGTGGCAACAACATGCAACAATAGCACACACACACAAATGTGATATGATATTGCAACAAAGCAACAGCGAAAAAAAAAACAAAAAAGAAAACCAAACCAAATGATTTAAAGTCACATCAACATCTGGACTGGTCTCTTGTTAACAACATGCATGCACATACAATATTGTGCGTGTGTGTATGTTAACAATTTTAAAACGGTGAGTATATGAAATTGTATTAAAAAGAGTATGTATGTATGTATGTCTGTATGAATATCACATATTAAATTGAAGCTTTACCTTTTCATCCGTTTCCTGTATATGCACTTTTATATCCTCTACACAAGTGAAGTTATTTTTTATGAAAGTTTTTGACACAAACAAAGCAGTATAACAACTTAGGCCGAGGCCATGCAATGAGCGTCAAAGCAGTGAGCGACAACAAACTAATACATATGAAATACTTAAGAGCGGCATAAAACTTGTTTTAGTTTTTTGTTTATTTCGGAGCGTCAATATACATGGAAAGAAGCTCTAAACTAAATTAAATGAAAATAAAATAAAAAAAAATGTATATATCGGACCCGCCATCTAGCGTGTTTTTTCAGCTGGTGCTTATTTCGTGAATGGTGACACTTAGCTCATGTCTGATTTGACAGATAATTAGTTTTATCCTTCGATCGATCGACTTACAGAAGATGTCGATTTTGCCAAAAAAATCGTCTTTTCAGATGAAGCTCATTTTGATCTTGGCGGATAAATAAACAAGCAAAATTATCACATTTGGGGCACAGAAAACCCGCACGCATACATTGAAAAGCCGATACACCCAAGACGAGTAACTGTTTGGTGCGGATTTTGGTCCAGAGGCGTAATTGGGCCATTTTTCGTCGAAAATGAGCAAGGAGTGGCCGTTACAGTCAATGGCGACCGTTATCGGGCCAAGTTGAACGAATTTTTGTTCACAAAAATTGAAGAGGAGGATATTAACAACATTTGGTTTCAACAGGACAGCGCTATGTGCCACACAGCCGAAGCTACACTCGATGTTTTGCGCCCTGTTTTTGAAGATCGCATTATCAGCCGCAGAGCTGATGTCGTTTGGCCACCTCGGAGCTGCGATTTGACTCCGTTGGACTATTATTTATGGGGTGCCGTCAAAGATAAGTGTTACGCCAACAAGCCAGAGACAATTGACGCTTTAAAGGACAATATTCGTGAAGCCATTGGTGAAATACAGCTGCACACAATCGATAATGTGCTTAAAAATTGGACCGATCGTGTAGGCTATTGCATGGTCAGCCGAGGCAGCCTTTTGAATGAAATTATTTTCCAGTATTAAACAGAAGGATTGTACTTTCAAATAAAAGAAGAAACTTGAGAAAATATTCAGTAGTTTTTTTTATAGCATTTTCAGAAAAAAAATTATTTGGCGAGCCCTTTATAATTCAAATCATTTAATCTTGCTTTGAGATAAATACTTAATTTTCTTTCAAGTGAACAGAAAATTGCTTTTTTCCAATGACTTATACAACAGAATTGGCAACCGCGAAGGAATATGCCACAACAATACCAGCCGAACTGAACATGCTTTCGACACCAACTACAGAAATCATCATCATAGTTCTTTAACATAATGTCTAATACCTACCAGACAATGTATGATAGTAGAACAAGACAATGATAAAAAAAAGAGAATGACTTTGAAAGAACGTGATGACAGAATTTCAATTAACTCATGGGATATATAAAAATTGATAATTTCAATATGAAAAATCTTGGATATATGAGTTAAATACAAGGTGTCCGCCGGGAAGGTATACTATTTGTTTTACCGCCATTTTGGTAAACATTAGTCTTGACAGTTCATATTTGGCAGTTGTGAAGTAGAGACGTTTCTTATGGAAAAATATTCATTAAACCTACTTGTTTTAATAATTGAAATAGATCGCCCATGACAACCTCGATTTTCATTAAAAATCATAATGAGTGACGAGGCACATTTTCATTTGAATGGTTATGTGAATAAACAGAATAGTCGGTTCTAGACAATGGAAAACCCCCAAATTATTCATCAGTCACCTTTGCATCTATTATAAGTGACAGTCTGGTGTGCAATTTGGTCAGGACTTTACTTCTTTGAAACTGAAAACCGGCGTAAGGTGGTATGATTGAAAAATTTTTAACACCACAACTGCATGCTTTGGGCTTGGCTAACATGTGGTTTCAACAAGACGTTACCACATACCATACAGCCAGGGTTACAATGGAATTACTGTAAGACCTCTTTCCACAACAAATTATTCCAGGAATAGTGATGTTCATTGGCCTTCACGGTCACCTGATTTGACTGCTCCGGACTTCTTTTTGTGGGGATATCTGAAAAGCAAGGCTTATGCGAACAAAGGAGCAACTCAAACAAAATATTCGTGATGAAATTAACGAAATACCGCGTGAAATGGGTCAGAATGTAATGAAAAAAGTGCTCAAGTTAGCGCGGCTAACAGAGGCGGGCATTTATCTGATATTGTATTCCATAGATAATTGCCGACATTAAATAAAACATTGATCAAAGTAGTATACTTTCCCGGCGGACACCCTGAAGTTGATGTTCTGAAGAATGAATATGCTCAAGACAAAGAACTCTGATGATGACTCCCGTAGTTGGGGTTCAGTTCTGCTGGTGTTGTTGTAGCAGATTCCCTCACGGAAAAAATTTAGTATTGATCTCAAAGCAAATGATTAAGTAATTTTGTAAGGATCGAACAAAAAAAAAAAAAAAAAAGTTTAAATTTAAATATGCAATAAAACAGAAACGGGGTGAAAATTTTCCAAATTTATTTTCGTATTATCAAGTACAATTCTTCGGATAGAAATGAAGTATTATTTCATTCATATGGCTGTCGCGGCTGGTCTCACAGTACCCCATTTGATTAAACCAATTTTCGAGAATTTTTCGAGTGTATGGGGTCGTATGTCGGCAATTGCTAAATGCCTCTGGTTTGTCGGCATAACACTCGTCTTTAACGACGCCCCACACAAAATAGTCCAACGGTTTCAAATCGTAGCTTCTTGGCGGACAACGCCATTTGGGCAAATTAAATGGCTATCAAATGTTTGACGCAATAAATCGATTGTGGCATAAGATGTGTGGCAAGTTGCACCATCCTGTTAAAACCAAATATCGTCCACATCAATACCACAAAGTGAGGGTACAAAAAATCGGTCTCCATGGTTCGATAGGTGTGTCTATTGACCGTAATGGTTGCGCCAATGCTGCCTCAGCTCCACAAGTCACACCAAGCAGTCACTTGTAATGGCTGCTTTGGCTTCTCTAAGACTACGTTTGAGTTTTCTGAGCCACAAATACGGCAATTTTGCTTATTAACATATCCACCAAGATGAAAATGAGCTTCATACGAAAAGATTATTTTTTTTGGCAAAATCGACATCTCGTTGGCCCATCTAGCGAAGGGAAAACGAAGCAGATGGTTATGCGGCTTCAACTCTTGAATCAGTAAGGCGTAAGCTGGTGCGTGAACTGACGCACACTCTCAGCCACAGCCCGATATTTTTAAGCGTACGCACTGTACGAGCACGCTTACTTCTTGGCGCATCAACAATAAAATTAGTTTCAAAAAATATGGCAATAAACTTGCGTATACCGGGCACTGTTGGTCCTTCTCTGCGCCTAAATTTTGTACGACATTTTCTTGTAATTTCCGACCAATTGTCTTTGTTTTTCAAGCGTAAACTTTCTCAAGCGTAAATCGCTTATTTTCGTTCAGTGGAGATAATATACTGAACTTTGTGACAGAATAGAATGACATAAGTATAAGTATGACATAAGTAATCCAATAGATGGCCCACCCGATATATAAAAAAAAATCTTAAAATGCATCACTGATAACCTCTATTTGTAGAATAAACACCTAAATTTCTTTTTTCTTTTCGTAAATACGAATATGATTTTCGCGTAATAGCATTTAACAAACTTTTTTTTGGCAATGACGTTATAATAAAAGCTATTGTGTAACCACGGCCTAATTAAGGTAGGATTTTTTAGGGATTGTCCCAGCCAATTTTTTGGTTTTAAGCGGTTTATGCGAAACTTAAAAAACAAAATTTGTTAGTTCTTAATACAAAGGTTTTGACATTACCTTTCAGGGGTTATTAAGCGACGCGAATTTTGTGTTTGTTTTATGGTGTAGCTTATCCAAAAGTCACTCTTAACCGATTACAATAACCCTTTTGTTTTGGTTTAAGTTTATTCTTTTCTCCGTACACTTTGGCTATTTTTCTACCATAAAAGAATGATCGTTATTATCAATATGATGATGTTGGCATCGTATTGTAAATTCTGTTAAAATATATATACAATTTTAATAATATTTAACCATATAACTATGGCAACAACAACTATATGATAATTTAATTAATAAAAAGAAAGAATACAATGAATTTCATCTGAAAATCATATACATTTTAACACAATTTTTTTACAAAAAAAAGTATACCCTGGGATATCTGGCATGCTACCCTTATAGTTTTGCTGCTTTTTTTTATTGAATTGAACATGAATGAAACAAATAGTTTTTTTTTTAATTTTAAATATTTATTTAAAATAATTTAAGGATTTAAGAAAAATCCAAATTTCTAAGAAGCTCATAAGTCTAATGCTAATGTTTATCAAACTTCAGTAATAGATCCTTAACACCACTTTATGTTATATGAGTCTTTCGTGTTTATAATGTAATTTTATGATTCAAGTGCGATGCTGCGTTCGGTAGTTTAAGAACGCAAATATAATGTTATAGCCTCTGTTTCGTTTGACTATATTTTCCCTAATTTTTTGGATTTTCTCTAAAATTATAAATTTATGCGTGGAATAGTGTCTGATGCTAATGTTATTGTGTTAATATTAATCCATGGAACAGAGCCATATGCAGGACAATCTGAAAAGTTATCAAGCATTTACCCAAATATACCATTTGCGTATCAATGCCAAAGCATGGGCACACCTCAATGAAAGCAGCGAAAAAATAAGTCTCGACTGGAACCTGCTTGGAACGAGAATTGTTTTAAGACCGAGAGGGATATTAAAAACAAAAAAATCTTTCTAGATAAGATAAAGTCTGTTGATGAGTACAGAGATGGATACAGACCAGAAGGTTAGCTAAAGAACCTAGTACATTAGAGCCGGTTGCCAAATTATTAGGGACAGTATGTTATTTTATCGTTGTGCAGCTTTAGGTACACTTAGATGTAATTTAAAGCGCAAATATTAATGCTGGAAATTTTTATTTATGTCCACCGTGCTTTTATTATATAATTATTAAATGGTTCTTAATAATTTAAGAGGTGTACTTGATTTCTACATCACTATAAATAGTGAGAGTGCCGCAAAAGCTTAAGAAGGTAAAACACGAAGAAATAATTTAGTATTCAAAACAGTGTTATTTTTATTGTTGTTGTAAAATACTATTAAAAAAAGTACTGTAAGTAGTCTTTTTAGCAAATTTTTGTAATAATAAATTCATTTACATACGACTTGTTTCCTGGAAAAAATCTGAAATTAAAACTCTTCTCTCTACTGTTAATAGAATTCAAATTAAATTGGATTAAAAACCAACCCATTACTTCAAAGCAGAAAGGTAATAGTGAAATAAAAGCATTACCACATCACTTAGGGACAGAAAATTTGCGTGATATCTGCCTACAGAATTAAAAAAGTGCAGGAAAGTTAACGCAATTGCTACAAGAGTCTGGCCTACCAGTTTCAAAGAGAATTTTGCAGAGAAGATTGGCAGAAGAATGTTTTATCGAACAGTAAAAAATATAAGCTGACAGATGTAATGAAGAAACAAAGTCTCACCTGGACACGAGAACACCGCCAGATGACTACCGAAGACTGGAATAAGGTAAATTCGCAGAAATTTTGTATCAATCAAATAAATAGTTATTTTACAAAATTTAAAACCCTTAACCTTCTTTTCCTTGAAATTCTAGCCGATAAAAATAACTTTGAAAGAACATGTGAAAAACCTCATCAAAGTAATGGTGTAGTCTATGCTAAAGGTATAGGGCACAACAAGTTTAGTTCAGACACGTTTTACAATCTTGTCTGTTACAAACTCTAAGGGAATGGTTCCCAAATGATAAAGAGTTTTGGTATAGAGGGCATTAACATTCCAGTCTTACCTTGGCCTGGCTATTCCTCTGACATTAACCCTATCGAAAATCTGTGAGAGATCACGAAGACAGAAATAGCCAAGCAGGTGATAACTACCAAGTTCAAACTTATTGAAACACTTATTGATGTTTGGTATCACACCCGAAAGAAGAAAGAGAATTCGTTTTTTTAGTCGTAACGTTCGTTTATGAAACAATATTCCAACGAAGTTTTTTTTATCATTTACAATAGGAAATAATTCAAATCCACTAACCATGTACTGCTCTGCCTTTTCTCTTTACACCATTACTATTCATTGCATTGGTAGTGGTCATCCCTAGAGTGCTGGAATGTAATGACAATGACAATGACAGTAATAAAAAGCCTTATAATACTTTTTAGAAGAAATTGTAAATATTTATTTGTGTCGAGTGTTCAACATAAGACTTTAGGTCTGCCGCGAAATTTAAAAAGTTACCTTATTTGTTATTAATTTTTTTGCAGATTTTATATAGTAGGGTCCGCCATATAAATTTTATTTTATTTTATTTTTTTTAAAATACTAAAAAAAAAAACTACTGAATATTTTCTCAAATTTCTTTTTTTACTTGAAAGTACAATCCTTCCGGTTAATAATGGAAAATAATTTCATTCAAATGGCTGCCTCGGCTGGCCTACACGATCGGTCCAATTTTTAAGCACATTATCGATTGTGTGCAGCTATATTTCACCAATGGCTTCACGAATATTATCCTTTAAAGCGTCAATTGTCTCTTGCTTGTTGGCGTAACACTTATCTTTGACGGCACCCCACAAATAATAGTCCAACGAAGTGGCCAATCGACATCAGCTCTGCGGCTGATAATGCGATCTTCAAAAACAGGGCGGAAAACATAGAGTGTATCTTCGGCTGTGTGGCACGTAGCGCCGTCCTGTTGGAACCAAATGTTGCTGATATCCTCCTCTTCAATTTTTGTGAACAAAAATTCGTTCAACATGGCCCGATAACGATCGCCATTGACTGTAACGGCCACTCCTTGCTCATTTTCGAAGAAAAATGGCCCAATTATGCCTCTGGACCAAAATCCGCACCAAACACTGAATCGTCTTGGGTGTATCGTCTTTTCAATGTATGCGTGCGGGTTTTCTGTGCCCCAAATTCGACAATTTTGCTTGTTTACATACCCGCCAAGACCAAATGAGCTTCATCTGAGAAGATGCTTTTTTTTGGCAAAATCGGCATCTTATGTAAGTCGATCACAGGCCCAGATTCCCAGCGTTGTTCAAGCGTATACACAACCACATTCGTTCAGCGCAAACGAAATAAGCACTAGTTGAAAAAAAACGTTAGATGGCGGACCCTTTAGTACAAAAAGGAAATTTTTTCATACAAATTTTAGTAATTTATTCGTTTGTAGGTCTATTAACTGATGGCTCCTTTCTCTCACCCATAGTGCACAATTATCATTGTGTGCAACATAAAATATGTGGAAATTTTTTTAACCACAACTTTTTTTTATCAAATTTGCTGATATATTTTAAATTTTTTTTACATTTAATTGTGGCCAACATTTACATGCCAACATTGTGTATGTGTATGTGTATGTGTGTGTGTGTGTGTATGTAGAAACAGTTTTGAGTAAATTTTTATCGTAAATCGTTGCCAATCAATTTTAAACAAAAGGCCATCAATTTGCCACACAGCATGTTAAGCAGTTTGACATACAAATACTGTTCGCCCTGTGGGGCATAAATATGAAAACCAACTAACAATGGAATGCCATTGTTTATAAATTTATTTCTCATGATCCTTTTCATTTGTTGGCGATTTTGTAGTTAAAAGATGTATTAACTCAACAGGATTTACATTTTTAAACTAAATATTTTGTCAGTGTGAAAAGAAAAGTTATATTGAAACTAAGCAGGGTCAAGAGAATAAAAAGCGGTTGTTTCAAATATTCTAAATTTTTTTAACGTTTCCTTTATATAGAGATAATGGGGAAACAAAAACAAACAAAAAATACATGCAGCAGCAAAGTAACATTTCAAAATAATTGTGCATTTTTTGTACCAATTAATACAGCTGCTCTAGCGTCATCGCCTAGGCAATGCTTAAAGCGGTGATAACGTTTAAGACAACCGCAGTACCATAGCGCATGTCATGTAATATAATCACAAAATCAAAACGTCAAACTTTAACTCATCTCGGATACTCTACAACATCAAGCGTTTTTTCATTGTCACTTACATTTTTTACAATAATAAAGGGTGGTCCAAACAAAACGCACCATGTTAATTGCAAATAAAACAAAAATTTTCAGAGAATTATCTTCATATTTTTTTAAAAGGATCTATGATAACTATGTGTTAAACAAAAGATCGGCCATATTCAAGCTACGGTTTCGGTGACATACCTCTATTCGTCGTTCTATATTTTCACTGACTCTGAGACATATTTGAGATTCAATGGCGTTAATGTGCCGAATTATCTCATTCTTTAGCTATTGAATTGTTCTTGGCTTATTGACTTACACTTTTTTCTTTTAAATATCCCTAAAGAAAAAAGGCAAATCACATAACCGTGGCTCCCAATCAACATCATCGGGACATGAGATAACGAGACCATTGAATTTCTCGCGCAAAAGAGCCTTTGCTTTATTGGCTGTGTGGCAAGTGACACCATCCTGTTGAACCACATATCGTCCAGGTCCATATCCTCAGCTTCTGGCTAAAAGAAATCCGTTATCATCTCGCTATTCATGGTAACTGTTCGGCCGACCTCATTTTCGAAGAAGTACGACCCGATGACGCTTCCAGCCCATAAACTGCACTAAACAGTTATTCTCTGCAGATGCATTGGCTTTTCAACAATCACTCGTGGATTCTCATTTGCCCAAATGCCCAGTTCTACTTGTTAAGGAATCCACTGAGGCACCGTTCACTTCTGCCTGTTCAACCATCTTTTCGGCGTATTGACGATGCTGGAAGTAGTCAGTTCAGCTTTGGAGTCAATTGTCTATTCGTTTTTGTCTATTGGTTTGTGTCAAGATTGATAATGTGTTACCCTGGTATTGCCGTACTGATTTGTTTATTTGACGGCATTGCCAATTCGACTATCTTTGGGTAACACAATCCCACATGTTAAAAATTAATGGATATAAAATAGAAAATATGAGAGCGTTTAAGGCATTTGCGGAACTTTCCAAACTGTAGGCAGTTAGGTATATAAGGAGGCAGCTTTGCCTACGTCAATATAGTTATCGTTTTGCAGTCATAAGTAAAGTCGTGTTTATGCTTAAATAAAAGTATTTTATAAACGAATATTAAGTGCAAGATAAATAAGTTGCTGCATTAAGACAAAATGTATGAAGATAAAGTGGGAAATAAAAACTGTAAAACAACAACAAGGTGGTGGTTTTTTATTTTTGAAACAATACGTTATTTGAATTACTAATTACGACTTCATATGGCACTACTGTAATTTTTTATTTACTTCTGTAAATTGGGCTTAAAAAGTCTAAAAAATGTTTGGAAACTGAATAAACAAGCTTAGCATAGACAAACACCGGATACAAATTGGAGATCAGGTTGGTTTCTAAATAATGCACAAGGTAATTGAAACTGAACTACTTAAAATTCAGTTGATTCGCTCTCAAACTGTGTGGGTAATTAAGTAATTCGGCTCTTAATTGGGGGTTGAATATTCAATGAGAAATAGAAGTGCAAAAAACGTTATAGTGTGAGCATATAACATAGCCGATATTTGGCTAACGCTCGACTCCTAAGCAAGAACAAAGTTTTCCAAGTCAATATTGTAGCTTTTAATCAACAACTGAATGACTTTAAAATAATAAGGTTTTTCCTTTATTTGCTTTAATTAATACCTTGGACTTTGTGGACTATTTATTACTTAGATAATGACAATATACTATAGATCCCTGTAACAACAATGATTGGGGTCAACTGCAACAAAAAATTAGAAAACAATAAAACCACATAGTACTTAAATCGCAATAACAACAATAATAAAGAGTTACAGGAAGTGAACAGCAATAACAACAATAAGGCATTAAAAAAGAAAATCCTAAAGAAAGAAAAAATTATACAAAAGCCTTTAGAACCTGAGAGTTTCAGCGAAGAAGATAAGAAAACATTTCCATTCAAAAATTTGACGAAAAAGAAACAACAGATGAAAAGAGTCGGAAGCAAAGTTAAGAAAAATATTTAACTAAAAGTCCTGTGGGAATCCATTGATGCTGTTAATTTAACAAAAAAAAAAGCAGGAGACTGGAAAAAAATGAAGGAAAAAACAAACTTGAAAAAAAAGGTTGCTTAGCAATAAGGAAACAATTTCAATAGAACAGTTTGTGAGCAGAAAAGTGCAGCCGTTATTATTAATAAAAAAAGGCGCGTTTAAGTGTATTTACATTCACTAAAGTTGCTTTAAAAGAATTCAATTAAAGTTGGTCTCGTTTTTCCCTCTTAGGATATCCATTTTGAACAAGGACCAAGAAAATAATACAGTTAACAGTGGTTTAAAAGGAATAGATAAATGTAGTGTAAAAGAGCAATCGAAAGAAGGTAGAATCGGGTGAATGTTACCGGCGTTTGCTCCATGAAGTTTATCTTTCCAAAAATCAATGTGACAGACACAAATAACATGTGGTTTGCGCAGGATGTTGCTTTGCATTACTAAAACGTTACTTGTATGATAATGTTATTTCTAAAAATTGATCTGTTTCTTGGCTTCAAAGATCGTGAGATTGGATTACTATTTTCCTTGGGAGTAAACTGGTTATATATGAATGTTATTCTAACAACCGCACAGCTGTTGAAGAATTTCATATTTTATACCAGTAATCAAACAACAATAGATGTTCATAAAAAAAGCATTCAAAAACTGGACTGATAGAAGTTTTCATTCCACAATTTTTTTTTTATTCACTAGTTTTTGTTATTTTTTTCAAATTAAAAATTGAACGCTCCTATAAAAACATCCTATAGTGGCCTTTGTCTTAGTGATAAAATTTTTAAACATTTTTGTATACTTTTGTATTTTTGTTTTTGTAGGACAAGGCAGAACGCTTCCTCTCATATTATGAACAGTAGTTATGGATTCGTTGCTGAAGCAATTTACAACGCATGGCACTATGGTTGTGGCGTACGCGGACAATGGGGCACTACTGGTATAAGGTAAATTTTTGTCTACGATCAGAGAAATCTTGACCGGGTCTTTAAGTTGGGTGAGTCTTAAACCAGCTCAAGATGAAACTCATGCCTTGCACAAGGAAAATAAAGATTCCATTATTTAAACTACCTTCACTCAAGGTACCAAAACTGCAACTGACGGCTTGGATGTCGCTTTTAAGCAAAACTTAACTGGAGAGCTAAGGTTGAGAAACGCATAAGTAACGCCACATCAGCCTTTTATTTACACAGTAGGACAGGGACTGCGGCCGGAATTAACATCATGTGTTTTTACGGCGATAGTGGAACTACGACTGTCCTGTCTGATGGCCAGCCATGGTGAAACGGTACATCATCGAGGCGCTGACTAGGGTGTAGAGAAGTGCATGTCTTGGTCTATCGAGGGCATGGTACTGCATCTGCTGTAGATAGACTTTTACATAATGTACACGGTTTGCTGCAGTTCTGCACGATAAAGTTGTAGCAGTAGATGCCACCTGAGGTTTTATTGTCACTGTTACATTCTGGTAAAGTTTAAGAAGGGCCTTTAAACGATTTCACACTATAAGCCCAAATACCCTCCAGGATGGGGTGGAAACAAAATTGCAATACGACCTGTGCGAAAATCGGAGAGCCACAGAGGAGGTGATAAGGCTGAACGTCAGCCAAGGCATCAGGATGCTATTGACAGCAAAGCGGCGATATAGGTCTAGCAACGAGAGTGCCGACCTAAAGTGTGGTCGATTTGGGCTTTCCACAAAACATCCTTTGCTTTGTTTCAGTTTAATTAATCAAGTTGATTTTCAAGCTAAGTAGATGAATAATCCACTGTAGTCTCCTCTATATTATTATGTAGTGGTGATGATCCTTGCTAAGTGATGGTGTTGGTCTTTACTTTTTCTTTAGCATTGTAATTTTTTCCCAGTAGGTGGCGTTTTCCTCTGGTCATCATTCTGATGTTTGTCATTATAGCCAGAGTTAAGCTGGAAGATCAGGTGGGCTGCTTTTAGATGGATTTGACTGAAGGTTGGTTAAAGACCAATTGTTACGTTTCTACTTTTCTAAAAACGTCTTTTTATGAGTTTGTAGATTGTAGTTAAAAAAAATAAATCTTGTGTTTAGTTTTTTATTAAAATCCTTTATTTAAACAGTTTTGTGAGCCACTGCTTGTAACTTTTTTACAAGCAATAACAATTTTAATTCTTAATTACTCTTTCTGTGTAAAACTTTGTACACAACAACAATTACTCAACAGATCTTTCTACTTAAAGATCTTAGGAGCTTAAGATCTACAACTTAAATTCTCTTCGACCAGAGCTTAACTTTTTTTGCGTTGACTTTAAACCAATAGACTCGTTCGCTGAGTTAACTCTACTTAAACCGCAATTAATTTTTTTTTTTTTTTTAGTATTCGAACCTAGGCCGCTTGTGTTGATGCGTACGTTCTAACCAGTAATGCAAGGAAACCTTGCGGTGCATAGACCATCGTGCTTTAGATTGTTGGACCTTATTATATTGAAAGCATTGAGGTGGCTGGCTTCATTCCATCTTCAATATCAACAGGTTCTTTGTCCAATGCGGAAACTAAGCGTTAAACATTTGTCGTTCCTAAAAAAGGCAATATGTAGGTGGAGTGAAATGTCTACGTATACCATTTCGAGAAGAACGTGGCCACCTTTTGATAGACGAAAAACCGACCGTCTAATGAGAGTTTTAGAAAGAACATTTCCCGATTTGCGGCACTCAGCACTCGGCACTGGCCATTGGAAAAACAAGCCAGGCTTTTTGGAATAGCAAGCAATATTGTGTATAAAAGGTAGGAGGACATCAGTAGGGAATTGGTGGCTCATCTACTGTGAGACCTGCTAGCGAGTCTCAGCACAATAATCCCAACCAAGATTGTGCTGTTCCTGAACATCGCTAGCTAGATATAGACGAGCGGATTGTCTCCCCACTTTTTGTCTTTATCAGTTGATACTAAATCTACGCCAAGAGTAACTCTTGCTGATCTCAGTGTTTTTTATTTTTGTTTGAGCAAATTTGTGGTGGCAAAACATCACAATGGGGCTAATAGACCCTCTGTTGCTTTGGTAACGCTCGGTGCAAGCGAACAGGGCAAGATCAGGCTTATCATATTGGGCGCTTCAAGCTTAGAGGAATAGTCCCAACCAAAATTGTTCTATTCCTGGACATCGCTGGCTAGATAAAGACGAGCGGATTGTCTCCCCTTTTCTCTTTATCAGTTGATACTTAATCTACGCCAAGAGTAACTCTTACTGATCTTTTTGTGGTAGCAAAACAGCACAACGATGCTAATATACCCTCTGTTCCTTTGGTAAGGCTTGATACAAGTGAAGGAGGCAAGATCTAAACAATAGGGCGGGATAAATAAAAATGCCCAACTTCTATATTTTAAATGGATTTAAGTAAGTCATGCAGCATGTGTTCGAACGTTGTCATGGTGACATATTATGGCTGTATCGTATATTCCAGGGAGCTTATTCCGAACGAACGAGTTTTTGACTATTGAATGAATCGAAATTTCTAACGATAGCGTTCGATATCTAACAATAATTCGAACGTAAGCTTGCAAGTTTTTAATCGAAGCATGCGAAGTGAACTTTTTTCACAAGAAAATTAGTTAAAAAATGGAAATGTATTTAGTCATTTTTGGTCCAAAGTACAAAAATGAAAATACTTAAGAACTTTATGACAAAGCAAACAGACTTAGCGAAAAAATTGTATGCCAAGCAGTTCCCAAGGAAAAACAATGACTAACCAACTTTGGGATAACCTTACCCTTAAATTTAAAGTCTAAGAACCACCAACAAAAGATTTTAAGTTGTAGCACTAGGTGACATAAAATGACAAAATAGTTTCCCTTATTTTTAGTAATAACTTTTTATAAATAAAAGTAGGAGAACAATTTTGACTGAAGCAGGCTTAGAAATTCCTGGTGAAGGTCTAAAAATATTCAAAAATTTGCGATATTTTTTATAGAAAAATATTTTTCAGTGATGACACTCAAGTTATTCAAATCCACCAAAATAAAATCGTTTCTTTTTTTTAACATTACTCGGGAGACCGAGCGGTTAATATTCGACCGGTTTTAACCGGTTTTTTTTGGTTTTATCGAATACGGCTTTTTTTAAATGTACATTTTTTGAATACCGAATAAACCGGTTATTTTAACACGAATAATCGGTTAATTTAAATATGTTTAATTTTTATATGTTTTTGTATTTTTTAGTGTAAATATACGTCGCACAAATAACGTGAAAACCATGGTAGATCAAAAGAGATATGCACACTTCAGCAACAATGACTTTTTCTCATTTTCTGAAAGCAAATATTAATTTTTTTATATGAAAAATTATGATCAACGCCGGCTCCGAACGTCAGATGTTATAGCTAGTAAAGCTTTTCAAACGTTAATATTCAAAAACAGCCGCTCACAATGCTGATACCGCTGTTGAAAATCTCCCGCTGGTGTGGCCTATAATTGAACTAAGAACTTTCTGGTTGGTAGACAGGTGTCTTACCTAACATATCAGAGTGGAACACACTATTAAATACATAATGTATGCATTTATGTTTCTGCACATGTCCTCTGAAGTCTAAAAATATTTGGAAATGGATGGAAAGGATAAGTTTAGATATGTAGATCGTCCTTAAATACTAGGCTGAAAAAGCTCTTCGACATCAAAATTTGTTAACCACCTTAAATATTTGTATGAGATTGACGCTATTATGCAGCTAGGAAAATTTGATTCTGTACCAAGTAGTCTGTAGACGTTGGCAAGTAAAGGGTCCTCCAAATAAAACTACTGAATATTTTCTCAAATTTCTTTTTTTATTTGAAAGTACAATCCTTCCGGTTAATAATGGAAAATAATTTCATTCAAATGGCTGCCACGGCTGGCCATGCAGTAGCTAACACGATCGGTCCAATGCTTAAGCACATTATCGATTGTGTGCAGCTGTATTTCACCAACGGCTTCACGAATATTGCCCTTTAAAGCGTCTCTGGCTTGTTGGCGTAATACTTATCTTTGACGGCACCCCACAAATAATAGTCCAATGGTGTCAAATCGTAGCTCCAAGGCGGCCAAACGACATCAGCTCTGCGGCTGATAATACGATCTTTAAAAACAGGGCGCAAAACATCGAGTGAAGCTTTGGCTGTGTGCACGTAGTGCTGTCCTGTTGAAACCAAATGTTGCTAATATCCTCCTCTTCAATTTTTGTGAACAAAAATTTGTTCAACATGGCCCGATCACGATCGCCATTGACTGTAACGGCCACTCCTTGCTCATTTTAGAAGAAAAATGGCCAAATTATGCGTCTGGACCTAAATCCGCACCAAACAGTGATTCGTCTTGGGTGTATCGGCTTTTCAATGTATGCGTGCGGGTTTTCTGTGCCCCAAATGCGACAATTTTGCTTGTTTACATACCCGTCAAAATTAAAATGAACTTCCTCTGAAAAGATGATTTTTTTAGCAAAATCGGCATCTTCTGTAAGTAGATGCAGGCCCATATTCGCAGCGTTGTTCAAGCGTATACACAACCATATTCCATCAGCGGAAGGATAAAACTAATTATCTGTCAAATCAGACATGAGCTTAGTGTTAACATTCACGAAATAAGTACTAGTTGAAAAAGAAAAACGATAGATGGTTGACCTGTTTTGCAAGAGTAAATCACCCTGTAAAAATGAATCACTTAATGAAATATTAGGACGTTGTGGTGTCGTGGAAGAAATGGCCCTTCAGGTCATAAAAAATCCGAACGTTGTTCTAGCGTTCTTTCTTGCTAGAAAGTACAACATGGGACAAAAATTTATCAATTTTATTTGCTAATGCAACTTGAATTGAGAAAAATTTTATGTTAATGCCAGAACCGGTTAACCGGTTATTTGACAAAATTATAACCGAAACCCGGTTTTTTTTAAATGCAATTTTTTCGAATTATTCGAAAAACGGTTTTCGAAAAAGGTCCAATAATCGATCTCCCTAAATATTACTCAAAAATATAAAAATGAATAAAATTATGTGTTTAAAACTTTTTCATTATTAACATGAATATTGATTGATAAATAAAAAAAAATAATTATTTTTGCGTTTTTTTATTTCAAATTTTACATTGAATTAATATCACTAATTTTTGTTTTGCTGGCTAAAAAATAGAAATTATTTTATGTTTAGCAGCAGCAGCAAAGGTTGTTGTCTAGGCTTTTGCTGTGCTGCCTTTAAAATAATTGGTTTGCATACAAACGTATGTATTCTAATTTTGACATTTTGCTGTCTGCTACTTGCTTTCTGTTTGTGTTTAATGTTTTACTGCTACACCACCTCACTTACTTATTTTTTTAATGAAATTTATTTATTTTCTGTTTACAATCAATTGTATAATATCCGGTGTTGTAAAATAAATTTTTTAAACTCTTTACAACACTTGGGCTATAATTCTATTCGTTTCGTGTCGAGTAAGATCATGAGAAAATTTCACAATAGCGAAATAATATTCGATTAAAATTTCATTTGCGATCACAAATGACAGAATTAGGCCTTAGGTGTTTTTCGCTTCTAACGCATCAATTGTCTTCGGTACACAGCACACGAGATTACCCAAAATAATCATACAGGGTGTCCGCGGGAAGGTATACTACTTTGTTTTGCCGCCATTTTGGTATATATTAGCCTTGACAGTTCATATTTGGCTGTCGTAATGTAGAGGCGTGGAAATTTTATTATGGAAAAATATTCAGCAAACCAACGTTATTTCATCGTTAAAACAGCTCGCCGATGACAACCCCATGAAAAAATCATATTGAGTGACGAGGCACATTTTCATTTGAATGGTTATGTAAAAAAACAGAATAGTTGGTTCTGGGCAATGGAAAAGCCCCCAAATTATTCATCAGTCACCTTTGCATCTGTTAAAAGTGACAGTCTAGTGTGCAATTTGGCCAGGAGGAATCATTGGACCTTACTTTTTTGGAACTGAAAACAGCGGTGCGATATCGTGATATTATTGAAAACTTTTTAACGCCACAACTGCATGCTTTGGGCTTGACTAACATGTGGTTTCAACAAGACAGTACCACATCGCATACAGCCAGGGTTACAATGGAATTACTGCAAGACCTCTTTCCACAACAAATTATTTCAAGGAATGGTAATGTTGATTGGCCTCCACGGTCACCTGATTTGACTGCTCTGGACTTCTTTTTGTGGGGATATCTGAAAAGCAAGGTTTATGTAAACAAACCAGAAACTCTGGAGCAACTCAAACAAAATATTCGTGTTGAAATTAATGAAATACCGCACTCAAAATGGCTCGCACTTGTGAGGCTGACAGAGGCGGGCATTTATCTGATATTGTATTCCATACATAATTGCCGACATTAAATAAAACATTTATCAATATAAGATCCATTCTCTTTCATATAATCAAAAATAATTAACAAACAAAGTAAATAGTATACCTTCCCGGCGAAAACCCTGTAGTTGACGGAACTCTTCTGGTCCCACCAAGTACAAAGCACACACCATCTCTCGCACCACTGTGCCAAGCAAACAATTTTATCTTCAACCGTCTTTGAAGGCAACAAGAACACGGAGATGGACTTGTAAACAGCCAAAGACCGGTGTTTATTCAATTACGTTTGCATGATTGTAATTTTCGTAAATTTCTTTTTTTCAATTTCTCAGAAAAAAACAAGCATCCACTGCTAACGATATGGTTGGCCAAAAGGTAAAACTCTCACTCAATACCAACAAAAATATATTTTTAATTTTTTCTTTTTTTTAATTTTTTATAAAAACAATTTTATTTTTATGATGTTTACGTAGAGAGAGAGATAGAGTAGATTGTTTTCCCTTTTGAATAAAAAATTCATGTTAACACGGGTTTTAATTTTAATAATTTAGACCATCTAACAAAAAAAAAAAAAAAAAAAAAAAAAAAACTGAAATAAAAAAACTAAAAATAAATAACCAGCAGTTAACATTGAACAAAATAGCCGAAAAGTGACTGACAAAGATACCAGCAATAATAACAATAACAAAATTACACAACAAGGAGTTAAAAATTTCCCTTTTCAGGAAGTTTACCTAACAATTTAGAGGAATTGGGAGAAAAGGATGAAGTGGGTGTAAGTGAAAAATTGTTTAATTTTTTTTTTGTTTTTTTTTTTTTTGCTTTTGGTGAGTATTACGTTTACATTGTCCTGCATAAATGAAATTGTTTGTTTCTTCCTGTATTAACTGGGTTTACTTAATATTCCTTTATTTTAAAGGATTTTTTTGTGTAAAAATTTTATTTCTTCTTCTCTTTTATTGTATTATGCCCCTTTTTTATTTTGCTTTCAATATTTGTGTGTGCAAGAAAAACATTAATACAGTATTCATATTCATTTATTATGTATAAATATAGAATTTCTTAGACATCTTCACCTTGTAGTAATAAAAATAAAATAAAAAATAAAAAAACTGAAACCAAGACCAACAAAACTACAAACAAGCAAAGATTACATTGAAAGCAACAAATGGAAAATATTAACACAATGGACGGTATTATAACAACGAACATTTTGTGGGCGTTTATTGGAAATACAAACAAAACCTTTATTTTAAAGAAAAGGTCTACTGTTCAAAACAAATAATATACAATACAACGAACTGAGGTTCTTTAGAATTTTTTCTTTATTTCTACCATTTTTTATATTCAATTTAAACAATTAAATACATGAAGTAATCATAGTTTCATTCGAAGAAAACAGACAAAATTAAGACCGGCCAACATACGAATATCTTCAGACTTATTAAGAGCAGATCACAAATCAAACACTCAATCCCTGCTACCATAGCAACAGGAATGCTTTTAGAAAGAAAGTTTCTGCTTAATTACTGCATTTTGGGTCTTTATTTTTATTTAAGCTGTGGGAAGGGGCATTGACTCAATGTAGAATTGAATTGCACTCAAATATAGGGTGGGCCATTTGAAAGTTTAAATATAAAATTGCAATAAAAAAAAACGGTTTGAAATTTTTCCAAATTTATTTTTTTGTTGTAAAGTACACCTGTTCCGGTTAGAAATGAAATACTATTTTATGCTGCCGCGGCTGGCTTTACAGTACCACATTTGATTGAACTAATTTTCGAGAAACTTTTCGAGTACATTGGGTCGGCAATGGCATCACGAATGTTTACCTTGAAATGCTCAATTGTGTCTGGTTTGTCGGCATAACTTGTCTTCTTGGCGGCCAACTGGCATCACCATTTTACCAGTAAAGGGCCATCGCAAAACGTTTGACAAAATAAATCGATTGTGGCATGATATGTGCGGCAAGTTGCACTATCCTGTTGACACCAAACATCGTTCACATCAATACCATGTAGAGAAGGCACAAAAATCGGTTATCATTACGCGATAGGTATCTCCATTGACCGTAATGTTTACGCCTTCCTCATTTTCAAAGAAGTACTATCTTGTTGAAAAAATTTCCGGAATAACGCCGTGTGGCGGTCCCATTGTTTTTTTTTAAGTTGGTGCATCTATTGTTGATATTCACGCCAAATATTGGCGTCATAGCTTGACATTTGCGGTTTTTCACTTTTAGAAATGGACTTAAATTTATATACTGCGCGTACGTTGGAAATGCTGGAAAAGTGCTTCGGCAACGATTCTCTAAAGAAAACAATCGCTTACCAGTAGCACAAGCGGTTTAAAAGTGTCCGTAGATCGATCGAAGAAGATGAATTACCCTGTAATGCATTGTGCGATTCACTGGGCAATCAACTACAAAGCAATGCGCTCTACGAGAAATACGAGTACTGCGTAAGAATATATGATTACCAGGAATTAGTTACTTAATTTTGTCACAACACATTCCTTTATAGTACCGATAGAACAATGAAACACACGCCATATGAGACGATGCTCTAATGAATCGATAGAGTTGGCTACTCTACCGTCATTAATAAGAACCTTCGCCCTCTCCTGTACGCGGTCGAGAAGCTAAAAAATACACTTTGAAGCACCGGCCCTTACATGAGAGTTGTATTCCAATTTGGGTCGGATATAGGTCTTGTAAATATTAAGGAGATCAGATAGAGTGATGTAATTCTTACACCGTCTTAGGAAGCCAAGACACTTGAATGCTTCTTTCAACACTCGTTCCAACGAACGTTACAATGAATTCTCATGCCCAAAACATTAAGAGCATCTGATTCCTCAATATCTCATTACCCATAGAAACAGATGACAACACACCACCACGCCAGTGTGTCAGAAAACAATATTTGGTCTTGCACGACCCCCCTTCAGAGATTTTAACCAAGTCGCTTGTAAGCGTGTTATTCATATTCCGCCTTTTCGCCCCATTCTCCAAAAGGCTCGGTTTGCGATCAAAAGAATATGAATGAAAAATGTTGCTGTCATCTGCAAAAGAGTACATAGGATTAAAAGTGAGAATGAAAAAGTCGTTAAGAAATATTAGAAAAAGAGTTGGAGAAAAAATAGAGTCTTGCGGTACCCCTGTATTTATCCTGAACTCGTTGGATGAGATCCCATCTATAACCACTCTTATAGTGCCATTTCTGAGAAAGCTCAATATGAATCGAGAGAAATTACTACCGACACCAAAAGCAAAAATAAATAATTATTAAAAATGGAAAAGAAACAGCTGTTTAAACCACAGTGATGGGTATTATAAATGTTCGAATTGTGTACGCTTTGAAAAAAGTACCAAATAGGTTTAAATAGTATGTTTTATCTAAGTATATAAGAACAATATAATCATATATGTATGTACATATATACATATAAAAAATACAACAAATTATATACCAAATTATTGCCAAAGAAAGCTCATATGGAGTACAAAGTTATTTATCAAATTAATGTTATTTTATAAAAAGTCAACATACAAATGTAACCAAAATATTTGCACACCAAATTAAAGTCACTGGAAATATCTTTTATCTGACATCCTTCTTTTTTTTTGTTTATCAAAATTTCACGATACTACTCAATTAAATGTTGATACTAAGTGGTCTATACCTCGGAAACTAATCGTTGCTAATCCAAAGTTCTTTTTAATTTTATCTAAGAATTACATAGTCCCGGAACACACCATGAAAGTTTTCTTGTAGAAAGTCTGAGTTTGTCGACGAAAGAGAAGAAATGAATGTAATGGTAATTCTCTTTTGTTATGAAATTCGTAATGCCATACAACAACAATATTAGATGCAAATGCAAGTTTAAAAGAAATTTGAAGAAACTTTCTGCAAGAAAACTTTCATCGTGTGTTCGTGTGTGACATATGTACATGTATAATTGCTTATCTAACATTAGCGTGAATATATATGTTTATCGCCTACGAATGCTTATTAAAGCAAATTTTTTTAGTTTATTCCTTTTCCGCATTACAATACACGTAAGATGCTATTTTGTGTTAAAAAATAGTCATATTTTTTAAAATCGGTTTCTCATTTTTTAAAATATACTTTAAATTTGTTCAAATTTTATAAATTACTTTGCTAAATTGTTTCAAATTGCTCTTTTTAATTGTACGCAAAAAGTACCAAGAAAAGGGTAAAAATTCCCCTATATAAATTAACGTACAAACAGACCATCACTGCTTGACGTAACTTTACCATCAAATTCTATTTTCAACAGATTAGGACGTTACAGTTTCATTTCATTACGGTCAAGTTTCATAGCTTTTCATATAACAAAGACGATCAGCTGACACGACTACATTTACGGCTAATATTTTTACGTTCGACTAATTCTACCTTAAATGTGTATATCTATTGCTTTTATGTTTAACTTATGATTAAGTTCTGTAGCTGTAGCGTGTTCTCGTTGCCATAACTTATTAGCTTGTATCTGCTATAGTTCAGACTGTAATATGTACGCCTGGGAGACGAGCCCTCCTCGGTCGCGTGAGGATGGGTAAGTGAGTGGTGGGACCGTTCGATAAACATGTGTCTTATTTTAGTCAAATCCGAAAGTTATTAAATAATCATCCGATATTCCGCATATAATTTATGATGGAAATTGAATAATAGATGGGTCGAAAAATAAGAATTTAACCTTTATTTTACATAAAAAAAAATTCACCATTTGCGTTGCCCTAATGCATAGTGTTATTGTGTAATAATCTCTCTTATTTTCTTAGCATTTTGTTTCTCTCATAATAATCTACTTACTGGAATTGTTTGTTCCATTACAACGAAATTGTATATTGTTTTACTCGTAAAAAATATATACAAAAAAAAAAAAATGCATAACTTTTCTCTTTTGTTTCCATAAACAATTTTAACATTTTCTTATTCTTGTTCAACATTGCACTGTCTTCCTTAAGGTAAGTGCAACTTTTCTTCTTTTTTCCTTTTATAACAAAATTATTTCCTGTTATTATATGCTGCTTAATCTCTATTGTCTTTATCATGCAACAGCAGCTGTAGCTGCAACCAACCAGCCAACTTTTGTGCAACATGACAATTCTACAATAACTTTACTTAAATTCTGTAGGGAATACGGAGAAGCGTTACGCTTCTCATTGTTACACTTGATTCTTATGGAAACCAAGAGAGTAGCAGTATAGCCAGCAATTGTGTCTTAGTTTTATTCCCCAAACACCATAAAGTATTTAAATTATCTAAAGCGTAAATGGTAATAGAAAGAAAGTATAAAACAAGCTTTTAAAACAAGTTAAAAAATAAATATAATAAAAAGCAGAAGCAGAGCCCAGCTACCACCTCTAACACCATCACCACCAACAATGTCTTATAAAAGCACAAAACGTTTTGGATTAAGAAGAATTTTAATGGCCACTAAATTCTCAAGTCAAAAATGGCAAAAGTCATATAAAATGCCTTAAAATATAAACACAAATTTTATAGCTGCAATTTAGAGGTAAGGGCACGAGAACGGTTGATGGCTAAAATGTCATCTCAATGTCGATGATGAAGTTGATGGTAGACACCAGTCAACTATTAGGTGGCTGTAAATGTTTCGTGTATATTATTTATACAATTTTTGGCAGGGATTATGAAGAGAAAATATTAAAAAAAAAATGCAATTTATGTTAAAAATGTAACCCATCATCAGGGGTAATTCCATGGAAGTTTATGTTCAAAAAAAAATTATGAAAAAATTTTCGTTCCTTGCTCGCTGGCTTACTACTTAGCTGGGCTGTTAAGAATTCCTAATGGTTTTGAAATAAAGTTGAAATTGTTGTTTTTTTTTTTTTTTTGTATTTTCACTTCTGTTTTATTGCAATTTTTTTAACAATTTCTTTAGCTTCTTATTTGTAAGTTTAATTCGATGATGTTATTTTACGGTTTTTTATGCTAAACACCTACTCTCTTGCAGGAGGGAGATCAAAAAAAAAAAAGAATGTCATTTAATCTCCATAGCTGCAAGTGATAAATTTGAAACAAACTGAAAAAAAATGTTAAATAAAAGTCAGACCTTTATTTTTTCATTGCTTTTCATGTTTCATCACTCGTCTTCTCCTACAAAAATCTTTATTAATTAGAAAAGAAAGTGCCCACCTCTCCTTAGCTTCTTTCTCTTTTGCCTTAAACAATTTAATTATCTTCTGGGAATTAATTTTATTTAAGGCTTTACAACTTTTGTTTTAATTTGCATTCTATTTTTTTTTTAATGTTTATTCCTTTGACTTGATAAATTAAAAAATGTCTCTTAAACGCATTAATTATATACCTTGCCTACTTGTAGGCTATACTTAATACAATTATGTTTTGCTTACTTTTAGGCCTTAAACGAAATAATGACACAGGCGACAAGAACAAAAGAAAAAAAAATCAAAAGAAAGGTATAAAGAATAATTTTGCTAAATAATTAGATTGATGAAGATTGATAATGCAACTTTATTATTCATATATTTCAATTAAAATATAATTTTTATTATATTTTTTAATTTAATAATTTTTCTTTTTTTATTGTGTTATTATGAAGTATACTTCGTTACAAAAATGATATAGTGAAAGTCTTAATATATATTTTTTTTTAAATTTGCACTGAAACCTAAAGAAAGTCAAAATTTCTTTATTAAAAAAAGCAGATATCTGGTGATTCTCTTAGCAACTTGCTTGTTGGCAACACTGTTTCTGACACTCAGCTGATTTCGAGTAACAAATCACGGTCAAATATGTTCTGTGTGGTCTATAATTTAGCCATGAATAGACTTACAAACGAACAACGCTTGCAGATTATTGTATTTTATTTTAAAAATTCAAATGCATTGTGCCTTTCTTTCATTTTATGCCATAAACAAGGCTACCGACCATCGACTACAAGCTCTCAAAAATAGTATACATGTGTGTGTGTATAAGAATAACTATTTTGGTGGCAACACGGCTACCGACTACACGACTACCGTTGTAGCCCGTAGCCAACTTTGGCTAATTTCTATTATTCTTAGCGACAACAAGCAGTTTAGTGTTCACAATACAATAAGATGCATAAATAAGTCGTTTTAAAAACGCAACTCATGAAATATAACATTAGAAACGCGAAAAAATGTTTTGGTTGGCTTATGTTTAATGTATAAAATCAGATGTTTATTTTGTAGCTGTAGTTGTTAAAATAATTAAGTAGTTTGGCTACTTGGCTACTTTTGTGGCCAGCTTCTTTGTAGTCGTGAGCCCTGAATGTATTTATAGCATTATGGTCAGCTCATTTCTTGTTAAACGGATACGTGCACAAGCAAAATTGCCGTATTTGATGTGAAGAACAGCCAGAATCATTGCAGGAACTACATTTCCTAAGATATGTTGATGGTATTTAAAACCACTCTAAGTTAGCTCTTTACCAGGAGAAAGTCAAACAAAAATCTTTGCTTTGCTCACTTCAGACACATACACTATCAACACTTTAGCTTATCTTTCCTCTGGTATATCCTACATGAAATCTTTACTAACGCCTCGTTTCTAAGGTGGCCTTCATGATTCGGGATCCGACATTGCGTAAACTTGACAATCAAACATTTGCCGGGTAATTGGAACTGAATTACAATTCGGATGACAACCCTATGTGACCTTCTTCTCTGTTTATTTATGTTAAAATTTAAACAAAAAATGCTTTAACACCAAGCCTCAAAAAAGATGACAAGTAATCCAAATTGCCTTTAAAAATAAAATAAAAATTTTTTTTAAATTTATGTTCTGCATAAGACAATCTTTAATTAATATATTTTAAAAGTATATATAAACAAATACATAAACTAATAAAAAAAACATTAAAATTCTTTATTTTCTTTGAAGTGAAGACATTCCACTTACAACTCAAAAAATTACCGAAAATTTGCCAGCACCCTCACAAAACAATTTAAAATGCTTGTGATGCAACTGTCACTTGCCAATTTGAACTTAAATTTCGATTTGAATAAATAAAGGGTAAGAGTAAAAAAAGCAACAACTACTTTCATTGTTGTGAAGCAGACTGTAAGTGTGTGTGTGTGTGTGTATGTGTGTGTTATTATTTACTTTTTGATTCAACTCCTTTAACCAGACAAAGTCTTTCTTTTTTACAACACAATTTCTGAAGTTCCTTTTTCAAAACCTTTTCTTACGTTTTTACAAATGACTTGCGGGCATTGGCTCTTTTCTTTTGCTATTGTTGCACCTGTCACTTAACATTTTGTCAAACGTCAAAACTGTCATTGCAAAATCCATAGTAGAGAGTTGAATAGAAAAAACAACAACAAAATCTTAAGTAAAACTAACAAAAACATTTTTGAAGCAACAAAAACCGAAGTAAGGCAAAAAGAAGAAAACAAGGACAACATAGCGAAAGCTAAATAAAAACAACAACAACAACAACAACAATGAAATTAAGTAAACGACCTCTGCTTTTTAAAGGAACTCCTAGCACAAAAGCAGACATCACAAGGAATTCATTGTTGACAAGGCAAAATATTTTATTTTGTAAGGCAACCAATTATACGTAAAAGGTGCTGTAATTCAAAGATTCTTTCAGTTTTCATATATTAAAAAAGCTATAATGAGTCACTTAGACTACCTAGTAGTCTGATCCAGAATAGTTTTCCATGTGCGTTGATCTTTGCACTTCTTCTCCAGTTTCTAACAGCCAAATTTAAATCACAGCACTAAAGCGTTAAACACATAACTGACAGCAAGCAGCATGAAAGCGAGCAGCAGCTATCGACTTCATAAATATTTCGAAAGCAGTAGCAGTAATAAAATAGGTTTTTTTGTAGTTTTTCTTATTTGTCATAAACATATTTGTTATAGAAAATTATTTGTCAGTGGCGATACTTAAGCTTTTCAAATTCACCAAACTAAAATCGCTTTTTTAAAATATCACTCAAAAATATAAAAATTAATGATACCACGTGCTTAAACTTTTTAATTATTAACACAAAGGTTGTTTGATACAATATTTTAATTTTATACTGTTATTTTCTGATAAAAAACTATTTTTACGTTTTTTTTTTAATTTAAAATTTCATATTGTACTAGTATCACTACTTTTTGTTTTGCTGCCTAAGAAATAGAAAATATTTTATGTTTAGCAGCAGCAAAGGTTGTTGTCTAGGCTTTTGCTGTGCTGCCTTTAAAATAATTGTTTTCTTATAAACGTATGTATCCTAATTTTGACATTTTGCTGTCTGCTGCTTGAAGTTGGTTATGTGTTTCATGCTTAAGTGTTTTCTAGCTGTCAAAAAAGGCTCATACCAATACAAATTGTATGAAGTAAACCATTATAGCACCGCTTCAACGCTTTGCAATTAGAAAATCCAATTTAAACAATGCGTTAGAAAGTGAAGAAATACACAAAAGTAAAGAATGATGAAAAAGTAGTGCCATTTAAGCTGTTGTCGCTTCGAATCTAGCATTTGAAAAATTTTTTAATTTTAATTTAGTGAATTTTTTTTAAAAAGTTAAGTTAACATTATTGTTCATGCCACAATTTTAACGAGTTAATTAGATAAAGGGTGGCCCATCGATGTTAATTGTGAGTAACACCATAACCTCAAGTTTTTTGCCCAACCTTATTTAACATTTCTTTGTTTCAGTGTTTGACAAATTCAACTATGGATAGGGTCACAATTGAGCAGCGCATTGAGATTGTTGAAGACGTTTAGGAAAATGGGCGTTCAAATAAAAATCCATTATGTGGACTTTGTGATTTTTTTGGTCAATTTAATTGAACAAATGTGTCCACAATCAGCAATCCATGTCTGCAGTAAATGTGAAAACACCTGTGCATGCTCGCCCAGTTCGTTCTGCGGAAAACATTACTGTTATTTGCGATAGCGTGGCAGAAGAACAGTCAACCTCGACTCGTCGTTGTGCAACAATTAAACATCTCACGTATATCATTAATGCGAATTTCGAATAAAGATTTGAATTTACACGCCTATAAGTCAATTGACTCAAGAGTTGAAGCCCACTGACAATTTCTAGCGGCGTCAAAATGATTAGTTGAACAGGCAGAAGTGAATGGTGACCTTACAAAGAAAATCGTCATCAGCGACGAGGCACACTTTCACCTCAGTGGAAATGAAAATCCACAAGTGATTGTTGAAAAGCCGATGCATTCATAGAGAGTGACTGTTTTGAGCGCTTTATGTGCTGGCGGCGTCATCGGTCCGTACTTCTTCCAAATGTGTAGGGCCAAGTAGTTACTGAGAATGGTGTTCATTATCGCGAGATGATAACGGACTTCTTGTGGCTAAAAAGTGAGGATATGGACCTGGACGATATGTGGTTCCAACAGGATATTGCCACTTGCCACACAGACAACGAAACAATGTCTACTTTACGAGAGAAATTCAATGCCCGTGTTCTCTCATGTCGTGGAGAGTTATTAGAGTCATTGAAAATATGTGCCGACGGAGAGATTTATGCCACCGAAGCCATGGCGAGAATTTTGTCACTATTTTGTTTCACCCATTAATGCCATAGAACTTTCTAGCATAATAGGAAATATTAAAAAAATTCTCTTTCCCGTGCGTTTTGGTTCGCTCACTCTTTATATCACTTCGACATGACGCTTTAATTTAAGTTGGATTGTAACAACAAGATTGGACAGATATTTTCTCAATCTAGCCTTTCCATCGGAGATTTGGTCTTTCTCATCTACGTATTTTTTCAGGATCAAATCCTTATCCATGTGTATTGCATGGCTTGTCAGCTCTACCATTGTACTTTGATACTCGTATTTCTAAAAATATTGATCCCTTAGTATCGCTCATACACCTCGTCGTTGATACGATGGCGATACTATAAAGAATACATTTTTTTTAGCAAACACATCAGTCAGTCACCTGGATGAAGGTAGAAAAACAACAAAAACAAATTTAAGTAATTTTTTTTTTGTCTATATGCAGAGTTTAAGTGTAATATTGTATTGTTGCAGTAGTTATTGTTGCCACTTTTGTAAATTCTTAGTGTTGTTGCCATTATTGTTACTGCCATTGTTATTTTCTCTTAAAAGTCAAGCCAAAATAAGGCACAAGAAAAGTAAAAAGAAGAAATCAGGCAAAGGCATTGGCAGCAGCAACAACAATAACAAAATTACTATTCAGCAATTCAAAAAAATTCGAAACGGAAACAATGAAGAAATCAGAAAATGTTTCATAAAAAACGGAAATGAAAACAAATGAAAAATGATTTTTTTAGCACTGAACTAACAAACCAAAAGGATATGAAATACAAGCAAAAAAATTTGTTATATAATATAAGTCTACCTATGTACATACGAGGGTGATCCCAAAATTTTCCAATAAACGTATAAATGACGTCAATAGCTTGAAAATAATTATATGTATATATTAATTCCGATAACATTCCATGAAGGAACATGGGGACTTCTCTCAGTCAATGAACTGCACCCGATTCTATTTTAATTAAACTCATTGAACGGGACCTAAAGCTTAACATCGGCTCCGAACGGCAAATGCATTTAAAGAATTTTTCAATAATATTTATAATCATAACCAGTTACTAGCTAATGTTATGAGGTGATACCGCTGTCGAAAAACTTTTTGGTATTGAATCGACGACTTCTGTTTGGTTGGCAGGTGACTTACCTACCATACCAATAATTACTTTTATGAAAATTGTTAAATTTATGAAAAATATGTCTTTAAATATGTTTACGATCCATTCGCCAGCGATCAATAATCAATAAAAGGCTCAGCATAATCAGTCTTTCCTTTTGGTCGATTGGTCGATTAGTCCCTTCTTGGTTGTCCTGTGGATTATGCAACTCTATGACTTTGGCAAAAGCTTCTGGACAAAACTGGGTACTAGGAGTGAGTGGAGAGGCTTGCAAACTGTATACACCTTTACAGGGGACTATTTTGTGGTACACGGATAGGGCAAAAACTGAGAATGATAGAGGCGCGGTAGTGTTTGGCCTTAGGAGGGAATATTCGCAACGTATGGGAAAACTTGCCAGCATATTTCAGGCGGAAGCTTATGCAATCGAGAGATGTGCTCACTTTTAACGGGAGAGTAAATATAGAGAACAAGATAGGGTCATACTATCTGATAGTCAGGACGCCATTCGAGAACTTGGCTCCTATGAGGTTGACTCAGAGTTAGATTAGGATTGTCTGGGTAAACTAATCCAGCTGGGCAGGGACAATAGAGTCAGCTTATGCTGGGTAACCAGGTCATGTGGGAATACAGGAAAATGAAAGAATTGATGAACTGGCTTCCACTTCACTAGTTGAACCAGAATCCTATTGTGGACTGTAAAGGACGACCTGGAAGGATATGCCCAACGAAAATGATAATAATAGAGGTGAGTACTCTTCTCTGGCCGTACGGGTCTAAAACAAACGAATTTTTTGTTGCGTAACTATAACAGCAGGAATTTGAATCCTGAATAGGTATGTCCAGAGACAACCTGAGGATACTGTGGGAATTGCAGGCTAAATTGACATCTAAGTAAAATGGGAATAGTCTCAAGCCTAATGGGTTGATTCCGAGATGTGGAGATTGAAAATCACATACTGGGTACATGTGAGGCATTGGTGCACTCTAGAAGGAAGTATCTAAATGTCTATCAGATACTAGGTAGGGAGTTATAGCGATTGGTACTCCCCGACATCCTGAATTTCGTCAGATCGACAAGGTTGTGAGTGATGTGATAAGAAAACCCTATATGGATGGAGGGCTGTACAATAGATCGATAAGTCACAGTACTTTTATACGTCATTGATTATAAAAATACACTCAGACAAATCTTTGCGTCAACTGACTGATTATGAATCCATAGCTATCATTTTTAGTGATTTTAAACAGGCTTTTGATACTCCACAGCAGAATGGGCTATTTAAAGCTATGAACCGATTTGCCAAATGAATCTGAACAATACTTAAGGCTGGTGAAACTATGCGTCAGAAGTTTTTGGCATTATTATGTAGCTGTCATGTACTCGTAGTTATTTTAATATCCGTCTGAAACTGATAATAATATCGGCAAGTTTAACACGGGCAACGAGTCATGTACTCGCCTACGCGAATAATAATCATTTGATTGGTAGAACATCGGCCCTAGTAATCAAATAATTTCTAGCATTCGAGAAAAAAGCGAATTTAATTGGTCTGAAGGTAAACGAAGAAAAACCGAGTACATAATGTTTACCACGAGTAAGGCCGAAATGAATATAACCATCATCATGGGCTTATATAATATCGAGGTGGTCAAGAACTTTGTTTAGGGTCTGAGATAATACAGTCTATTATATGAGTTCGACTCTTAGTGTCTAAAATTAATGGACGAGAAACTTTTGTTTGTTTTCGAGTGGATAATTCTGACCCGGTATGAGAGAACGGTGAATGAGGAATACGATATAATCAAGAACTGCATATAAACAGAGTGTTTGGCAATGTTTCAACGCAATAATGCCGAGTTTTTACGTCGATTCGTAACAATGGACGGGACACCTCAGACAAACACAGTCAAAGAAATGGGCCTGTAAAATATTTTTTATTGATTATCTTCTAAAAGAAAAAACAACCACTGGCAAGTACTATGTCAACTTATTGCACCGTTTAGGTGATGAAATCAAGAAAAAAAATTGCAGTGTTTGGTGAAAATGAAAATATTTTCTCGATTTTTTCCAAGACAATATACCAATTCTCATAAGCACTATTGCGATGTTTAAAATCTCAATGAATTAAAGTTTGACAGACTTCATTGCTTCATTATTGCTGACTTTGTATGTGGTCGTACAAGTATTGATGATAAACCGCGTAGTGAACGTCCAAATCCGTACAGTGAATAGATATGATATTAGACGACCGACGGGTGAAAGTGCGTCGAAAAGGTAATGCTAAGGGCATCTCAAACGCTCGAGTGTATTTTATTTTGCATCAAGAATTACAAATGAAAAAGCTTACTGCAAGATGGGTGCCGCATTTGTTAACAATTGACCAAAAACCCCTTCTTATGAAACCTTCTCAAGCTTGTTCGGATCGATTTATTCGAAAAAAATGGATTTTGGGCACCGTTTCATAGCTGTTGATGAAACACGGATCATCACTATTTATTAGGGACAAAAGAACAATTCAAACAATGAACTAAAGAAGGCAAAAGAGTTAAATTGGCTGGTAAGGTCATGGCAACGGTTTTCTGGGATTACAAAAGGATTTTATTGATCGAATATATTCAAAAAGGTAATACATTAAATTCAGAATATTATTGTAACCTTTTGAATCAATTGAATCAAACAAAATTCGAGAAAGATGACCTGGTTTACAAGTCAAAAAATAACGAACGCACCATTCAACAAGACTTCAACGAATTGAAGTACGAATTTACCGCCCACAACGTTCTCCTAATTTAGCTCCCTCTGACTTCTACTTGTTTCCAAATCTAAAAAAATCCTTGCTGGCAAACGTTTTTAGAGGAGCTTCAAGAAAATTTTTTTAATCAAGGGATAGAATTGATAGAAAAACGTTGGACTAAGAATAAAAAATAAGCTTAATAATCTAGCTTTTGTTTTTCATTGTAAGGCTAAGAACATTTTGAACTGCCCTCGTATGGACGTAATTTCTTAAATGTTTGTAAAGCCCACTGTTAATGTAACCAACTAGTTGGCAAGCTCTCTTTACTGTTTGCTAGTACACAAGTCCTCGTATTATGGAAATTTTATTCGATTCTTTATTGCTTTCGATGTGAACTTAAATGAATTGCTTTAATAACAACAACAAAAACAACAGCAACAAGAACAACGCCAAACTATTATAACAACAATTATCTTAGAATGTTGTTAAAAGAGAAGTAATAACAGCTGTTGTTATTGTTGTAGTATAACTGTATTGCATTGTTGAAATAGCTGTTTAGTAGAGGCTTCATAATAAACAATATTTGCTTCGTTCGACTTAAAAGACTGCAAATCAAAATTACTAGCAATGCAATAACAGCAACATTTAGTGGCTTTATAATAACGCAGGTGTGTGTGTTGTTAGTGCAACATATTACAAAACGTATGATAAATAGCAACCGGATATATAAAGGAAAGTATAAAGCGCATATTAAGTAATACTTTGGCAAATCATAAGACAATAACGTAGGCATTTCCGCTTTTAAAATAAAACAAAAAAATACGTCTAAAAAACAAAAACAAAAACAAATGCAAGAAAGAAACAAATAAAAAAAGAAAATTATGAATTGATTTAAAAGGCTAAAACAAAGAAGAGGAATTATAAACGAAAATTAAAGAAAGCAAAGTTTTAGTAAATGCCAATTAAATTAACAAAAATTTTAAATTTTCATTTAAATTTTCATTTAAAATTTTTTATTAAAAAGAAAATTATATTTTTGTTTATTTATCATCTGCCTTTGTCGTAAAATTTCAAGGTAATTTTAAGAAAAAATCTTTTTTAATTAAGTCACTATCAACATAATGTTCTTTATTACTACAGTCAGTCATCTTTTGTAAATAAAACAAAATAAATAGAAATCTTATTCTTCACAATTAATTTTCTTTGGGAAATGCTACAATAAGCAGAAAACGTAGTAGAAGAGAAATGAAATTTTTTAAGCATTTATACTTAATAATATACTAGCTAAAACCCTGCGTGCTTCGCTACTCTGTTCTTAATTATTATCTTATATGCTATCTTAGTCACATTTTTTACTCTTTTTCCACATTTTCTCCCCTTCCGGTCCGAATCCACACATTTGAGATGTAACTCTTTCCAAAAAGACACTGTAGAATCTGTCGTTTAGCTGTATACAGTCTTCAAACAAACACACATGCTTTTTACATATAAGACACGTATATGATAGCTTTTTTCCAATGTACTTTCTTCAACACCCGCTTTTTGGCAAATGTGAATAGATAACGTTGCTGTAATTGGCTGATGATGTGCATTGTTCACGTTTTTGTTTGAACCAAATTTAGAAACTTCTATTAGTACTATTCTCAAGATAAACAAAAATCAATATTAAGTTTGTGAGGGAGGTACCACGCCTACTTGTTCACTTCCTTCTACTTTTTAACTGATTAGTTGTATCGAACATGAAGCCATTTGAACCGAATACTGAAACTTAAACTTTGACAGTTCTCAAGATATACACAAATTAATATTTAGTTTTTATGGGAGGTACCACGCCCTCTTGTTCACTTTCGTCCAGTTTTTGACTGATGATTTGTACTGACTATGGAGCTATTTGAACCAAATGTAAAGACTTTTCCTGTTATCATTTTCAATATACAAAAAAATATACACTTTGTATAGGTGTGGCACCGCCCACTTGGAATTATTGAATTTTATACAGCCTATAGTTGCTTCCAGACAAACAGAAAGATACCGTAAATATTAAAAAAAAATCGGTTCAGCCGTTTTACTGTCTCTAAGGCACGAACAAACAAATAAACCAATAAACAAATCATACAAACATACATTAATTTTTATTATAAGATACGTACAATACATAACAGGATAGTTTTTATCTAGTGTGCTTTCTGCAATTCCCGACTTTTGGCTGATGTGGATAGATAACGAGCTTAATTGTTGCAGTTCTTCACATATACAAGATTCAATATTTTGTATGAGTGAAAGTTGTTACGCCCACTTATTTAATCTCTCGCAGTTACTGACTAATGATGTGTATTATTCACGACATTGTTTGAACCTCATTTAGAAACTTCTACTATTACCATCCTCAAGGTCAAAAAAAATCGCTCTAATTTTGCGGAAAAATATTTTTTTTTCGCAGCTCAGTTGTGAATAACTCCGAAACTGTTGAAACTAAAAAAAAATTGTGTTCAGGTGATTTATAGGAAATTTTCGATCAATCGGTCAAGTCGTTATGAAGTTATGGTGCATAACTGCCATATGTTGGGCGAAAAATTTGCCACGCCCATAAAAAAATTTGAGCCCGATGCAAAAACTGAAAACGGATTTGAATTCAGCGTATCATAATCATTATATTCCATATATTTTTATTTAAAAGCTTTTTTTTGCCGTAGACCCTGTGTTAATTTGAAGCTATTTGCACCGAATACTGAAACTTTAACTTTAACAGTTCTCAAGATATACAAAAAATAATTTGTAGTTTTTATGTGAGGTACCAAGCCCTCTTGTTCAATTTTGTCCACGTTTTTGACTGATGATTTGTACTGACTATGGAGCTATTTGAGCCAAATGTAGAGACTTTTCTTGTTACCATTTTGAAAATATAGACAAACAAATAATTACTTTGTATGGTCGTGGCACCGCCCAGAAAGAAAATCGGTTCAGCCGTGTGGCTGTCTGTAAGGCACAAACAAGCAAACAAACATACACACAAATAAATATTCAAGGAAAAATTTTTGCAATTCAACAGCCCTATTTATTCAATCAAAATAATTATCACATCGACATGAACAATTATTGTATTCGGATTCGATGATACTGACCATTTGTAATACATACTTTGGACAGAAGCTACATTGTATTTTTGTGACAAATATGAAAAAAGTCCCAAATGCCTCAATTTGATTTCAAAATAAAGGTATGTATGTTCGTCGAAAATGGGACAATGCTGATCTTGATCATTTAATAGGAAAACTATCCACTCGTTATTTTTGTCCACTGTGGTATGACAAACCTCAATAGGGAAGTTTGTAAGTACGTGGTCAATTTGCACTCAGCTCCATGCTTACAGCACGCTACAGATAAAAGTAAATCCGCATATTATTTCCAGCACAATAACTTTTTTTATGTTGAAAAAATTATTGTATTTGGAACTTACGGGTATTAAAATACCAATTAGGTAGGAATGAGTTAAATAAAACAATATGTGTTAGAGCTTTCATCAGCATTTTTTATATGTTGGAAAGACCTATCGATTTCATTTGCTCAACATCCCAATTATTTTCAATTAATGGCTGTACCCGATTCTACTTTTAGACTCATTAAAAAGGTTCCTACAACGCTGACTCTGAACAGCAGATGCATTAGTGAGAGAAACCGCTCTATAAGATTGTGAGATGAACTAACCTGAATACAGGATCTCTTGGTTGGTAGGCGGGCTTACCTACCATACCACAGCGGCATGTGTTTGGAATATAACTTCGTGTAAATGAACACCGGAGCTTTGCTGTGCCAACTGAAAACTAAAGGCACTAAGATTTGTATAAGCCAAGACTTGCTAATATTTTTCTATAAACAAAGTACATTCTAGCCAAGGTTGGCTATTCATTGGGTAACCCAAATAAACCCACCCGAGTTTTAGTGGATATTATATTTATGCAAATACGTGTGGGTTTCTTTTTTTTTTGAAGTTTTTGTGCTTTATTTACAACAAAAATAAGTATAATTTATGTACTGCGAGTGTAAATTAGCAAATGTATCACATCACTGCTTACATCTTTCTCTACCTCTGTGCTAATGTTTCAATTTATTCTCAGAAAAACTTCTTTTCTTTTGAGGCAATTCTAATTTGAAGCCTCTTTTATATGTCTTTTAAAAAAGTGATTCGATAAGATGCCAAGAGATGTTGCATCCATCGAAATAGCCAATAATCAAAAGCAGAAAAATTCGGAGAAAACGGAGGTGATAGCAAATTTTTGCTACGTGACTACGAGTGTTGTCATGCAAAAAATAACTTGGTCATGCACGATTCAAACGAAGTAATCGCAATCTGCTCCGATCACCGAGTTCTATCAGCTTTTAGTACATAATGCCGCCTTAATCTCACAAGATTGAAAAATTGCATTATAAATACTAAAACAACGTAACTATACTAACAAACACAATTTATTATTCAAATTGAACGAAATTTAACGAAGTTACAAAGTCCAATAAACCTCAAAAAAACCCGAGTTTTTACCAACCCTAACGCAAACGGATAGAGCTGCCAATAACATCATGTGAGAGGTAAATCATTAATAAGACAAAGAGTATAAATCGATAAAAAAGAAGGCCACAGAGTCCACTCAACTTTAAAACGAAAATGTAGGGCATCTATTATTATTCGTTATAACACACAACCATAGCAACACAGATACGATTTTTATTTTTTTAATAATTTTTTTTTTTTTTCAGATATTTTTTTTATTCAATAAATTTCAATTGTTTTTCTCTTTTTTGCTTTGAAGAAATCATTATAAATAATAAAATATATTTACCATTCAAGCAATTAAAATATCGATTTCATTTAAAACTTTTTTCTCATACAAATAAATTCAACAAAAGTCCGTCTTCATGAGTGTGGTATAGTCGGTATAAATATGAAACAAATAAATAAATATACTGATAAAAATATAAAGAAATAATTAAAATTTATGTAAAATATCGAAGAAAAAAGTGATAATAAATATCTAATGCTATGTTCGCACGAGACCTCGGATTACTTTGTTTTCTGTTTGTATTACTTATTTGGATTCTTCCGTTCGCACGGCACCTTTTAACTGTTAACATACGCGTATGAAGTCAATGCAGCGAGCAATCATTGTTTGGTTTGTTATCTTTATTTCGTTTATTTTATTTTTATTTTTTTGTACTTGACAAGCCTACCTTAGGGAGGTCAATTCAATAAATTTGCAATGTTAAGTCTGTAATAAAACATTTATATTAAGAGCTTAAAAGTATGCCAAACTCATATTATCTAAGTTTTATAAAATTTAGAGATGGCACTGATTTTAAAGTAATACGCAGGGTAATAGAAATAGAATTACTTCCAATTTGAGTGATGTTCTCTCAATATTTTGTATAGAAATTTATGTAATTAAGCTCATAATCGGGGGTTGTATTATGAGTTAGAGAGCGAATGTTGAAAAAACGGTGTCGTGCGAACATAGCATAAGAGAAGTGTGTACTAAAATACTTTGAAATGATAATGAGAAAGTCAGAGTGTCACGTATACTCCAGTTTTTGGAAAATTAATTAATCCCAGTGTCTATTATGAACTGAACAAGTTCTTGAACAGATTATCGGAATCAAATTTTATTCTTAATTACTGTGATTTTGGATTTGAATTTTCAAATGTTTGCGTTCATTATTAAAGGCTGTAGTAAAAAAAAAATCAATTATCCTTTAAATTTAAATAATCACTGATTCAGTCGAATATCAAACAGAATATTTCCTATTCACCTCTGCTGATGGCCAACAGAAAACTAAAGTGAAAATTGACCATATGAATATAAATTAACTTCAATTGTTGAAAAACTAAGTATGAAAAACAGAAATTATTGTAAATGAAATGAAAGAACAAAAGTCAAAACAAATTTAAGAAAAATATATAAATGGTCAAGTTCGAAATTGTAATCATCAGGGAAACCAGAAATATGCAATTGCCTGTTTTTCCTCATGCATCCAAACAAGGCGAATGGGTGCGTGCTACTATGTCGCCGTAGCTATGCCTGACTATATTTATTATCATGCTAAAATTTCACTTGTTTTCTAGTGCCATCCATAAACATTTTCTGTTCAGAGCGTCGAAAATTTTCTCAAAGTCTATAAATGCTAAGTAAAGACTGGCGTTTTGGATTCAGTCTATGCCGCCTTTTTTTCTCCGTTACTTCTCTAAGGGCATATTGGCTTTCTGCAAAGTGTCCATTACTTCGTTTCAGTTTCAATAACCAAATAGATTATTAATCTACTGTAGCTTGCCTTGGCGTACGTGAGTTTTCGCCGTGCGGCATATCCCACGGTACCCTAATGGCACGAGTGAATACGATGCGTCCACCGAGGGCCCTACCTGCGATACCTACAAGTGAATATCACAAGTGAGTATCAATTCGAAAGCGTGCTGTTAGGACACTCATAACCTTCACACCTTGGTGGGGAGTCGGAACGATCTAAATTCCTGCCGTGATATGGGTCACAGTACCTGGCTGAGAAGATGCAACACCACACCGAGCTCGCGCTCTGCCTGCGTTTTAGGTCTTAACCACAGCCACCACGTAGCTCCCACAAGTAGGCTTACCCAATAATCGAGCAGAGATCGGAATCCCTGAGCTCCCGATTCCCGTGACACCAGAATACCTCTAGTCAGACTTAGTGACACGTGAGTGTAAATACAAACAGGTGCCGCCTCCAGTTTCGGCCCACAACAGTCTCGGATGGTCAGCGGTAGATTTGTGTATTGGGCTGAAGATTCTTGCTAAGTGTTGTGTTGGTGATCCTTACTTAACCTTGTAATTTTTACCCAGTAGTTGGTATTTTCTTCCGATCAGCCACCTTGATTTTTGACATCGTCGCCAGAGGTAACAGCTGGAAGGTCAGGAAGGCTTCGTTAGATGGAATTGAATTAAACTTGTTTATCATATTTTTTGCTGAGATTTGAACCTGGGCTATTTGTGTTGTATGCATACGCTCTAACCCCTTCTGATATAACGTTTTCTAACCATTTCCGAATTTAAAATTTAAGTAAATTTCTGAGTGATAAGAAATTTCAATGAAACGAAGAGTTCATTATTAAAATAATTGAAATTTTTTAAGAGCTTTGAGAAATCTTATTATTTGTAGGCAATAAAAAGATACAAAAAAACTGAATAAGGCTTGAAAAAACTATGTTCGTCGAAAATATTTTATTCAAAAATTAACAGAATTTTGAAACGGTTCTCTTACAATTGTGCAGTATATTTGAATTATTGTTACGAAACTGAATAAACCTAAAAAGATACACTAGCATTTAAAGCTATATACTTAACTATGGTGGAAGTTATTCTATTGGTTGGTGTCAAAGCTACGAGAGTATAATGTTTGTATAACGGTTGTGTCTATATGAACAGTGCTAATAGTGCTAACTAACAACAACAACTTTGAGTGAGATATTTACTAGATCCTTATATTTGAATGAATAGTAGGTTGTGGTATGTACTAGAACATTCGAAACTAATGTAAACTAATAAGTATAAAAGCGGAGCAACTTTCCTCAGTCAGTCAGTTACAATTTAACAGACATCGATTAGAGTCGTGTTAAGAGTTGAGCTTAAATTACCTACTTTGAAAAGTCGTCGAGTAATGCTAAGTGTCACTTTTCTTTTCGGAATTCCTGCTTGGTAAAATTAACTTTCGCCAACTCGTCATTATCAACCTATAATATACAATATTATCGGTCTGTTTACGCCAATAACGATCCTTTTCGCCGAATCTGTGAAAATTTTAATAAATGTTGCAATATTATAGATCTATCTGAAACGAACGATTATATAAAGAGAAAAATTATAATACATTTGAATTCTTAATTATTGTAAGGCTTCACTGTCAATAGACGTAAATAAATAAACAAATAAGTGTTAATTAAATTTGTGTATTAAGTGGAGGTTAAATACAGTGCACTCGCGATAATATGAACTGATTACAACCAGGCCAGTTCACTTTTGCAAGATTTTTTATATTTGTATATGACATCCAATTCCCCGTTACAAACACTTTTCTCATAACAATAAAAGTTTTTATGTAAAATTTTTATTTATTGTTTATTGGACTTAAAAAAGCATCAATTTATTCTGAAAAAGCAACAAACTTAAAGTTATGATGCGAAAAAATCTATGATTTTCTTTTGCTTAGTGCAAAAGCTTTAAAATATGAAAAGGTTATTTAAAAGCTTTTGCTCTAAGTTCATATTTTAGAGTAGTCAATGAAAGAAAAGTGTTCATGTTTTGGGGTGTTCATACGAAGGCGGATTGGCAGCTAGATGACAGCACAAACACAAAAACTTTTTCTTTCTTAGAAATTTCGATCTGTCAAATGTCAGCTGTTAAAATTTTAGCCAAATTCATCGATTAGTTTATTTGTTGTAGTCGTTTGAAGTAAACAACTTTTGTGTTTCTTGGAAAATGGAAAAAAGTGAATTTCGTTTAGTGATTAAACACTATTATTTGAAAGGCAAAACGGCGTAAGAGACAAAAGTAAAGCTTGATAAACATTACGGCGAATCTGCTCCGTCAGATTATATGGTGAAATATTGGATTGCTGAATTTAAACGTGACCGAACAAGCACTGCAACAATAACATCATCATTAAAGCCAGAAGAGGTGGTTACTGAAGAATATATCAAGAAAATCTTCGATATCGTTATGAATGATCGCCGGGTCAAAATACGTGAGATTGCTGAAATGGTAAACATATCATATGACCGTGTGTTCAACGTTTTGCATGAACATTTGCATATGAAAAAGCAATCGGCAAGATGGTTGCAGCGTTTGCTCAGTGTTGAACAAAAACGAGTGCGACAGATCACTTTACAGCGGTGTTTGGACATGATAAAGCATAATCCTGCTGATTTTTGGCGTAGATTAATAACTGCTGATGAAACGTGGGTCCACTACTACACACCTGAAATCAATCGAAGCAATGGGTGGAAGCTGGTGGAAGTGCTCCGAAGAAGGCGAAGACAGCGAAATCGGCTGGCAAGGTTATGGCCACTGTATTTTGGGATGCACACGGAATATTGCTCATCGATTATCTTGAAAAGGATCCACAATCACAGGAGAGTATTATCGTGCATTATTGGATCAATTGGTTGATGCAATCAAGGAAAAACGACCACATTTAAATAAGAAAAACGTACTCTTTCTTCAAAACAACGCATCCGGTCCACAGAGCATTAGATACGTTTCTAAAGCTACGAAAAATCCACTTCGAATTGTTTGATCATCCACCTTATAGTCCAGATTTAGTCCCTAGTGACTTTTTCCTGTTTCCAAACTTGAAAAAATGGCTCGCAGGAAAAATATTCATCTCAAACGAAGAAGTGATTACCGAAACTAATGCGTATTTTGAGGAGTTTCCAAAATCCTATTATTCAGATGGTATAAAAAAGTTGGAAAATCGTCTTACTAAGTGTATTGAGCTAAAAGGAGACTATGTTGAGAAATGAATGGTTTTTGAAAAAAAAAAATGTTTTTTCCTACTTAGGTAGCTCCAATATCAATCCGCCCTCGTATATTAGGATGTTCATATAATTGCGAGTGCACTGTAAATTGTAAATCTTATTGAACACAATTTAAAAGAACTCAAACGTATGGTAACAGTATGGTAAACAAAGGTACAACATATATTCTCTCGAGATCTGGTTGTTTAATATATTTTCATTGGTTCTGAAAAAGACATACACGTGAACTAAAACTTTTCTTAAATTTTTAATTATACAATTTTTTTTACAAATATTTACTAATTAATGACTCTTTTGGCTTAATAGTTGCTTCATAAATTTCTAAAAACATTTCTAGATAAGCTATAAACAAGAGTGATAAGTGCTACTAATGATAACGATAACACTGGTCTACAGCAAAAAAAGCTTTCATAAAGGGTCCGCCAAATAATTTTTTTTTCTTTTGAAAATGCTATAAAAAAAAACTACTGAATATTTTCTCAAATTTCGTTTTTTATTTGAAAGTACAATCCTTTCGGTTAATAATGGAAAATAACTTCATTTAAATGGCTGTCTCAGCTGGCCATGCAGTAGCCTACACGATCAGTCCAATTTTTAAGCACATTATGGATTGTGTGCAGCTGTATTTCACCAATTGCTTCACGAATATTTTCCTTTAAAGCATCAATTGCCTCTGGCTTGTTGCTGTAACACTTATCATTGACGGCACCCCAAAATAATAATAGTCCAACGGTGTCAAATCGCAGCTCCGAGGTGGCCAAACGACATCGAGTGTAGCTTCGGCTGTGTGGAACGTAGCGCCACCTTGTTGAAACCAAATGTTGCTAATATCCTCCTCTTCAATTTTTGTGAACAAATATTCGTTCAGCATGGCCCAAAAACTATCGCCATTGACTGTAACGGCCACTCCTTGCTCATTTTCGAAGAAAAATGGCCCAATTATACTTCTGGACCAAAATCCGCACCAAACAGTGACTCGTATTGAGTGTATCGACTTTTCAGTGTATGCGTGCGGGTTTTCTGTGCCCCAAGTGCTTCTTTACATACCCGCCAAGATCAAAATGAGCTTTATCTGAAAAGATGATTTTTTTTCATTCTGCAACATTACCATGATTTTCAGGGTAATGTCGCAATATTTCCCAGCGTTGTTCAAGCGTATACACAACCATATTCGTTCAGCGGCAGGACAAATAATTGTCTGTCAAATCAGATATGAGCTAAGTGTTACCATTCAAAAAATAAGCACTAGTTGAAGAAAAAAAACTTTAGTTGGCGGACGCGATATAAAACTATATGGAGTACAATGATTTTGCTGCGCGTAATTCAATTCTGTTTTCAGTTTTTTCATCGTGTTAAAATTACTTTTTATAGGCGTGGCAAATTATTCGTCCAAAATATGGTAGTTATGTCAATATATTTCATCATAACTTGAAAACGACTTGACCGATTTTTACGCAGGTACATAACCACCATATTTTGGCGAAAAGTTTGTGACGTTTATAAAAAAAAATTTGATCACGATGGCAAAAAACTGAAAAAGGATTTGAATTCAGTGCATCAAAATCATTATATTCCATTTAGTTTTATTTAATTTTTTTTGTTTTTTTTTTTGTTTTGTTTTGTAGACCAGTGTAATCAGCTGTTTTTAGTACAAATAAATCCTTATGGATTTCAAAGAAATGTTGCTATTAAAGCACATCATCAACTGTCACAAAGAATAAGTCTGTGAAATATACATTAACGAAGTTTTAGCAAAGGTATCATAGGAAAGCCACTATATAGTTTTCACTTTTCGAAAGTATATTAACATTCGAATATAAAAAATCTCATCACATTTAGTTTAATTTGAAATTTTATAATGAAATTTAAATTTCATGCAACATGATATATCTTGAAGAGGAACAAAAAAATGTCTTATTCGCATACATGCATTCATACCTCTTCTCTCACAAGCTTTTCCCTGAGGTCATAAAGTATGTATAGGTTTCACAGATGCAATCAAGAAATCAATTAATGTGACATTTTTATTTGTTTACCTTCTCTGCAGTACGTTATGCTATCATTTTAATTTCTTTTACTTTCTGCACTTGATTGATAACCCAAACACAGAAAAAAATGGCAAATGTATTAATAATTCTGAGAAGATGTCCTTCAACTGCGACATTATCTTGTTTGCATAATTAAATAGTTTAAGTACACACAGTATAGTGAGTGTATGGTGCAGAACAGCATATTGTATGTTGAAACAGCAGCAGCAGCAGCAGCAGCAATAAAAATCATTGACATTTATTTGTTGTGTCATTTAAAATTTATAGTTTCATTAATTTCTTTTTTCTTTTGTATTTAAAGAAATTAAAGATTCGTTTGTAAGATTTATTTTTAATAAGAAATTTAAAAAATTGAGTGAAAGTGTTGCTTAAACGTTTAATTTTTTTCTTGATTAGAATATGCTCGTGTTTAATTGCTTATTTAAAATTAAAATACTGTCTCATTCTGTGGGTGGTAATTTATAATTGGGAATGGCCTGCTGCGGTGATTAGAGCGCACGCATACAACACAAGGGGCTCAGGTTCGAGTCCCCGAAATATAATTGCGGTTTCATGAAGAGACTTCAACCTTCCTCCAAACAAATTCATCTGAAGAAACCCCACAAACCGCTTAGCTTACCCATTGCGATGTTGACAAAACTCAGACGAATGATCAGGAGAAAAAAAAATTAATTACAATGCTAAGTAAGGCTCACCGCCACCACTACACAACCATATGGAAGCGATGTACAGCTTGAAAATCAACTTGTTTAACGAAACTGAAACAAAGCCATAGATGACTTGGGGAAAACCAATATGCTCCCTAGAGGAGTGACAGAGAAACAAAAATTTATGATTGTAGGTAATCTAGTCCATTTATGCAATTAAGAGTGAATGCTAACTACTTAACTATGTTTAATGATTTTGATTTGACCAAAAGCAGTCTCTGATAGATATTATTATTTTACAGGGTGTCCGCCGGGAAGGCAAACCACTTTATTTTGCCGCCATTTTGGTAAGCATTTGTTTTGACAGTTCATATTTGACTGTCGTGAAGTAGAGACGTAGCAAATTTATTATGGAAAAATATTCAGTAAACCAACGTGTTTTAATCGTTAAAATATTTCATCAAAATGAATCATCGATTTTCATGAAAAAATCATAATGAGTTACGAGTCACATTTTCATTTGAATGGTTATGTGAATAAACATAATAGTCGATTCTGGGCAATGGAAAACCCTCAAATTATTCATCAATCATCTTTACATCCATTAAATGTGATATTCTGGTGTAAAATTTGGTCAGGAGGATTCATTGGACCTTATTTCTTTGAAACTGAAAACGGCGTAACAGTAACTGTCAATGTGGATGATGTTATTGAAAACTTTTTAACGCCACAACTACATGCTTTGGGCTTGACTAATATGTGGTTTCAACAAGACGGTGCTACATCGCCTACAGCCAGGATTACAATGGAATTACTGTGAGACCTCTTTACGCCACAAATTATTTCAAGGAATGTTGATGTTGATTGGCCTCCACAGTCGCCTGATTTGACTGCTCCGGACCTTATTTTTGTGGGGATATCTGAAAAGGAAGGTTTATGCGAACAAACCAGAAACGCTGGAGCAACTCAAATAAAATGTTTGTAATGAAATTAATGAAATACCGCGTGAAATGTGTGAGAATGTAATGAAATATATGCTCAAAAGGGCTCGCATTTGTGAGGCGGGCATTTATTTTATATTGTATTTCATACATAACTGCCGACATTAAATAAAACATTTATCAATACAAGACCGACCCATTCTCTTTCATAAAATCAAAAGTTATAAGCAAACAAAGTAGTATACCTTCCCGGCGGACACCCTGTAAATCGTACTAGAGTTGCCAAGTTTTTTTTTATATTTTTTGGTGCCATCAAAAATATGGAAACACAGTGAATTTGTAAGCATAGAAAGAATAGATAATCGTTAACAAATTTAGTGCATTCATTTGAAAGGTCTGAGTAAGTCCTACCAATATTAAAGTCGAGCTATCGGGTGATTTTTTAGCAATTTTCTTTTTGGCAACGCTGTTATTGGCAGCTCAGCTTTTTCGTAATGCAACTCATGAAAAAATCATAAAATTTTCAGCAAACTGGTGTTTTTTTTTATAAATTTGAAAATGTTTTTTAAAAAAGGTTTTAAATTTTGTAATAAAAGTATGATTCAGCTAAGTTGTTAGCTTATAAGTGCAATAAGGACTGAAAAACCAGTGTTTCGAAAATAGAAATAACAGATCGTTGTTATGCTCGGCAGCACTTATCAGAAAAATAGTATCATTTGCCAATCATTTTTTTTTTGTCCCAACCTGTAATTAAGGTCTTTAAAGTTAGCAATGGAAAAAAAGATTTTCTTTATTTTTTCGTACTTAAATTTAAAAAGAGAAATTGATATTTATTATTTAGAAGTTTTTTCTTATTTCCATACACAGTCAAGTGCCTTTTTTATATGCGACTTTTTTTTCTTCAGTTAAATTTAATTTTATTTTATCAAACAAGTTTTTCTTTATCTACTGTTTGTTTAACATTTTAAAAGTTAACGAGATTTCCGATTTACTCGTTCATTTTCCTCACTAACCTCCTAAACAACTTTTTTTTAAAAAACTACTACAGATAAGTGCATACCCAGTAAACAATTTTTATTTTTATTTCTTTTTTTATATCTTTTTTATCTCTTTTATCTTTTGCATTTTCTCTATTAAATTTACTTAACAAATTAGGTTTAAAGTTCACTTTGTAAATGGATTCAGCAGCAACAAATATATTTTACAAATTAGAGATGACATTGTAAAAAAATAAAAACAAGGCTATGTTCCCTACAGTACCAACAGTACGAGTATTTATTATAAGAAATTAAATTGAAATTACAAATAAATGTTAAAAATTTAAAATTTTTTTTGTTATTAGATAATTTAATAAATAAGAAAGGATACGAAAACAGTGATGCCAACGCATAGTCGAGCAATTTGTTTCTCATACATAACTCTTCTAAATGTAAAATCTTATTTATACTTTAGATATATATCCTACTGAATATAACAGGAAATCCAGCAATAATAACTAGAAGTTTAAATACAAAAACAAAAATAACTCAATTTATCGGACAAAGCAAAGTTTAAGTAACTCAAACACAATAATAGACAACACTGGTCTACAAAGAAAAAAAATTCTGGCCTTTAAACGAAACTATATGAAATATAATGATTTTGACGCACTGAATTTAAATCCGTTTCCAGTTCTTTCCCATCGGGCTCAAATTTTTTTTACAGGCGTGGCAAATTTTTCGCCACAAATATGTTAGTTATGTCAATATATTTCATCATAACTTGAAAACGACTTGACCGTTTTTAATGTAAGTACCAGTATACGTTTAGGAACAAAATTTACTATAAGTCACCTGAATAACATTTTTTTGTATTTTCAACAGTTTCGGAGGTATTCAAAACTTAGTTGGGAAAAAAACAATAATTTACGTTCGAAATTAGAGCAATTTTTTTTCCAAAAAAGTGCAAAAATTTTTCAGAATGAAAATTTTACATGTTAAGGACTTAAATTAAAGCTTAAAAAGATGAGAATAAAAAAAGCTGTTAATCATGAAAATCATGTGGCCCTTGCTGACTTTATTCAAAATAAAATGCAAGTACTTACTTTGATCAAAATTAGCGAACAATTTTTTATTGCAAAATTCGTGGAACAAGTTAGGTTCCTGCCTTTATGGGTTATTTTACTTTCAACATATCTGGCTTTCATTTAATTGTTTAAAATGTAAAATTTATATCCTAAAAAATTTTTTTATATCTTTTTTATAACTTTTTGAAAATGAAGAAAAAATTTTTTCAATAATTTCATTTCACAAGGCTCCGGAGTCCGCACAGGTGTTTCTATAGGCTCGGAACAATTGCGTATCAGCTAAATCTTTGTGACTCAGGATGTGTGCTTGGGATCGTAATTTTGGCTGAATTCGCGGTTGTTTGAGATATCCAATTTCCATTTTATGAAAAAAACAAGACCATTTTCTAAACCTAAAATACATTTTACCAACTTGTTCACATTAGTACTCGAGATACAGTCGCAAGTTTTATTGTATTTCCTTACGACAAAATAGATAAATCTTATAATAAATATATAAATCACTAATTGAAATCCGACGTGCTTTGTTACCCCTATCTTCATTATTATCTTAACTGTTGTCTAAATTATAACTTTTTACCATTTTTTTCCATTTTATTGCCTTTCGGTTCAAGTCCAATTATTAAGATAGACTATAATTTGTTTTTTAACAGTATACAGACTTAAAATAAACACACATTCATTTTTACATATAAGATATGTTTGATAAATATAGATAAAAATTCCATATTTAGTATGAATAGAGGGTGCCACGCCCACTTAATTAACCTCGTCCATTTTTGTCCTGTGGTTTGTATTGTATTGTATTGTATCATTTATACCAAATTAAAAACTTTAGCTTCGACCGTTCTCAAGATATGCGAAAATAAATATGTAGTTTTTAAGCCCACTTTTTAACTGATGATTTGAACCGACTATGAAGTCATCAAGTGTTTTTCTTTTACAGTTACACAAGCTCTAATCATAATTAAGCAAAGAAATATATCTACAATATCAATCTTTATTGTACAGAAAACGTGACGACATTAATATAGGGTCCGCCAAATAATTTTTTTTTTTAATGCTATAAAATAAAGTACTGAATATTTTCTCAAATTTCTTTTTTTATTTGAAAGTACAATCCTTCCGGTTAATAATGGAAAATAATTTCATTCAAATCGCTGTCTCGGCTGGTCATGCAGTAGCCTACACAATAGGGTCAATTTTTAAGCACATTATCGATTGCGTGCAGCTGTATTTCACCAATGGCTTCACGAATAAAGCGTCAATTGTTTGTGGCTTGTTGGTGTAACACTTATCTTTGACGGCACCCCACAAATAATAGTCCAAAAATGTCAAATCGCAGTTCCAAGGTGGCCAAACGACATCAGCTCTGTGGCTGATAATGCGATCTTCAAAAACAGGGCGCAAAACATCGAGTGTAGCTTCGGCTGTGTGACACGTAGCGCCGTCCTGATGAAACCAAATGTTGCTAATATCCTCCTCTTCAATATTTGTGAACAAAAATTCATTCATAATGGCCCGATAACGATCGCCATTGACTGTAACGGCCACTCTTTGCTCATTTTCGAAGAAAAATGGCACAATTATGCCTGTGGACCAAAATACGGGTTTTCTGTGCCCCAAATGCGGCAATTTCGCTTGTTTACATACCCGCCAAGATCAAAATGAGCTTCATCTGAAAAGATGATTTTTTTGGCAAAATCGGCATCTTCTGTAAGTCGATCGCAGACCCACTTAGCGAAGCGAAAACGTGTTGGACACAACCATATTCGTTCAGCGGAAAGATAAAACTAATTATCTGTCAAATCGGACATGAGCTAAGTGTTGCCATTCACGAAGTAACACTAGTTGAAGAAAAACGTTAGATGGCGGACCCTTTATTTAAATATTAGTTCAGTCATGTGGCCGTCGCACAATCTGGAACACCAACTAACTCAGGATTTTCGCAGCATGAGCTGCCCCACTTCGTCAATAACTCTTTGAATGTTGATTTCGATTGTTTCTTGTTTATCGACATAGACAAATGACTTTATATAACGCCAAAGAAAATAATCCAATGTGGTTAAATCGTATAAATTTGGTGGCCAATTAATTGGATTATTACGTGGAATTACTCTATCATTAAAAGTTTATTTAAGTAAATTAACTATAGCGTGAGTTGTTGACCTGTAGAACGATATGTCGGCGAGGTCAACGCAGCCGATTGAGATACGAAAACATTTATAATTTATGTACTTCGATCGTTCACAACTGTCAGCAATATTCTGATCATCATCATCCAGGCCATAAAGTGCATCAAGCAGTAACTTTCTGTAGCTGTAATGGTGTTTCAACAAAATGACATTTCTGCTTATTTAAACACCATTTTCAATCAATGTTGGGCTTTGTCGGAGTCCAAAATTGTGAATGGAATTTCAGTTCTAAAATTTCAGCTGTTTTCAAGCGTTGCTGTGATTTCAGACTATCCATTATAAAATGTCAAGCCTAACTAATTAAATAGAATCTATCAGCTGTTAAATCGGTTTTTAAATAACACAGTGTTGCCAGTTCAAAGCTCTAAAAGAAACGAACAAAAGTCGACTTAAGCTTACTGCTACCATTTTGAAGATATAGACAAATAACTACTTACTCTGTAAGGGTGTGTACCCCCAGTTGAAACTTTTGTAACTTATATAGCCTATAGCACAGTTCCTTCCAAATATACAGAGATATAATGTAAAATTGTAGGATAAGAATTGGATCAGCCGTTTAGCTGTTTACAAGCACACAATCATTTTTGTATATAAGTTACTTACATCCGACAATAACACCATCTTCGAACGTTTAGCAAAAATTTCTCTGATAAAATTTTCGAAAAAGAACTCTTACATGTACATAGTTCACCAATTGCTCAGTTTGTGGCAGCAAATCTTTCTATCTCGAAGGTTTGCCTATGATATCAACATCGAAGCTTTAGCAGTAGCTAAAGCGAATAACTGTAACGACATCACTTAATATTCGCTAATAATATTTTTAATTTAATTTTTATATCACTTAGCAATCGTTTTTATTAGATTCTGTTTTTGCCGTTACTTTTGCTTTTGCTTCTTTTACGCCAGTAGTTCACTTTTCCTAACAATCTTTTTTTACTTTACGACATTTGAGCACAAAGTTTTGTTTCAAAAATTCTTCGTTAAGAGCGAACCGTCATTTATTGCAAAACTCGGAACAAGCGGGAGAGAGCAAAAGGCAAAACAACGTTGTCGTATGAACATGACATAATATGGGGCTGGTCGTGGCCACAGTTTACTATGATGCAGGTTGTGTCTTTTATATCAGGGATACATTATTGATTCGAAGCTTAAATATTTTCTGAAAGGTTAGAAAAGCTTTTCTTCGGCAATAATTTAAGAATGAGGTTACGAATTACTACATAATGACTGTTTTGTTGTAGTCCCTTGTTATTACATATTAGCGTGTTACCAAAGTCATTGGTAAGACCAACATCTATTTGGAGGACCTTAAGAAATTCTTTAATTTAAAATACTTTACTTAATACTTTCGGCTTAGAACAGCAAATAAAAACACGTTTATCCAAGAAAAGTATTTTTTTATCCAAAATTGATTATAAATGTTAAACTTCAATTAACTTCCTTTGCGAAAACGAAGCTAAAAATTTAGCATGAAATCACAAAATAATTTGAACTACTTAATCGCATAACACACAAATATGTTAACTTTTATTTCTATAAATTTTTTAAAATAAAAAAACGATTAAGAAAAAAACTAAAATCATTTTCTGCATATAAAAATGAAAACCAAATGAAATTAAATAAAATACTTTAATTTCCTAGAAATTAATGTGAATATATACGCTCAAAAAGAAAAAAAAAAGAAAAATGAAATACTCAACCGAGAAACACATGCCAACAACTATGGAAGACTACACTTTAAATACTTTAATACACTTTATTCAAAATGAAAAGTTCATCTTTATGTTTGCCCCCCAAGACGAAAAAGAAAAATTAGATGAAAACTAAAAGAAAGTACAACAAGAAAAACCAAGAATAGGAAAAAGCAAATATACTTTGTATAACCACCAAGAGACAGACATGTGGACAGACAACCAGGCAGCATATAGACATGCCTTAATATTAACATGTAGCCTGAAAAGAATACATGCGATTATAAAGAAGTTAATGTATATGAATGCATAGAAATTATTATGATTAACCCACTAAGGGCGAATGGAAATAAGTTTTAAACAATTTCAAAAATCCTCTTGTTCTACAAAAATTTTCTGTTTCTGAAAATGAACTATAGCTGACTAAATTCGTTTCGATATTACATACGTAACAGGCCTCCACTACTAAGTTTCTTCTTCTCTTATAATATAAGAAGAATAGGACCGTAACATATATTATATCCTGTAGTTTCTATAGGGTCCGCCAGTTAACGTTTTTTTTTTTTCAACAAGACTTAGCTCATATCTGATTTGACAGATAATTAGTTTTATCCTTCCGCTGAACGAATATGGTTGTGTATACGCTTGAACAACGCTGGCAAATATTGCGACATTACTTTGAAAATCATGGTAATGATTTTGCCAAAAAAGTCATCTGCTCAGATGAAGCTCACTTTGATCTTGGCGGGTATGTAAACAAGCAACATTGTCGCATTTGGGGCACAGAAAACCCGCACGCATACATTGAAAAGCCGATACACCCAAGACGAGTCACTGTTTGGTGCGGATTTTAGTCTAGAGGTATAATTGGGCCATTTTTCTTCGAAAAGGAGCAAGGAGTGGCCGTTATAGTCAATGGCGATCGTTATCGGGCCATGTTGAATGGATTTTTGTTCACAAAAATTGAAGAGGAGGATATTAGCAACATTTGGTTTCAACAGGACGGCGCTACGTGCCACACAGCCGAAGCTACACTCAGTGTTTTGCGCTTTGTTTTTCGCATTATCAGCCGCAGGGTTGATGTCGTTTGGCCACCTCGGAGCTGCGATTTGACACCGTTGGACTATTATTTGTGGGGTGCCGTCAAAGATAAGTGTTACGCCAACAAGCCAGAGACAATTGACGCTTTAAAGGACAATATTCGTGAAGCCATTGGTGAAATATAGCTGCACATAATCGATGTGCTTAAAAATTGGAGCGATCGTGTAGGCTAAATAAAATTATTATCCATTATTGGATAAAATTATTATCCATTATTAACCGGAAGGCTTGTACTTTCAAATAAAAAAAAAGAAATTTGAGAAAATATTCAGTAGTTTTTTTTATAGCATTTTCAAAAAAAAAATTATTTGGCAGACCCTTTATTTATTTAATTAAAATCAAACGCAAATTTATTTTTATTTTAACTGCAACATGCGAACCCATAATCGTGTTTAAAAAGCAAAAACGTAATATTATGTTGTTTTATTAGGTCTCATTTCGCAGGTACATTAACAATGATTCCTTCATTTTTCCAAAAACTGCTGATGACAGCAAGCTGGAGTTGAACGCTCAATTCGATAGATATTATGAAACTTCTGATGTTGAGTTGTTTAGTGATGCAACACGTAGATGTACTGCGTTAACAGTCCACACCCAGACCGCCAAGCGAAAAAAATTTTGCAGTAGGTGGTCAAATAAATGCATTTACACATGTTGTTAAAGGTACTTATTATTTAAACGAGCTCACGATAGGCCCTGCTGAGGAAACTGACAAGAATTAATGCTTATACTAGATTTTGATTTTATATATTTGTTAATTCTAAGTTATTAAAAGCTACACATGTCCTCAGTTCATGGCTTTAATGATTCAGCAACATATGGGTTACTCTCAATGTGTTATCTTTATTAGTAAATGTAGAAAGAAAAGTTCGTTTTTGATGAAGAAAAGTTCATTTTTGGCAAATATTGCTGAAAACAAGAAATATATTCATTGTTTTAATATTTAAACTTTATTAAGCTTTTTTTTTCTTTTCTTAACAATAATGTGATGTGTGTGATGTTAAACTTAGCAAAAGAAAAAAAATAAATAAAAAGATTTTATCTGGGAAAAAAAGAAAAAAATAAGAGAAATACAATCACTTAGTCAGTTGTTTGGTTAGATAGTTGGCTGCCTGGCTAAATGTTGCAGACTAAAGTTGCAACCTCAACATAGACACAAATTATCAAGCACTAGCACGCACACACATATTCATTTACTCATTCATTCAATTATTTGTTCTAAAATATAATTCTGCAGAGATGTATATCTGAATGCATGTGCATGTGTACACCGGTGGTTGATATTCTATACCATTGACAGGCAAAGAGCAGCTCTTCTCTTTTGTATTCACACGTAATTACTCACACACAAACGCAACTAATAAGCAAAAAATATACAAAGTGAAATACAGAGAAACAGTGGCCTGAGCGAGAGACTCTCAAATTACTACCATAATTGTAAAATCCATTAATGTTAGTTTGCCTAACACTGTTCTACACTCATCTATAATATATTGTATTAGAGAGAAGTCTGGTAGAGATTTGAATTTAGATTTTAAAGTATAGTATTTTAATGCATTGAAACATTTGTTATTAAAAACCAAAGAAAAAAGGAAAAGAGAAACTATAGCCTTATAGTACAGACTTAAGCAAAGACAGTACGAATGAGCAAAAATTCGAAAAAAGAAATGTATTAAACAAAAATATATTAGGGTGGTACTTAGTTTTGTTGACATCAAAAATTTTTTAAAATTCCACAGCGAAGTAATGTATTGCAAGACCAGTTAAAACTGTAGAGAAGCTTTGACTCACTCACCGTATGATCTAGACCTTGCTCAGTCCAACTAGCTTGTTTACGAATCATTGAACCTCAAAACTGGCCATCCAAAACTGGCTTAATTCATTTTCAAAAGGATTAAGAAAGCTGTTCTCTAAAAATAATTTTTTAGTTATACATCCAATATTATTACTTCATGGATAAAAATCTGTTCCCAGACGTTAAAGATCGTGATTAGAGGCTTTTATTTAACCTTTTAAAAATTTTGAAACGATTTGAACGAAGCTTCTTTCAAATATAATCATAAGCTGAGGAGACAGCCAAAAAAAAAAAAAACGCTTGTATGCACCAAATTTATGTCATGTTCGAACGGGACTTGGAATTACTTTGTTCGCTGATTGAATTACTTATACGAATTATCCCGTTCACATGAAACCTTTGTAACTTATTTTAAGGTTTCTTCTGCTTTTTCTTGTTATATAACGCAATTTATGTTTTCAGTTAAGGTATGACTCAGTCAGTCCAGGGTCGAAATAAAGATTTGCGTCCTATATAAATAAAATATTATTATTTCCTTTTGTATAAAAATATAAGCAAGACTTTATCGTGAAACCTTAATTCTATACTTAATAGCTAACTTAATATACCACAAATTCAACTCGGGCATTAGGTTTGTTGTCATCTGCCAGGAGCTTAGGAACGGGTGTCCTAAGGTGAACAGTGTCGGATAATCTGCAGGCTTTTAGAGGAGCTGGTACGGCGTCTGGTTGAAGAATCAGAAGTTATAGTCTGAAAGGATTTCGGGATCGGGTTAATCTTTGTCAGGAACGGAATTTGTTAAACCTAGTTCGTGTGACAGGATAAATGCAGCTACTTATAGCCTAATTATAGGATGAATGCGGAGGTCCTTATAATTTAGGGTTTTAGTAAATATGACTACTATGGCGACAGGAGGAATGCGGAAGACCTTGCCATCAGCTACTTATAGCTCAATTATAAAATGAATGCGGAAGACTTTATAATTGAGGGTCAATACGAGAACTATAGACCTTGCCACCAGTTACTTATAATTGGGTTTTTTATTGAATACAACTACAATAGGAACAGGATGAATTCGGAAGACCTTATTATCTGCTAGTTTAAGTCGAATTGTTGGATGAGCTCGGGAAACCTTATTTTAAATAGAGTAAATACAACAACTAGTAAGACGGCAAGAGAGTCGCCCTTGTTACCCGTATTGTTTACTAAAGAGTCCATTTTCAGTCAATTGCTTCAAATGTTAAATTTTTTATGTTAAAAATAACATGAACTCAATGAGAATTATTATTTTTCTCGATTATCAACAATGTTTATCAACGAAATATTTCTCATTTTTAGCTCGCCTGTATGTTATTTTATTGTTGTTAAATTTGTTACTTTTGTTTATTTTTAATTGCTTATTGGTATTTTAGCTGATTTTGTTATTGTTAATTATTTATTTATTGCCTTTAAATAAGATTTTCAAAATAGATAATTAGGAAGTTAATAGACAAATTTAGTTAATAGACACCTGTTAAAAATTAGAGATCATGTTGATTTCTTAATAGTCCGCAGGGTAATGGAAACTGAATTTCTTAAAATTTTGATATGCGAAATTATGTAAGTCGACTATTAATTGCAGGTTGAATTATGTTAGAGAGAGAGTAAATTACGAAAAAACGTTGTCATGCAAATATGACATAAGCCATCAATAGAGTTGAAGTTTTCTTTCGCTTTCACATATATGTGATGAAGAAGCTCCAAAATAAACATTTTCGCAAAGTTTCCAAAAACCAAATTACTTGAGTGCTTCTTTCAAAACTTAGAAAACGAACGTCTTTTTGGATTTTAAGCCTTTTGAGCTTAAAACTTTCTTTCCGTAACTCTTGTGATAAACATATGGCTTTCACAAGCCAATTTGGACTTGTTTCAGTTTATTTTCAATCATGTTTTGTCTTACAGTCAAGCAGGTGGTTAGTGTACTGTAGCAAGATTCTAAAGTAGATGGTAGTGCTGCCAGCTGTTCTTGCTTAGAAGTAATGTCTTCTGTAGATTTGGTGTAGTACCTTGTTTTAGTTTCTTTGTAATCATTTATTTTCTTCTAGCCAAGCAAGATCTAGGTTCTACGATATATTTTAGAGCTGCCCTCTGTAGCTACTTAAAAATAACGCCCTCTATACATTTTGTTAGTGGTGATACGGAGTCTTCTTTTGTTTTACTTTTCTCCAGTGGTACATTAGTACATAGGTGTGTTAGCCATAACAATATTATAGGGATTTATCTGAAGAAAACAATTTTTTGGAACACACTTTGGTATTGTGCGATGAATACATATTTCATTCCCAGTTTAAAAAATAACACACAAACTCATTCGAAATGCGCCTTTTTTTCAAACTACTTCTGTTTCTTTATAATAATTTTTGTCCTCCAGCTAAAGGTAATCAGTCTTCTGCAGCAGGTATCTAGGATAGATATTGGTGTTGCCATCTATCGTTGCCTATAAACAACGTCTATGTGTGTATTTAGTGTATTTCTGATGCTATCTACCTACTCGTACCTTTTTCTGTTTTAACTTTATTCCCATGAGGTGGCGTTTTTAGATAATGTTCGTTTTCTTCTCCCTCCAGAGCTGGGTGATAGGGATCAGCGGACTTTCTGGACGAATCATCTGAAAAGAGAGCTAAATCCGGTTAATTATTTAAACGAAGTTGCGATGAACATTTTTCTGTCTTCGCTGAGATTTCCAACTGGGATTGCTTGTGTTATTTGCAAGCAGTTTAACTACTATACAACGCAACGTCTAGGTCACAATAAGTTCCAATATTTATTTAAATTTCTACCAATTTTCCTTTCTAGATTACCTTCATAATAAGTATCTCCTTAATTTCAATGTATTTAATATACATACGAATATGTGTGTAATATTAGATGTGTATCCAATATATGTCAACGTATGTCAGTGCAGCCTTAACAATGATTGCCATTTGGTATCATGCATTAAGGAGCTCTTTCATTTCAAAATTTTGAATCATTTTAAGGATTTTGAAATGAATGACTTTTGGCACTAATTAAAACTTAAAAGTACATAATTTTGCTTTACTCAACTCTGTTCTACTACCATTTTCTCTCTGTATCTCTAGCAGATAACCCCCGATTATTTTTATTTTAAATTGTTGCAATTATAGAAATTTATGCCTCAAAGTATTTTTCACTTACTGTACTTAGTGTGTATAGAGATTTTTGTTTTCAAGGCATTTGCTTATGATCCTTTTCTCTCTCTCTCTCTCTCTCTCTCTATCTATCTTTTTTAATCATTTTTTCTAATTTAAACAATTCTCTTATTGACTGGCAGCAATAATAGTGGTAGCAGAAGTGGGAGTGGGTGTAATCTATGCCTGTGGCAGGCAATAGATAAATTTTCTTTTCGAATATAATGTCAAGTGGCACTAATGGAGTAACATTTTGATTTATCATGAATTATTTGTTTAAAAGAATCTTTTCTATTTTGATTTTTTTTAGAGACATTAAAATATGATTGAAAAATAGGTCTATGACCCATTAAAATTGAAAGGAAAAGAAGTTGCAAAAGCAACAAATAATTTTTAATTTAATTTAAGCTGAAAAAAATTAGTTTTATATTCTGTGCATATGTATTAATTCCCATAACATACAATGAATGACCATGCGGACTTCTCGCAGTCAATGAGCTGCACCCGATTCTATTTATAAACTCATTGAAAGGGACCTACAGTTTAACGCCGGCTCCGAACGGCAAATGCATTTAGAGAAGTTTTCAACCAGTTGCTAGCTAATGTTATAATGCAATATCGCTGTTGAAAATCCTTTTTTCTTTTCCGACGACCTTCTAGTTGGTAAGCGGCTGTCTTACCCACCATACCAAAGAGGTACATACTCTGTGCATGGTGATATGATATGAGAATTAGCTGGAAGTCGCATATTGGTGCCATTCAGATTAAGGCGATAAGGGCGCTTTGGGCAAGCCGCTCCTCCTACAGTAACACATGGTGTCCTTCGTCGAGAATAACGCTGGAAAAGCCTGTCTTGGTATAACAGGAACAATAAGTATATGTCCAGTAGCGACCTTGAAGGCCTTGATTAGTTTGATACCGCTTCATAACTATGTTATGAGGGTGACTACAGGTTCTTTGGACTTGAATGCTTTGCCTTTGGATCTTTGTTTTAGCAGGAGATTCAGGGTTTAATTCTCGGACCGGGATTTTTGGTCTAACGAACCCTTTTGTTAGTTCAAGGTAAGTTTGATCTAAACTGGTATACCTATGGCTCAAAAATGAATGACAGCATCGGTGTTGGTGTTCATGGCCCCAGCCAAGACTTGTCGATCCCATTAGGGAGATCTCTGAATATTTTCAGGCTCAGATCGTGGCCATTGTTATATGTGCGGGGATCCACCTGGACAGTGTCATAAGCACGTCTTATGACATCTAGGCTGGTCAAATATTGCTAAGATACGTTACAAAGATTTTCACTTAGAAATAAGCTCCAGGGTCTTTAGATGCCTGGACACTGTGGGATAGTTTCCATTACACCTATATTTGCCTGGAGCTTACTGTGCCGAATCACCATCCTTAAGCTGATCAAGGATTGAAAATTGCCGGGTGTTTAGAACACTGGAATGCTCAAAGAGGACTTCATCACTTTAGGATGGCTGTCAGTCCACAATTTAGATGTTATCCTGAAATTCTCAAGTATGGTAGGCCGGATTTCAAACTTTCAACGGTGTTTCTTACCGGCCATTGTGGACTGGGAGTAAATCTGAAGAAGATGGTTGTCACAGATGTGGATGTTTGTAGACTGTGCTCACGGGCATCAGAGACAGCGAAATACATATTGTGTAAATGATCTGCTGGTATACATTAGGAACGCAGCAAATCTACTGAACAAACTACAGACTGTAAGGTTCGCAATTGATTCCAAGAGTGCCTGGTCGTAGTTATGATAATGATAAATACTTTGATAATATATACATACACTGTTACTCAGGCCACTTAATTAAAAAAAAATCGCTTTTAATAATTAGTAATTTCATTTTACGCAGTGTTTAAAAAGAAAAAACTAAATTTATTATTCAGAATATTTTAAAGCATAAGCAAAAGTTGCTTAAGGTAAAAGAAAGAACAAAAAATACTTGAAAGAAACAACTACAGACATAAAAAACTAAACTTATGCAGTTTATGCATAAGAAATTTATTAGCATGCTGCGAATGCTACTACTGACTTGCATTAAAATGTTTCAAAAGATTTCCTTATCAACAAATAACATCTGGAATGTGCCCCTAGAATTTGATTTATAATGCACGAAAACGTTTACCCTTCATCATAAAAATTTAAAGAAATAAATAAAAACAAATTCCTCTTTTGAGATGAAAAACAATCTAAAAATGTATCAAGAATTTACGTAAGTTTTCACAATATAAACTTTCAAAAACAACATTTATATTAAAAATTTTTCGTAAGTCATAGTTTTTCATAGCCTTGTCAGTTAATTTTGTTTGACGTGAAAAACATAGTTTCTTCACAAAATATAAGATTTTTTAACATACTTACCTACATCATATGGGGGTGGCGTGGTGTAGTAGTTAGAGCGCACGCATAACAACATAAACGACCCAGGTTTCAAGCCATAGCAGAGGACATGGCGAAGGAAAATTTAATTGTGGTTTCGAATGGTTTAATAAAGAGGCTTCAACTTCCCTCTAGACAACTCCATCTAAAAAATTAAGATGAAGCCACCTGACCTTCCTAAATACCTCTGACGATGATGACAAACATCAAACGAATGATCAGGAAATACACTCCACCTACTGGGAAAAAATTACAATATTAAAGTAAAGATCACCACCAAAATTAGCAAAGATCTTCACCACTGCGCAAAATTATATGGAGGAAGCTACAGTGGATTAATCATCTATTTAACCTGATTAAAGAGACTAAAACAAAACAATGATTGCTCTGTGGAAAGCCAATATGCTCTCTAAAGAAATGATGGAGAAAATAAAGCATATACCATATACATAAGAGTATATCTAAAATAAGCGAATAGTATGCGAATATGAAGGCGAATATGAATATTCGCAACACCCCTGCTAAAAAAAAACACAGGTGTACCAAACATGATTTAACCACATACTTCCATATGGTTGCGAAAACTGGGACCTATTTTAAAACATCACATACATTGACTACAAATCTTGTCTAACCGCTATCTATGGCGTATAATCCGATGCTTCTGACGAAACACCATAAGCACAAACAAGTCAAAATCAATACAATATTCTATGTGTCTGTCTATTCTATGTGTCTGTCTTAACCAACAAGAGAAAATGCTGAGGCGTATTGGTTCAGCTGCCTTTCATGATGTGGACTGTTTCCGAGATGCGTCTCTGATCGAATTTGTCAGAAGAATCAGCTGAGTATCGCTGGAATTATGAATATCTATTAGTTAGTCTTCTTCATGTTCAAGTCATAGTTGGCAATATTATAATACAAAATAGCGCGTAAGTCCATCAATTTGTTTGCTACTCATGTTACCGAGCCTTACGAAATAAGGACATGATGAAATAATTTAATAAAAATTCGATTATGCGTCTTATTAATTTTGACAAAAAATCTCTTTTGATCCTTATGTTTCTTCCTGACCTAATCTATTTAGTTGCACATTCCTGCATGCTTCTTCGGAAATCAAGCTTCAAGCTATACAAATAATACACAATCTAAACATATAACCGTTTCCGTTCAGCTATAAATACTCCACGAAAATTGTAGAGATGGCTCTGTTCTGCACTATATGAAGTTGTTCCCGTGTTTAGCTTTTACTGATCTAGGCCAGCTAGTTCCTTGGCGGCCCATATGTTCTCTCATTGTTTTTAAGGAGTGTGTAACCGACCCACGTCCAATGCCAATGGCGAGTTTCCTTCAATACTAGTTTTTAGTTGCTAATTGATAGAAAGTTGCTATTTAAGTCACAATGTTGGCCTCCAAATACTCAATTGCCTGTGGTTTGCTAGCATAACACAGGTCTTTAACGGCGCCCCACATAAAATAGTCAACTGACATCACCATTTCGGCAAATTAAACGGCCATCAGACGCTTGATGAATTAAATCGATTGTGGCATGAGATGTGTAGCAAGTTGCACTATCCTGTTGAAACCAAACATCGTTCACATCTATACTATGAAGAGCAGGCTCAAACAAGTCGGTCACCATGGTATGTTAGGTGTCTCCTTTGAGAGTAATGGTTGCTAAATATGAAATATGGGCCAATGATACTAAACAGTCACACGTTATGGGCGCATTGACTTCTGCAAGATCACGTCTGAGCCGTATTTGGGGCTCAGAAAACTCAGCAAGATGAAAATGAGTTTCAACCCAAAAGATGATTTTAAATTATGATAAATTTCCAATAAGTCCCAACGTTTCTCAAGCGTTAATCGATTTATTTCCTTCAGTGGAGATAATATACTGAATTTTGTGACAGAATAGAATCGAGATAGTCCCTGTTTCAAATTTAAACCTATAGACAGCCCACCCGATATATACAAACAAACACACACTATATATAAGATGATATACTTCTTGGCCTATATTATTGTACAAACATTTATGTATCTTAAGAGCTGATCGTGCACTGAAGACCAGCACTTAAGATTCAAAATTCCTGTAAATATGCACAATATCTTACTTTATCTTATCTTACAATCTTACAATTTTTAAGATTTATAAAATAACATATGCAATAATCTTTTAAAAATGACAATGTCTTGTCGAAACTAACAACCATCTGTCCTGTCATTGTAATACACAATTTTATTGGCATGTTTATACATGTTTTTCTGTTTTGTAAATGCTGATGCTTTTGATAATAATGATTTTAATAGTGATAACAAAAGAAATAAAACATAAACTTATTAAATATGTAACAAACACATATTTGAGGATTTTCATTTTCTAACTCACCATGAGACTATTTTGAAAATGGAGCATTTGAAGACCAGTTTTTTTTCGCTTATTCGCTTAGATTGTTATATAAAGGGTCCGCCAAATAATTTTTTTTTTTAAGGCTATAAAAAAAACTACTGAATATTTTCTCATATTTCATTTTTTATCCTTCCGGTTAATAATGGATAATAATTTCATTTAAATGGCTGCCTTGGCTGGCCATGCAGTAGCCTACACGATCGGCCCAACCACATTATCTATTGTGTGCAGCTGTATTTTACCAATGGCTTCACGAATATTGTCTTTTAAAGCGTCAATTGTCTCTGGCTTGTTGGCGTAACACTTATCTCTGACACAAATAATAGTCCAACGGTATCAAATCGCAGCTCCGAGGTGGCCAAACGACATCAGCTCTGCGGCTGATAATTCGATCTTCAAAAACAGGGCGCAAAACATCGAGTGTAGCTTCGTCTGTGTGGCACGTAGCGCCGTCCTGTTGAAACCAACAAAAATTCGTTCAACATGGCCCGATAACGATCGCCATTGATTGTAACGGCCACTCCTTGCTCATTTTCCGAAGAAAAATTGTCCAATTATGCCTCTGTACCAAAATCCGCACCAAACAGTGACTCGTCTTGGGTGTATCGGCTTTTCAATGTATGTGTGCGGGTTTTATGTGCCCCAAATGCGACAAGTTTGCTTCTTTGCAAACCCGCCAAAATCAAAATGAGCTTCAGTAGGCAATTTTCGCACACACTCTGCAACATTACCATGATTTTCAAAGTAATGTCGCAATATTTCCCAGCGTTGCTCAAGCGTATACACAACCACATTCGTTCAGCGGAAGGATAAAACTAATTATCTGTCAAATCAGACATGAGCTAAGTGTTGCCATTCACGGAATAAGCACTAGTTGAAAAAAAAAACGTTAGATGGCGGACCCGGTACAATATTCAGTTCTTTTTTCAACACAAAACTTTCTTTTTTTTAATCTTCTTAGGGGATTTATTTTTATGTTGTTGTTTTTATATGTTGTAATTCCAATATATGTTGTTATTGTTATTGTATTGTATGTTATAGTTATTACAACAAGTTTTTCTAACGGAAACTAAAGTTTTTCTCTATCGCACTGCCATTTGTTTTTTTTTTCTGTTTCTTTTCTTTTTCTTTTAATAAATAAACGGGCTTAACTTTAATACTTTTGTAAAGATTATTCACATATTTTTATGTCTTATATACAACTAGTATGTATGTATGTACTTTACATGTATTTATGTATGTATTTTACATGAGTATTAGTTCATTTATTTATGGCTTTAGTTATATATGTATGTCTGCGTGTATATGTTTATATGCTACAATAAGAATACAGAGGTTATAGTATTTAAAGTTTTTCAGATTTTCTTTTCGTTACTTTTTCAAGATTTTCGTTTTCGCATTAGTTTTTATTGCTTAAGTTGCGTTAATCGGGGGTTACAATTTTTTGCAATCAATGTTGGTAACATTGACTTTCAATAAATAAAAATAAAAGGAAGATATGAAAAGTTATTAGTTACGAGCAAATATCAAATTAAATGATCACCATTTATATAAGGGGTGGCGTGGTGTAGTGGTCGGAGTGCAGGCATAACAACATAAGCACCATGGTTCGAGCTCCCAGCAGAGGAGAGGACGAATAAATTTAATTGTGGCTTCGAGTGCTTAATAAAAGAAAGTTCAACTTCCCTCCAGAAAACATCATCTATAAAATAAAGAAGAAGCCCCCTGACCTTGCAGCTTAACCTCTTGTGATGATGATAAGCATCACACGAATGATCAGGAAAAACATTACAATGCTAAAGTAAAGATCACCACCACGAATTAGCAAAGATCTTTACCACTACACATTTAAATAGAAGGGTGCTACAGTGGATTAATCATCTACTTAGTTTGAAAAATCCACTTAATTTATGAAACTGAAACAAAGCATTGTATGCTTTGTGGAAAGCCAATATGCTCCCTAAAGCAGCGACGGTGGAATAAAAATTTATGTATGTAACTTGACATTGTTATGATGAAATAAGGGTGTCCAGAATTAAAAATCGAAATTAATTTTATTTTGCTGCCATTTTTTTTCTACTCTTAATTTTTATTCTAAATTTGTATCTTCAGATTCCAAATACATTTCGATTAGTTGATATGGAACGTTAGAGGGAAAAACAACGGTCTTTGTCATTAAAACCATTTTTAGGAAATCACAAAAGTTTTCAAAAAGTAATTAGGAAATTAAGAACGAAATTCGGCAGAGAAAATGCACCAACAAATCGTGCCGTTCAAGCTGATGGTTGAGAAATTTTAAAAAACGGACACCGTTCATGATAACAGAAACAGAATTTATCAATATAGTGGTCGTTCAACCGAGAATATGGCAGCTGTGTGTAGAAGTGCTGAAGAAGATCCAAATACATCCATTTGTCATCGTTTGCAGAAATTAAACTGCAAGCGATCCACATTAATCAACATTTTGCATTGTGATCTCCATTTAAAGGCTTATAGGATCCAACTGACCCATGAATTGAAACCAGCTGACCACGCATTATGTCGGTAGAGAATTTCTTATGGGAATTTTTTTAACAAAATAATCTTTACCGACGAAGCCCATTTCAGCTAAATACGTCAACGAGCAGAATTGACGCATTTGGGGTGAAGAGAATCTAAAAGTTATCTTAATGTAATCGTTACGGTTTGGTGTGGTTTGTGGTCTGGAAGAATCATCGGATCATATTTTTTAAAAACGAAAATGGAAATGCGATTACCATCAATGGAAATCACTACAGGGAGTAAAGCCGCAAAACAATCGATAGTACTATCGATAGTATCGATAATTTTGTTTTTGGCTGACCATCGATAGTTTTTTTTCACTATCGATACTATCGTCATATTCTAAAAGTAAATACAGAGGCCACTAAATGTAGTCAAAGTCACATTTGCAAAAGTTTGTTCGACGCAGGTTGACAGCAGCGACACAGTTTAACAGTTTCTTAAATTTCTATATATTTAACTGAAATAAAGTATGAATTGTAACTAACTATGTTCGTACATACAATTTTGCACTTAATCCAAGAAAATTACTGTCTTGGTCAAAAAGTTTCCGGAATAACGTAGCTATGACGCTCAGATTTAGCGGGAATAACAACAACAAAAAACTCAAATCAGAACGATGGAACCGCCAACGGGGGTCAAGGGCATTTCGTCAGAAAATAGCATGTTGTTCTAACTGTTAAGGTGCAGGTGTTCCTTCTTGAGAGAAATGCATTTCGAGAAATGATACATTTCTAGGACTCTTACCATAAGTCTAGCTTTCATACGTTTTTTTTTTTCTTATTATGCGACTTGAAACAGAATTATAAGTTCATTTTTGAGGCTTTTTGATGACTTGAAGAGGTTAATCTTTGAAGTACGAATTAAAAGTTGACAGTTGCTCCACGCTCTCTTACCATAGTCTTTGAAGTTTTCTTTCACTGGATCTTATTAATTACTTTAGTTTTGAAGCACTACATGGTCTGACCAATTTTTGCTATATGTAAGGATTAATCTTCCATCAAAGAACTTCAATACATAAAATTTTATGACATACTGGGAAAAAAGGTGTTACTATTTGTTGTTTCAACACAAATATTGTATATTTATTATCCGATAGTATCGATAGTTTATTTGCAAACTGTCGTAACTATCGAGTGGGCCGACTATCGATAGTTTTGCAGCTCTAACAGGGAAATAATCTGATGCTTTTGTGAAGAAAAATTGATGATTTAGATGTAGAAACAATGGATCTTATTAAGCAAAAGTTAAAAAATCGCACTATTTCTCGTAGAGAAGGACACCAGGATCATGCGATTTGACACCTTTAGATTTTTTTGTGGAGTTTGTTCAAATCGAAAGTGTACAGCAATAAACCCACAACAGTTCAAGAGTTTAAAACCAACATTATCGAGTAGATATTAACCACTGACAAGAGTTTTTTGAAAAACGTGATTGAAAATTTTGGTAAGAGATTGGGAGCCTGACAAGTCAGTAGGGGTGGACAACTGACCAACAGAATTTTTAATTTTTAACCGGAACCTATTTGTAATAAACTAAAAAAATGACTTTTTTACTAAAATTAAAATGAACCCCAATTTTGGACACCCTTTACAGCATCTTTTCTCTTTGAAAAATCTAATAGCCCTTCTGAACAGTAAACTCATCACATCAACTCCACATATCTGGTGGTTTTTATTAACTTTCTTTTTGGCAACAGTGTTTTTGGCAGCTCAGCTGTTTCCGCTGGGATCACACGATTGCCTTAAATACACAAATCTGATACAATTTTTATTGTGACAAATTAGCGCACAATAATAAAATTGTTCCAATTAAAAATTCTGTATTTAATATTGTCACATGATGGCGCGAAACGATGTATTGACAATAATTGTCCCAACGCTGTCACACAACTGTTCTAGTTTTACGGCAACCCTGTGTATCAGCTGTTGTGGTAAATTAAATTTATTTAGTTTTTTGGTTGTCAAAATGGTTCTTTCTTTAAAAAAAAAGAAGATTGCGTCCTCCTATTTATATTGAGCTCATTTAGTGTACAAATAAATAAAAAAAGAAGTAGTGTGGGAGTCAAAGATTGGCTCACAAGTAGTGCCATTGATTGTGCGTATGAGTAAACATGTCAATATATTTAAAAAAAATTAATTCATTACAATATTTATTTGTTTCAATTGGAAAATAATTACAAATTTTGTTTAATCCTCTAAAGTAAAGATGATTTGTTCTCTAAGAAATAAAAATTGCATCGGCGTTGATTATCGTGTGTCCGCTTGATAAAAAAAGTAAAAATAATGAAAAAAAATTGTAGAAGTTGAGTGATGCAATTTACATATGAATAATTCAAAAATGCATATTTTAAGGGATGACAGTTATAATTACCGTACAAACACGTGTTTTTTCAGAAAGAAATCAATTTAAAATTAAAATTGGTGCGTACTGTCTTCTTCAATTGCCGCACAAGAATACAATAAAAATTGGTACGTTTTAGTCGTTTACGAATTTGCACAAGAGCTGCATTTGATTGGTATAAATAAGCACAATAATATTATGAGTTGCCATATGAGCCAATAAATTGTGTAATCACACGATTGGCATATAAGACAGACTAATTATTGGTGCATTACGACAATCGTGTGATCCTACCCTTACTGTCAAACATGTTCAGTTTGGTCTATAATTTAACCATGAATTGATTTACAAACGAACAAGTAGCATAGCCAGAACTACCAATGCGTCCCGAAAAATGCACTGTTTTGTGTGGATGTGGCCGGTTTAGTTTTTTTTTTTTTTGCCCAAAATAGTAAAGCTGGATTTGGCTGACATGTGGTTTCAACAAGACGGTGCCACATATCACACAGCACACGACACAATAGCTTATTTGAGATTAGAGTTCGATGAACAGTTTATTATACGTTTAGGGCTGATCAATTGACCGCCTAAATCGTGAGACTTAAAGCATTTAAACAATTTTTTTTTGAGGCATGTTAAGGCTTATGTATAAAGGGACAAGCCCGCATCGGCTTATGCACTTGAAGCCAATATTAAAGAATTTATCGGCCGATATGTTTGAGAGAGTTTGCCAAAATTGGATACAGCGTATGAACCATTTGACACTTAGCCACGATCAACACTTTCCACTCATTAAATCAAACCCCATTTTGTTTACTTTGTTAAAAATATCCCTAAAAGCAGGCATCAATTTTGGTTTGATTTTCATTAAAATCTGCATAATTTTAAAGGCATACGATAAAATTATTTTCGCCAAATCGCATGTTATGATTATTACTTCGTTTGCAAAAAAAAATTAAGTTAAAAATTTTGTTTAATAATTGTTTGAAATTAAAAACCATGTGGCAGCATTTCTACTTTTAAACATTGACCCCAAACAGCTGAATCTATAAATTCTTCACTTTCCATGGTTTATTCTCAATAGAATTAAGTAATGGAAGTACAGATTAATAACAACTTCTTGACGTTGAATTAGACATTTCAACCGCAATTCAAATTTCAATAACACTCGTACATATTATCGAATTTTTAACAGAATTTACAAACTCTTAAAGAGTAAAAACTAATAATAGTTGTTGCCACAAAATGTGGTATAAAGCAAAAAATAAGAGCTTACAAACAGCATTGACATTAGCAGCAGCAACAGCAACAATGTTGCAGCCAAGTAGCAGTATAAGCAACAGCAATAACAACAAAAACATATAAAAAAAATAAAACTGCACTAAGTATGAGTATTTGTTGTGACAATAAACATCTTCTGCGAAAAGCTTCTGGGTGCGGTTTTTCTTTATAAGTGGATTTGTGATACTCTGTGGTCAAATCGCATTTAGTTTGTTTGTTTATTTGTGTTTGTATAATATACATGTGCGCATGTAAATATGTATGTGTTGGTATGGTCATTTGCCACAATAACAAATCGATGTTCAAAACTTTGTGTATGTATGTCTGCTTGTCTCTGTGAATTTTATCGTCTTTTACTTTGGTATCATCCAACTTACAATTGAATTTTTCTTTACATTTAACTCCGTAGCTGGTATTCGATCCATTCTCTTTACGCTCTTTCCCATGTCTTTGCCATACAAATATTATTTCAAGTTATAGATAAAACCAACAACAACAACAGCAACAGCAGCCATGAAAAAGAAACAACGTTTAAGCTATTTGGATAGCAGAGGAGGGTAATAAGAATATGTACAAACATTAGGGTACTCTTCTTATTGTATTTAGTTTTTTTTTTTTATTTCAAAATATTTAAGCAGACCATTTCTGTAGTCTGTACGTACTTTTCTGTGGTAACTATTGTATAAATTAGTAAAGTACAATACAGCTAAAAATGATAAAACTAACCTTTTCAATGTGTCATATCATGTCGGCTGAAAGGTTGTTAATGCAACACCAATCCATAAAAATAGTAAAGCTATCAAGCTTGTAAGCTACGAGTATCTTCCACTAAACTGTTATACTTTTCATAGCAATTGCATGTAATGGGTGTCGTATAAGCGATATTTTTTTCAAAATTCATAAATATCACCATACGCTCAGTGGAATATCCGCAATTATAGCAAAAAAAAAATGGCTTTCAAAACTAGGTACTTTCACTTTATTGGGAATAAAATACGTATTTAAAATACGCATTAGTTTCGGTAATCACTTCTTCCTTTGAGATGAATCTTTTTCCTGTGAGCAATTTTTTCAAGTTTGGAAACAGAAAAAAGTCACTAGGGGCCAAATCTGGACTATAAGTTGGATGATTAACAAATTCGAAGTAAATTTCTTTTAGTTTTAGCATCGTAGCTAATGCTGTGTGAACCGGTGCGTTGTCTTGAAGAAAGAGCACTTTCTTCTTGTTTAAATGTGGTCATTTTTCCTTGATTGCATCAACCAATTGATCCAGCTTCCACCCATAGCTTCGATTGATTTTTGGTTTCAGGTGTGTAGTGGTGGACCCACGCGTCATCAACAGTTATTAATCTACGCCAAAAATCAGCAGGATTATGCTTTATCATGTCCTAACACCGCTGTGAAATGATGTGTCGAACTCGTTTTTGTTCAACACTGAGCAAACGCGGCACCCATATTGCCGATAGCTTTTTCATATGCAAATGTTCATGCAAAATGTTGAACACACGTTCATATGATATGTTACCATCTCAGCAATCTCACGTATTTTGACCCGGTGATCATTCATAACGATATCGAGTATTTTCTTGATATTATCTTCAGTAACCACCTCTTTTGGCCTTCCTGTTGATGGTATTGTTGCAGTGCTTGTTCGGCCCCATTAAAATTCAGCAATCCAATATTTTACCATATAATCTGATGGAACAGATTCGCCGTAATCTTTATCAAGCTTTTCTTTTGTCTCTATCGCCGTTTTGCCTCTCAAATAATAGTGTTTAATCAGTACTCGAAATTCACTTTTTTCCATTTTCAAAGAAACACAAAAGTTGTTTACTTCAAACGACTACAACAAATAAACCAATCGATGAATTGGGATAAAATTTTAACAGCCGACGTTTGACAGATCGTAATAGCTAGGAAAGAAAAAGTTTTTGTGTTTGTGCTGCCATCTAGCGCTAGGTAGCTTAGATTTCAATCCACCCTCGTATTTGCTGCTTTCTATTTTTTGTGAATTGTTAGAAATCAAAAATAAATATACCAAAGCCAGTTGCTAATATTGACTTCTATGACACCATTAATCAACAAACAACGGGCTTTGAATTTCAAAACGCTTCGATGGGTGATATCATTAATGCCTTCCATAGCATTAGTTCAGAATCCGTATTCATTTTCAATTATAACATCATCTGAATATCCTACTATGTGAAAGCACTCCAAGATAATACCCATTCCTAATGCAGATAAGTGTTTAAAACCATTTGCAATACTTTCGTTTTTGTCCAAGGTATTTGAACGAATGATTCATTAACAAATGAATCAATATTTACATGATAATCGTATGTTAATAAAGAGACAGTCTGGTTTCAGACCCAAACACAGCTCTGTCACCGCATTAATAGATGTCTGTGAAGAGATAAGATCCAAGTTACACAAGAACATGATCACGTTTCTGGTCCTTCTTGACCACTTAAAGGCGTTCGATACGGTTGACCATTCTCTTCTCTGCCATAAACTCAGAAGCATGTTTTGCTTTTCCACAACTGCAACAAATTTAATATGATCATATTTGAGCAATAGAACTCAATCGGTACATTCTGGACAGGAAAAATCCAATGATTGGACGTAAGGCAAGGATCAATTTTAGAATCATTATTGTACACAATATACTCAAACAGTTTACCATACAACGTTAGATATTGCAATATTCACATGTATGCTGACCATCGGAAATTAATAACTATATACGTGAAATAAATGATGATTTCGTTAATGCTTACAAATGGGTTGCAGAAGCAAATGAGCTATACATTAATGCTAGCAAATCAAAATGTATTGTTATCTGTAAACTTAAAAATGTTGTACATCCTTTACCTTCTTTAATTGTTGGGGACTGCTCAATTGAATATATTCAATACGCAAACAATGTTGGTATTATGTTTAACGAACAACTTGATTGGTCTAATCATTATATGTAATATGTGGAAAACACAGATCTTGTTGAGAAACCATTGGAAGACGTAATAGTTTACATCACTTAAAATGCACATGCTCCTGGCAAAGACATATATACTATAAACGCAGACATTATAGCCACATAATACATCTTTCAAAGCTAATTTTTAATGTATCGATAAATAACTTAATAAAATGTCGAATTCTAACTCTTCTTCATAAGATGATATATACCAAATAGCCTAAATACCTTTACGAAAGAATTGAGTTCTCGAGATCAAATCGAGGAAATAGACTAAATGAGAGAAAATATCGTAAACTGATATCCGAAAGACACTACTTTGTTAATGCGATAAGATTTTGGAACCAACTTCCTGCTTCTATTCAAATTTTAAGCAATGCAATGCAATTTAGGAAGGCAATTTTTGCCATATTTTTTAAATAAATACATATGCAATTCCTTAATTATTGATTCTTAAATAATTGTTATTATAAATTAAACTTTTTTATTTTTCTTCTCTATTTCTATTTTTGTCAAATGAACGCTCAGATAATAGATATTATCATTATCCCCCCAGTACAGTAATATAAGACCCTATGTCTTGTTGTACTTTACTTAAAGACTTAAACAAATAAATAAGTAAATAAATAAATAAAAATAACATAATTAAAAAAAATATGTGATTCTTTTCTCAATATCCCCAAAAATATGGGTTATAAAGGGTCCGCCATCTATCCGCTGAATGAATATGATTATGTATACGCTTGAACAAAGCTGAGAAATATTGCGATATTACTTTGAAAATCATGGTAATGTTGTAGAATCAAAAACCATCTTTTCAGATGAAGCTCATTTTGATCTTGGCGGGTATGTAAACAAGCAAAATTGTAGCATTAGGGGCACAGAAAACCCGTACGCATACATTGAAAAGCCGATACACCAAAGACAAGTAACTGTTTGTTGCGGATTTTGGTCCAAGGACATAATTGGGCCATTTTTCTTCGAAAATGAGCAAGGAGAGGCCGTTACAGTCAATGGCGATCGTTATTGGGCCATGTTGAACGAATTTTTGTTCACAAAAATTGAAGAGGAGGATATTAGCAAAATTTGGTTTCAACAGGACGGCGCTATGTGCCACACTGCCGAAGCTACACTCGATGTTTTGCGCCCTGTTTTTGAAGATCGCATTATCAGCCGCAGAGCTGATGTTGTTTGGCCACTCGGATCTGCGATTTGACCCCGTTGGACTATTATTTGTGGGGTGCCGTCAAAGATAAGTGTTACGCCAACAAGCCAGAGACAATTGACGCTTTAAAGGACAATATTCGTGAAGCCATTGGTGAAACACAACTGCACACCATCGATAATGTGCTTAAAAATTGGACAGATCGTATAGGCTACTGCATGGCCAGTCGAGGCAGCCATTTGAATGAAATTATTTTCCATTATTAACCGGAAGGATTGTACTTTTAAATAAAAAACAAATTTGAGAAAATATTCAGTAGTTTTTTTTATAGCATTTAAAGTAAAATGTATTTGGCAAACCCTATATTATAATCATCGCAAGGTAGTGCTCCCTACCTTCATCATTTTTGAAAAAGTACTACCCAATGATGCCACCGGCCCATAATCTACACCAAACAGTGCATTTTTCAGGATGAATTAGTAGTTCTTGCGATGCTTTTGGCTGCTCTTCATACCAAATACAGAAATTTTGCTTGATCGCGTATTCATTCAGCCATAAATGCGCTGACCCTAAAATGGAAGAAGTGCACGATGCACTTTCTTAATCGAGCACGACTTTTGATAATCAAATTCAATAAAATGTTACACGACAACAGTAGAGCTGCCAATACCAGTGTGGCAAAATACAAAAGTTGCTAAAAAATCACCCGATAAATGTCTGCACGAAATATTATTCGTTCTATGAGAACGACGCACTGTACAACGATGCGTAAAATTCTTTATGTTTTCGGTCATTATAATAGTCATCTTTAAATTGCAATTAATGATTTGGTCGAAAAATTTTCGCTTATGAGCTTGCTTCATACAATGCCAACACTTACATGTGTTCAATGGCGTCGTTGAAGAGAAAACATCGCCGCCCTAAGCCGCGATGTTACAAAATATGCGAATTTTTCAATTCCTTGACCTTCTCAGCAACGACGATATAACGAGTTTTGCGTACAGATATAGTTTTGAAGCTTTACAACATGCAACTGTTGCATGAATTGAAGCCACCGACCATTCGCTTTGTTTTAGATTCACTGGACTCATCCAAGAATAAGCTGGTTTTTCTGGCAAAGTAATTTTCCAGAAAAATTTTAGTTTACTGGCACGCTTCATACTGTGCCAACACTTACATGTGTTCAATGGCGTCGTTGAAGAGAAAACATCGCCGCCCTAAGCCGCGATGTTACACAACATGCGAATTTTTCAATTCCTTGACCTTCTCAGCAACGACGACATAGCGAGTTTTGCGTACAGATTTAGTTTTGAAGCCTTACAACAAGCAACTGTTGCATGAATTAAAGCCCACCGACCATTCGCTTTGTTTTAGATTCAATGGACTCATGCAAGAATAAGCTGGTTTTTCTGGAAAAATAATTTTTTTTTTAGATGTTAGGGCCAAAATGCACCACGACCCCAAGGAACTCTTGTGCAGCTAGATAAGTTCACAACATTAGATTAAGGCATAAGTAATCATATTTGGTGAGAGAAAATACACATCCATCTGTTTTTTAAGCTGAAATGTTTTTGCACGCTGCTCGTATAAGCAAATATTACTATTTTTTTTTTTTTTGTAATTCGGATAGAAATGGGATTACGTTATCAGGAGATATTAACAACTAAAATTACACTATTGATTATATGGATGTCATAGTATAACTGTAGAGTGACACAAATTACAAAGCCATCAGAGCAATAAATTTATACCATATTTCCTGATCACATTCTTTTACCAAATTCTGCTGTTTATGGTTAGCTTTGATCATGTTACTTAACACTACTTATTATATTTCCGTGGATTTATCTTAGAAATGGAGTCTCAATATAATTAACACTTTTTCAAGATATGATGGCAAATTTTGATAAAAGAATCGACATCATTTTTCCAATGCAATACAAATTTTATTTCATTATATAATGTTTTTAATAAAAATTTTTTGTTTTGTTTCGGTTTTAAAATCCTTTTTAAAAATGCATTGGATTTCTCTTCACAAATGATGCCTTCTAACCTAAATTGGTTATAATATTACAGCATTAAAAATTTTCTAACAAAAAATACTTCTTCATTTGACATTTATTTAAACCACATGAAAATAGAGAAATAAATTAATCGAAGCCACAAAAAAAAAATCATTTTCTCATCTGAAATCTCAGTTGATTTCAATTAAAAAGCTGTTTATTTATTTAAATAAAAGAGAATAAAAACACAAAAAATTAAACAACATTTTTAATTACCAGCTACTCTCTTCTCTATACTTGTAAACCAAATAATCAAATCAAAAATTATACAAAAAAGAAACGAAAAATTGCCAACAAAGATATAAAAATTAAATAAAACCCTTAAATCAATCTTCTAAAAATAAAAACCTTAAAAAATGTTTAAATTCATATATACATACATATGAACACACACACCGATGTGGTTGGTTACTTTACAGCATAAAAAATTTTAGTTGGAAAAAACAAAATAATAAAAAAGTATCTTTTTAACCAACGCAAATACTCTCAAATACCAGCTGTAAATCATGAGATTGTTGTCCAAGAAAAAAAGTTCTTTTTCTCACTTTTACACTCGTTTTTTAAAAAAAACAGGTTTTTTGATTTTAAAGGACAATTTCGTATAAATTTCGTTCAATTCTAAAAACAACAGCAACAACAACAAAAATATACACATGTTGTATACGAGTATGTCGGATTTTCACTTTTTGCTTTTCGCAAGAGAAGGTGACTATCAATCCTGACTATATGATGTCCTACACTACGACAATTTCTATTGTAAAGATAAGTTCTTTCTTTTAGTGCTGGAAATAAAGAATACGCACAAAGGAAATGGAGAGACTTTCACTAAGCCGCCGATTCACATGCACTGCAATTCTATATTGCGATTTTGGTCCAGAGGCATAATTGGGTCATTTTTCTTCGAAAATGAGCAAGGAGTGGCCGTTACAGTCAATGGCGATCGTTATCGGGCCATGGTGAACGAATTTTTGTTCACAGAAATTGAAGAGGAGGATATTAGCAACATTTGGTTTCAACAGGACGGCGCTACGTGCCACACTGCCGAAGCTACACTTGATGTTTTGCGCCCTGTTTTTGAAGATCGCATTATCATATCACAAAGGAAATGGAGAGACTTTCACTAAGCCGCTGATTCACAAGCACTGCGATTCTATATTGCGATTGCTGCTTTCTGTATAGAGCGGGACTGCAAATAAACATCGTGAAAACAAATAAAGTCTGGTCCAACCAAAATACACGATGTTCATTGTAGATAAGACACAAAGTTTTTGGAGAATTATCTTAATACTTTTTTATTATGATAAAAGGATCTACGACAACTATGTGTGAAAAAAATATCGTCGTCACGTCGGTCCATATTTTCAATGAAATGAGATATGAATGAGATATAATTGAGGTCCAATATCGTTAATGTGCCGCATTATCTCATCATTTATCTCCTGAATTGTTTTTGGCTTATAGACATACACTTTTTCTTCCAAATATCCCCAAAGAATGAAGGCTAACAGTGTCTAATCACATGATTGTGGCGCCCAATTTACACCGCCACGACATGAGATAACACGGCCATTGAATTTCCCGTGCTAAAGTACCCTTGTTTAGTTGGCTGTGTGGCAAGTGGCACCCTCTACATATAGTTCAGGTCCATATTGTCAATTTCTGGACTCGAAAAGTTCGTTGTCATCTCGCGTTAGCGGACATCATTCACGGTAAGTTGAGCAGCGCGTTAAAATTGTCGAAGCTTTTTATGAAAATGGGCGAAAAATGCAATTCATCTCATTTTCGACCAGCATAATCGACCAAATCAGAAAAATTGTGCGTAAATTTCAGAAAATCAGTTTAGTTCGTTGTGCAACATTGCTGTTGTTCGTGATAGTGTGATGTAATAGCCGTCAACCTCGACTTGCCATCGTGCCGATCAGTTGATCATCTCACGAATATCACTGAGGCAATTTAGAGTAAAGATTCGAATTTACACCCCCTATTTTCCAGTCCATTATTATTATTATTTTGCCTTCCTTCAGTTTGGTTAATCCTTTTTTGTTACAAGCTAAGTAGAAGAAGATTATTCAATTGTAATAATGCCGGGGGCTGCCTAGAAACGACGCCTCCATTGTATTGTATTATGTAGTGGTGAGGATCTTTACTAAGTATGTTGGTGGTGAATCCTTAGTTAGCGTTTTCTCCATATCATTCTTGTGATGACTATCATTCGTCGCCAGAGCTAAAGCTAGAATGTCAGGGAGACTTCTTCTGAGTGTTTTGGTTCGAAAGTGTTGAAGTCGCTTAATGAAATACTCGAAAACCGCAATTAAATTAGCTCGCCTTCAAATCGTCTGCTGAGGCTCGAACCAGGGTTGTTAGAATTGTCTGCCAGCACTGTAAATACTCCATCACTGCCACCCCAAATTTACACGCCTACAAGGTTCAATTGACTCAAGAGCAGAAGTCTACTGACCATCTAAGGCATAGAAGTGTCTGGTGACTTTACAAAGCAAATTGTCTTCAGTGGCACATTTTTACCACCAGTGGCACATTTTTACCACCCTGAGAATTCACGAATGATTGTTGAAAAGCCAATGCATCCACAAAGAGTTTGGTGCGGTATATGAGCTAGTGGCATCAACGGACCGTACTTCTTCGAAAATGTGGCCGGCGAAGCAGTTACTAAGAATGTTGTTCACTATCGCGAGATGGTGGCGTGGTGAAGAGGTTAGAGAGTACGCATGACAGCTCAAATGACCCAGGTTCGAGCCCCAGCAGAGGACATGAAAAAAAAAATTAATTGTGGTTTCGAATGTTTAATAATAAAAAAAGGCTTAAACTTTCCTCTAGACAACTCCATCTAAAATTAAAAAGAAAAAAGCCACCCTGAACCTTCCCGCATACCTCTGGCGATGATGACAAACATCAGACGAATGAACAGGAAAACACGCTACCTACTGGGAAAAAATTACAATGCTAAAGTAAAAATCACCACCAATTATCAAGGATCTTCACCACTACACAAAAAAGATCATATGGAGAAAGCTACAGCGGATTAATCATCTACTTGGCTTGAAATATCAAATTGATTAAAGAAACTGAAACAAAGCAATAGATGCTAGAGGAGTGACGAAGGAAAAAAAATCGCGAGATGATCATTACTCCTTATGATCAGAAATTGAGTATATGGACCTGGACGATATGTGGTTCCAACATGATGATGCCACTTGCCACACAGCAAATGAAACAATGACACTTTTACGCGAGACATTCATTGGCCGTGTTTATGTCATGTCGTGTCGATGTTAATTCGCTGACACGATCATGTCATTTGACACCGTTGGACTTTTTTGTTTTTGGATATTTAAAACAAAATTGTAGGTCAATGGGCCAAGGATGAGATAATTAGTGATAATTACGACATTGAACCTCAATTATGTCTCAGAGTCGTTGGAAATAAGGACCCACAAATGGGGGTATGCCACCGAAGCAGTGGTGAGCATATGACCGATATTTCAATTGTATTACTAGCTGACCCGGCAAACGTTGTTTTGCCTTCATGGTGGTTGAAGAGGAATCGTTGTTTCGCTTTTTACTTTTTTGTTTTGTAACCTAAAAACTATACTACACTACACTATAAACACAAGTTGGGTCAGTAGTACTTCACTACACTAAAAATAATGAAAATTTCAAGAATTTGTTTTATTTCTGAGATCTTATGACGATCGAAACAACGATTGAAGAGATTCAGCTCAACATTCCAATTAGAAAGACCGAATGTCATTGTACATATTAGATATTACGATGCATGGTTTAGGAACTTTTCAAGTGACAATAAATAATCATAATATGGATATTTGTATGGGGATATTTGTATGGGAATATTTGTATGGGAATATTTGTATGGGGATATATAGGATAAATGCCATATCTCCGGAACCACTGAACCAATTTCGTGCAAGCTTCACAAAAATCACCTACAGACTATCCACAACGTACCCTGTAATTATGGTTGAAATCGGTCGTATCGCTTCCGCAGTTGGTGATGACATCAAACTGTACACTTATTTATACGTATATATACTAGCAGACGTGGTTTTGCCTTCGAATTTTATTTTCACTGTAAGTCTGGTTTGCATGCAAAGTCAAAGCTGATTGATGTTTAGAAGAAGAAAGAAAGATGCACTAAATCGACATAGCAATTATTGTTCAAATGGAATTATATATTTTTGATAGCTGGGCCCGATCCGCGTTGATGGCCCCAAATGTTTTTTTTAAGTTGAACTGCCTCTCGAAGAAAATCAAATCAGTATTTTGCGAAATTCTTGTGAATAATTTTGGTATAAAACTAATATTCGATTCCTGGCTGGTTCGATGTCTTCTGCGCGCTCCCCTCTTGTGTCTGCTGTGAGCGCAGCATTTTCATATAATTATATACGTTTCTTATGATATTTTTTTTTTGTTTGTTATTGTTGGGGTAAAAAGGCTGCCTTTTATTGTCTTATGTGTTGCTTATTTACTTTTTTCAATAGCTTTCAATAATACAATTAATTAATTAATTGGTTAATTTATTAATATGTTTGTAATATTTAATTTAAATAAATTAATCTTTAATTTAATAAGTTCTTTTTTTCGTTTGACACCCACGAACTTTTCACGAAAAGAGGTTATGTATGAGTCGGTGTCGGGATACTTAAAGCCGCTACACGCTACCACACGTTGATCAAGCACCTAACGCCTTCAGCAAAACATAAAATAGGCTTATTGCGCAAATAGAGTTTAATAAAGAGTGATAGATATTTATTTACTTTTTTCTAATACAAAACAAAAAGATGTTAGGTTTCAGTCGTTATCAGGCTAATTAACGCCACTGCACACTGATTAACGAAACAACGCCTTGAACGAAACACAGCATAGTGCAGTAGTTCTTGAGTTACGTTGCAAAAACACAAAAAAAAATATTGCGCCATCTGTTGGACGAACTTCAAACTACACAGAAACACTCATCACGCCCCATAGAACATGTATATAAAGTTTGGTCGATCTCGGTGCAGTAGTTCTTGAGTTACGGTGCAAAAACACAAAAAAACTACATATTGCGCCATCTGTCGGAGAAACACTCCTCACGGTCCGTAGAACATGTATATTAATTTTTGTCAACATCGGTCCAGTAATTTTTGAGTTTAGCGATCACGAAGATACACGTCATTTTTATATATAGGGTCCGCCATCTAACGTTTTTTTTCAACTAGTGCTTATTTCGTGAATGGTAACACTTAGCTCATGTCTGATTTGACAGATAATTAGTTTTATCCTTCCGCTGAACGAATATGGTTGTGTATACGCTTGAACAATGCTGTGAAATATTACGACATTACTTTGAAAATCATGGTAATGTTGCAAAATCAAAAATCATCTTTTCAGATGAAGCTCATTTTGATCTTGGCGGGTATGTAAACAAGCAAAATTGTCGCATTTGGCGCACAGAAAACCCGCACGCATACATTGAAATGCCGATACACCCAAGACGAGTCACTGTTTAGTGCTGATTTTGGTCCAGAGGCATAATTAGCCATTTTTCTTCGAAAATGAGCAAGGAGTGGCCGTTACAGTCAATGGCGATCGTTATCGGGCCATGTTAAACGAATTTTTTTTCACAAAAATTGAAGAGGAGGATATTAGCAACATTGGTTTCAACAGGACGGCGCTACGTGCCACATAGCCGAAGCTACACTCGATGTTTTTTCAAAAAAAAAAAAAAAAAAAATTATATGGCGGACATTTTATTTAGTTTTTGTTTCATTTACAATGAACATCTTGCATTTTGGTTGGACCACCCTTTATAATTATAGCTCGTTTTTGATTTCCTTTTTTCTATAGCAGATAACTTAACCTTTATGTCTATAAAAAGCGGAATTATATTCCAACAGTTTAAAGAGTAAAAGAATATTCGGCACAATAAGTCCGACATACCCTTTAGTCACCGGAATTAGTTTAAATTTTAAAGTCATTATGAATTCATTGGAAATTTTAGCGAATTTTAGGTTTTTTCTTGTTACCACGCAACTATCGGTACATATCGTTATTACATTCATCGAAATCTTTTAATACCCAATTTTACGGGCTACAAGGCAAGATCAAAAACTAGTTGTTACTAAGGAAATATCCATTTGGTTAACAAACTTAATATCTATGTGTGACATTTTTGGCAATGTTTTTTTTTTCTTTCTTACTGTCCCTTCTTTTTTTAGCATATTTTTACAAATTCTTGTTAAGATTTTTTTCGTTTTTTTTTTGGCAATCTGTGCTGGTTAGTTGTAATGGTACAACTATTAGAACATACAACAGCAAATTTTATCTGAATATCTGCATATAACAAACTAACTTCTTGTTCTTCTTCTGCTTCTGCATATAAAATGTTAAAGCGACAGCAATAACAACAACAGCATATATGTGTTTGTAAAATTTTCGTTTTTAGACAAATATATTCTAAAGAGAATGTAAAAATGATTGAGGGAGTATTTTATATCTTATGAAATTACGTTTTTCGTTTCCGTCACGGAAAGATTTTTAGTTTTTTAGTTGCCTCAAATAGTGATCGATTTTACTCCAACTATGAACAATATTGTGTGCCGCTGTGGTATGGTAAGACACCCGCCTACCAACCAGAAGGTCACCGGTTCAATACCAGGCCAGACCATCTTAAAAAAAAAGAAAAAAGTTTTCGACAGCGGTATCACCTCATAACAATAGCTAGTAACTGGTTATGAGTATCACTACTATTGAAAACTTCTCTAAATGCATTTGCCGTTCGGAGCCGGCGTTAAACTGTAGGTCCCTTCGTTCACATAGAAATGGCTTAGACCAAACCAACACTCTGAGGATTACTGACACACAGACGTGGTGGTGTATTGTCATTTGTATCTATGGGTAATGTTGATATTGAGGAATCAGATGCTCTTGATGTTCTGGGCATTAGAATTCATTTTAACGTTCGTTGGAACGAGTGTCGAAAGAAGCATTTAAGTGTCTCGGCTTCCTAAGACGGTGTAAGAATTACTTCACTCCATCTGATCTCCTTAATATTTAGAAGACCTATATCCGACCCTAATTGGAATATAACTCTCATGTATGAGCCGGTGCTTCAAAGCCTATTTTGAAGCTTCTCGACTGCGTACGGAAAAGGGCGAAGGTTCTTAATAATGACGGTAGGGTAGCCAATTCTATCGATTCATTGTTCTATCGGTACTATAACGGAATGTGTTCTGACAAAATTAAGGAACTAATTCCTGGTAATCATATATTTTTACGTAGTACTCGTATTTCTCGTAGAGTTCATCTCTTTGTAGTTGATTGTCCAGTAAATCGCACAACGCATTTTAGGGAGAATTCGTTCTTTGGTCGCACTATTCGTTTGTGAAATAATCTTCCTGCGAATGTTTTTCCTGCCACTTACAACATGAGCAAGTTTATATCGGATGTCCACCTTTCCACAGCCTATTTTCCTAGTACCAGCACAATGCACTGCATGAGTAGAGGTTATCCCCTGAGTGCTGCTCTTATTGATCACTGTATAGTCTTAAAAAAGGCGTTACGGAAAGGCTACTAAGCATTACTAGAGCCATGTACACGAACAATTCATGTTCGGCTTAAGAGTATGATTAGCCAACCATTCAGGTCATATACGGGTATGAAACATTCATGCTAAAATTGTGAGAAAAGAACGAAAAAGTGAAGTTTTAATGAAACACAAGCAGATTAGGATTTTTCGGATGACATCTGACTGCTACCAAGTAATTTTTAGACCTAAAAGCTAAGCTAAGCAATTTATTTGCCTTGCAAAGAGCGCCGGCCGCAAAGTAACCATAAAAAAACCCAAACACTGCACATTAACAACAATATGGAGAACCAATTTATAACCGCCAGTAAACGCTTACAACAGGTAAATAGCTTTTATTATCACTTTGTTATCATTAATCAAAATTTTTTAAAAAATGCAACAAATACCATCCAACAGCCACCGGATGCACCTGATTTGGCTCCCTGTGACTTCTTACTGTTCAATCGAGTTAAAAAACCATTATGGGGAAAGCATTTCAGCAGACGAGAGGAAATAGTGGAAAAATCGCAGGAAGACTGATGGACATACCGAAAACCGAATATAAAAAATGATTCGAGGATTGGATCAAGCGCTGGCATAAGTGTTTTGCAGTCGACGGGGATTACTTTGAGGTCGACAATATAGATTTAGATGAATGAACTTGTATTTTTAATTTTCTGAATAAATTCTGGGAACTTTTTGATCAAGGTGGTATATATCATTCAAAAGGCCTGTTTTAGTTCTTTCCAAAGCCTAAGTTATTAGCTTATTAGTACATAAAGGTACGAAAAACTGGTTTTTTACCCGTAACTCGAGATTTTGGAATTCTGTCGCATCGTGTTATTAGTACGTTAGCGTTTTAACTTCTCCTTTATGCACTATTTAAATGTAAACTGCCCCCAAACAAATTCTGATTTCAGGCTGTAGTATATGTGTCTGTTTATTTATTTTTTTTTACTTGCCTCTGGGTTTTTTTATTTTTCTCTCCAAATACTTTAAAAAAAATATATTTTTTTTTGGTTCAAGTACTCGAGTACTTATTTTATAGGAATAGAATATTACTGGTATGAGAAGGAAAGCGGAGAAAAAAAAAGTCCAATTCAACTCATTTATGTCCCTCAGCTGGCCCGCATTGCAGGTGTTGTTAGCATTGCGTCAACGGCTTTTACCTGGGGGGTGGCTGTAAATTGTATCCGTTGCATGAAACATAAATTGTTGTCAGCTTCCGTTGGTGCTGTTGTTTTTTCTTTTTAAGTAAAAGGTAATATCTACCTATGGCTATAGAGATATGCAGTAAGCAAATGCTGGCCAAACTAACTGGTTGGCTGAATTGATGGTTGTTTAGCAAATTCTGTGTTACTCGTATTTGCTTGTACTGCTACCGCTACTGCTACTGCTGCCGTGTGGCGTTTGCCAATATCTTGTTGTCTCTTTACCATTTCTATTATGTTATGTCACAGTGTCCAGTGTTTTCGTATATCGTATGTTTCTTAGCAATGATTTTATGTATTTTTTAGATTCGTTTTTCTTGTTTCTCTTGTTACTAGTGGTACTTTGTTGTGTATTTTTTTCAGTTTTTTTTTTTTGTATTTTCGGTAGCAGAGTAAAGTTCTGTAAATGTTTTACCTGAAACTTTTTCTTCTGCTTTTACATAAATATTTCTTTTCTTTTTGACTTTCCTTTTTTTATTTAAATTTTTCTATTTGTGTTAAAATTTTTACGTATAGTGCGGTGATATTGTGTGGTAAAGAAAATATTTTCTTTATCATATCCAAAAAGTCCGCGGCAAATATAAATGATGGCGACTAATCTTGGCTTCCTCATCGATATACCGGATAATATGAGAATATGACCCTTACTGTGGAGGCCCTTGATATTGTTATGTTTTTAAATTGTGCAAAAGTTTATTTAATGAGTTTGGAGATTGCAAATGAAATAAAAATAAATTTATTTAAAAAAATGGTAATTGACACAATTATTTGGGCCACTGTTTCATTCACAATTAGAAGTTCAATTGGAGGTGATTTAATATAACGTCATAACCATAGTCGAGACAACCAAAATCAAATTGATCGGTTATGGCTTTATGTTTTGTCACTACTAATTGAAAATGTTTTTGCCCTTAAGGTTGGTTGGTTGTGTTACAATTATGGCGTTATGTTAAGTCACGTTTAATTGTGTCCTAAAGCTTGCGAGGTAAGTTTCAGGTCTTGATGAATTCGATATCTCTTTCTGAACTTGGCGCTTATAGAAGGGTTACTTGTTGGGTCCTAGTGCATGAGAGCCCTCCTGGAAATGAAAGGACTGTCTGTTTGGCGAAAAAGCTGACTTTTAGTGGGTCAGAATCATTTTTTAGTATAGCCGTGTGATACGCAAGCGCGAGATGTGGCTTCTGGGCTGAGGGAAAATTCGTTTGGTTTTGGAGGTATCGCTTCGGTATGAGACAGGCCAAGAGGTTTTCTTTGCTTTCTCTCAGTAAATTCAGAAGGCCATTGCTGCTCAATAAAAACTTGCTCATGCTACTAACGAGTCTATTAACCGAGCACCATCAATATATTTTGGCAAATGCTGAGGATGCTTGGTGCTGCAATATCCGTACATATACTGTGTGAATGACCAGCTATCTATGCAGTCTGGTTCGAAAGAGGTATTTCTTCTCTCACCATTTTTTATTATTGGTTTTATTCTTTTGGCACCAACTTTGCTGATACTCGATGGAAACCCAAATCATTAACCAAAATGTTTTTGACGGATCGATAAGCAATGTTCAAGTCCTCAGCCATCTCTTTGATGGTTAATTTGCGGCTATTAACCAACGTTTCTTTTACTTTACTTTACTTTACTTTATCGGTGTTTTCGTCGGTTTTCGATCTCGATGGTCTGCCACTGCGTTCATCATCTTCGATTGACTCACGACCACTTCTGGACTGCTCATGCCACTGGTAAACGACCGTTTTCTTTAGAGATTCGTTGCCGAAACACTTTTTCAAAATTTCCAACGCTCGCTCACCATATAATTCGTTTTTTTACGCAAAATTTAATACAAGTTCGATGGATAGATGTACTCTTGGCTACGTAGCTTTTGCAAATGTTAAGATATGACGCTAAGATTTAGCGTGAAGATCAACAACAGATATACCAACTTAAAAACCAAAATTCGAACCAGACCAATAGAACCGCCACACGGGGGCTATTTCTTTTTGATCAAGGTACTAGAGTTCAATAGGCCAAAATATCAGCTACTTAGGTAGGTAGAGGAGGATATTCCAAAAGGAATGACACACGTAGGCTAGAACCATTTAAAGTCCGGAACCACTTAGGGATCACAAGAAAATGTGCGCTTAATTGCATGGTAGAACCATAAGTACTTCTTTCTTCATGAATATCGTACTACTCAGTCATCTCATTAATAGATCTGCGGCAATCTATAACTATCGTAGAAATCATCTTGTGCGATCCTAAAGCTTCCACAGCCAACTGGCTGTCCGAAAGTATCCTAATATTTCTTTTAGAGACACTACTCTTTCCAATAATCATCACAGCAGCTCTGGTTAACTATTACTTCCGCTTAGAAGGCTCTACAATCAAAAGTTTTTAAGTTCGGATACTTAAGTTCATTCTATTTCGGCTGTCAGCATGGAATTCGTCGAACGCCAGCACAGAATGCTGATGCGCCAAGATAGTAAAAGGAAGAAACTTCCTTTATATTTATATTCCCATTTTGAAAGTTTGCAGTATTAACCAGTCCATATTTTGTCCTCTATTTCATACAAACCACATCGAGTGAGAGAGCTAAAATCTGACAAAAATAAACTTAAAATCTTCTTAAGTTAAGGGCTGTGTAATGCTTATTGAGTATCGAGATTTTCCCTGAAAATCTTCTGATTTATTTGGACAGTCCAGCTGTGATAAAATCCCTTGTGAGCGTCTCATGAATGATGCAGGTTTTTCGTGGAAATCTCGGCTTAATCGAAGGTAACTCTCATGTGGGTTTCGGGACATTGGGATATAGTCAGGAATTGCGTTGTTGATGAAATACTTAGTACTGAGCGGGTACTGAGCTCGTTATTTTCGAACGAGAGCCTATCATTGTTATATCGATTGCCTAGGTTAGACTGGATATTCTCCGGTCGATTTATGGCGAAGCTCAATCTCGTTGGCGTTATGAGAGCTGTATCGCTAGGCTCTGCTTGACCGACCTCGATTAAAAGAGGACCGCATGTCTTCTTAGCCTAAATCGCATGGCCAATTTACGCATTCTGGCGGTCCTTGTGGTCATTGCCAGATTGGGAGTCATGCCGATAGACTCGGTATCTCCTCGCATGATGTATGCAAGAGTTGTGGCACTGAGGAAGAGGAGGAGGATACTCTTTTTCACCTCATGTGTCAGAAATAAGCCCTGGTTATTAGACGATGAATATTTTTGGTCGTCTATTTCTTGTCATCTTTGACTGAAATTTACAAAATGAAGTTCACCGCAATTGCAACATTTATTTTGGAGTCAAAATGGTTTTCTGAGGAGACTGTTTGATCTCCGGGTTAGCTTCTATGTTTGTGATATCACAATGGGCCAAATCTATTTTCATCTTGAATGATCCACCAGCGTAACAAACATAACCTAAGTTCGTTCTGTATTTAGTACGACACACCATATGGCCTTCATTTATTTTGTAGTACAAAATATCCTTCATATTGTTACGTTTTAATCTTTTTAAAATTTCCCTACTTTATCTTTATACAGTTTATCTTAATACAGCAACTTTTTACTTAAAGACCGCAAAATGATAACGATTACATATACATGAGGCGCCATCTTTTATATACAATTGAAATTACTTCCTACAACATTCGAATTATTTTCGTTAATTCAAATGTAACAAAAAAAAAATGGTCGAATTAGCACACCTGCCAAATACACAAATAAGTGAGGCATTGACAGGGTGACACCCAATATACCAAAAACCCACAACACAGTTTTAAGGCCGCTGATGTAGTGTATTTTATTTTTAGGCATTTTTAATTTTCGTAACAGTATGTATTTTACCTTCTCTATGCATTTTAATGCTCTCGATGACTTTTTCTCCCACCCAACCCTTAACAATATACTGCTGTAACTTTACAATGAATGTCCTTCATGTATGACAACATATTTTATTCCTGTACTTTTTTTCCCATTCAATTCTTCTTTTGCTTTCACAGTTTCGTTTTGTCCTTTTTTCGTACTCAAAAATAAATAAAAATCTACAGAAAAAAAAGAGAAAAATTCGTGTACAATTCGGTTCCAACTTTTGTAATTGAATTTTTAATCTCGTTTATAGTCAAGTGATCTCTGGTTTGTATTCCCGTAGACAACTTCGCATATTTTATTACTAAATTTGGTTCCAACACCACAACAAATACTTAAAAAAAAATACGAAAAACAAGTAGAGAAATATCCACTCCAACACATTCATTCCCAAAAAAAAGAAAGAAAAATGTAAAGAAGTTAAGGAGCTTCCAAAAACAGTATTGCTTCAAAATAAAATATTTAATCGTATAAACTAAAATATATTATTCGGAGCCAAAGCCAAAAATGCAACGAATTTGTTGACCAGAGAAATAGGTGGCAGAGGTCTTTCCTATTTCTATGCATAATAATTAAAGGAAAACATTTATGTATCGTTTTTGGCCAAAAACACTGCTCTTTAAACTGAAATATATGCCAAAAGTAATTTTTTTTAATGAAATAGGTAAACTAAAGAAGGAGTGTATGTATGGGACTTATAGAAGCGGTTATTGGCAAAGGAGGTTTTTCTCCACTCTTTGTAGTGGTTTCTGTGGCTAAAAGGGTAAAGAACTCTTCTTGAATATATGGTTGGTTATTACTTAAATACAAGTTTAAGTTACTGAAGTCTGAATATCGTTGCTTTAGATTGACAGCTACTATGGACTGTTTAGAACAGCAACTTATTAATTCGAGCAATTTTTCGACCCAACAGATCGTAAAGACTCCATTACATTCAGAAAACAGCGTCATTTAGTTCGGTTTACACGCTGGTGGCATCATTGAACCTAATTTCTTCAAAAAAGAAGTCAGAGCTTGCGTTACGGTCAATGGAGATCGTTACCGCACCATGATCAATGATATTTTGTTTGAAAATATAGATGACATTGATCTGGAGAAGATTTGGTATCAGACATAGGATTTCACTGCGTGACATATACACCATTATGGTTTCAGAACTGCTGGTGTTCATTGGGAAGGCAGCAGATCTGCTGAACAAACTATAGTCCGTAAGAGGCACAATAGATCCCACGGTTCGCAGTGCCTGGCAATAGTGTTTGGCCAATATGATAAAAATTACATTTTGTTGTAGTTTATTATACAGTCAGTCTTCGTCATCTATAAACTCTTTTTATAAAAAAACTGACATTTTTTTGCAACCAAAATTAACTGAAAGTTGCTTGAAAAGTGAAATTGATACCGAAACTTATGAATTGCATACGTTTAGCTCGAATTTATAAAATTTAGTATGAAAAAGCTTAACATTTTTTGTTTTAAATTGAAATTTTAAAAAAGTTTCCCTTTTTTTGTGTTTTGCAGAAACATCACCCGGTAAATATGCAAAAGTTTTTATTTCTCTCCGTAATGCAAATATAGAGGTGGGTGAGAGTGCTTGCAAATTTGTTTACATCTGGGTTTGTGTGTCTATGTGTTTGGCTGCTTGTGTTAGCGAAATAAAAACCTTTTTTTTTGTTTTTTTGTGTTAAAAAATAATAATAAAATAAACACACATACATACAGACAGCCACCCATACAAGCATACCATATATTTGTAACATTCTAAGCTATTTAGCATAAATCGTATCAGTAGCAGTGTGAATATCAGATGTTCGAATATATTTTCAGGTGTTTTGTAACGGTAAGTGATATTGTGTTTCTTGTTATGCTTATTGCTAATTTTAAGTTTGAATGTTTGCAAGTGTGCGTGTGTATGTATGTGTGTGTCTGTGTGCCTGTACATACGCTTGATGTTTTTATAACACTTCGACCCCATTTTGATGGGTGTAAGGTTTTCACATACAATTCGTATATTTTGTTTTCATCGTATTTAAATAAAATAAAGTTTTTGCTTTTCAATTCTACAAATTTGCATGCTGCATAGTTTTAATACATATATAGAACGAAACGAACAGTAATTTTTTTATAACGAAATTTTACATAAAAAACAAGAGTTTTACATGAAACAAATAATCAAATTTCCACAAAAAAAAAAATCAGTCGTTCATATGGTTGTTATTTAGAATTATTTTTTTTTTTTTTTTTTTTTAAATAACAAAATATTTAACATTGAATTACTTTCCTAATAAACTTGTAGCGAATGTAATTGAATTTTTGATGTGGTTTTTCGTTGGAATACCAGAGTTTTAAGTATTTTTGCAATTTTACTGTAAAAGTTAAAAAAGTAATGGGATTTTTTACTTTAATTTCCAGCATAAATTTAAGAGATTTAAGCAAATAAATAAAAGCAATTAAAAAAAAAAATAGTGGAAACTTGCTTAAATAAAGGGTCCGCCGAATACATTTTTTTTTTTTTTAAGGCTATAAAAATAACTATTGAATATTTTCTCATATTTCTTTTTTTATTTGAAAGTACAATCCTTCCGGTTAATAATGGAAAATAACTTCATTCAAATGGCTGCCTCGGCTGGCCATGCAGTAGCTTACATGATCGGTCTAATATTTAAGCACATTATCGATTGTGTTCAGCTGTATTTCACCAATGGCTTCACGAATATTGTCTACTAAAGCGTCAATTGTCTCTGCGTTGTTGGCGTAACACTTATCTTTGACGGCACCTCACAAATAATAGTCCAACGGTGTCAAATCGCAGCTCCAAGGTGGCCAAACGACATCAGCTCTGCGACTGATAATGCGATCTTAAAAAACAGGGCGCAAAACATAGAGTGTAGCTTCGGGTTTGTGGCACGTAGCGCCATCCTGTTGAAACCAAATGTTGCTACTATCCTCCTCTTCAATTTTTGTGAACAAAAATTCGTTCAACATGACCCGATAACGGCCTCTCCTTGCTCATTTTCGAAGAAAAATGGCCCAATTATGCCTCTGGACCAAAATCCGCACCAAACAGTGACTCCTCTTGGTTGTATCGGCTTTTCAATGTATGCGTGCGGGTTTTCTTTACCTCAAAATGCGACAATTTTGCTTGTTTACATACCCGCCAAGATCAAAATGAGCATCATCTGAAAAGATGATTTTTGGTTCTGCAACATTACCATGATTTTCAAAGTAATGTCGCAATATTTCTCAGCGTTGTTCAAGCGTATACACAACTATAATCGTTCAGCGGAAGGATAAACCTAATTATCTGTCAAATCAGATATGAGCTAAGTGTTGCCATTCACGAAATAAGCACTAGTTGAAAAAAAAACGTTAGATGGCGGATCATTTATCTAAAAAGGAATATATGTTTGTCTGTTTATATATATGAAATTTTTACAGTTACTCTCTGTGTGTTTGGAAGAAACAATTTTCGAGAACTTTTTCAAGTGTATTTGGTTGTGTCCCAGCAATGGCATCACGAATTTTTGCCTCAAGTTCAATTGTCTCTGGTTTGTCGACATAACACTAGTCTTTAACGGCGCTCCATAGATAATAGACCAACGGTGTTAAATCACAGCTTCTTGGCGGCCAACTGACATCACCTTTTTCGCTAATTAAACGGCCGTCACATGTTCGATGCAATAAATCGATTGTGGCATAAAATATGTGGCAAGTTATACCATCCTGTAGAAACCAAACATCGTTCACAGTAACACAATGAAAAAAAGGGGTTATCATTCTGCGATAGGTGTCTCCATTGACAGTAATGGTTGCGCCGTTCTCATATTCAAAGATATACGGGCCAATGATATCTCCGCTTCACAAGCCCCACCAAACAGTCACTCGTAATGAGTGCACTGGCTTCTGTAAGACCACGTTTGCGTTTTCTGCGCCCCAAATATGGCAATTTTGCTTACTAACGCACCTAAAAAGATGAAAATGAGTTTCACCCGAAACTATGATTTTTGCAATTTTTTATTTTTTTGCAATTTCCTACTAATTGTTTTTGATTTGGAAATAAATTTCCAATAAATCTCAACGCTGCACAAGCCTAAATCGATTCATTTCGCTCAGTGGAGATAATATAATTGTGTAAGTGGGTGCCGCAGCTTCTATTCATACTAAATATTGGATTTTGTATATGTGAAGAACTACAAACACTAAAGCTACGTTATCTATATACATCAGCCAAAAAGCGGGAAGTGTAGATACCACACTGTATAAAATCTATCTATATACGTACATCTTATATATAAAAATGAATGTGTGTTTGTTTATGTATGCAGTTCAAAAGCAAACACTACAGTGCCTTCCTGAAGGAACAAATGATTGGATTTTGACGGCTAGGGAATAAAATGCGGAAAAATGCTAAAAACAATCTAAATAAAATACCATTTAAAATAATAATTAAGATGGGAGTAGCGTAGCGTGCCGGATTTTAGCTGGAATGCAATAAATATTACACAAATTTAAGCTGGGCAGTGCCACGCCTATGCAAACGTAAATATTTATTTGTCTTTATCTTTGAAATGGTAATAGGAAAAGCTTTTAAATTTGATTCAAATAACTTTGTGGTCAACACAAATCATAAGCTCAAAAGTAGGCACAGCACTTCCCATACATAGTAAATAGTGATTTTTTTATAACTTGAGGTAACAGTGGAAGTTTTTGAATTGGCAAGTGACTTCGCGATCAACAAAAAACCAACAGGGAAGAAGCAGGTGGAATTTAATAGTTGTAGGACCTCCCATATAGTAAAAGTTTTTGAATATGACTTAAGTGATTTCATTATGAATACACACCATGAGTGAAAAATAAGCTAAATTCGATAAGCGGGCAAACTAATATTAGAAGGATGTATAGGCGAGGCTTTGGAATAATGCAGATGTCATGGCTAAGAAATATAAGAAATTGGACGGGGGAGAAGCATTTATGTGATCCAGTAATGTAGTTTTACGTTGTAACCTTTCTAAAACGTTTGAATTGTCTTAAAATATAATAAACACCGCTTTATTTCTGTTACTGTTTTGTTGATTTTACTACACAATAACTTTTATATTGTTTGTCTTAATACAACACTTAATATGCGTTTATACAACACTTTTATTTCCGCTTTAACGCGTCTTTATCTTACGGCAGCTAAGCGCCATCTAACGTTTTTTTTTCAACTAGTGCTTATTTCGTGGATGGTAGCATTTAGTTCAAGTCTGATTTAACAGATAATTAGTTTTATCCTTCCGCTGAACGAATATGGTTGTGTATACGCTTGAACAACGATGGGATATATTGGGACATTACTTTGAAAATCATGGTAATGTTGCAGAATCAAAAATCATCTTTTCTGATTAAGCTTATTTTGATCTTGGCGGGTATGTAAACAAGCAAAATTATCGCATTTTGGGGCACAGAAAACCCGCACACATACATTGAAAAGCCGATACACACAAGACGAGTCACTGTTTGGTGCGGATTTTGGTCATGAAGCATAATTGGGTCGTTTTTCTTCGAAAATGAGCAAGGAGTGGCCGTTACAGTCAATGGCGATCGTTATCGGGCCATGTTGAACGAATTTTTGTTCACAAAAATTTAAGAGGAGTATATTAGCAACATTTGGTTTCAATAGGACGTCGCTACGTGGCACACAGTCGAAGCTACACTCGATGTTTTGCGCCCTGTTTATGAAGATCGCATTATCAGCGGCAGAGCTGATGTCATTTGGCCACCTCGGAGCCGCGATTTGACACCGTTGGACCATTATTTGTGGGTGGTGAAATACAGCTTCGCACAATCGATAATGTGCTTAAAAATTGGACCGATCGTGTAGGCTACGGCATGGCCAGCCGAGGCAGGCATTTGAATGAAATTATTTTCCATTATTAACCGGAAGGATTGTACTTTCAAATAAAAAAAGAATTTTGAGAAAATATTCAGTAGTTTTTTTTTATAGCATTTTCAAAAAAGAATTTATTTGGCGGACCCTATAGGTAAAGCAGCCACGTTATTTACCTAATTGCCTACAGTTCGGAAGGTTCAGGAAATATCAACAAACTTCTGCTTCCATATCCGTTAATTCAAATGTAACGTAAAGATGGTCGATGTGGCAGGGTGACACAAAATATACCAAAATCTTACAATACAGTGTTGGATTTTTATTTTCGTAACAGTATTTAGTAATAAAAGAAGAAGGCATGAGTTCTTCTGTCGACTGAACTAATTCTTTATGCAAAATACGTTATAAAGCCTTAAGTAGATATTGATTTTTAATTATCTTGTGTATGTATATAGTAGAATAAATCTGGTTCAAACAGCTTCTTGGTTAATACACATCATCAGTCAATAAGTAAGAGATATGGCATTGATGGAAATTGTTTTTTCCTTTTTTTTTCTTTTCAAGTAACAAAATAAATAAACTTCAGTCATTCCAAAAAATGTCAAACTTTTAAATAAAAAATAAAACTTTTTGCCAAGACTGCGAAAAAATATATTTCTTTTTTTATTATTCCTTTTAATGCTTATAAAAACCACTGTATCAGTTTAGTCTTGAGATTCGAAGAAAACAAAACAAAAACATTTTTTATAATTAATGACTTAAGGCATCAAAACCAGAGGTTTATATTTTTGTTTTTTTTATCAAAAGCAAAAAAACATAAACGCCCAATTGCAATTGGAAATGGTGAATTCCTAATAAATAAAAATTTTTTTCTTATAAAATCCTTAATAAAATAAAATAAAAATGAAAAAAATCATCCACGATAAGACGAGTTAAGCTTTAAGATGAGAAAACATATTAAAAAAAGTTTAATTAAAAAAGCATCCAATTATTATTCTGTGGAAATTCAGAAAAAAAATTTGTTCAGACTCATATTTATTTAATTATTTTAAATTAAAATTCGAAATCAAATTATATTTCAATTATAACCATATCACAGATGTAAAACAGCAGACCAACGCGCTACCCATTAGTCTACTTGATTTAGATTTACAATCATGTCGGTCAACCAGACCGAAAGCAATTTTTCTATAAAACTGGTTACAATATAATTTTTTCAACTTTATGTGAACACTATATATGATTAGAGAATACAGTTTCCAGCCCCAGCAGAGGATGTGACGAAAAAAATTTAATTGTGGTTTCTAGTGTTAAATAAAGAGACTTCAATTCCATCTAAAAAATAAAGCAAAAGCCCCCCTGACCTTTCACCTTATCTCTAGCGATGATAACAAACACTAGACGAATGATCAAGAAAAAACGCCACCTACTGGGAAAAATTCCAATGCTTAAGTAAAGATCAACACCAACTAGTAAAGATATTAACCACTACGTAATCGTATGTATGGGGCTACAGTGAATTAATCCTTTACTTAACTTAAGAACCAACTTGATTAATGAAACTGAAACAAAACAATGAAAGCTGTGTGGAAAACCAATATGCTTCCTAGAGGAGCATTTTCTATATGATACTTGGCCTTAATTTTTACTCTTTTGATTGTCATGTTATTTCTAGGATAAGGCAACCTACTATCATGCTGGAATTTGACAATTAATTATATAGGGTCCGCCATCTAACGTTTTTTTTCAACAAGTGCTTATTTCGTGAATGGTAACACTTAGCTCATGTCTGATTTGACAGATAATTAGTTTTATGCTTCCGCTGAACGGATATGGTTGTGCATACGCTTGAACAACGCCGGGGGACAGAAAACCCGCACGCATACATTGAAAAGTCGATGCACCCAAGACGAGTCACTGTTTGGTGCGCATTTTGGTCCAGAAGCATAATTGGGCCATTTTTCTTCAAAAATGAGCAAGGAGTGGGCGTTACAGTCAATGGCGATCGTTTTCGGGCCATATTGAACGAATTTTTGTTCACAGAAATTGAAGAGGAGGATATTAGCAACATTTGGTTTCAAGAGGACGGCGCTACTTGCCACACAGCCGAAGCTACACTCGATGTTTTGCGCCCTGTTTTTGAAGATCACATTATCAGCTGCAGAGCTGATGTCGTTTGGCCACCTCAGAGCTGCGATTCGACACCGTTGGACTATTATTTGTCTGGTGCCGTCAAAGATAAGTGTTACGCCAACAAGCCAGAGACAATTGACGCTTTAAAGGACAATATTCGTGAAACCATTGGTGAAATACAGCTGCACACAATCGATAATGTGCTTAAAAATTGGACCGATCGTGTAGGCTACTGCATGGCCAGCCGAAGCAGCCAATTGAATGAAATTATTTTCCATTATTAACCGGAAGTATTGTACTTTCAAATAAAAAAAGAAATTTGAGAAAATATTCAGTAGTTTTTTTATAGCATTTTTAAAAAAACTTATTTGGCGGACCCTATATTATAAATTGTACTGTAAAAGCATACTCATCGAGACTTCGATTTCTTTTGTGAGCTATGCGAATTACCTATACAAATTACCCCGTTCACATATCACATTTCTAATTCATTTTGATTGTTTTGTACTTTCAACATCTTGGCAGATAACAAGTAAAAACTACGCTATTAATACAAATAGAACGAAAAACGCATCAACAGCTCATTGAAATGATTAAAATTCACTACAAAAATGGTAAAAATTTTGCAGCCACAGTTTGAACAACTAAATCATTTTTGGGTCGTCGTGAAGTGTTTTTTTTGGCCAGCTGTTGGAACACCTTAGTAACACGAAGAATCGAATTCGCTAACATCGCTTAAGTAAAATTGAGAATATAGCTGTCGTAGCTCAAAGTGTTGAGTTCAGTCGATTGATTCCTTGGCATGTATCAAACTGATATGGAATTATCTTCTTCTTCACATTAGCAAACAGAATTTTCACATTTGTGGCTGGGAATACCCATGAATTATTGTTGAAAGGCCCACCAATCCCCAACATCTGGCTGTTTAATGCTGTTATTAGTATGTCGGGCCAACTTTTTCGAAAATTAGACTTGAGTAGCTGTTACGGTGAATAGGTTGCGCTATCGAACGATGATTAATGATTTTATATGGTCGGAATCGAATGACGTTTATTTTTAACAAGATGGCGCTACGTGCCACACAAGTAACGATACCATCACTCTTGTGATTTCTCGAAGAGGCAATCGCAGTTGCCAATGAAATTTTGAGATTTAACACTATTAAAATTTTTGTTTGTGTCTACGTCAAGGCTAAGGTCTATACTAATGGTCACTATCGATTCAAGTCCCCATTGATAGAGTTTGTGAAATTATCGGTAATATACAGCCGAAAATGTGCAAATTGGTAGTAAAAAATTTCATGAACAGAATATAGCCCTGCAAGAGTAGCCAGTTTGCTGATGTTCTTTGTTATTAATGACATATCCTCCTCTTTAGAATTAAAACAAGGTCCCATGATTTTTCTTAAAAATACTCGTTTTTTTTAAGTTTATAATTTCGAGGTAACAATTCTTATCGAAAGTGGGAACTTGTGTTCAAACGTCTGATGAAGTTTGATAAGCCACTCAGCGAAGACTTGATCCCTGGATGGATTTTTTTAAACGTATAAACGCTAGAACCATATACGTTTATGTTTTAATTTATCTAGTCTAGAAACTTTGCTCCGAAAAAATTTTATTGCAGAAACCAATGCAAGATGCTGAACTCATCTTGTTTACTGTACTTTTGCAACATTTTTATTAATTGTTGAGTTAGTTTCACAAATTTTGCTTAGATGTCAACAGCACAAGTCATTGATTCATTCATTTACTCAAAAGTTGAGAATTTCTTTAGGTTTAATGATAAGGCGTTGCATGACCTTAAAATGGAGTCTTGGGTTCAGACACGATTTCATTGCCGATTAGACTCAATGTTGTTTTTGGCTTGTAGGTACGAAGATTCTAATTTTGTATCATCTGCGATGATGCTTGATGCGAATACTAAGGAAACTCTTGATGTTCTGGATATATCCTTGATATATAAGAATGTTTGACCTCGTTGCAACAGTGAAACCTCTTATAACGGTAACCTCTCATAACCAAACACCTCCCTTAGCAGGACTAATTTTCTAGATCCAACTTACCATTACTAAACACTTCAACAACCGGACGTGGCTACTAAATTTATTTTGTAAGCCCTTAAATGAAAGGTGAAGTCAATATCATGGTTTTTATGCGATTTTTTAACCCCTATGTAACAAAATATAAAACTAAGCTGTCGTTAACTCGAGAACCACTAAGCCGTATTGCAAACAAATACATGAGTTGGAAAGATGTATTTTCATTGATGATTTTTGTTTAACTGGGCGGTGCCACGCCTATATAAAACTTTTATTTTAATGTCTATATCTTTGAATTATAGTAAGAGTTTTTAAATTTGGCCAAAATAACAAAACTATTATTAATTACAAATTATCAGTTAAAAAATGGGCGTAATTGGATAAGTGGGAGTGGTACCTCTCACATATAGAAAATATTAATTTTTATATATACTTAGAACGGTAATAGTGGAAGGTTCCAAATTTGGTCTAAATAACTTCAAAGTCAATCTACATCATCAGTCGAAATATGGGCTAAATTGAAATAGTGGGTGTGGCACCTCCCATTTAAATTATATATAGATTTTTGTGGTCAACAAAGATCTTCGCTCAAAAATTGGCCGTAATTGGATAAGTGGGAGTGGCATCTACTATACAAAGTAAATATTTATTTTTGTATGTCTTTGGAACGGTAATAGTGAAAGGTTCTGAATTTGGTCTAAACAACTTCCTAGTCCATACACATCATCAGTTGAAATATGGGAAAAATTGAATAAGTAAATATTGATTTTTGTATATCTAGAGAACTATTAGAATGGTAGTTTCTGAACTTGGTCTAAATGGCTTGGTACTCAATACAAATCATTAGTTTTAACGCATTCCTTATACCTTTTATAGGTATAAAACACAAAAAGTCACAGCAATGCAGGAAGGGACACTCTAGTCACTCATAAACGAAGAGAAAAACACCAGCAAGAAATATATTGAATTAGTTTTTTTTTTTCGTCACTACTTTAAGGTGCGTATTGGCTTTCCACAGCGCATTCATTGTTGCTGATATTTTTTTTAGGGTGAAAGCATGAATCTACTGTAGCTCGCCTCCATATGATTGTGTAGTGGTGAAGATCTTTGCTAAGTGGTGGTGGTGGTGATACTTACTTAGCATTATAATCTTTTTTCCCCATAATAAATTTGTACCTCTCTCATAAGTGAACTCCTCAAATAATTAAACAAAACTATCTTGACGGGGAGTGTTCAGTAAAGAGAACTTTCACTGTATCTACAGGACTCATATCCAACCAAAATTTTAATTGAACACTTATGCAAGGGTAAGTAATTTTTAAGCTATTTTTGGAACTTTTTTAACACATACTGAGATTTTTCGCAACAGTAGGATATCAAATTCTTTTGATTTATTGCAACATCATTGAAGTGTGGATTGTATTTCTTCGTTCTATCAAATTAACAGCAAAATGTATTCTGACGAAATTATTTAATTGGTTTCCAATAATCTCATATTTTTTTCAGAAATATATATATTGCTTTAACATAGAAGTTGGTGTCTGATTCACAAATAAACATCATTACGCTTCATAATTCCCTTGTAAAACTATTTACCAGCAAAGGTACTTTCTAACTATTGCAATATAAATAAATTCAACATAAATTCCCTGTATTTATCTTCTCAGAAACAGCTTTTAAACATCTGTACAATGCACTACACGAATGGCCATTATCTAAGTGCTGGCTTAATGGAAGAATAAAAAACTGTAAATACGCTTTTACTTAAAACAAAATCTCGAGCATGTATGGCAAAATTCACTGTTATTACCTTTTGAATGATAGCAAAAATAGGCCTTCTCTGAAGAGATTTCTTTTTAATTAAGGTTTCCAAAGTATATCTATATAAAGAAGAAAAAGACAGTTGAAAAAAAGTGTTCTTCATTTCTTTATATTTATATGTATGTACGGTATGTATATGTTTATGTGTCTGACTGTGGTTGCTTGTATTTTTGCGTAATTCGAAATTCCAAATGTGTTCTGACAGTAAATGTAATTAAGTGGCAAATGAATGAATAGAAAAGAATAACCCAACAAACCTGTTTAAGTATTCATCGCAATTTATTGTAACTCAAATTGCCAGCATATACACTCTCACACACACACACATATACACACACACACACACAGCCAGAGTATAAAACATATTTGCACTCCTGTATAGATATAAGCATACAAAGAATAATAAAAATTCATTTATTGTAATTGTGTTGACAACACTGAACTGTTCTACGCACAGACACTTAGAGTTCAAATATAAGAACACTAATACAAACATAGGTTTGTGTACAATGCGTACAATTTCAAATTTCAACACTGCTATATATATACACACACACACACAAACACTCAAAGTTTTACAAATTTTTTTCTTTCGGGTACAAGAATCCTAATAAGACATCCATTCATTCGTTCGTTCATTGACTCGTTTTTTACTCCTTTTTTCTCTAAACTTGTATTCTGTTATATTTTATTTTTTCATTGTCACAAAACAACACATATAATCCTGTACACTATATAGGGTGTTTCTTTTACAGCTACATAAATTTAAATCATAATAAAACAAAGAAATATATTTTTAATATCACTGAAAACGGCTCCGTCTTGTTGGAAGCACATGTCAGCAAGATTAATGCCGGCTAATTGAGGTACGAAAAATGTGTAATTATGTCTCTATAACATGTTCACCATTGACAGTAACACTCTGGACATACCATTTTGATCAAAAAATTCCTGGAATTTATTCAGAGAATTAAAAACACAAGTTTATTCATCTAAACCTATATTATCCCCTTCAAAGTAATCCTCATCGACTACAACACACTTATACCAGCGCTTGATCCAATCCTCGATGCATTTTTTATATTCGGTTTTCATTATGTCCTGTGATTTCTTCATTATTTCCTCTCGGCTGCTGAAACGCATTCCCCGTAATGGTTTTATGACTCGTTTGAAATGAAAGAAGTCACAGGGAGCAAAATTAGGTAAATTTGGTGACTGCTGGATGGTATTTGTTGCATTTTTCGTCAAAAAAATTCAAATAATAATGGCACTGTGCGATGGTACGTTATCATGCCGCAAAATCCACGAGTTTTCTGCCCACAATTCTGGTCTCTTTAGGCGAATTGATTCACGCAAACGTCTCATAACGCCCAAAAAAAATTTCCTGATGCACTACCCTGTTGTAAAACCGTGAGCATTGCCTTATTTTTTGGTTTTCTGGTCTCGGCTCATTTGGTGAGCGTCATTTACTTGCCTGATATCGGGATTGCGTATAGCACTCATAAACGCACGTCTTGTCTTTAGTTATGATGCCTTTGATAAATGTGGGATCGGATACAACCTCACAAATCATGTCTTTTGCGTCCTCAGCACAGTCTATTCTTTGCATACAATTGAGGTCTTTCGGCACCAACTTTGCTGCTACACTACGGAAACCCAAATCATTAATTTCTTTTATTTTATCAATGTTTACGTCGGTTTTCGATGTCGATGGTCTGTCACTGCGTTCATCATCTTCGATTGACTCATGACCACTTTTGAACACCTCGCGCCACTGGTAAACGATCGTTGTCTTTAGAGAATCGTTGCCGAAATACTTTTCCAATATTTCCACGTGTGCACACCATTAAACCCGTTTTTAAATTTAATACAAGTTCGTTGTTGCAAATGTATATCGATTTCTAAAATTATAAAAAATCGCCAACACACATAAAGATATATGTACTCTTGGCTAAGTAGCTTTTACTATGACGCTAAGATTTAGCGGGAAAATCAACAACAGATATACCAACCTAACAAAAACGATGGGACCACCACACGGGGGTTATTCCGGGAACTTATTGATCAAGGTGGTATGAATCAATGCCTCAGCCAGCTTATGGCGGAATTTTCTATGGATGTAATGGTGTTTCGACAAAAGCTTGTGAACTTTCCTCACCACAAATGGAACAAAAGTCAACCAAAAATCTGCTTCATCGGAGCACAAAGTATGGAATTTTGACGTTTGACGAATAGAGCCATTATTTTGATAAAAAAAATTTCAACAATTTGCGTAGCTCTGGTTCAGGTTTATCCATAATGAAATGTTTAATCAAACTAAAAAGAACAACTGTCAGCTATTAAATTGGTTGTCAAATAAAGCAGTGTTGCCAATTCCAGTGTTATGAACCTCTAAAAAAAAACACCCGATACATACGAACTTACTCGCATACGGGAATAGGAGTACCTGTGAATGGTTAGAAATACAATTTCAAGAACAATATTTAACATTTGAATTTTGAATGAGCGATAATGGTAAAGATACGTTGGAAAATATACCAGGATAAGAAGTCAAAAAATAAACTAAAATGTGGTATGAGTAGAAAAGAAAAATAAATAGAATCCAATTTAAAATGTTAGCAAATACTCTATGAATATCTAACGTGATTATTTGTTTGCTGGTAAATTTTATTGTATATCTGCTTAGACAAAAGTGTGAGCGTTATTGTATACCGTCGACGACAAACAATCAATTTTGTATGGCTTAATAGAGCGAGCAATTCAGACAGTTGAGAAATAATTTTTGAATGTCTTGAAAAAGTGGTTTGAAACCTGCTGCAATATAGGACGACACGATGGGGGAATCTTCCAAATTCTTCGGAGTTGCCGATAACACATGATTGTGTACCATCTTGTACCAGGGTTGATAAATGTTGTGATTTGTTGTTAAATTAAAACATGCTCAGTTTGGTTAAAATAATTTAAATATTCTTTTACTTAAAATATAAATTTAGGAATTTAGCTTAACTGCATTTTATCGCGTTGCAAGTCTATTTTTAACTGATTCTATAAATTCTAGAAGTTGCATTGCACCATTCTTACATATAGAACAAGGCTGCCAGATGTGTTTTATAAATAATTGCTTTGATGTGGTATAGTCACAGTGTTGTTCCAACAGTAAATATCAAGGAATAGAGTCAAAAATAAGGAGAGGATAAGAGGGAGTTGCAGCCTTTTTGAATCAAGTCACACGTGAGCACACATAGCAGCCCATTGTAATACCACATAAAGCGATACCACGATCTTGAAAATCAGCACAGAGGCTTCGCCCAGAAACACAATTCCCCAAAATTAGGTCGGAAACCTGCCTCACAGTCTTATGTACCTGGCTATTAAACTATCGAGATGTGGAGAGCCAACTCTAAGAAGTCTACTCCGCATCAGAAAGGTACACTTGTAAATGAACCTCTCCCCTAATCGATTCGCAATTTTGACAGAATTTATTCACAGATAACCGCAGCCTCTTAGCGGAAAGCAACCCATAGTGAATATTTAAAATCTAAAAAAATTTTCGTAATATTATAATTGCAAATCTAAAAGCCTAAGTTAAGTATAGCGCCATGATTCTACACATTTTTATAGGGTAAACTAGCTTTTAGTTATTTTTTCAGTTATTTAAGGACAACACTTGCTTCTATAATGTCTCAGAGTAATTTTTTATTGACTTAAAGCCTCAGATGCCACGCCCACTTATTATACACCCACCTACTTTTACGCTGATGATTAGTTTGACTGCCAAGTTTTTCAGATTAAATTTAGAAACCTCCTCCGAGACATAAAAAATCAATATTTATTTGTATGGGAGGTACCGTGCCCCTTATGTGATGATTTGTATTAAATAAGAAGCCATTTGAGCAAAATTCAGAAACTTCTACTTTAATCATTCTCAAGATACACAAAATCAGTATTTACTTTGGAGGTACCATGGCCATTTTTACAATCCTGTCACAGAACTTAGAATATGCGCACTGAATCGACGGGCCAAATCTTATTCAAATACTTTTAACAGGAGCAAAAATAAAGGAATGACCGCTTACAGCGCCACCTGAAAAAAATTTTTCGACTTTTCTTTTTCCTTATCTTACGCGCAGAAGAAAGCATCCAATTTAGTCCAGTCGTTTAGAGGTTTTAAGCATTCGAACAAACCACAATCAATTTTTATATACATACATATTGTTATGAGCTTTTAGCTATAAAAATTTTATTGGCTTGTGTCAAGGCTAAAACTAAACTGCTAAAATTACCAGTACTAACTAAGAGTGCTACCAATCGCATGGAGTTGCCAGTTCGATTAGTTTTTGTGCTTATAAAAGTATTTTAGACCATTTGAATTAACGTAGAGACATCGAAGATTCGTGTCTGTACTAGAACATTCGAAACTAATGATGAAATACTATAAAAAGATGGCGTATTGCGGCTGGTGTGTTAGTGATCATTCGGCTGTCAAAATTAAAGTCGCGTTCAGGCGTAAATAGAATGTGTTTTATAGGGGATTTTGCTGTATTAAGGCGCAGAAAATTTATAGTGCAGTTATTAAAAATAGAGACGAACTGAAAAAACAACAAAGTAGAGTTTCATTTTATTTTAGCGCAATATAAACAAACTCAATCGTTTAAAACGGTTAAAACGTAACAATATTTATAAATATAGGATATATGAACAGTGGAACAGTTTTTTTTTTTTTTTTTTTTTGTTCTTCGTCACTCCTCTTGGGAGCACTTGACTTTGCAGAAATCATCAATTGCTTTGTTTCAGTTTCATAAATCAGCTGACTTTAAAGCTAAGTAGTTCGCCTCCATGTGTTCGTACAGTAGTGAGGATCCTTGCTAAGTGATAATGATGATCTTTACTAAGCATTGGCATTTTTGCCCCGTTGATGGTGTTTTCTTCAGATCATTTGTATGATGCCAGAGGAAGACTAGAAAAGTCAGGGGGTGAGGGAGCTTTCTTTAAATGGATTGTTCTCTTAATTCAACACTCAAAACCGCAATCAAAGTTTTTTCGTCATGTCCTATGCTGGGTATACGAAGCAGAGCCGTATGTGTTGTACGCCGACACTCTAACTACTACACCACGCCACCACAATAAGAATAATGAAGACCAAATCAGTTATTGTAGCTCACGCAATGGTGACAATTAGAAGTAAAAATAGAGCAACACGATGAAAATATTTACAGATCAGCATGCAGGGAAGAAAGAAAGAAAGAAATCGAATCAGTGTAATCATAAAAGAGTAATCGTAATAGTGAAATCGTAATAGTAAAATCGTAATAGTGAAATGGTAATAGTAAAATGGTAATGTGTAAGCGTAATAGTGTAAACGTAATAAAATAATCGTAATAGTAAAATCGTAATAGTGAAATGGTAATAGTAAAATGGTAAATGTGTAATCGTAAAAGTGTTATCATAATAAACTAATCGTAATAGTGAAATCGTAATAGTGTTAACGTAATAGTGTAATGGTAACAGTGAAATCGTAATATGTAATAATAACAAGACTTGAAACATTTCATTTGTTTCCTTTCTGGGGTATTCCACAGGGATACCGTAAAATGGTTTATGCCTACTGATAACCAGTTGAGCTCTTCTGTTTTCTAAGCAATTAGCTCTCGTGTTTTCCAATGGTTTTCATGGCCTCATACCCAACATAGCGCAATCTTGTTAAATGTACCAAATTCATTGAAAGATGTTAGACATTCCAAAGCAATCTTTGACTTTACCCTACAAGATCATAAAGCCTTCAAATTTGTCTAACATTACGTATATACTTAAACCCTTGGCTTTCCTTTTTAAACAGTTTTGAACACAAGGAAAGATGATATAAATTTTGGTTTTATATTTGCTTATAGGAAATGCTCCCCAGAAATTGAAATCAACCACACCAGCAGTCTGTTCTGAGTCATCCTTAAGCTAAACTTGGTCTGATCATGACATGCATCCATATAAGGTTGAGCTAATAATGAAATAAACTGAAGTTCTTAACAAAAATTATAAAAATTGGTAGTTAAATAATAACAATAATAATTCGTATAATATTCCACGGAGGAATGTTAGTCTATTTTATAGACTATTTTATAGACTCATTGGTCTGGGATTAAGCCTAGAACCTCTTGGACCTTTACCATACCATAGTACACAGAAATTGATGGCTAGATATCTTTAATTTTAGACGTTAGTGCCATGGAATGTCCCTCCAAACAGCATAAAAACTTCATTTAATTTATTAACTACCCAATGCATCAACCATTTGTTGTGTGACAAAGTTCCGGACTGAGCGTACCCGGTTTGACGTACTCATAAGAACATGTTACTATAATGACCAAACACCATTGATGATTATTTTATTTTATTCCTTAACCAAATTGTACTGAAGAAATTTAAATTAATGTGTCACCCACTGTATTGTTAAAGCAAAAATAAAAAAGTCAATGAAAATGGAAATTTATATCAATGCTGTGTGTGTATATGTGTGTATGTGTCATAGTTATGTATTGCTGACATTATCAACAATTGTTAACAATTATTTACATAAACATTGTATTACTTGTCAAAGAAAATAGAAGTATAACAGATACATTAAGTCGTATGTACACACACACACACTGTTAATGGTATAACAGAACACTGAAACACACACACACACACACAGAGAGAGAAGGAGAGCATGAAAAAGGAAATAAAATTGTATATTATTGTTTTGAAATTACACACACACATGCACACATAAAAACTTTCAACTTCATTGTAAGTCATTAAATATGCAATTAAATCAGTTTCCGTTTAATTAAGTTGTACTCTCTCTCGCTCTCTCTCTCTCTCTCTCTCTCTGCATACACACGCATATATGCGTACACGTGTACCTCCCACACATTCTATAAAAATTATCTTAAGCAACGCATTTTCTACAACTACATTGATGAAGAGTGTGCGTTTACATAAACATCCAATCTCACACATGCTTATGTATGTACGTACATACGTACTTAAACTCAAACATTTTGTTATACTTGAACTCATTTATTGGTTATTCTTCTCAGTTATTTTTCTTCATCATGCTATTGTTGCTTTTGCTTTTCTTGTTCCTGTTGGAAAATTAAACTTCACTTGTAATCAAAAAGGATGTTTTTGTATGTGTGTGTGAAAAATCTATAATGAAGCTGTTCTGGCAAAAATAAAAAACAAAAAGAAACAAAAATTCTCTATAAATTTTAAATCAAAGAAAAAATTTAAACATGTCTGTTACTGTTCAGGGAAAAAAAGAAACAAATTAAGATTTTTTCCATCTCCAGTTTACTTGTTTTTCTTGCAATTTTCTGCAGGATTATTTAAAAAATTTAATTTATTACTCTTTTTTCCAATTTTCTTTTGTTTAATTTTTATTTACTTGTTTGATGGATTTATTTACTTTTTTTAATTTTTAGTTTGATGACTCTAATAAGCCAGGGTGGCGTTTCAATAAAAAGGCTAAAATTACTTGCAGCAAAATTTGCCATAACAGTTGTGAAGATTTTATTAAGTTGCATATTACTTCGAATGAGAAAGACTCCAGCTAAAAAGACAATCCACAATCAGAAATGCTTTGTACATTTGTGTTCCTCGAAAGAAGCATTTCAAAAGTCACGATTGTAAAGAGGTTGCTGTGAGAAGGGTAAAATATTATGACGTTGAAGTTATTTTTTAAAACTGCAAGAGCGGACATAATGTCATGATTGCTATCTCAAGTTTGCAGGTTAAACAAAAAGAAATTAATTAAGGAATTCAAGACGTTTGGTTCCTTTGGAGACGCCAAGTACATTGGATGTCCAAAAGAAAGCCGTTCAAATATCAATATCGATGCAGTGCATGAGAGTGTCAGTGACAATGCAGAACCCTTAAATCAATGTCGTGTACAAAGATCGTTGCAAGGATCTGTATCTCCATGCTTACACAATTCAATTAGCACAACAACTGAAGCCTAATGGCCATGCAGAACAATAAGTACAAAAGAAAAATTTAAGGAAAAACTAAAGTACAAAAACTAGAGAAAGCTAAAGACACTCCCAACAGATTCAATCAATCCCAATGCCACAACCAGCTGGTGCCCTTGGCAAACTGAAAGGAGGTTTGGTTTGGATCATAAATTCACCCAAGAGTCGATGCCTCCTGCCAGAAAGCCAGGGATAATGACATAATTGATGTTCGATCGTCACTAACTCTACCTCGTCCTCGCACAGCCTACAGTAAGTAAAACTAAAGGACAAAAACTAGTGAAAGCTAAAGACACTCCCAACAGATTCAATCAATCCCAATGCCACAACCAGCTGGTGCCTTTGGCAAACCGAAAGGAGGTTTGGTTTGAATCATAAATTCACCCAAGAGTCGACTCCCAACAGAGAGCCTGTCACAATGACATAATTGATGTTCGATCGTCTCTAACTCCACCCCGTCCTCGCACAGCCTACAGTAAGCTATAGCGGCATTCGCTCATCTAAAAATCATCCCACGAATGCCACAATCTTCCAATTTTAACGTCCGTTGTCAGCCTCAGCCCCACTTTTCTCATATAGAGAAAAGCAGATGTTCTACGTGTGGAAATAACCGCCCATATAGATCTATAGATCCTGCAACCCGGTTCGTTTAACCAGGTTTGACCAGCTTTCTCAACGAAGAACATCTCAACGGCGGCGGCACAGAGTCTTTAGTCCGCAGGACTGTTGACGCAGAACCCTGACGACCCATTCCTCAACCCTTTCATTGCCAGCAATACCTTAATGACCAGGTACCCAGCAAAGTTGAATGTCTTTCCGCAGCCTACCCAGGGGTAATCTGCAGTCTCGAACGACCTTGGATATGACCAAGCACGAGGTAAACGCTTTGAGAGCCGCCTGGCTGTCCACGAAAACAGTCACCTGACCCCCTATGCACCCAATCTTATTTTCGATCATCTCCACTGCCTTTCTAACAGCAAAAACTTCGCCTGGAATACGCTGCACTCGCCATCCAACTTATAATAACGCATAAGATTAAGTTGTTCACAGTAGATGCCAGCATCGGTGCCTTCCTCTGTCTTAGATCCGTCTGTATAAAAGGCCAGACCGCCAAGAGGAGGATCGCACCCCTGCCAATCATCCCTGCTCGGCAGAACTCCGACTACTTGTTATAAGACTCAAATTCAAACAGCGCAGAACACAAGCATATTCATAAACTTGATAGCCTTATTAATTGCCAAAATGGCCGCCTTTAGGGTTCTGAGAACCCACATGTGATTATCGAAAAACAAATGCATCCACAACGCGTGACTGTTTGCTATAGATTTTAGGCTGGAGGCTTTTTTTGAAAATGAGGCTGGTCAAGCAGTGGGTCTCACTGTTGCTTGACATCGCTCATGACGCATAACCCGTGAAACAATTCAATTACTGCCTGAGACATTTCCATATTGTGTATTCTATCGTTTTAACACCATTAGATTTCTTTTTATGGGGTTATTTGAAATTACAGATCTATGTATACAAGCCCACAACCACCCGTGCATGAAGGAAGAAATTCAATTTTAAATTCCATTTGTTCGGACCAATTTTCGACAACTTTTTCGAGTGTATGGGGTCGTATCTCGGCAAATGCTCAATTGTCGTTGGTTTGTCGGCATAACACTTGTCTTTAACGGGACCCTACAGAAATTAATCCAACGGTGTCAAGTCGCAGCTTCTTGGCGGGCAACTGACATCACCATTTCGGCTAATTCAACGGCACAAACAAGTCGGTTATCATGGTGGGATAGGTGTCTTCATTGACCGTAATGGTTGCTCCATCCTCATTTTCAAGGAAATATGGTATAATGATGCTTTCGCTACAAACAGTCAGTCGTAATGAGTGCAACGGCTTCTGTAAAACCACGTTTGGGTTTTCTGAGCCCCAAATGCGGCAATTGGGCTTATTAACGTAACCACCAAGATGAGCTTCATTCGAAAACATAATTTTTTTGAAAGAACCGACATTGTCGTTCATTTTTCAAAGCAAAAACTAAGCGTATGGTCATGCGGCTTCAACTCTTGTACAAATTGAACTTTCTAAGGCGTCATACCGAGATCTTTTGGCAAAATGCGACGTAAACTCGTGGATTGTCATGCAAGCTCTTAGCCACAGCCTCGATATTTTTGTGTGTACGTACCATACGAGCACGCTTACGTCTTGGCGTATCATTAATGAAACCAGTTTCACGAACTTTAGCAATAAACTTGTGTATATCGGTCATTGTTAGTCTTTCTCTGCGAATAAATTTTGTACATTTTCGTGCAATTTCCGACCAATAGTCTTTGTTTTGGAAATAAATTTCTAATAAATCCCAACATTGCTCAAGCGTCAGGATGTGTGGCAAGTTGCACCATACTGTTGAAACCAAACATCGTTCATATCAATACTACGAAGACCGGGCACAAAATAATCGGTTACCATGGTACGGTAGGTGTCTTCATAATGATTGCGCCGTTCTCATTTTCAAAGAAATATAGGCCAATAATGCCTCCGCTGCAAACAGTCACTCGTAATGGAAGATGAAAATGAGCTTCATTCGAAAAGGAGAGTTTTTATTTTTTTTTTTTTTTGAGTTTTTTGCAATTTCCGGTCAATTTTATCTTTGTTTTGGAAATAAGTTTCTAACAAATCCCAACGTTGCTTAAATGAAAATCGATTAACTTCGTTCAGTGGAGATAATATACTGCATTTTGTGACAGAATAGAAAGACACAAGTATTGCCAGATTCGAAATAACCGCTGTTTCAAATTTAAACCGATGATGGCCCACACGATATTTTATCAATTTTTCTTGTATGCATAGTTGACAGTAAAGTGACTGCGTCGTTCTTCTTCTTAGCATATGAACAGATCGTGCATTGTAGGGTGCATTTTGCTGAGGAAAATGTTGAATTAGAGCATTTTAAGTGTATCTTTCCTTTCCAACGGAATATGTCGGAAGTGCTGGTGGGCAGTGATAGAAAAATGTACGTTTTTGAAGGCATTGCGGCTATACTCTTATTGATTGTTTCTAGTAAACTTAACATTATCTACTGAATTTCACAGCAATAGTCGTGCTGTTAAACAAATTCCCGAGAGTATATCGAAATTATGATAATTTTTGGATTTCTTTTGTTATGCCTTCATTGTTTTTCGTTTACTCTTTCTTCAGTTTTAATTTTTTTTTATTTTTTGTTTTTGTTCATTTTATGCTTTTAATTATCAATAAAAGAACGATTAAACGTGATGCCCACGTAGTTCATGATAAGCAATCCTTTTCTCTTTATGCATATTTAATTCTCGACGTTTTTATTTTCCATATAAGTATCTCTAGCAAAAATGTACTCTATTTTTATATGGGAGAAGAGGATATCGTACTTTGCTTCTGTCTATTTTTCTGTAATTTTCTTTGAACCATTTGAGAAATTAAAAGAAATCGTTTTTCCATTTAATTTTTTCTATTCCCTCTCTCTCTCTCTCTTTCTCGCTCCCTCTATCTCTTTCGAAATTATAAAGGCGGTATCAGCAACAAAAAGCAAATAGTAATGGGTGTGTGTAATGAACAATAAATACAAAAAAGAGAATGAAAATAAGTAGATAATCACTAAACGTTCAAATAGAGAAAAAAATTGCCAATATCTCAGTATATCTGGGTCAGATATTCTAAATGAAAGAAAAGAAAAAACAAAAACGACCAATTTTCTAATTCTAATACACATACAGGTATGTACGTGATCGGTTAGTGATACATGTAGAGGAAAGGAGGCTAAGGAAGCTAATCATATTGGCCAATCAGACCCATATGCGTTAATAGTTCAATTTTTGTCTAAAAATATGGGTTGTATTGAAGTTTATGTTTTGCTTTTCCTTTTTGCAAACAGTCAATTGAAAATTTTACAATATTTATCGATTTGTAGGGTGTTGCATGAATTTGGTAGCTGCAATAAGCGCAATTAATTTTCTAATGAATTCTACCCGAACTTAAGCTTAAAGTCATAAAATAAAATTACGGAAACATTTAAAATTTAAATATTATAAAATATTTAACTTTCAAAAACGCTTTGCTTTAAAGCTTTACGTACGTTTATTTTCTGAGTCCCAAATTGCAAATAAAAAATTATGTATATATAAATATAACATGATGTACTGCTCACTTACAACTTATTTTTTATACTAATCTTAATAGACTATAAACTAACAAGGCTTCTATATTGCCTATTGTGTTTTGTAGTCGCAGATTTAAGTCACATCTTCTTGTTTATTACTAAATACAAATACAGTTTTCTTTTCTGACAAAAAATGTTGCACTTCGTTTGTTCTTTGCCATAAGACGTCATCAAAAATTATGAAATAGAGTTAAGCACGGCACCCTTTCTTTGTATTAATTTTTGTTTTACTTAACACAAAAAAGTGCAAGAAAGTGCAGCATTTTATTTTTCAGAAAAGAAAACGCCATAAGCTCCTTTCGCCAGTAGAATGTATGAGTGTAATATTGCAGATATAATTCTTATTATTTTTTGTTTGCAGTAGCCAAGCCACATACAATGAGAGCGATTGGATAACACTATGCAACAAGCAAAAATACCTTGGGTCGGCTATGGTAGGCTAACTTCAAAAATCATCAGCACTTCAGATTCTATGCATAAGATTTTTTTTAGAATTTTTTTTCTAAAATGTGGAAATTTTTAAGACGCTACTTTATACATCTTATGATAACTTTGAAATAACTTATTCGATTACATTAAGCCTTTTGTTACAAGATTCCAAATTAAAATTGGTATTTAAGTCGTTCTAAGATCATTTTTTAATATTTATAATCAATATTTTAGGAGAAATGTATTCTTATTTGCCAAAATGCGTCACTTCTGCTTGTTAACGAATCCATTGAGGTAAAAGTGTGCCTCGACGCTGAAGATGCTTTTGTTTGCAAAGTCACCATTCATTTCACTTTATTCAAAATTCGCATTAGTAATGTTCGTGAGATGTTCAATTGTTAGGCATGATGACGAGTCGAGGTTGACGGCTCTTCTGTCACACTATCGCCTACAACAGGTCGAGCATGCACAGTTGTTGCCACATTTCCTACAGACCCGGTTTGCTGAAATTTGCCCACAATTATCTATAAAATCACAAAGTGCATTTTCGTAAAAGGCTTTAATAATCTTAATGCGCTGCTTAATTGTGTACCTCTCCATGGTTGTTTGTTTCTCACACTGAAACAAAGAAATGTCAAATAAAATTGGCAAAGAACTTGACGCTGAGATGTAACACACAATTAATATCATGCTTTATGGTTGGACCATCCCGGGGTTTTCCCCAGGGTTTCCTAATTGGATTTCCTAGCACAAAACGACACTGTTGTCGATCAGTTCACCGACGATAGTTTTCAGTCGCTTACATATTATGTGCAGAAAAATTTTATTGAGGTGGGTAAAAGACTGAATCGACAGTTTTTTTTCCCAGTTACTACTCTTGGGAACATATGGCTTCCACAAAGCATCTCCATCTAACACGGTTTACAGCTGTTGACTTTGCCTCTTCCCATGTTAGGTTATTCTGTCTCAGTTCTTGGATAATTGTGCATCTCCAGGTGCCTTTTGGTCGAACACGATTTCACTCGAGTGACATTCTAGTGATTCCTTCTAGAATTTTTCGGATGGTGTGACCGATCCATCCCCACTTTCTTTTCCTTATCTGTTTCAATATGGGTTCCTCATTAGTCATGCTCCACAGTTCTGTATTACTTATGGTGTTAGGCCAGAATATTCTGCATATGATTCTGAGGCACTTGTTAATGAATACCTGGAGTGATCTTATTCGATACAAGCCAGGTTTCACTGCCGTACAGCAGTACCAATTTAACACATGAGTTGAATATTCTGAGCTTAGTTCGCCTCGATATATGTGAGCTTCTCCATACTGACTGCAATTGTTCAAATGCTGCTTTCGCTTTTTTGAGCCTGTTATCTACGTCTGTTTCTGCGCTACCGTTTATAGTCATTGTACTTCCTAGATAGCAGAAGTTATCTACATACTCGACTGGCTGACCCTGTAGCATGATGTTTTCCGTGCTCGTATTGTTTATTCTCATGGGCTTGGTTTTCTTGATGCTTATCTCAAGCCCAACAATATGAGCCAATCTTTCCAGATCCTCCAGTTTCGACTGCATATTGGAAATCTTATGCGAGAATAGACAAATGTCATCCGCATAGTCCAAGTCTTCGAGTTGGCGTGAGAGACTCCATGTGCTCCCTCTTCTTTTCGAAAAGACTTTGCTCATTATGTCATCCAGCACGATGGTGAATAGCTGAGGTGATAGTGGGCATCCTTGTTTAACTCCAGCATTGGTGTTGAATGGTTGGCTTATGTTTCCGTTGTGAAGAATTGAAAGTTCTGCATCCTCATACATCGCTCTTATTATTCGAACTATCTTCTGGTGTACTCCTTTGGTTCTGAGTGCTTACCATATAGCCGTTCGCATGATGGTATCAAACGCTTTCTTGAAATCGACGAATAGTAGATACGGGGTACGCCGTCCTATGGACTCTTCAATGATTATTCGTAAAGTGTTGGCCTGATCTACGCAGCTTCTATTCGGTCTGAAGCCAGCTTGTTCGTCTCGTAGTATGTTGTCTATTCTGCTTTGAAGCCTCCCGTGTATTATGACTGCAAGTATCTTATAATGGTGTTAAGTAGAGTTATTTCACCGCAATTATTACAGTCTCTTAAGTTGCCACTTTTTTATTGGTAATTTTACGATGATGCCCTTCTTCCACGTAGGAGGTAGCCTCTTCTCCTACCATACTGATGTGATGTGAGGCAGTAGAAATTCAGCTGTTGTTTGGATGTCAACCCGTAGAATTTCCGCTGGTAGTCCATCTTCGAATGCTGCCTTATTATTTTTCAGTTTACCAATCGCCTCTTTTATTTCATTCAGTTTGGGAGGGTTGCATGATATTCTTAAACTGCTTTCCTCAAAACGGCACTGCTAAGTAAGGATCACCACCAACACACCTAGCAAGGATCCTCACCACTACATAATACAATGCAATGGAGGCGTCTTTTCTAGGCGGAGATATATTGGCAGCCCCATCATCAATCATCTGCTTAGCTTGTAACTAAAAAGGATTAACGAAACTGAAACAAGGCAAAATAATATTGGACAGGAAAATACGACAACGGCCTTCGGCACACGAAACAGGACGCACATTGCGCAATGGAATGTACGAACTCTTCGTGAAGCATCAAGGCTTTCACAACTTGAAGATCAAATGTTGGCGTATAAAATCGAAGTCTTAGGGATAAGCGAAATGAGGTGAAATGGCAATGGCGAACTTATCTCTGCAAATGCTAATACCGTACTATACAGTGGACGAATAAATGGCGGCGAAAGTGGAGTTGGATTAATAATATCAAGGAGAATCGACAGTAGTTGGCGCAAAATCGATTAGCGTTGTATGCCACTACCAGCCTCGTTTAAAGTCTTCTACGGAATATTTTATAGTTGTAAATGAAAGTGCAGACTGCTTCAGAGTAGTCGCTTCAAGGAAGAGTATAGTATGACATAACGTTGTTGAATATATTCCACGTTTACCAATTTACTGAGATCTTTAACTACATATGTATGTTTTATAAGGTTGCCACTTTTCACCAAAGTAATTTTTTTTTATAACAAAAATCGCAAAGAGACTATTTTAAACACTTTTTTTATTATTCTGCTTATGATTATACGATAAGAAAATTTCTAATAATAATTTTTTTGCCAATTTTTGTTTTTGGCATACGAACTCTGTAATCATTTTAAGACTTACTTTGCAAACCTTTTTCTTTAAACAAATACCTTCTAATAAAGTTGTTTAAGTAGTAATTATCCCAACTATTATCGAGTTACTTTCATTTTCAAATACAGACCTTCTAAGTTCTTAATTTCAAGAAACTATTAAAAACGTTTTTAGTCGAAAAACAAAAAAATGCAGAAACTTTTCTCTATGCATGTGTTAATACATAATGATATATGAACGGATGAATGAACGAATGAATGTATGAATGAACTAATGAATAACTGCTGCTTACCAATAATACTTGAATAATTTCAGTTTCAGTATAAAATTTCTCTCCGCCAATAACGAACAGTAGAATCAAATTGACTCTGTGGATAATATTTTTCTTTTTCCCATAATTTTAAAGCTGCTGCTGTTATGTATGCAATTACGGCAAGCATGCAGCCTAGTCAAGCAGGCAGGCAGGCAATCATTAAATATTGCCACTTATATTAATGCTTCATTTGCAATAAAGTTAGCATGTGTCTGTGTTAAGGCGTGTGTGTGTGGCTTCTAAATACTGCTTCCTTTTTTTTCAAATGCTGCAGAGGTTTGTGCACAAACACACTCAATCGTATACTGTGTATAACCTATAATTATGGGTTTAATTAACAAACTGCAGTACAGAGAGACATTAAAACTTAGCATTGCTTTCATGTGAAGAACTTAAAAATCAATAAAATTGTGAACATTGTTGTTAAATTGCTATTGTAGAGAGAGAGTGTGAGCTAGCGAGAGAACAATAGAATACAATAAAATACAACGAATTATTAAGTAAGAAATTTTCAAGATGCATTTCATTGGTATTCCATGTCGTGTGTTATAAATTAAAAGGCAGTTTACCATTCACGCAGTGATGCAGTGGCGGCATATTTTCATAAATTAGTGCAATATTTTTTTGCCTTTAATCACGAGTATAAATTTTGTTAATTGCATATAATTGATATTTAGTAGAAAGCTTTTAATTTAAAAAATGTTAGATGCTAAAATATCACAATGTTATCTTTGTTAACATAGTGCAATAAGCTGTTTATGATTTAGGGTATTATCTCCTATACAAGTGTATACCCATAAAAGCCTTTTTTCTTCAAAGGCAGTTTAATGATTTCGTGGCACATTTTGTTCGTTTTTTTTGTTTTTATTTGAGACGAAAACTCAAGGGTTAACCCCTACTTATGTAGTGCACTGTTCTCGTACTAGGAAAATAGGTTGTGGAAAGGAAGGTGGAGAGAGTAGTGTTTATGGACATTCGATTTAAATTTGCTCATATCGTAAGTGGCAGAGAAGACATTCGTAGGAAGATTGTCCCACATACGAACAGTACGACCAAAGAATGATTGTGAGATTCACTGAACAATCAACTACAAAGTGATGCGCTCTACGAGAAATACGAGTACTACGTAAGAACATATGATTACTAGGAATTAGTTCCTTAATTTCGTTAGAACACATTCCATTATAGTACCGATAGAACAATGAAACACACGCCACATTGCGACGATGCTCTAATGAATCAATAGAGTTGGGTACCCAACTGTCATTAATAAGGACCTTCGCCCTCTCCTGTATGCAGTCGAGAAGCTCCAAAATATACTTTGAAGCATACATGAGAGTTGTATTCCAATTTGGGTCGGATATATGTTTTGTAAGATGGAGTGAAGAGTCAGATGGAGTGAAGTAATTTTTACACCGTCTTAGGAGGCCGAGGCACTTGAATGCTTCTTTCGATACACGAAATATGTGCTCGTTCCAACGAACGTCACAGTGATTCTCATGCCTAGAACATCAAGAGCATCTGATTCCTCAATATCTGCATTATCCATAGATACGGATGACAACACACCACCACGTCTGTGTGTCAGGAAATAATATGGGACCTTGCTCGAGTTAAAGTCGACCCTATTCACGTAACCCCACTCAGAGATTTTCGCCAGGTCGCTTGTAAGTGTCTCGTTCATATTCTGCCTTTTTGCTCCAATCTCCAAAAGGCCACTTAACAAAAACTTTTGTTTTCCAATAGAAACTTTGGCAATTTCTCTCGAAAATCGCTTTAAAATCAATTTTCAATTGTCTGCATAGGCTTTTAAAAAGCGAGAAGTAATTGCTGAGAAGCCTTTGTATGCTAAACGTGTCATTGTATATGCTGGAGATTTAACACAACCAGATTACTTGTTGGGGGAAAATTACTGACTTAATACTTAATGTGATTAAGCGACCCAAAAATTGTTTATTTTTGCGAAATGTAACTACAAAATTTTCTCCCTTTTTAGGGAATTTTAATAATTTCCATGAGTTGTCGTTCCGTTTTTATCAATGATTCGGAAACGATAAGCAGCATAAATTAATCTTTCGATTTGGATGCATATCAGGAAAACTTCATATATCAGCAATAGTTATTAGATATTAACAGAGGCTGACACTCCAAGCAAAGTGGTGGTTGTGTAGGAGTAGTGTTATTTAGTACGGAGGTCAATAGGGCATTTTTCTCAGCAAGGATTGTTTTTGCTATCCGTTTATTTTAAAAGTTCTATATTTGGTTTTCCAGTTGCGCTTTAACGTTAGAAAAATATCATTTACATTTATGTCTCGGTTTAGCTATCGTTTTGCTTAAGTATATAAAGCAAATAGCTTTTTTATATCTAACCCAGAGTTAGGCAAAAAGCTGCTCTTCTCTCTTGTTTTCACACGTAGGTACTCACACGTATAGGCAGAAAATGTGGAAAAATAATGTGGAGAGTGAACTGAGTGAGAGACTCGCAAATTACTACCACAACGGTAAAATGCATTTGATCTAACCTCAGCCACCACATACATTTTCATTCTACAATCCTTTAATATCATTCCATTCGAACTGGCGACCTATTTTGGGCAAACTGCATTTTGGTACGGTACCTTTCATTGATCTGGGTTTTACAATTATTATACTAGTGTTGTGGTATTGATGTATATTGCAGCAGATTCAATATTACAAAGTATTTAACCGGATTATGTGTATATTTACATAGAAAATTCTTCAGGAATGTTGGTTGTCTCTGGATAAAACCGCAAGTCTTTAAACGTTTCCCTCGATATGGTAATCACATGACAGTTAAAGTTGTACCCTCACATGTCATTTTGAAACATTACGGATCAATTAAAGGCATTTGAGTTTTCTGTAAAAAGTTTAACACAAACTGATATTTTACGAAACGAAAGTAAACTATGTTATCTGATGTGAAACTGGAAAGAACTAAATGAGCTTGAATAAGTGAAGAATACGGACACCGCTTAGGATAGAAGATTTAACCATTAGGATAGAAGATTTAACCCTTGTCACAAAGACTAATTAGCGCTTATAATGATTTCTGCAGAAGCTGCAATGATTAGCAAAAAAAGGCGATGACAGAACGTTTTTCGTATCGTGAGGTTACAAAAAAGTTTCTGCTGAAGCTGTCTCTCAGCTGGTATATATCTGTCATCTAAAGTGTCATTTATCTATTAAATGAATACGTATCGTTTAACAACCGAATAACGCTTAAAAGTAGTTAAAACCTACTACAAAAGTTGTGATTCAAACGTGTCAGCACAAGCGAACAAAACTTTCCGCAGACATGAAGTTCATTTGGCACTCAGTAGTTACGTCAACAAGCAAAATTGTCGCATATTGGGCTCAGAGAATCCAGAAGTGATTGTGGTTAAGCTACTGCATTATGGTCAGGCGATGTCATTGTGTCGTATTTTTCTAAAATTATGCTGAATGGACCATTACCGTCAATTCAGAGCTCTACGGCCAGAAGGGGATCATTTAAATACCATTGTTTTTCATACATGATAGAGTAATATAAGAAATTTTACATAATTTCTCATATAAAATTTTAAGAGCGAATCAACTAATTTCTACGTAATACAGTTTCAGTTAGCCTGTAGATTACTAAGAAATCAATGTTATCTTACATTTTTATCCAGTCTTTGTCCACGTGAAATTTGTTTATTTAATTTCTTTAATTAAGTAAAAATAAAAAATTAATTATAAATCGCATTAGAATATAGTAATTTGTATAAGTAATTCAGATAGCGAATAAAGTAATATGAGTTGCTAAGTAAACAGACTACAAACTTTAGCGCAAACACAATGAAAACGCTCTGACCACCATCTTATTAGACTTAGATGATCGGTTTATTCTTTGATTTTTTCTTTTTAAATAACTTGTTTTGTGTTACACACAGTATATGAATTGTATTGTTTCAAATAAATATGAATCATACGTACCATTTAATTCATACATTATTTATGATATTTTTTTATAATTTAAAAGCAGGAAACCACCATAATCCATCTTTATGCCAATTGGAAAACAAAAATAACAATTAAAATCTCTCTTTTGTAATCCTTTGTAATATTTTAACTTTTTCAATTTAGAAATGATTTATTCATTTGCAAATTAAAGGATTACATACACAATTGGCTATGAAACATAAATTAAAAGTAAAACCGAAATATTTTTGACAAGAAAATTCAAGAAAAATTTGAAAAGAAAACAACAACTAAACACAGGAAGTGAAACCATATTTCTATTTTGTGACGTTTTTTTTATCAAACTAAATCAGAGGGATAGTGTAAAGCGAAAAGAGAGAAAAAAACTTAAAAGATATTTTAATTCAACTGTCAAATGTCAATGTAATATTGATACTCAATTTTCTTACTCTCCAGCTTGCTCACACTCTCGCTCTAGCCAAAGTAAATCTTTAAGAAGATTTATAGCAGTTGTGCTCGATTTTATATTTGTTTGGCAGAAAAAATTTCTCACAGGTGTTGTGTGTGTGCGTGATTGGGTGGGTAAATATTTATGTTGGCATCGTTGACTTGTCCTTCCTGTTTCCTATTTCCATTTTTAATTTGTATCTTTTGTTACAGTATCTGTTACTTAAAAATTTTGTTGTTGGTTTTTATTTTGCTATTTGTTTGCTGTTTTGGACAATTCAATTGAAACTTTTTAATCAAGTTTTACTTTTTATGCCATTTCTCTTCTCCTCTCCTCCCTATTTAGTTTTGCATTTTTACTTAATTTTAGAATGGAATACTATTTTTAGCAGTTAATGCTGCTGCTGTATGTTGTATTTTTGTTTTTTTTTTCAGTTCTAGTCTTATTTGCCAAATGCTTCAGAAGTTCACTTTAAGTAAAGAAGAAAGCAAATAAATTTTTTTTGTTTCCCTTTTATTTTTTTGGTAGCAAAAGTATAAACAAATTTTTGATTTATTGCCATTTAGGGAATACAATTGAGTAAATCGTTTCTTGTTTATAGTGTTGCCAACTTTTTATGATCAAAATGCGCAGGCCTCCTACTCAAAGCGCGCTCTAAAAAAGTGTTAAAGTAATTAAAAACGGAAAAATATAATAAAATTTAAAAAAACCTATTTCTAGAAAATTATTTTAATAATTTGAACGATTGATTAAAAAATAAAACTAAAATTAATTAAGAAGAAATTAACTATTAAAACTTTTTCCTTCATTTTTTTAGGTTCAGGTATTTAGGTTCAGGCAAAGTTGTGCTTTTTCTCTACTGCTGTTTATCGTTGTCCCCGATTGTATACAAATTGGTATAACCTGGGTATTTAATACAAAGTTAGAAGACTTATATTACGCAGACGACATCTACCTCCAGGCTCACAAACATTTCAAGATACAATTAAAGCTGGATTTTATACAGGCTGAGGCATACAGACCAGGCTTGCGGAAAAACATCTCCAAAAGCACAATTATTCAAATCAATGCTAATAACACAATGATCTCTCGAATTGGAAATAGAAATTTATGTGATACCTTGATTTTTTGCTATCTCGGCAGTATCCTCATTATGTCCAGCGGTTCCAGTGCTGATGTTCAGAATAGATTTAACCTAGGCAGCCAATCTTTTGGCCAACTGAATGCTATAGAGCATGGAGAATGTTCTATCTCTCCAAAAACGAAAACTAATAAATTTAACTCGTTTATGAAATCTATTTTTATATGATTGCAGGTCATGGAATGCGGCCATAATTGATGCTAATTCCATATGTATCTGGAAAATATTGTGTGAAACGAAACTGGATTGGGCACTCTGAGGAATCCAAATTACTACTTAGGTTAGATCATTGGCTTTAGATGGAAAGATATATTTACGTCCCTATGATCCCCTTAAAATCCTTATTTATTTCCTAAAAAATCGTCAACACATGTGGTGCAAATGTCGAGCTATGACAAAGCTAAGATTTAGTGGGAATATCAACAACAGATGTACTAACATAACAAAAAAAAAACACTCAAAACGGAACGATGGGACCGCCACATGGGGGTTATTCCGAAATTTTTTTGATCAAGATAGTTGATCAAGGTGTTGAGTATTTAATGGCCCAAAGGCCGACCAATATATGATTAGACCATGAAAGCTGACTGTTGAAAATAACTCCTAAATATTTGCAGTAACTAACAAATTCAATAATATTATCATCTATTCCCATTATAATGTCAGCATCCAGAGTTATATTCCTATTGTTAATAAAAATTTACTTAGATTTGTTTGGATTGACCCATTCAACACAACTGTTTGAAGCCGTCCATTCAATAGTTATGCATAAGTTTACAAGCTATAGGCGTAAAATAAAAAAGTTTCTCAAGTTTAATCACCATAATTGTGTGATCAACTACTTTGAAAGTCTTGCTATGATCCAAAAGAACTAAAAATGAGACCATAATCCTGCCGAGATAAGTCCTCAGATTTTCATTTATATCCTTAAGCGCCGTAACAAAACTTCCGCCCTTTACAAAAAGTTTGCCTATCAGATAAAAGTTTCGATTGTTTCAGATATTCATTAATTTGTCTACTTAAAGGGTCCACCATCTAACGATTTTTTTTCAACTAGTGCCTATTTCGTGAATGGTAACACTTAGCTCATGTCTGATTTGACGAACGAATATGGTTGTTTATACGCTTGAACAACGCTGGGAATCTGGATCTGCGATCGACTTAAAGAAGATGACGATTTTGCCAAAAAAAATCATCTTTTCAGATAAAGCTCATTTAGATCTTGGCGGGTAAACAAGCAAAATTGTCGTATTTTGGGGTACAGAAAACCCGCCCGCATAAATTGAAAAGCCGATACGCCCAAGATAAATCACTGTTTGGTGCGGATTTTGGTCCAGAGACATAATTGGGCCATTTTTCTTCGAAAATGAGCAAGGAGTGGCCGTTGCAGTCAATGGCGATCGTTATCGGGCCATGTTGAACGAATTTTTGTTCACAAAAATTGAAGAGGAGAATACTAGCAACATTTGGTTTCAACAGGACGGCGCCACATGCCACACAGCCGAAGCTACACTCGATGTTTTGCGCCCTGTTTTTAAAGATCGCATTATCAGCCGCAAGCTGATATCGTTTGGCCAGCTCGGAGCAGCGATTTGCCACCGTTGGACCATTATTTATGGGGTTTCGTCAAAGATAAGTGTTACGTCAACAAGCCAGAGACAACTGACGCTTTAAAGGACAATATTCGTGAAGCCATTGGTGAAATACAGCTGTATACAATCGATAATATGCTTAAAAATTGGACCGATCGTGTAGGCTACTGCATGGCCAGCCGAGGCAGCCATTTGAATGAAATTATTTCCCATTATTAACCGGAAGGGTTGTACTTTCAAATAAAAAAAGAAATTTGAGAAAATATTCAGTCATTTTTTTATAGCATTTTAAAAAAAATTATTTGGCGGACCCTATATTTGCAGTAACTAACAAATTCAATAATATTATCATCTATTCCCATCATAATGTCAGCATCCAGAGTTATATTCCTATTGTTAATAAAAGTGCACTTGGATTTGGGCGGATTGACCCATTCAACACAACTGTTTGAAGCCGTCCATTCAGATAGTTATGCATAAGTTTACAAGCTGTAGGCGAAAAATAAAAAGGTTTCTCAAGTTTAATCAGTAAAATTGTGTGATCAACTACTTCGAAAGTCTTGCTATGATCCAAAAGAACTAAACATGAGACCATAATCCTCACACAACTAAAACTGAATATATTTTCAATTGAGGCTGAACATAAATTGGCCAATACATAGATTGTAAGTGGGTTTAGGGATTCTAATATTCAAGAATTTATTTGAATCTTAATATGAATTAATATTAACAGCTTGCAAGTTTAGTATTGTAATTAAATAATAAAAGTTTTAGTTTTCTTCTTCAAAATGTTTTATTTTATTTTTTTTTTATTTTACTTAAAAAAACCGCATGTTTTAAAAAATCGGTCCTTAGTTGAGATACGCTTATAAGCACTACTTTTACTAATTTTTGCTCTATTATTATCTAGAATTACGTATGTAATTTCTCCAGGATGAGGCATATAAAGTCCATAGTTAATATGAATTAACTCTTACAAAAAAAGTGATTTTCTATTTCTTTGAAAAAGAGCGCTAAAGTGAAAAAATGAAACTTTTCGGTAATTGAAATGAGCTAAATATAGCGCGGAAGGCGCTAAATTGGCAACACTGCTTGTTTATTTACTTCAAGAAGAAGAAGCAACTGCAGTAACCATCAGCAGCAGTATTTTCCAAAAAGTACTTTTCTTTTTTGATTTTTTGCAATCGAATTTTTAGTTATTTTTTCGTTTAAAACTTCTATGGAATAAGTTTTTGTTTCTCATTTTAAATGAAGTTTTAATAGGAACTTCAAGTAGAATAGATTTTCATTGATTTTTAACTGAATATTTATTTATTTGTTTAACCCTCATGTATACAGCCAAATAGTCTTTCTAACGTTATTCTTACATTCTATTCCGAGAATGGGAAAATTCGTTAGAGAGTGGCGTGGTGTAGTGGCTAAAGCGCACGTATAACAACAAAGCGGCCCAGGTTCGAGACCCAAATCTATTTATAAAAAAGAAGAAGCCCCCGACCTTTCAGCTTACATCAGGCGAATGTTCAGGAAAAAAACGCCACCTACTGGAAAATAATTACAAAGCTAAGTTAACACCACCACCAAAGTTTTTACAGTAAGAATTTCTAAATACGGTCCAAATGACTTTCTTAGTTAATACACACCATCAGTCAAAACATATATGAAATTGGATAGGTGGGAGTGGCAGCTACCATATATAACAAATATTTATTTTTACTTAATAATGTTTGTTGAAAAATGCATTTATTAAAATCATTGATACAATATTCAAGGTACATTATTCAAGGTATTGTCCATTTTAGGGCATTACTTTTTCCCATATTTCTGGTAGCATATGGATTTCGCGCCAAACGAACTGCTCCAGTTTTGAACTAAAGAATGAATCAAGCCAATTTCTGATACCCTGTTCTGAAGTGAAGTATATTACAGTAAGGGCGTTCTGCATCGATCGAAACAAATGGTAGCCAGAAGTGGCAAAGTGTGGAATATAAGGCGAGTGAGGCAAATCTTTCAATTCACTGTTTTCCAAATAGTTTTTTTTTTTTGGCCGAGCGTTATCATGATGGAAGATCAAAGCCTCGTGTCTGGTCGAATATTCTGATTGTTTTTCTTTGATTGCTCACTTCTAACGAATCAATTGTGTTCGGTACAGGTCCTCTGTAATCGTCTGTCTTAATTTCAATAGCTCTTGGCGTCGTGAATATTCGGCTTCGGCATTTATTTGGCTGTTTGGCCGGCCTCTACATATGCCATTTTGCGCTTGAGGTTATCGTAATGTATCTAGTTTGCATCACAATACGATACAAAAATGACTTCTTTTTGGTAGCGTTCAAGCTTCATTTCCGACATGAAAAATCGCCTTCCAACGTTTCTCGGCTTCAATTCATATGGAACGCAATTTCCTTGCTTTCAAACTTAGGGAAATGACTTATTGTGTAACTCCCAATGATAAAGCAAGTTCTTCTTGCATTTGACAATGATCTTCGTCGAGTAATGCTTCTAATTCTTCATCTTCAACTCCTTGTCTTCTGTGTCGAAATCACCACTTTTAAATCGCGCAATCGATAACTTTCAGCAGCCGTCTTCTTCAAATGAAAGAAGGTTAACAAACAACCCTACAAAATATCGACATTATTACAGCGATTGAAAAGTGTGTATTTACACTTTAGCATCTATAGAATACTGAATTATAATGACAGATGTTTACCCTCTAAAATATCATATTTGTTATCATTGACACAAACCATATGTGATGGTATATGTTGTCCATATATTGTCCAAATCGACATTATTAACTTGTATACCCAATATCTTGAGAACACTAAGACTAAAATTCGGTCCAAATGACTTGTCAATGCACACTATTATTGAAAAAAGAGGCAGACTTGGATAAGTGAAAGTGGCGTCACCCATACATAGTAAATATTGACTATTTCATATCTTGAGAAAGGTAATTGTGAAAGTCCTCAAACATCGGAGAAATAACCTCGTTGATAATATACATAATCAACCAAAGAGTAGGCGTAATTCAGGGTGGGCGATAGAATTTTTTTCTGAAATGCTTAACCTCAGGCTGTCTCTCCGACGCATCGCTCTTCGGAGTGGTGAAGTTCACGCTACTGACATATAGTATATATCTTCTCTGATATCTAAACGGCAATCAAATCTCTTTCGGGTGTGACTTACGGCTGTAGGCTGTTTTAGGGACTGTCATTATTCCTTCGGGATACTACCATGGTAGTTTTATGACTACCTCATTTGGGTTTCCGGTCACAGAGACATAAGAAGAAATTATGCTGCTGGAAAACTCGCTAAGGCAAACACATCTCTTACCTCCGTTAAGCTGTCTATTAGGCAAAAGTATATATTGGGCGGTGACAGCAGAACCTGAGCTGAGAAGAAATCTTGCACTATTGCTAGAATCACCTGGCCTAGACTGGATAATAGTAGGCGTACCAAATATTCATCTCCTCTGTTGTGTCTATTATATTATTACCTGCGAATTATTTCTATCTCCCTTCTGTAATCCGAACTTTTCTACAATGCAAGTTAGTGCTGAAAATGTTAACATAGGATTGCGCAGTCTACTCTGTGGACTCTGTTCCAGCACCCTTAGTTGCCATACAACACCACCACCACTCACCATCACCTACAACCACAGCCAAACTTTGAAGTTGGTCTGACTTCTTTTGTTTGCCATCCTACCTATAATGATGAAATTTAATCTCATCTGACCATATCACCTCCTCCCTATTGCTAGAATCACCTGGCCTAGACTGGATAGTAGGCGTACCCACTATTTATCTCCTCTGTTGTGTCTATTATATTATTACCTGCGAATGATTTTTGTCAATATCGGCCTTCTGTAATCCGAACTTTTCTGCAATGCAAGTTAGTACTTAAAATGTTAACATAGCATTGAGCAGTCTACTCTGTCGATTCTGTGCCAGTACCCTTAGTTGCCATACAACACCACCACTACACACTACCACGTACAACCACTGCCAAATTTTGAAGTTGCTCTAACATCTTTTGATTGCCATCCCACCACATGATGAATTTTAATCTCATCTGACCATATAACCCCCTGCTAGTCCTCTGTCGTTAACGAATCATTTCGATTTCATTAAAATCCAAACGGATTTATTAATGCCCTTTGATGAGCACTGGCATTTTTACTTTGGCACGTGCCCTCAAGCCAACTGCTCGCAGTGTATTACTTACTGTTTCAACAAAAACACAAATATTTTCACTTTCTGCAAGCTGCCTCTGAATTTGAACTGTGTTTTAAACTTTTTGCTGCCGAAGATCTCTTAAAATGGGCCGTTCTGTGGTTTTCGATAATATAGCGTGTTTTTTATAGAGGTATAGAGCTTTAAGTTGGCATTACTTTTTAAGATGGCGACTGATTTAACAGCTGTCAAGTGATTTATTCTCAGTTTGGTTTGGCAATTCATCGTAAATAGACTCACGCCTGAACAACGCTTGCAAATAGTGCAATTTTCATAAGCGAATTTTGTTTAGCGATGAAGCGCACTTCTGGTGGAATGGCTACGTCAACAAACAAAACTGCCGTAATCCTCAAGTGTATTTGGAAACACCGTTACATCCAGAAAAACTGACTGTTTGGTGTGCTTTATGGGCTGGTGGAATCATTGGTCCGTACTTTTTCAAAAGCGATGGTGGCCAGAACGTTACAGTCAATGGTGATCGGTATAGAGCCATGATTACTAACTTTTTCATTCCTGAATTGAATAACCATGATGTCCAAAAGATGTGGTTTCAATAAGACGGCGCAACATGTCACACAGCTCGTGCCATAATAGATTTATTGAAATACACGTTTGTGACCGCCTAATTTCACGTTTTGGACCTGTGAATTGGCCTCCAAGATCTTGTGATTTAACACCGCTAGACTACTTTCTGTGGGGCTATGTAAAGTCTTTGGTCTATGCGGTTAAGCCACAAACGCTTGATCATTTGGAAGACAACATTCGCCGTGTTATTGCCGATATACGGCCACATATGTTAGAAGAAGTCATCGAAAATTGGACGTCCAGATTGGACTACATCCGCGCCAGCCGTGGCGGTCATATGCCAGAAATCATATTTAAAATGTAATGCCACAAGATTATCTTTCGGATAAATAAAATTCATGTCAATCGAATAAGCCATCGTTGTTTTATTGCAACTTAAAGTTCTATACTCCTATAAAAAACACCCTTTATTATTTTTCTGCCTCCTGGGCATAGAAGTGGTAAATTTTGCAAGGACTTTCGTATCCTACCCACGCTGGATTATGAAATATTGAGAAACAACTAAATCTCAATACAACTTTTACCTTAACGTCAAAAGTAGTGAAATTGGTACCCCTGGATAATTAGAAGAATTGTGAACGCATGTGCGAACAGCCTGAAATTATATTGTATGCCTCGCCGAATACAGGCAAGCTGCCTGTATTTTTTACTTCCAAAAGAGGCTACACAAAATACTAACTAAGCCTTAAAAAGTTATGAAATTTATTAAGTAAAGTAAACTCAAAAAACCGCCCACAAAACAACCAGGTGGCAAGAGATTTATATGAGATTAACTTAAAAGCCAATATCTGTTTTGAAATCTTTAAAGAACTTTTTATATTTGCAAAGAGCATTCAAGAGACCATCCACGGCTATTAAATTCTTCTTTAAAACAATTTAACCTTTTTGAATAGCTCTTAAAAACTTAATAAGTTTATTGCTCTTATCAGACTTGTATGAAGTCAACAAACTCATGTGAAATATCCTTTACAAAAATGTCCTTTATAAACAAAATGATAGGAATTCATAATATTTATTATACTCAATTATTTGAAAATATCAATTTACTTATGATTTAAGTAAATGACTTCTCTTGTCATGTCTTTTTTGTTGGAAATTCAATTTCAATTGGCACTTATGAGAGGATGGAATAACATATACGTACGATTTGCTGTAAAGTCCTGTCATACAAATTACATACGAAATGTCGTTTTTGACAATATTCTACTTTTTTTAAAGAGTTCATTGCAAGTAATTTTGAAGAAAATTCTTTATTTCAATAAATTTACCAAGTAATTGGTAAGTAAACCCCAATGATGCTGTAAAATATTAAATTTGTCTAAAGCTTGTATGGTTATATTGTTGGTTGATAATAAAAATAATATTTGTAATATTTAAATAATTTATCGATAACTTTAGTTTTTTGTTTGCAATTGTTACATACAAAATAGCTTTTACTATTAATAAAGTAATGATTTACTCATTATTGAGGAATTTACTTCAATATTTCTACTCTGAAATGGTATTTCCATTTCGTAGAGAAATGATTTCACTGAGTAATAAAAGACTCTTTGGAAAGAGCCTGTATATAGAAATGAAGAAAGTCAATACTGAATTGCTAAGTAGTATGTTAGAAAAGGTTTGGTTCAGTAGAAAATTAAAAATATTTTTTCTTTATTTTGCTAAATAAAGAGTGTTTTTATAGAGGTATAGAACTTTGAAATGAAGTTAAAAAAAGGTGAATTTTTTAAATTGACATGAAATTTACTTTATTCCAAAGATAACCTTTTGTCATTAATTTAAATATGACTTCTGGCATATGACCGCCACCGCTGGCTTGGACGTAGTCTAATCTGAAGGTCCAATTTTCGATGTTTTTTTTTCCAATATTTGTGACCGCATATCAGAGTTAAGGCGGCGAATGTCGTCCTTCTAGTGGCCAATCGCTTCGAGATTGTCGACGTAGACTAGAGTCTTCGCATGATCGTGTTGGCTAATTACCATCACCACGATATGAGATAACACGACAATTGAATTTGTCGCGCAAAAGAGCCATTGTTTCGTTGGCTGTATGGCAAGTGGAACCATCCTCAGTTTTTGATCACATGAAGTCCGTTATCATCTCGCCATAGCGAACACCATTCACGTTAACTGCTTGGTCGATCTCATTTTCTAAGAAGTGCGGCCGCCAGCCCATACACCGCACCAAACAGTCACTCTTTGTGGATGCACTGGCTCTTTTAATAAAAACTTGTGGATTTTCATTTGCCCAAATGCGGCAATTTTTCTTGTTAACGAACCCACTGTAGTGAAAGCGATTCGCAGATAATTTCTTTATAAAGTCACCATTCACTTCTGTCTGTTTAACTAACCATTCGGCGTATTGACGACACTAGACACTTCATATCCTAAATCAATTGAACCTTGTAAGCATGTAAATTCAAAACTTTATTCAAAATTTGCATCAGTGAACACGAGTCGAGATTGACGGTTTTTTTGCTACACTATAGCGAGCAACAGCAATGTTTTCCGTAGATTGAACCGGGCTTGGATGCACAGGTGTTTTCACATTTACTATAGGGCCGGTCTGCTGAAATTTTCGTACAATTCTTCCGATTGTTTGTACATTTGGTCGATTATGATCACCAAAAAAATCACAAAGTGCAAGAAATTAATTTTAATTTAAATGCAACAATCTCCACAGGCTGCTCAATTGTGTACCTCTCCATAGTTAAAACACTGAAACAAATAAATGCCAAATTAAGTTGGGCAAAAAACTTGACGTTATGCTACGTTCGCACGACACCGTTTTTTTCGTCATTCGCTCTCTCATTCATAATACAATCCCCAATTATGAAATTAATTAGATAAACTTTCATACAAAATCTCGAACTCTAAGTAATTCTATTTCTAATACCCTTTGTATTACTTCAAAACCAGTATTATCTCTAATTTTTATAAAACTTAGATCAAAAGAGTTTGGCACACTTATTAGCTCTTAATAAAAATGTTTTAATTATAGATTTAAAAAAAAACATAAAATAAAACAATTGAAATAAAGACAACAAACAAAACAATGGCCGCTCACTGCATTGACTTCATACGGTAGGTGGTAAAAGATGCCGTGCGAACGGGAGAATCCAATTAAGTAATACAAACAGAGAACGAAGTAATCTGAAATCTCGTGTGAACATAACATTAAGGTGTAAGTCACACCTTAACATCGTGCATTATGGTTGAACCACCCTTTATATATATTATGTGTCCCTTTGAGGTCATATAAAAGTTTTTAGCTAAAGCTTACACTTTTTCTCTCAGTGTAAAAAAGTATATCAGCATATCATTTTAAACTTTACAGCATAGTGCTGATCTTATATGAACATAATTTTTTAAAAATAAGAAGAAGCATTAAACAATATATTACGCATTTTAGAGAAATATTATATTCTCAAGTATATGTATGTATGTATATATTAAAGTTGTGTGTATGTGTGTTTGCGTGTATTTAGTTACCTGTTTTAGTCAAAGAAAGTTGCAATATTTATTTATAAACTATATTATTAATACCATTACACATACACATACAATCTTATACCTCAGTAGAGATACTAAATGAATACATATAAAGGGTTTATATATGTTGAATGCAGTGTTGCAAGTTGCTACTGCAGATATAAAATTTTCAAATAGATGTGTTGCACAAAGTTGTGCAATGAGATAGAGAGTCAGTCTATTTAACTCTAATGCAAACATTGCGGCAAAATCTCATAATTAAGATAAAGTTTATGGTTGACTTGTTAGAAAAAGGAAAAAATCAAACAAAATGTTCAAATGGTTAGAAAACTGAAAATACGATTTTCCTTTTTAAATTCATTCATTGAAGACAGAGAGCGAGATAGAGAGGGAAAGATACAGAGACAAGCGACATGTTTATTAATACTGGTCGAGACTATGTATTCTGTGTGATGCCACAGCTGCACTAAAGTAAAATTAAAAGTGCTGAAAGTACAATTTCTATTAATGAAGAAGAACAAGAAGTTTATTAGGGAGGTGTGAACAGTGATCAATTCATAAATATTGTTATTTTGAATATATTGAAACTAACTCTTGATCTATACTCACTTAAAAAAATATATATTATAATTACAGATTTTATTATTATGAAAATAAAAACGCCTAAAAAGATGCACCAACCATTTAAAGCTATAAACTTTTTGTAGAAGTTATTCTATAGTAATGTGTTAAGGCTACCATCACCCTGCCAATGCTGTATTTATTTTTACAGAGCTGTTAATACCAATACTAGTCGCATATGTAATTCAAATTCTTAACGGAAACTGCATAGTAGGTTGTGGAATGTACTAGAACATTCGAAACTGCAGAAGGCGCCGCATTCTGCTTAGTCAGTCAGTTGTAATTTTACAGTGATAGATTAAAATCGTACTAAGAGGTTAGTATTGAATAAATTAGTGTATTAAGCGGAAGTTAAGTAGGTTGGACACTGCATAAAGTTAATTGAGGAAATTAAAACTATATAAAGCAAAAATTTCCATTTATTTAAAAAACTCAAACATTTTAACAAGGCTGGATAACCAAGACCATATATTCTGTGCCATTTTAACAGTTGTCATGAGTCTAAGCTATTTCATTAATACAAATTTTTTTAAATATAAAACTCCCCACAAAAATGGTAAAAATTTTGCGCTCCGAGTTCGCAAAACTAAAACACTTTTCGGTCGACAATTATGAAACCGGTGAAAGAAATTGAGCTCTACGGATAAGTTAAAAATGCGAAAGACGTAAGTCGTACTCGTCACTCAATAACAACTGAGAATATTGCAGCTGTAGCCCACAGTGTTGAGCCCAAGCCCAAGCTAGTCAATTTCTAGTCGATCTTTGTATTTCGCATTCCACAAACGATATTACAACGTATTTTGCATGGATTCTTCGGTCTTAAGGCTTTCAAAAATTCAGCCAATACACCAATTTAAGTCTACCAACAATCAGCAAAGTCTTGTCCTTGCTGGCAGGGTTTTTGAAATACATCAAACTGATCCGAAATTTTCTACGTCGTGGTTTGATAAGAATTTTTAGAAAGTCTTTCTATTCTTAACATGTAAGTGTTTATTGCGATTATTGCAACTTACTTTTCCGAAAATGAGGCAGGTGGATAGATTGTACTATTGAACTACGATTAATGATTTCGTAAAGCCAGAGTTGGATAATAATAAAATGAACGACGTTTATTTTCAACAAGACGGCGTTAGGTGTGATATTAGCAACCATACCATGACTTCTTTGAGCGTAAAGTTATGTGACTACCTAGACCCTGTGAGTTAACATCTTTAGATCATATTTCTAGCCCCACAGACATTCAGTCGTTTATTCGGCTCCGTATATACCATATACACACGAACGAAAACGAAAATATTCAACCGAGATTTCCAAATAAACAACAATTTATATAGCTTTTGAAGAAAGCAGATTTATGTCGCTTTAAGCATAAAAATTTTTATTTGTTTTCTACTAAATACTACCACTACTATTAGTATAACTACTACTCTACTACTACTACTACTACTACTACTACTACTACTACCACTACTACTACTACTACTACTACTACTACTACTACTACTACTACTACTATTACTACTACTACTACTACTACTTCTACTACTACTACTCCACTACAACAACTACCACTACTACTACCACTACTACTACTACCACTACTACTACTACTACTACTCAACTACTACTACTCCACTACTACTATTACTACTACTACTACTACTACTTCACTACTACTACTACCACTACTACTACTACTACTACTCAACTACTACTACTCCACTACTACTATTACTACTACTACTACTACTACTTCACTACTACTACTCCACTACTACTACTACTACTACTACTACTACTACTACTCCTACTACTACTACTTTACTACTACTACTGCTACTACTACTACTACTTCTGCTACTACGACTACTACTCCTACTACTACTATTGCTTCTAATACTACTACTTCTGCTACTACTACTACTACCACTACTACTGTACTACACTACTACTACTACTACTACTACTACTACTACTACTGCTACTTTACTACTACTACTACTATTTTAATACTACTACTACTACTAATACTACTACTACTACCACTTCTACTACTACTACTACTACTACTTCTGCCACTACTACTAGTACTACTCTACTGCTAAACCTCCACTACCACTACTACTACTACTACTTCTGCCACTAATACTAGTACTACTCTACTGCTAAACCTCCACTACCACTACTACTACTACTACTTCTACTACTACTACTACTACTACTACCGCTACTAGTACTACCACTACTACTACCACTACTACTGCTCCTCTACTACCACTACTACTCCTCTACTACCACTACTACTCCTCTACTACCACTACTACTACTACTACTACTACTACTACTACTACTACCACTACTACTACTACTACTACCACTACCACGACTACTACTACTACTAGTGCAGTTTTCTCACTGGCCACCCTTCTTTCAGATTTATTTTCTTTGAGTCTACTTGAAAAGTAAGGGTTATGCTACTGGCCCAAAAAGTGAAAAGGATATGGTCCTGCAAGCGTAGGCGTAACGATCATTTGGATAATATTGTTTTCCGTTGTTAATGGCCACTAAGCAAAGATCTTCAACACTACACACAATCACATGGAGGCCGGCTACATTAGATTAATAATCTACTCAGCTTAAAATATCAATTTGATTACTGAACTTAAACAAAGCAATAGATGCTTTGTGGAAAGCCAATATGCTCACTAGAAGAGTGACGGAGAAAAAAAAAATTGTATAAAAATACCTTTTCAAATTCTTCACTTTGAGGGACTAGCAAAAGATGAAAGAAGAATTTTTAAGTCTTAGTTCATTGCGACAAAACATGTAGTTATTTCGGTATAGAGTATATTAGGTACTATAAAAAATAAAGCCTTCAAGCTTTGCATATGGTATTCTATTATTAAGGCGTACATTAAGTTAAAAAATTAACTCCACAAGGAGCACGGGCGTAGCACTCCCATATAAATTATATATCGTCGTCTTAGCATTTTAATTATGAACACAAATACGCGGTACTAAAACGAATAGTATCGGTATAATGGGGAATGTATCTTCCATTTATAATACATATATATATGAATATAGATTTCCGAGCTACACCGAATGGCTAAAGTCAGTTACTAATATAATCCATATATGCGTTGTAATTGATTTTCTCTGAAATGCGTCAACCGATTTTATTTTGTAAGCCCTTAAACGAAAGGTAAGTTCAACACCAAGTTGGCTTCTCTATTGCTCAACTGGGCGGTGTCACGCCCATATAAAGTTTTTATTTATATGTTTATATCTTTAATATGGTAATAGTAAGAGTCCTAATAACGTTGTGGTCAATACAAAACATCAGTCAATAAAAAGGGCCGAATTGGATAGGTGGGAATAGCACCTCCCGTATGAAGTAAACATTGACTTTTGTATATCCTTCGTACGGTAATAATTGGAGGTTCTGAATTTGATCTAAATAACTCAGTAGTTAATACACATCATCAATCGAAATTTGGACAAAATTGAATAAGTTTGTGCGGTATCTCCCATTCAAAATTAATAATAATTTTTATATATCTAGAGAACGATTAGAATGAAAGGTTCTGAAATTGGTCTAAATGACTTCTTAGATATTACAAACCATTAGTTAAAAGTGGGCGAAATCGGATAAGTGCGCATGGTACTTGCCATAAAAATTAAAATATGATTTTTGTGTATCTGGAGAGTAGTTAGAGTTGAAGTTTCTAAAGTTCTAAGAACGGTTAAACAGTTAAAGCTCTCTTTATCTATCCGCATCAGTCAAGAAGCAGGTACTACACAAAGACTCCCCGCAAAGCGGAAGGGATTACTTTATTCGTGTATATATATCGATATAGTAGTTTTCTTAAACCATAAATTTCCTTTGTTTTTTGTTTTTTCTTATTTATGGAGTCACCCATATATACACATATTGTATTTAAACTTAAATTATTAATTAAATTTCATTTACAAAATATTTACTTTTACCTGCAACATACATACTATGCATTACATGACCCATAAACATATGAACTTAAGGTGTCAGAATTTTGAAGATTTTCAATACTACAACTTTTCATATAACCCTTCAGGTATGTTTGCCTGAATTTACCTCACCTTTACTTACAATAAATTTATTTAATATTTTTGCATAATCCTTAATAACATATAGCATGTATATATGTAATATGTATATATGTATGCACACATATGTATATTTGCATATTCTCATATGCTCACAAACATATGTACTTTTCCTAATTTATAAGAACATTAATTTGTGGCAAAGTAAAGCAATATAATCTTAAGATTTAATTAAAAATTAAGTCAATACTCATACATGTGGTTTTTCAAGAAGTTGGTAAAAATAATTTCCTTTTCATAATATAAAAAGTAAACATTTGTCAGGATTAAAAACAATCAAATATTTGTGTTCAATATTACAACGATAAGGGTATTCTATCAATGACTCCCTATTGCCTATTAATGCAACTTAATATTGAATGTTTACAATGGGCATTAAACACAGAACAGATGGTTATTATGGGGCAGCACAGAAGTCATATAAAGATAAAGTTGAAAAAGGAAATTAATTAAATATAAATAAGGATAATTATTAATGCAGTAGCATTGTTAAAACGAGAGAGAGAGAGAGAGAGAGAGGGAGAGACAGTGATTGAAATAAAATTGAAAATCTCTGCAATTATTTACGAGATTTACTTTAAATGAGTCAAGTAAATCAAATTGTATAAAATAGACAAACTTCATTATAAAACTAAGTGAAAATGAATACAATACATCTGTAAATAATATAATGCATATACGTTTTATAATCTCTAATAGTTAGTGTTTTAATCCATAGCTTTATGGAAACAAATAAATGCAACTTAAGTTAGATTAAAAGATTACGGCAGTACTTCAAAAGACTCTTTGTGTAATGCTTAAGATCAACACAATGAAAATAAATTTGTTGGCTGTTATATATTACTGGAATATAATTCGTACCAACATAGCTTCTTCTTCATTTCTACTGCAAGTAAAAGCTTGAAATTTGTTCCCATGAAGATTTGCTTTCTGACAATCGCTATGAATAGTTTTTTTTTCCGTCACTCCTCTAGGGAGCATATTGGCTTTCCACAAATCATCTATTGCTTTGTTTCAGTTTCTTTAATCAATTTGATAAGTAGATGATTAATCCGCTGTAGCTTCCTCCACTTGATTGTTTTTCCTGTAGTGGTGAAGATCCTTGCTAATTGGTGGTGGTCTTTAGTTTAGCGTTGCAATTTTTTCCCAGTTGGTGGCGTGTTTTTCCTGATCATTCGTCTGATGTTTGTCATCATCGCCAGAGGTATGCGAGAAGGGTCAGGGAGGCTTTTTTCTTTTATTTTTTTTTTAGATGGACTTGTCTGGAGGGAACAAGTTGAAGCCTTTTTTATTATTAAACATTCGAAACCGCAATTAAACTTTTTCTTCGTCATGTCCTCTGCTGGAGCTCAAACCTGGGTCGTTTGTGTTGTTATGCGTGCGCTCTAACCACTACATCACGTCACCCCATGAACAGTTCTTAGCTCCGTTGTTTTGGAGCGGCCTTCTTTCTAGAACAGACATTGCTACATTACCTCGGAGTCTTCGTAGATTATGCCACATTAAACCTATTTACAGTGCATTACTATTGCCTTTTGATAGGGAAGGACTTTGAAACCTGGTGTAATTACTAATTATGTATCCAATTTGGCCAAAAAATGCCAAAGACCTATCTAATAGCATGTCAACATGAGACATCGTATTACTTTGTTCTCTTATTCAGTTACTTATACGAATTTCCCTGTTCACTTGTCATATTTCTAATTAGTTTGGACAGTTCTTTTCCTTTTTTCTGTTTTTATTGTTAAATTGTATTAATTACTCATTACATCTTAAATGAAAATATGATTTTAACTTTTTTTCTATTTTGAAAAGATTTTTTTTACAAACTGTATATAGATACATATATAAAATAATTAGTTTTTCGGCAAATATAATAGCAAGAAAAAAAAACAAACGAACTCAGGACATTTTTTGTCTTGTTTGTTTGTTTTCCGTTGTAGAACTTAATGTTGCGAAAAAAAATTTTATTTAAAAGTGAACAAAACATGCTCTTTTATTTATAAATATTATTTTATTTTTCAAATTGAATCCATCAAGAGTACGATGATCCATTCCATTTAATAAAAGAAAATTTTAAACATTTATTTAAGGAGAAATTTAATTTTTTAATGATGAATTTAGGACTCAAACTCAAAAAAATCATTTATATTTAGAAAAACAAAACGAAAAAACCCACTGCAAGAAATGTAATAGAAAGCGAATATTAAAAAAAAAAAAAAAAAACATGAAAAAGTTTTCTATAAAAATGTTGTGATTATAGACACACATACTTAGAACAACACTAACAAATACTTACACACTTGTATGATTATACTACATACAAACATACACTTTAATTCATATTTTTCAACTTTTTTTTACTGCTGCCATAATTACGCTGCAATTAGTAAATGTTCAATTATGCATTTTAGTACGTCCACAAACCTTTTTACAGTTATAGTTTCACTTCTTCTTCTACTTTTTATTTTATTTTTATTTTTTTTCTTTTCTTGCTGTTGCTAATAGCAGTAGTATTCCATAAAAAGCATTCAGCTACAACAACTACCAGAATTCATGTTTTCTAGGAGAAAAAAAAAACAAATCAGAATATGGCATTAGGGCATAATAGTCGGTGTGGTACCCTATATAACAATGTACTATTGAAAACAATAAGTCCTTGGTGATAAAACAGAATACGTCGGCAATTTCAAGCAAAAACGATGTCAAAAAAGATATGGCCCATAATAAAATCGACAGCCGCAATTTCAAATACTGTCAATTGTCCTTTTTGTTTTTACTTTTTCGCTCCAAGCCAAAAAAAATATGTTTTTTGTCTACAAAAAATTCAGGCATAAAATTCAGTAAAAGTACGGCAACACTACATACAGATTGTGATTTTTATGGCATATAACTTCCCATGCATTTCAGAGAATGTATAACTTAACAAGCAAATATCATCTGCGTAGTCCAAGTCATCCAATCGACCTTGTATTCCTCTCGACCACAATTCCCCTCCTGTGTGTTAGGACTTTGGACAGTGCTATATCAATAACGCAGTAGAAAAGTCGAGCCTGGTTAAATTGCTCAACTGATTTTCATAACTCTATACAGCCTTAATCAGTTGAATTAAATTTGTGAGGTCACCTGTACATTTCAAAGCGTTTTATATAGCCGGTAGTCAAAGATAGCAAAGGCCTTTTTAAGTTCGATGAATACGCCTTTTTAAGATCCATTCCATTGACTATTCTAAGATGATACTGAGACTGTTTACATTCAGCTTTTGCGATTGTTTTTCTGGAATAGTTTTCAAAAGGTAAAGTCGATTATGGATCTAATACTTTTTCTTAATTTGCTATCGTTAAACCTCAGAATTAAAGGTGTATTCAATCCATCTCCATTGAAGTGTTTTATGTCATAAGAAATCGTTATATATCGTGTTTGGCCAGAATATTTTCTAAACGCTTGAATGACTGGATGGAATTGACATATATAACTGCTACATTCAACAATCAATAGCCCTTCAAAAGTGTGGATTTTATACTCGAGTCAAAGAAGCTAATTCCTATGTTGAATATAATGTGTGGAAACGCCACTGGATTCGTTGGATGCCGTGAGGTGTCTGCCAAAATAACTTACTTTCTATACATTTTTTTTTCCCAAATTGAAGGTTTTCTGTACTGTGTGGAAACGCCACTAGATCCGTTGGATGCCCTAAGGTGTCTGCTAAAATAACATATTTTCTATACATTTTTTTCCCAAATTGAAGGTTTTCTGTACTGTTAATCTTAATTGCAAGGTAATTGGTCAGATATTTAGTCACAAGGCGTGCAGAACCGACACCGGTCATTCTTAACATTTCACAAAATACACTGATGATATCTAAGAAAACAGCGATTGATAAATATACTCGTTAGTACCCTGGATTTGCTCTTATTGAGCAGCAATAGCCTTCTGGATTACCGGAAGAAAGCGATACAAATCTTTTCGACTGTCTCATAGTGGAGGCACACCTACAGAATGAAGAGAACTTACACTGCAGCCCAGGAGTAAATTATTCGCCATGTGTATACCACAGGGAAACCGAAATACGGCTCCCGCCTAATAATTTTATTCATGAATTTGTTTATTTTCCACACTTCGGTCAGATCCATCGATATATTCTGTTAGTTGATGAGACTGCAAAGGTTCTGGGCACTCGTTTCAGTTGTAAACACAGAGGAATAGTGAAGGTCTTTAACTGGTCAGCAATGGCAGATGCCAGTAGAATATTACCTTTTTGGAGTAGTTTGCCACTTTTTAACCTATTGTTGGGGAGACTACTATGGTACTGTGCCGGCAGACAAGTTATCTAGAACGGAATCTTCTTTAAATGTCTGTAAAAAAGCTTCAGTAGCAGTTCCGCTGAGCTTTATTTAAAGCTGTGTCTTCAGGTTGAAATACATGTTGTAATCTGGACACTTATAGGGCGGTTAAGTAAATGTGGCTCATTAGTGATTAAATACGCAACTTATGACTTCTAATAGCAGGTATGTATCGCAATTGCAGGCAGGTGAGTATGCAAGTCCACTTGGACTCCCCTTTAACGACTGTTGTTACAGTTTCAATGAAAGGAAAAGAGTAGAAATCGTATTTCGCCTTCTCTTGGAATGCCGACTGTAGCCGTCAATAGAAAGAGGGACCTTAGCAGAGTTAGTTGAATGAACTACTGAGATATCTAACGGCTACAGACTGAATCTAATACAGCGTCAGGTAAACTAATATTAATGCATTTTACATTTGTGGTTATAATTTGAGAGTCCCTTACTCGGGCCGCTTTGCTCTATATGTTTCCACTTGTATTCTCTTTACGTCTATTTGTTTATTTTTTGCTTATTTTTTGCCTATGCAGCTCTTTTCCTGTCGATAATCTAGTACAGTATTATGCAGAAGTGAAAATCTAGTTGTGTTAGTGAGAATATGAAAATTACTCTCTTAGAGAGAGTAAAGTTGATGTTTTAAAAAAAATTAAAAAAAAATCAACATATATTCGCTGCACATGTGTATTTGTCGCTGTTACAGTGACAACTAAAAACAACAGCGCAAGAAACTTTTTTAAATAATTTTCTCTGCCTTAAAGAATTTACGTACATTCACCATACATGTGCATTCGTTGCTATCTCATTGACGACTAAAAGCACGAGCGTAAGAATACGTGTGAGTTGATTGGGGACAAAAGCTCATGACTACTCGATTCTAGTAACAGATTGGTCTATATATGTATATGCATATACATAATGAACTCAGTGATCTCTAGGCTGTTTATTGCATATGCAGGATCACTAATTTTGACCAAAAACCACAGGGTTTCAAACTCATCAATATAGGGTATCAAAATTAGTAGCAGAAAAGTAGAAAAAAAAACTGAACTTAATTGCAAAAATTTTACTCTTCAAAGTTTTCTACTTCTGCTTCGTATTTTTTCTCTCTATTCTGCTCTACATACTCACAATGGTAATGTTGTGCTATAAGTAGTTGTGTGTGTGTATGTGTTTGTCTATGGTGCAAAAACAAACACTAGCATACGCACACATACACACTAATTCACATTATGTGAAGAGTTCTAATAGCTAAAGACAAAGTTGCTGCCACACACGCACTCATATACTACAATGGTGCAGTATTTTTTTGTTTAAAGGGGCTCAAAGCAAAAGGTGTCTACATAATGTGCCACATATGGTGGCACAAATATTTTCGCATATACTTTACAGTTAAAAGCAGTTAAGATAAGCAATAAAATTGTAATTACACACACTTTTCTCAGCTTGTGTTTGTTATTGTTTTTTCTCTTTCTTTCTTTTACTATCGCAGCGATTTTTATTTGTTTTTTTTTTGTTTTTTTTTTCTACAATCGTTTAATCGCTTTAAATAGTTTGTGGCACATTAGGAAAATATGTGTTTGCAAGTATAGTAATAAAAATCATAAAATTACTGTAATAAAAATAGTATTGAAAGTAAATATGTTTTTTAAGAGATAAATGACATAAAAAAGTTAAAAAAAAAAGGTTTTTAATGTGACCGCGTCAGGGTCATATATAATTTAATGAGCGATAATATAAATGCATTTATGGGTTAAAATCAATGTTTTAAAATAACTAGAGGTATACAAGATGACCAAACGTGATTACTACTCCGTGAACAAATCATATTGTAGAATGAGCTTCTCAAATTTAAGGGTGCAACCGATATTCTCTTATTTGTAAGACCAGAACTTGGATCCAGTATATAGAGAGATTTTATTCACATTCACTAAGATAGAGGATAAGAAATAACTACATAAGCTTTCAGTTGCATGCCAATACATCTCTATTCACCTATAGAATCAATGTATCGGGTCATTTTTACAATTACACAACGTTTCAATCATAATAAAACAAAGAAATATATTTTTTAAAATCCATGAAATGGGTTTTAGTAGATAGAAAATGTTATGACATTAATGTTTAAAAATGATTTCGTACAAGACGTAATCTGGAACATAAATTTTCACCAACTTTTCACAGCATATGCGGGCATATTTTTTCTATATTAGGTGTACCAGTATGAAGTGAGCGTCAAGATATAAATGTCTACACGAACAACATTATAAAGTCCTCCAAGTAAATATATATTTTTTTTTTTTTGAAAATGATATAAAAAAAAACGACCGAATATTTTCTCAAATTCATTTTTTTATTTGAAAGTAAAATCCTTCAGGTTAATAATGAAAAATAATTTCATTCAAATGGCTGCCTCGGCTGGCCATGTCGATTGTGTGCAGCTGTATTTCGCCAATGGCTTCGCCAATATTGTCTTTTAAAGCGTCCACTGTCTCTGGATTGTTTGCGTAACACTTATCTTTGACGGCACCCCGCAAATAATAGTCCAACGGTGTCATATCGCAGCTTTGAGGCGGCCAAACGACGATTTTTGCGATTTCCAAAAACAGGGCGCAAAACATGGAGTGTAGCTTTGGCTGTGTGGCACGTAGCGCAGTCGTGTTGAAACCAAATGTTGCTAATATCCTCCTCTTTAAGTTTTGTGAACAAAAATTCGTTCAACATGGCCTTATAATGATCGCCATTGACTCATTTTCGAAGAAAAATGGCCCAATTATGCCTCTGGAATAAAATCCGCACCAAACAGTGACTCGTCTTGGGTGAATCGGCTTTTCAATGTATGCGTGCGGGTTTTATGTGCCCCAAATGCGGCAATTTTGCTTGTTTACATACCCGCCAAGATTAAAATGAGCTTCGTTTGAAAAGATGATTTTTTTTTTTTGGCAAAATCAGCATATTCTGTAAGTCGATCGCAGGCCCAGATTCCCAGCGTTGTTCAAGCGTATACACAACCATATTATCTGTCAAATCAGACATGAGCTAAGTGTTACCATTCACGAAATATGCACTAGTTGAAATAAAAACGTTAAATGGCGGACCCTTTATTTTTTCATCGTGTTAAAGACGGCGAATTTTGTGCCAGGAAATGATGATTTTCGGAAGGTATTAATTTTTTTGTTTTCATTTAAATAAAAGTGCTGCACGGTCGCATCGAATGCTTGTCGAGGATTTATTTTCAGAATCCTAAGCGTAGAAAATTATGGGTTAATCTGGGACAACCATTAACTTCAGCTGTAAAACCAGATCGATTCGGCTGGTGGGACCAGAAAGGTGTGATGAAGCACGAGTTCCTAAAATCTGTTGAAACCGTTAATACAGAACGCTACCGTCCACAAATGATCAATTCGAAGCATGCATTGATCCAAAATCGAACAGAATGGGCCTCAAGACACGGCAAGGTAACTTTGCAACAATCAAAGCATTAGGCTTGGAGCTGCTACCTAACCCGCTGTATTCACCAGACATGGCTCCTTTCGACTACTATTTGTTTTCACCGATGGGACACGCATTGGCTCAATATTGATTCCTCAGAGGTAAAATCGAAAATTGGGTAACTAATTATTTATTATTAATTCCCATAACATTCCATGAAGTAACATGGGGACTTCTCTCAGAAAATGAGCTGCACTCGGTTCTATTTTTAAACTCATTGAAAGGGACCCACAGTTTAATGCCGGCTCCGAACAGTAAATACATTTAGAGAAGTTTTCAATAGTATTTATACTCATAACCAGTTACTAGCTAATGTTATGAGATGATACCGCTGTCGAAAAACTTTTTTCTTTTTTTTAAGGTGGTCTGGCCTGGTATTGAACCGACGATCTTCTGGTTGGTAGGCGGGTGTCTTACTTACCATACCACAGCGGCACACGAGTAACTAATTGGTTTGTTTCAAGATTGAAAAAATGTGTAGCCACCAATTTTCACAAAAAACGCTCATTTCATTCCGGTACATCCCATAACTCTTCCAATTTTGTTTTGCAGTCATTCAATTATTGTCTCTGCTTTATCGACTTGAACAAGGGATAAATCACACGATCTTGGTGGCCAATTAATTAGACCGTTACGTGAAATTACTCTTTCAAAAGTTTATTTGAGCAAACCAATTGTTGCACGCGCTATGTGGCATGTGGCTCCATCCTTTTGGAACCACATGTCTGCAAGATTATTGCCAGCTAATTGAGGTACGAAAAAATTTCTAATCATGTCCCTTTACCGTTCACCCTTAACAGTAACATTCCGACCATCATCGTTTTTAATGTCACATAGACCAATGACTCCGCCAGCCTATAAAGTGCACCAAACAGTAAATTTCCGAGGATGTAATGGTGTTTCGACAAAGGCTTGTGGATTCCTCAATGCAAATGCAACAATTCTGCTTATTCACTTTGCTTTCAATCTAAAATGGGTTTCATTGGAGAATAAAATTTTGAACCAGCGCAGTAGACGACGGCGGTAAAAATCCCATGAAGTCAACCCCTTGGCGAATAATTGTCCTATCAATCTGGAAGCCCCAATCGGATGAGTCTCCAGAAGAATACACTCTACCTTGTATATGAAGACAGCTTTATCTCTACTGGGTAGCCTATGAACCTGTTCAGGCTCAATAAAAGGCTCCATTAAAGTTCGTCTTCGAATGTTTGCCAAAGCAACACATTGACGGAGAATATGCTCTGTCGTCTCCTTTTTTTTGTCAACACAGGCACACTCCAAGCCAGGTACCACATTGAGGCTGAAGAGATGATATCTAAGATAGAAATGGCTCATCATAAAGCCAATATTATAGCTGAAGGCTCTCTTTAGCCGCTTTGCCTGCAACAGACCCAGGAATTGTACCCTTATAACGAACGTAGCCCATGCTCCCATTCGTCGATTTTCCTCTGTACGTGGACCAATTAATACCACAGTACGTAGCCCATGCTCCCATTCGTCGATTTTCTTCTGTATGTGGACCAGTTAATACCACAGTACGGTTGTGGTCTCACGAAACCAGTGGCCAAGCCCTATCTTACCAACTTTCACCAAACTCGTTCCCCATAACACCAGTGTATCCAGAGACCCAACAAAGCGCTACACTCTTCCCCACTGCCAGAGTGCTGACATTCGTGTTGCACTCAAGTCTATATACTATATATCGGTTTAAATTTGAATCAGCGGTTATTTTGAATCTGGCAATACTTATGTCCTTCTATTCTGTCACAAAATTCAGTATATTATCCACTCCACTGAACGAAATGAATCGATTTACGCTTGAGCAACGTTGTGATTTATCGGAAATTTATTTCCTAAACAAATACAATTGGTCGGAAATTGCACTATAATGTCGTACAATATTTGGTCGCAGAAAAGGACCAACAGTGTTTGGTACGCGCAAGTTTATTGCTAAAGTTCGATAAATTGGTTTCATTGTTGCTCGTACAGTGCGTACACCAGAAAATATTGAAGCTGTGGTTGAAAGTGTGCTTGAGAATTCATCAACATCAACTCGTCAGCGTTATCAAGAACTGAATATTTCACGCACCAGTTTACGTCGAATTTTGCGAAAAGATTGGGGTATGACGCCTTACTAAGTTTAGTTGGTTCAAAAGTTGAAGCCGCGTGACCATCCGCTTCGCTAGATGGGCCAACGAGAAACTGCACGATGATGTCTATCTTGTTAAAAAAAAATTCTTTCTGGTACGTTAATGAGCAAAATTGCCGTCTTACCTTTTGGTGTGGCTTGTGGAGGGGAGGCATCAGTGGCCCATATCTCTATGGAAATGCGGAAACGGCGCACCATCACGTTCTATGGAGACCCCTATCGTACCATGATAACAGATTTTTTTGTGCCCGCTCTCCATGGTGTTGATGTAAACAATGTTTGGTTTCAACTGAATGGTGCAACTTGCCACACATCTCATGCCACAATCGTTTTATTACGTCAAACGTTTGATGGCTGTTTAATTAGCCGAAATGGTGATGTCAGTTGGCCGCCAAGAAGCTACGATTTGACACCGTTGAACTATTTTCTGTAAGGCGCCGTTAAAAACAAGTGTTATGCCGACAAACCAGAGGCAGTTGAGAATTTAGAGGCCATCATTGGCGATGCCATTGCCTAGATATGACCACATGCACTCGAAAAAATTATCGAAAAACTGGTCCGATCGAATGGAGTACTGTGAAACCAGCCGCGGCAGCCATATGAATGAAAAAATATTTCAATTCTAACCGGAACAATTGTACTTCACAACAATAATAAATAAATTTGGCAATATTTCAAACCGTTTTGTTTTTCATTTTTAAATTTAAACTTTCAAACAACCCACCCGCTATTAACAGAAGCGCCTCTGATCCCGTGGTCTATATTAATTCGCGCACAGACGGAAATAACCTGGATCTCTGCCTAGATTTTGCTGAGCCACCTGCTCATAGGTTCCCAGATTTGGTATTGGACTCCTGTCATTACTATGTGAGGCTAAGAAGATATCAAAATGCTCTCGTATATAACATGTTTTGCTAAAACGGCATGATTACTGATTTTATGTGATTGGCCCAGCTTATAAAAGATATTGTGTTTGTGCAATATGTGGATAAGGCAAGAAGTAAGCAAGTTATAGGTTTCCAGACAGCACACATACCTGTTCTCCTAACTGCTGTCAGGAAATATTGTGGTTTTAGATTCCACATCGATAGAATGAATTTCTCCAATAAAAACTGAATTTTCAGCAGTTGAAGCAGAAGCCATTGTTTCACCCTTCCTTCGGGAAATATTATAGCAGCTTACAGTCAAGAGGCTTGGAAATACATAAGAAACAGTCTGTGGTTTTTATGCTGACCACCTTTTTCATTCGTGTTTCCACATTAACCTTTTTTGTAACTCAGCCTCACAAACACTGAACTTTTTCTAACATTGAACACCAGCGACTATTTATAAAATAGTTATCACACCATAAAGGTCTTACAAAAAGCTGTTTAAAGAGACCCTTTAAAAACATGTTTTATTTCAATAGCATTTTTTTCTTGCTTAGGCTGTTATTCATGTGCCATTGAATTTTTTGGTGCTGAAATTGTTACATGAGTGTTGAAACGATCAAAAAAAAGCGAGCAAAAAACAAAAAACTATTGAAAAATCTGACAAATAATGTTTCATTTTTTTGCAAATCAAAAACATCAAATAGAAAAACCCATATTGACAGCCTGAAAAAAAACAAAAGCAGCAACAACTATTATGCTTTACGTAGGTATATAGAAAAAATACGGTTTTTTTTATATGAAGTTCGCAAAAAAAATACAAGGAAGACGAACATAATAAAACACGTTAAAAATTATTCAATAACAGTTGTGCAAACATGACCTCAATTGCCATAGATTTCCCATTGAAAAATGCATGAAAAACACACACGTGAAAATCGCACATCAAAGTGAAGATGTAGGTGGAGGGAGAGGACGAAAGCCCCAAACATACATTTCTAAAAACACGTGCATATGTACATATCGTATATGAAGTTAAAATAAAGATATGTATGTACTAATAAAGGATATACATACTTAAGGTTATTTAAATAAGTATAGAATACAGCACGGGTATCCCCTCACTCCTGACAAATTGGATTGATGAAATGCTCAGTGGCAGAATCATCAATTCTCACATTGGTCTGAGCTCCATTAGGAGGTCGGTAACTAAAGGCATACCACAATGGGGGTTTCGTTGCCACTCCTGTGGTTTTTTGTGGTTGGGAATGTGATCAGATTGGCACCAAGATGGTTGCCTATGCTGATGATGTAGCTCTGCTTCTGGGTGGTATTTTTACAGAACTTGTCAGGTTGCTCTAGATAGGCTGCCATGCTAGGCGCATGGCAGTGGTCTTGGTGTAAATCCAGCGAAGAGGCAGCTTGTTCTTTTCACCAGAAAGCTTAGAGTCTGACCTTTCATGCTGCCACTTCTTAATGGGCTGACAGTAGAACTCTCCTTGGAGGCGAAACACCTCAGTCTTATCCTTGATCGTCGAATGGACTTAAGAAAGGAACATCGAGGTGCATACGAAAAGCTCTACAGTACGGTGGTACGCCACATTCTTACTTATTTTAGATTGGGCTCATTAAAGCTAAGCAGTATGCAGAGTTCCGCTTCGCTCCTCATCACAAAAGCGTGTAAGAGTACTCCGCAGGCGGTTCTGAATGTAATGCTTGACTTCTGTTCTTTGAACCTTCAAATTCATCTTCAAGAGGCAAGGAGTGTCCTACGGCTCAGGGATCGGAGCTTTTGGTGGGATACTGATTAAGATAAGCGCATGTTCTGCGCTGTCTGAATTTGAGTCTTGGTAGGATTGGAGGAAATGACTATATGCCGACGGTCGTTAGTTTTGAGACTTTGGAGTTAGTGATATCGAGCAGGGATGATTGGCAGAGGTGCTAACCTCCACTTGGCGGTCTGGCCTTTTAAACGGACGGATCTAACACGGAGGAAGGCACTGGTGCTGCCGCCTACAGAGAACAATTTGACCTTGGGTGTTCCTATAATATGAATGCAGTGTATTCCAGGCGGAGACTTTTACAGTTAGAAAGGCAGTGGAGATGAATATCGGCAAATGTTCTCCTCAAACGATCCACAACCTCGACAAATCCCATTTGAAGATAAGCGTAGCCTCTTCACGTGCCTAGAGAAGATGTTCCCAAGATCTAGTTTGAAGAGTTTATAGATGCGTCTTTCATCTTAACTCAAGACCAATTGAGTCAAGCAGAAAGCAATATTACTCCTCTACCCAGAATCTGTTAGCGTTCTATAGATATTTCCGAATAATAGGTAACGTAGGTGAGAGTTATACTCGCCCTCTTGCGTGGATGTCCGGTTGAAGTGTTTTAGCAACACAAAGATGTCCCTGTGATCAGGAATGCATAGATTGCATGATTAATCATCACCTTTTGAGGTATTCACAGTCCAACGATTTGCAAGAGGCGGAAAATGAACAACACGCGACCAATGTTGTTTTTTAACACACAGGCATTATAGTGTAGAGCCATCTGTGACCATGACCATTAATGTCATCTATGACAATTAATGTAGATATGGTGGAATCAGATACTCTTGATGAGAGTTCACTGTGACGTTCGCTGGACAATCACATATTTCGAGTGTCAAGAGAAGCATTTAAGACGATGTAAGAAATACTCCACTTCATCTGATCTCCTTAAAATTTACAAGACCTACATGCGACCTAACATAGATTACAAATCTCTTGTATGGGCTGGTGCTTCCAAGTCTATTTTGATGTTTTTCCACCACGTAGAGGAGAGGGCGAAGGTGCTTATTAACAAAGGTAGGGCAGCCAACTCTATCGATTCATTACAGCATCTTCGTATCGGTACTATAACGGAATATGTTCTGACGAATTTAAAGAACTGATTTCTAATAATTGTTTATTCTTACGCAGATAATTCGTTTTTTTCCTGCCACTTACGCTATAGGTTTAATCAAACCAAATTTTCATAAGCACTTCTCCCTCTTACCTCCTTCTAACAACCTATTTTTCAAGTACCTGCACATCGAAGTAGGGATCATTCTCTGAGTGCTGGAGTCAAACGAAAAAAAACTGCGCGAGATTATTCCAAGGGAATTGCAACAGTCCATAACCACCCTAGAGCCGAAAGTCATATCTAAAAGAGATCTTTTCGGCACCTGGCTATATGAAAAGATATATATGTCAGTAGCACGAGCTCTATTACTACGGATCAACTCGACAGCTAATAAGTAGCCATTAAGTCTGCTTAAAAACACTACAGTAGTCCGGTAGGCGGACTACTCGGGCTAAGCCCTTCGGAAAATAATCAAGTGCACATTCTGTTATCAACTCTAGTGCCTTAAAGACTTACACCAAATCACTGAAGATGATCGAGCCAGAGGTCCAGCCCGTTAATGAACATTATAGTTTTAGTTTTCTTTATCAAAGCTTTACCTTGACTAACATTGAAGCCATCCTTCTCTAACATAAGATTTAAGTTGTAAATGTAAAGCATTCTAAAGCTTACAGATAGTGACACTGTAAAACCTATGTTACGTTGCGAAAATAAAAATGCCTGAAAAGAAAATACACCACATCAAGGACTGTATTGTGAGATTTTAGCTATAAACTTTATTGGTTTGTGTCAAGGTTCCTGTGTATCTGTCGCTACCATTTAACGGTGTTGCCAGTTCGATTTCTTTTTGTGAATTGTAATTTTACATCTTTTGAATTTAACATAGATATGTAGATATTTGTGGTAACTATTTACAAGAATATTCGAAATTGATAATGAATTGCTATAAAATGTGACGTATTGCTCTTGGTGCGTTATCGTTATCGTTTTACAGTCATCAAATAAAGTCGTGTTAAAGATAAATAAGTTGCTGTATTAAGATAAACTGTATAAAGAAAAAGTGAGACAATAAAAACTGTTAAACAACAACAAAGTGGTGTTTATTTCATTTTAACGCAATTAGAAAGAACTCAAACATTTTAAAAAAAACGTTAAAACGTGACAATACGTTACCTTAACCATATTCAATATCCTCGTATCATACGCCAATGCCATAATACCAGCTCCATGAAAAAAATTGAGTAACACTCTTTAGAATGTGAGAGTAGTGTTAAATGTGGGAAAATATAAACTATCATCGGTGATAGTAATAGTGCTATAGCAACAACAACAAAAATAGTACTTGTTTAGTAAATTGTTGTTGTTGTTTTTATTTTTTATAAATCCATTCAATTTTTTTTATCGCTCAAAAATATTTCTTTTTTTTCGTAAACAGTGTTAAGCATAAAATAGTGCTAAGCAAGAGCCCTAAAATCTATGGCATTTCTCAGTTTGAAATTTAACAATAATTTTTAGAAAAGCCCTATTAAGTATTATTATATTACAATATCTTTAAAATTTTTCTATTAAGCCTTAAACACATAACCGGCAGCAAGCAGCAAGATGCTGTCGGCAGCATTTGCTGCTATGCTATCGACTTCGTAAGTATTGTGAAAGCAGACGCAGCAACAAAATTAGGTTTCACTGTCATTTGTTTTATTTTCCATAAAATAATTTGTTATAGAAAAATATTTTTCAGTGGTGACACTCAAGCTTTTCATATCCACCACAATAAAAACGCTTTTTTAAAATATTACTCAAAAATATAAAAACTTATGGAATTACATATTCAAAACTATTTAAATATTAACATAAATGTTGTTTGATACGATATTATATTTTATACTAATGTTTTCTCATATTAAAAAAAAAACTATTTTTACGTTTTTTATTATAAATTTTATTATAGTATTGCTATCACTAATTTTTGTTTTGCTGCCTAAGAATATAGAAATTATTTTATGTGTAGCAGCAGCAGCAAAGGTAGTTTTCTAGGCTTTTGCTCCGCTGCCTTTAAAATAATGGTTTTCATATAAGCATATGTATTTTAATTTTGACATTTTGCAGTTTGCTGCTTTCTGTCACTTATGTGTTTAATGCTTTAATACAGTACAACATGTAAGAGTTTTTTTAAAAACTTTTTCGTTCACCATAAAATTTTTTGTATTATTTTTTTTCGATGAAAATGTAAAAAACAACGTCATACTGATGACAAGTGCATTTTCAATATAAAATATCTAAAAAAAATATCAGCTTGATTTTATTTTATTTATTTTTTTTAATATTCTTTTTATATTTTCTATATTCAATATTCGCAAAAATAGTTGATGTTTTTAGAACAAAAACTTGTACAAGTGTCAACACATTATTTTTTCAACGTTTTTTTTTAATAAAAATTCAATATGGAAATAGTTTTGCTGGAAGCCACTACATATTAATTGCCAGAGGATTAACATTTAGTATGAGATTATCATATAATGTTTAGATTTAAAACTAAATAGTATTACTTGAAGTGTTACATTGTGGCAAAAAAAGCGTCAATATGTTAAAGTATCAGTGAGTTTTTTTAGGGAAAAAAGAATTTATTGTTGATTGATTACATAGAACGTCACACTTAAAGTGTATTCCAGTATTGAAATGATAATATTGTTGTTACGTTTTTACATTTAAAAAGGCTTATTAACCCTCCTCCTAATTTCTAATTGTTTGTTAATTATCTACTACAGTACGAGGGCGGATTGATATTGCAGCTACCTAAGTAGGAAAAAACACTTTTTTTCAAAAACCATTCATTTCTCAACATAGTCTCCTTTTATCTCAAAGCACTTAGTAAAACGATTTTGCAACTTTTTTATATCATCTGAATAATACGATTTTGGGAACTCCTCAAAATACGCATTAGTTTCGATAATCACTTCTTCGTTTGAGATGAATCTTTTTCTTGCGAACCATTTTTTCAAGTTTGGAAACAGGAAAAAGTCACTAGGGGCTAAATCTGGACTATAAGGTGGATGATCAACCAATTCGAAGTAGATTTCTTGTAGTTTTAGCATCGTATCTAATGCTGTGTGAACCGGTGCGTTGTCTTGAAGAAAGAGCACTTCATTCTTGTTTAAATGTGGTCGTTTTTCTTTGATTGCATCAACCAATTGTTCCAATAATGCACGAAAATACTCTTCTGTGATTGTGGATCCCTTTTCAAAATAATCGATGAGCAATATTCCGTGTGCATCCCAAAATACAGTGGCCATAACCTTGCCAGCCGATTTCGCTGCCTTCGCCTTCTTCGGAGCACTTCCACCAGCTTCAACCCATTGCTTCGAGTGATTTTTGGTTTTAGGTGTGTAGTGGTTGACCTACGTTTCATCAAAAGTTATTAATCAACGCCAAAAAGCAGCAGGATTATGCTTTATCATGTCCAAACACTGCTGTGAAGTGATCTGTCGAACTCGTTTTTGTTCAACACTGAGCAAATGCGGCACCCATCTTGCCGATAGCTTTTTCATATGCAAATGTTCATGCAAAATGTTGAACACACATTCGTATGATATGTTTACCATTTCAGCAATCTCACGTATATTCTCGAATTGAAAGATATTAGGAAGCAGTTATAAAACCAAAAAAATCAGGTTTTTGCCAACCCTGACTCTAGTGGGCATTATGTACTATGAGCTGTTAAAACTCGGTTATCTGAGCAGATTGCAATTACTTCCTTCCGGCCGTTCATTATGAGAAAAACGACCGATTAAGTTATTCGTTTGCATTACTACGTTCGGTCTTGCGTCGCGAAAATAACCAAACATTTATTCGAAACGGTCAATTGCCGCTCCTACTCTATTCTTAGCATCCCACCAAACTGCATTTCAAGAAATATAAAATCAGCTTCAAAGCGGATTGCCTCAAAAGGCGAAAAGGTTTTCTGAGACAGAATGTAAGCAGTGATTTGAAAAATTTGTATTTTAATGAATTTGATAATTAATTATCTCTTTTGAACTAAAAAACAAATGGACCGAATTAATTTGTACTCGCAATACGCAAATTTTAATTATTTTGGTTGTAAATAAACTATGAAAACTTTTAAACTTTTTAAATAAAAAAACCCAAGTGGGTTGCCAACCCTGCTTAAAAGTTAAATTCTCGGTAAGCTAACAGTCTTTCAGTATTAGCATGCGACCCTAAAAGGTTAATCTTTCAGTTAACTTTTCCGGACGTATGATTGTTTTTTTAACAAAAATTTTTCCGGTCATAGACTCGTATATAGCAATTTTGACTCTTGTACAGTATTCTCATATTCTATGAATCTGAAGCAAGCATCTCAAAAATAAAGAAAAAACGTCATGAAATCTTAGAGTCTGTATCGAACACAGATGAAAAAATACACAAGAACACACTTCACAAGCCGGAATACTTATGCTGATTTTAAGGCAAACTTGTAAAAATGGTTTTTAAACCAACGACAGCGTAATTGTGCATTAACTGGTCTAATTTTAAAACCCAGATCTAAGCACTAATTTGCCATAATGCACCCTGGAAAAAAATATATTTCCACTGCTAGATGTCTATCAAATTTTTAAAAGAGAAACGGTATTCGGCATCTTAAAATTTTTAGTCAAATATTGTTATTCTTTTTTAAAATAGAAAACATGCTAATAAATCGGAGAACAACAGTGTGATGTAGGGTATCTTACTGTTTGATTAGACGGATAGTCACTATAAAATGTGTATTCACAACGAAATACAATAAAATAAACGAAAAATCTAAAAAGGAAATGAAAAATAAAATAGATTATGATTTCGTCTATTGTTACAAAAGGTAAGAGTTCATCTGAATATTTGGAAGTAAAGGGTCCACCATCTAACGTTTTTTTTTCAACTCACGTCTGATTTGACAGATATTTAGTTTTATTTTTCCGCTTAAGGAATATGGTTGTTTATAAGCTTGAACAACGCTGGGAAATATTGCGACATTACTTTGAAAATCATGGTAATGTTGCAGAATCAAAAATCATCTTTTCAGAAGAAGCTCATTTTGATCTTGGCGGGTATGTAAACAAGCAAAACCGTCGCATTTGTGACACAGAAAACCTGCACGCATACGTTGAAATGCCGATACACCCAAGACGAGTCACTGTTTGGTTCGGATTTTGGTCCAGAGGCATAAGGCCATAGGCCATTTTTCTTCGAAAATGAGCAAGGAGTGGCCGTTACAGTCAATGGCGATCGTTATTGGGCCATGTTGAACGAATTTTTGTTTACAAAAATTGAAATGGAGGATATTAGCAACATTTGGTTTCAACAGGACGGCGCTGCGTGCCATACAGCCGAAGCTACATTCGATGTTTTGCGCCCTGTTTTTGAATATCGCATTATCAGCCGCAGAGCTGATGTCGTGTGGCCACCTTGGAGCTGCGATTTGACACCGTTGGACTATTACTTGTGGGGTGCCACAACAACAAGCCAACAAGCCAGAGACAATTGACGCTCTAAAGGACAATATTCGTGAAGCCATTGGTGAAATAGAGCTGCACACAATCAATAATGTGCTTAAAAATGTGTCCGATCGTTTAGGCTACTGCATGGCCAGCCGAAGCAGCCATTTGAATGAAATTATTTTCCAATATTAACCAGAAGAATTGTACTTTCAAATAAAAAAAGAAATTTAAGAAAATATTCAGTAGTCTTTTTATAGCATTTTCAAAAAAAAAAATTATTTGGCGGACCCTTTACAATAAGTCTATGCAAGCGAGTGTCTGTTATTTTCTCTACATATTATGAGTTTCCTGTTTCCGTTTTTTTGCTTAAATTTTGTTTTTATTTTTTGTAGAATATTCTTAATTTTCACCAGGAATTATGTCTTAAACGTGTTTCATGACACAGTAATGGTTTACCCCATATTGAATTTTAAAACGAAGACAAACACACTCACAAGCACGTACATATGTGCACTTTTAAATTTCTGCAAACATTTATAATAAAATTTTAGTTGGGCGGCCACATCTTCTACTCCATCAACCTGCTTTATGTGATTCCTGTTCCTGTTCGTTTGCAGCTCTTTACTGTTTGTTATGTTTGAAGAAGATGTTGACATAAATCGAGGCAGGTTTTTTTTGGAGGCAAATTTTATTGTAAAAAATCGTTGCTAAGCTAAAAAGCGTTTTAAGACATATTTCATTTAAACCTCCGTTTTATATTATTTTTTTATTTATTATTTTTCATCTTTAATACACACAGAGAAAGAGGTGGTTCTACAATCACATCCGCTGTCATGTCATGCATATTAAACATTACTATACTCGCTTATGTTTTAGAACTTTGGACTGAGAGATTCTTTTGTAAATATGCTCTGGTATCTACATATTAGTATGTGCTTAGTATGTGAAAATGTCTGTGGACATACCATACATATGTTTGAAAACTTAAACTACGCTTTTGAAAGTTCCTAAAGATGAAGTTAAAGATTATTTATTTCGAGCTGTATTCTTATAAAATTTGCTGATTCCTTGACTAGACAGACCTCTCACAATATTATTTTGTATATCGATAAAACTTGGTTATTTCAGTAGAGCAGGCTGAATTTATTGATGTTATTAACACTGACACCTAAATAAGCGATGCCTTTAAAAAAAATCTTTAAGTTGTGGAATGTGAAAATATTGCTGTTTCTACCACTTGATATGAAATACTTCGTTTTCACTTTTAAACCCATTTTATTTGATTACTTTTCACGTTCTGCAAAGATTCTGCCGACTGTTCGTGTTTGGCGAGCAGTGAGATCGATAACAGCATGACACTTTTGCTGTTGATACTGTCAGTGGTTTTAATTTTTATTTTCTTGTAGGATCTGCTCAATTAGCATCGCCTTGCCTGTAACTTCTTTCTATTCTATTATGCAAAGTCTCACCATTTTGCTGGAATGCCAAGTTCAGCCATGCTATCCCTTATTGTGTTAACGAACACAGCATTGCAGTGATGGGTTTTTTCCAAGAATTGTCGTAACTTGAATATGTGGTCTATAGTACACTTATCTCGTCTAAGACCGCGCTGATAATATAAAAAATAATAAAACTTCCATCACTTAAAAGACGCATAACAATTCTGAATGTAATTTGCGTCTTAAATGTAATAAAAGGATATAAGTCCTCTGAATTTCTCATTAGTAATCCATGGCTTAGAACAAATTAAATGTATGTATTGAAGCCGTTCTATTATGGAACATAACATAGGGCCATAACAAATAAATTTCAATCATGTCTATCTAGAGCTAACGCTATAATCTCAATCCAGGTTTTCGTTGTGTTCGTAATTTCGGCATCTACATTGGGGTTAAAGGTTTCTGTTGCTATAGGCGCTTGCCTTATCACTGACCACAGGTCGATGGTGGATATTGCTCTCGGCCAGAAGATGCTTACTATTCTTCTCAAGCATCTGTTAATCAAGACCTGAATTGCATTGTGATCACGTAGGCCTGCATTCCACGTTTCCCATTCATAAAGCAAAGTTGATTTTACTTTCGAGTTGAAAATTGATTTTTTAGTTTGCCTCGATATGTAGGCAAAGTTCTATGCGGGGTCAATGATGCTTCCGAGATAACAGAAGCTACTGATGTCTTTGACTAGTGAGCCCTTGATTAAGAATTGATGGCTATGATATGCGTTTGCTCGCATAGCTGCTTTTTAGACCGACTTTTACTGCAGATGCTTCCAGCATTTTGATTTTTTCTACCATGTTGGTGTACTTATGGCTTAGAAGACATATGATATCGGCATATTCCAGGCCAGCCAGTTTTCCATGCACTCCCCAGGCTGTTCCATTACTTGCGTTGCTGACATTTCCCAACACAACATTCAGCACAATATTTAACACTGCGCATACTTGTCGCGTTCCAACTCTTGTGTTTATCTGGTCACTCAGTTGATTTTCGTGCAGAACTCTGCAAGTAATTCCACAGGGATATAATATTTAGTGATGACCCTTTGAATTCCATTCTTCCATATGGTCCCATGGTCCAGAGTATCGAAGGCCTTCTCGAAATCTACAAAAATCATGTGAATGGCAGATCGCCATTCAACAGACTGTTCCACTACTACTCTGAGGCTATTGAAGTGGTTGCGCATGATCTGTGGAAATATAATCGAGCTTGTGGTTGTCTGCGAGTGTTAAACACACACTAAACCACATACAATTTGCTAATACACAGGTAGAAATACACCGCAAAAACAACAACAATTTGAAGTATCATCTCTTTTTTCGCTTTCTCGGTGCTTATATGTTCGTATGTACTCTATAGCATAATATGTATAAGCGGTATGTTGTGTTTATGCTGAAATTTGCAACACTTAAAAATGACTGCTCTAAAGTTTCATTTAATTCCAACAATCAGCTTAGGTTAAGTTAGGTTAGGTTATATGCACTATTATTTTATTGCCCGTGCTCCGCAGAGCTATTTCTCCCTAATTCGCACACTCCGCCAAATCGGAATTTTTACAATAATACCCTCTTCCAGTTGCTGTGGCAGTTGCACAGTTTCTCTGTATCATTGGTTAAACAAATTATGCCCATTTTTAAAGCTTTAATATAAACTTTAACTTCTTTCATTTGAGTTATAGAACCTTTGTTATTAATTGTATTTGAAAACAGTACTATGTGTGTTTGTTACGACACAGATATGGTTGATATTATTCTATGTGTGTAGTAGTTAAAGCACACACAATGGTTTGTCTGTATTTGTTAGTATAATATAAAGCACAATAATTCTTCTTTAAAAAAGCAATAACTCATCTTCCTAAAAGCATGGTAATAGCTGTGTCCGTTGTAAAATTAACTCCGTAACAATATGTTCACTTTTTATTGTTGGTTTGCAAATATTTGTTTAAAGCAGCAACACATATATTTTTTTAAATGATAATATAATCTAGAATTAAACAAAGACTACAAATCTTGAAAAAAACAAAGCTTTAGTTAATGTTTCTGAACAGAATCACTTTGATAATCAAACTTTAAAGGTAACAAATTAAATCTTATTATCGAATTCTTTCTTGACGAATTTTTTTTTTTTTTGAGGGTATCATAATGGGTCATAGAGCCACCGAGTGTACTCGCTGAAATAAATAATAGTAATACTCGCTGAATAAATATAATTATGGCTGCGCGTATCCATGTTCTTATATATTAATTTTGTCTTAATCAATCTAAGCCATTCAATGTAAAAGAAGCAATTAAATTAAATGGTATATATCGACTTACAACTTCTTTCATTCCGCCAAATTTTACCCTTAAAACGTTTTTCATTTTTATGAAAAACCAATAAAAGCTAAAGTCAATCAAAAAATAAAGGACAACACGCGCAGTAATATTTTTTGTAAAAAATTTGTTTCGATTAATCACTCTGCCCTCGAGAGTTTAATAAAACAAAAGGAGGTACTTGTACAAAAATGTTCTAAATATTTTATAAACATTTTCACTCTTGAAGACAATGTGGTAACTTTGGCGTGATAAAATTTTTACAAGGATAATACATGTACATATGCAGCAAGTCAAATACAAATAAACATTATTTCAGTGTTAAACACACACTAAACCACATACAATTTGCTAATACACAGGTAGAAATACACCGCAAAAACAACAACAATTTGAAGTATTATCTCTTTTTTCGCTTTCTCGCTGCTTATATGTTCGTATGTACCCTATAGCATAATATGTATAAGCGGTATGTTGTGTTTATGCTGACATTTGTAACACTTGAAAATGACTGCTCTAAAGCCGCATTTAATTGCAACAATCTGCTTAGGTTAGGTTAGGTTATATGGATCGTTCGCATTTCGCGAGCTGTTCACTCAGTGGTCCTATGGTCCATTGTGACACCCCATCAAAAAAAACCGATTGAAGATGCCGGAAGGTCGGATATGGGAGATTCCCAGAAAATTTCCCCACCTAAAGACCCAAAAATATCAGTTTCCCCCATTTGGGCCAACCGGTACCCTTGACGAAGTCAATCAACTACGGCAATGATACATCTCCAAGACAGTCTGAATGATGGAATTGACATGCACCCAAGTCTAAACTGCCATAGAGCAGGACAGTCTCAGAGAAGGTGTTCCACCGATTTCTTCTCATTCTGACAGCTCCTACAGTAACCATGACCAGGGCATCCCATACGCTCCGACATGCGGGCTATCATCATACAATGCACGATAATTATGCCCAATCTATACTGCTTCAAACCTAAGAATATACCTTGTCCTTTCCATAAAAAGAGAAGTGGTGATATTTGTCCACCTGTTTTCCATCCTCTTCAGTGTCCATTTATATAAAAAATCTACTACGCACATATTACACCTCAGCACACTCATCAGCAATTTCATTACCTCGGATGCCCGCATGACTTGGAACCCATATCAACCCGCCAAGTTATCGCTCCAGATGGGCCAGTGAGCGAATGCTACTCAAGAGTTAGGACAAGACTGTCTATATAGATCTCAATAGGTTTTGAGGCCTCAGGCCCCATCTATAGCATAGATCTCCGGCTGAAAAACAGTACAATCATAGGGTAGTCTGAGGGAGACGCCAGATCATCAGATTAAGAACCCGACCCTGTACCCGTTTCCATCTTCGAGCCATCGGTATAATTCTCGATGGCGTCATCTCGAAAAACAGATTCAGCAGCCTACTTACTCATCCCGAGCAGATATCCTGCCCTGATAAGTTCTACCGAAGTTTAAATTGTCCAACATGTTAAAATCGGTCCTCCATTTTCTATAGGATAGTACCGTGTCTACCCAACACCCTGAGTCTAAGTGCCGACTTTGCAGAGACACATATGACAAAAATATCTAGGGGTGGTACGTTCAGCATTGCAGACCGGCCTGAGGAGCGTAATTCACGGCACCGTTGATTTTAAGACAGGCTTTCCTCTGCACCCTATTTAGAATGGCCAGTTGTGACCCGATTTCCTCCGCCTTCTACAAGACAAAAGCGTCATAGGCTAGGATTGGTCTAATGACCGCGGTGTACATCCAATATAAGATATGGAGTCTATTACCTAAAGTTCCTCCTACATTCAAATCTCATTCGACTCTCAGCATTACGTTTCTACGCAAGCATCGAGTCTAAAATCAAGCCCAGTTACTTAGCCTTCATCGAAAATTTCAGAATAATGCCACTAAACTTTGGCCGCCTAATGTCTAGTATATTGTTACAAAAATGAAAATGCTGAAGACAAAATTCAACACATCAGGGACTTATTATGAGATTTTAGCTATAAATGTTATTAACTTGTGTCAGGGCTAAATAATTTCCATAATTACCTGTACTAACTAAGAGTGTTACCATCCACATGTCTAACGGTATTGCCAGGTCGATTTCTTTTTGTGTTTATAATTTTACACCTTTTGAATTAGCGTAGATAGATCGAAGATTCGTGTCTGTACTAGAATATTCGAAATTCGTATTGTAGTTGGTGAGTTAGTAATCATTTGGCTGTCATAAAGCATAGTCTGTTAAAGCGAAAATAATAATTGTTGTATACGTGAATATTAATTTGCTGTATTAAGACAAATGGTATAAAAGTTATAATGGAATTAAGAAAGACCGTGAAAACAACAACCTGGAGTTTCTTTTATTTTAACGCAATTTAAATGAACTCAAACGTTTTAAAAAGTTTACACCGTAAAAATATGATACTGCCTGATATACATAACCAGCTCAGTATTCGCGGGACTAAGCTCCAGATTATTCTTCCTTGCTCAAGTCAGAAGAACGCCGAGCGATGATTCCATCAACTCGTTTAACGTGTGTAGAAATTTTCCCTGATAAGCAGCACGACGTCTTCCGCATATTCCGATTCTGTTTATGACCAGGTTCCACAAAATGGTGAAAAGATACCACGTTCCCTTATTCCGACCATACCCAAACTGGAGGTAATGGTAATGATGACAAACATAAGACGAATGATGAGGTGAAAACGACACCTATTGGGAAAAAAAGTTACAATATTAAGTAAAGATCACTACCACCACCACTTAGCAAGGATCTTCACCACTACACACAATCATATAAAGGAGAGCTAAAGTAAACATCTACTCAGCCTGAAATTCAACTTTATTACTGATTCTTAAACAAAGCAATGGATGCTTTATGGAAAGCCGACATGCTTCATAGGGGAGAGACGGAAAAAACGAAAGAATTTTTTGAGACAGTATCGGCTCTCTGAATTTTTTTTTTATCAACTTATTAGCAATGCTCTCATTTCATATATTGATGTAATAGTGTTCACTATTAAAAGTATAGACCAGATTCCCGCAAAGAGCTGCTCTTCTCTTCTGTTTTCACACGCATAGGCAAAAAATAAGCAAAAAAATAAACAAAGAGAACTAAAGAGAAAACAAATAAAAATACAGTGCAAAATCGGCTGAGTGACAGTGAGTGTAAAATGCGTTAATATTAGTTTGCCGGACGCTGGCTAGCATGAAGCAGGACACAATTGGAACAAAAACAAACTTTTGTTAATTTTGCTGGCATTTGTATTTCTACCTTAAAGATCATCTAAATGAAATCGTTTAACAATAAAATGAGATTTTAATAATCTCTTAAAGCATGTTCACACGATACTTTGAACTATTGTGTTCGCTCTTGGAATTACTTAAATGAATTTTTCAGTTCACATGATAGCTTTGTAATTCGATTTGATAGCTGTTTTTCTTTAAATTGTATTTTATAAATGAAAAATAGGTTAGGAAATTAAATAAACATATTTAGCATCGACAAATACCACAATGAAAATGAAAGTCACATTGATTTTGAATTAATTCTTAAGTGATTCGTTTTATTAAGTTTTTTATGGGGGATTAAGTATTTCGACTTATAATTCTAGGCCAGACATTATGACATTAATATTTGCAGCTGCTTTTGTTCCAACTAATCACTTTAAATTCTGCAATAGGGTATCTCAATGCCGTGTCTGGTCATATATAATAAGATTACTCTTTATAATTGCAAAAGGCTTCAAGGATGTATTACTCCTGCACAGTTTGTATGAATAGCTGGTATTAGATAAGTATGTGTGTGTGTTCAAGTGTATGAGAATTAAATAAAGGATCCTTATTTAACTTGTAGCGGCATAAGTTTTTGCAACAACAGAACCAGCAGCAGCAGGGCAAAAAAATGGTGGCAAAAAACGCCACTCGCTTATATCTGCTTCGACAATACATTTAAACATATGTATATGTAAGTATTTTTTAACACTTGTACGTATGTTTACATACACCTGTCTACAGTTTCACTTACTGTTTCTTTTTTACTTAAAAATTGTATTTACGTCGTGTCGTTGTGTGAAAGACATCATCCATCTATACCCCCCGTACTTAAATACATAGTAAACATATCATACATTTCTTAGGTGTTCGTCTCCAATATGAGGAGTATGGGTGTGGGTATTTGTGGTTGTTGCATGATTTTTATGAGGTTGTAAAAATTAATATTTAATTTTAATGTATCACACAGGAAACATAATTTTTTGTTGTTTTTTTACACTTCATTCATATATCAATTTTTTTATTTTTCTTGTTTTATTTCGCTTTTTTCACTTGTTCTTCCCGATTATTAAATTGAGCCAAGTTTTTAAATTTGTTGTTTCAACATAATTTCTTTTACACACAAAATGTCTGACAGAAGCGGAGGAACAGTTGAAAAATGAATTTTAGATAAAAATTAGAAAATAAAAATGAATTTTTATTTGTGAAATTCTTTTTATTACTTAAAGCTCTTTTAAGTTTGTTTCAGAAAAAAAAAAGATTTTGAATTTCTATTCGGTGTATAATTAAAAAATGTTGGATTCAGAACAGATGGCATATCTTTTAGACATGGTTTGTGTTGTTAATAACTTATAAGATACTTTTGAGGCAAAATATCTGCCATTTATTCACACTTAGTCATTGAGCGAAACAGAGCTTTTTCTTTCAAGTTTTGCTCAAAGCTCATCAATTACTCACTAAAACTTACCTTGAATATACACCGTCGATTTCAAGGTGCATCTATTTTCTAATTTTATGACCAAATTCGCAAAAATTAACCCAAGTTTTAATCTAAAACTTATTAATAAAGATTCAGATTAGATGTGATCTAAAAAAACAAAATTTTGTGTAATAAGAGTTGCTTGAATAGATACCGTCTTGAAACACTTTAAAGAAAACTTGTTTCATTTCAGTTTCTTTTTACCATTTTACTCTTATGACCTACTTGGTAAGAAACTGATTTAAAAACATTAACAATTTTCTATACACAATTTCAGCGAATAGGCACTAAAATATGTACACACATAGAAACTTCGATTTAAAGAACTTCGTTATAGTGAAAAACCCAATACAAAAAACCACTTGATTGCAAAGTTGTTCATACAGCTTAATTCACATAACTTCCATGAAGGAACAGGAGGGCTTCTCTCAGTCAATGAGCTTCACCTGATTCTATTTTTAAACTCATTGAGCTATAGAACCTTTACATAACCAAGTATTTATTCAAAAACCTCTTTAAAACAAAGTCAGAATGCAGTAAAATGCAAAAGGCCCGGTTACAAAACAACGACATCTAAATGTACTTGCAAGTATATAAGGCTTCTATAGGGTCCGCCAAATAATTTTTTTTTTTTTTTTAAATGCTATAAAAAAAATACTGAATAGTTTCTCATATTTCTTTTTTATTTGAAATTGCAAGCCTTCCGGTTAATAATGGAAAATAATTTTATTCAAATGGCTGCCTTGGCTGGCCATGCAGTAGCCTACACGATCGGTCCAATTTTTAAGCACATTATCGCTTGTGTGCAGTTGTATTTCACCAATGGTTTCACGAATATTGTCCTCTAAAGCGTCAATTTTATCTGACTTGTTGGCGTAATACTTATCTTTGACGGCACCCCGCAAAGAATAGTCCAACGGTGTCAAATCGCAGCACAGAGGTGGCCAAACGACATCAGCTCTGCGGCTGATAATGTAGTTTTCAAAAACAGGGCGCAAAACATCGAGTGTAGCTTCGGCTAAGTAGCACGTGGCGCCGTCCTGTTGAAACCAAATGTTGCTAATATCCTTCTCTTCAATTTTTGTGAACAAAAATTCGTTCAACATGGTCCGATAACGATCGCCATTGACTGTAACGACCACCGCTTGCTAATTTTTGAAGAAAAATGACCCAATTATGACTCTGGACCAAAATCCGCATCAAACAGTGACTTGTCTTGGGTGTATCGGCTTTTCAATGTATGCGTGCGGGTTTTCTGTGCCCCAAATGCGACAATTTTGGTTGCTTACATACCCGCCAAGATCAAAATGAGCTTCATCGCACACATTATGCAACATTACCATGATTTTCAATGTCACAATATTTCCCAGCGTTGTTCAAGCCTATACACAACCATATTCATTCAGTGGAAGAATAAAACTAATTATCTGTCAAATCAGACATGGGCTAAGTGTTACCATTCACGAAATAAGCACTAGTTGAAAAAAAAACGTTAGATGGCGGACTCGATATTTTAAACCAGTCGTTAGCGTATACTTAATATTGATAATGACATATTACTCATACGCGCTGTATTTAGAATATCACCTAAGTACAAACGAAAATTTTAAACTCTTCTTAAATTAAAAACGTTGTACATATTTTCATCTTACGATTCGAATAAGTGTTACAATGCGTATCAATAATATTTAATTATGAAGTAAAAAATGGTTGCATATTTTATGTGCTGCTCTCTTACCTGATATTTTTGTTTGTATTTTAAATTAGTCGTTAGCGTATACTTAATATCGATAATGACCTATTAGTCATACGCACTGTATTTAGGTGATATCACCCGTATTTAGAATAATAATAGGTCATTATCAATATTACGTTACATACGCTAACGACTGGTTTAAAATACAAGCGATAATATTAAGTAAGCAGCCATAAAATATGCAACCATTTTTTACTTAATAATTAAATATTCTTGATACGCAGTGTAGTACTTATTCAAAGGTTAAAATGAAAAAATTTACACTCCGGTTCAGCAGGATAGAATCTCTTATTTTTTTTTAAGTGCCATAAATCGCGAATACGGGAACAGTAAGTGAAAATCTTTTTCAGACGAATAGCAGATACTTTAATTGATAAATTAAACACAAAAATTAAACACAAGTTCATTGTATTGGTACTTTTTTTCTTCTTTTTAGTCAAGCAGAAAATTTTTAGTTAATTTTTTGGTTCAACATGATGGTTCAACGTGATTTTCAGTTTTAGATCCATCTACAAACAACTTATAACCGAACTTTTTCCAAAACCGTAAATAAATGATATGTCATTATTTGAGAATGTCAAAACCTGCTTAAATAACCATCAGGAATCTAACACTGTAGCAGGCAAAAGTAGTAAAAAATAATTTTTTAAGTTAAATTTTGTCTCTAATTTCTTCTCTTTCTTCATCAAAAACTTCATAGACCCATACGATACTTGCTTGCAAAAGAACAAAAAACCCCCATTCAAATTAAAAAACCATTAATAAATCTGTAATTTGATATTAAAGCCCACTTAAGGAGAAAAGAATATAAGTTATGTACAGTTTTTACCCACAACTTTTATTGTTGGTGGTGTTGTTGTTGCTGTTGTTGTTTGAAGGGTTACAAAAGAAACAAAGTTACTTCCGCTTCATTTATACACAATTTGCCACAATATTTAACAAACCAACGAAATATACGTACACACCCTTAATATTTTTATTAATTTTTTTTTTTGCATTCTTGTTCCTTCTCCTAGCGGCAAAGACCTTTAAATGATAAAAGAAATGCTTAAGGGGAAGAAACAAATGTAAACCGTTCAAGTACGACTATTTCATGGTCTACATTGCTATCCTATTGCAACATATCTCCCCTTTAATAAGATATTGTTTGAAATCCTTACCTATTCAAAACCCTCAACAACAAGGTTCGTATGCGTCAAAATTTTACCTAAGAATGAACAAAGACGGAACCATGGTAGATATGGTCAAACTTCAGTCCGTTCTCATATAATTCCTTTATCAACGACACGAAATTCGATATTTAAACAAAAGTGAAAATGAATCTAAAATGAACAGTTAATTTTATCCATTTCCTTCTTCTATCCTATCTCATACTTACATGAATAGTTCTTAGCGAAACATAGACATGTGGCAAATAAAACTCATTTTTTGCATAAAATTCCAGGCTGATTACAGCAAAACCCTGATCACCAGAAGTGTCAAAGTATATTTTTAACCAAAATGCTTTACACCATGTTCATACATAATCTTAAATTACCAATTAAGGGATTTTAAGCAATTAGGGCCTTAATTGAACTAAATTTTCCATACAAATCCAAAACTAAAAATTGCCAATTAGTACTTAATTGCACAATTAACTGAAATAAATTCAAAACGCAACCCTACAGCAAAAACCTGATAACCAGAAGTGTTAAAGTATATTTTTAACTAAAATGCTTAATATCATGTTCACACATAAGCTTTAATTGCCAATTAAGTTATTTTACGCAATTAAGAGCTTAATTAATCCTAATTTTCCATACATATCCACTTTTTATAAATTGCCCAATTAGCACTTAAGTGTACAATTAACTGAATTACATTCAATATGCAAACCTATGTAAAGCACATAGAAAGAGAAAAGGGTAGTCCAACCATAATGCACGATGTTAATTGTGAGTCACACCTCAATGTCAAATTTTTTGCCCAACTTAATTTGACATTTCTTTGTTTCAGTGTTTGATCAATTCAACCATGGAGAGGTACACAATTGAGCAGCGCGTTAAGATTGTTGAAGCCTTTTACTAAAATTAGCGTTCAAATCAAAATAAATTTCGAGCCCTTCTTAATTTTTTGTGCAGCATAATCGACCAAAGGTCTGCACAGTCGAGAAAATTATGCGCAAATTTCAGCAAACCAGGTGTATAGAAAATGTGGAAACATCTGTGCTTGCTCGCCCAGTTCGTTCTGCGGAAAACATTGCTGTTGTTCGCTACGGTGTGGCAGAAGAGACGTCAACCTGGAATCATCACCGTGCCCAATAATTGAACATCTCACGAACATCGCTGATGTGAATTCTGAATAAGACTACAAGATTCAATTGGCTCAGGAGCTGAAGCCTACTGACCATTCCGAGTGTCTTCAGTACGCCAAACAGTTAGTTGAACAGACAGAAGTGAATGGTGACTTTACAAAAAAACAATCTTCAGCGACGAGGCACACTTACATCACAGTGGGTTCGTTAACAAAATTACGCATTTGAGCAAATGAGAATCTACGAGAAATTGTTGAAAAGCTTATGTATCCACCAAGAGTGACTGTTTGGTGCGCTTTATGGGCTGATGGCTCATCGGGCCGTACTTCTCGAAAAAGAGGTCGACAAAGCAGTTACCGAGAATGGCGTTCGCCAAGGCGAGTTGATAACGGACTTCTTGTGGCCAGAAATTGAGGATATGGACCTGGACATGTGGTTCGAACAAGATGGTTTCAACATTATGGTGTCACCTGCAACACAGCTGACAAAACAATGACTCTTTTGCGCGAGAAATTCAATGGCCATGTTATCTTATGTCGTGGAGTAGTCATTTGGCCGCCACAATCATGTGATTTGATACCGTTGGACTTCTTCCTTTGGCTTGAGCTTAAACTTAATTTTAAAAAATATTTTAAATAATAGCGGAACTCATTCTTTGTTGCAAATTTGCAATTTACTATATATGCTCTGAATTTCAGCAATAAAGAGTGATTTTCTTTTATAGAGTCTTTAGCAAATTAAAAAGATTAAAACGAATAAATAAAAAATATTTTTGGAAAATTTTGTCAAAAGAAAGAAATATATTTTTCAGTATTTTATTTACTTTACACCTAACCCTTTCTTTACATGAATTTTTACACGGTATCGTTTTGGACTTGTCTACCGTATAACAACAGGTTTAAGTGTTCTGGGTATATAAACAAAATAAAAAACATGGCTGTTTAAGTATTGCAAACTTGCAATGACTTGCAAGGCCTGTTTGCAACAAAGAGTGATTTCCCCTAATATTATTCAAAAATATTTCAAATTTTACAACTGAGTTCTTATATATGAAAAATATTTTATTACAAAGTAAAACAACACTAAAAAAATTGGACATAAAGCCAATATCAAATAAAAAAATAATATTCGAAGTGTAAGCTGAACTCATCTAGTGTAAACGCTACCAACCAACATTATTCAATAACAGTCACACAGCTGGCACATCACACATAGCAGACTAAATGGTGAAATTGTGACGATGCTGAAAAAGGTGATTTGAGAAATTTGAAGAAGTTGCACGGCAGTGCTATACCAAATACGATTTCCCAAATAATTTTTAATTTCGAAACGGCCCTACGTAATATACAGGCAGGATTTGGAAAAGGCAGATCATCGCAGAATATACAGTTGTCTACTTTATTTCATGTCAATGAATATTCAGCTCTCCAGATCTGCACTGTGGGGGCCTTAGCAAAAACTTTTCATCACTCTGCTGTGTTATAAGTTCAAATTTTAAAAATTGACATGCAAACTCACACACAGACACAAAAATATGCCCAAAATAAAATATAGATGATGACAATGTTGCACGAAGTAAACATCAAATGGCTGCTGTTACAACACCATTGTTGAATAGCTACAGCACAGTATGAGGTGATGAAAGCAACAATGTTGACATGAACTTTGTTTTTATGTGAAAACGAACGAAAGAAGGAAAGAAGGAAAGAAGGAAAGAAGGAGAGAAGAAAAAGTAAAATACGCGTAACAAATAATAGACATTTGCCATGTCAGCACAAGCATCAATCGCCACATGAATTATGCATGAATAAACATTACTATACGAGTGAATAACAATAATTTGTTTTTCTTCTACACAAGCCCCTCACCATTGTATCTGTGGACGGTCCACACACCTACTCTTTTTAAGCATTAACAGTATAGAACTTAAATCTTAATTTTTATTTTGTAAATGGGCTAGTGAAGCGGTTACAAAAAGTATATTAAAAACATCATCTTCCTTTCAGCGCAACATTTTCATGCTTTGATTTTTTTGCGAGCAAAAAACGACAACATTTTTGCACTTTATCAGGGCAATATTAATCTATCAAAAAATTAGATTTAAAACCAGTACTTATTGTACTGACATAACAACAACAAAAATTTACTCAGCATGGTCAACAAGGCGATTGTTCGCATCTTATACAGATGAAGTGATGAAGTGTCGAAAATTGAGATGTCAACATTTTGCGAAATTTTAACTATGGGAAGCTACACTCTTGAACAAAGAATTTCAATTGCGAAAATTTGCTATCAAAATGGTTAAAATTTTACTGCATCTCTACGTAAAATTCGAGCAGCTTTTGCTCGTAATCAGGCTTCTTCTGAGATCGTTGTGCGTAATTTAATCACCAAATTCGATGCTCACGGTACTGTTGCTGACCAAAGATCAAAACAATACACTCGTAGTGGCCGTAGTGATGCAAACATAACCGCTGTACAGCAAAATGTTGAGAATGAGGCTGGAATATCAATTCGTCGACGCTCGCAACAATTGAACATTCCCAGAGGAACTTTGCGCAACATTTTGCCAAAAAATCTTTATCTTCACACTTATAAAGTTCAACTCATTCAAAAATTAAAGCCAGCCGACCATTGTTTGCGTCGAACGTTTGTGAATTAGCTGTGTGAAAAACTGAACGACAAAATCATCTTTAGTGATGAGGCTCTATTTTCAATTAGGCGGTTATGTAAAAAAACAAAATTATCGCATATGGGGCTCACAAAATCCACAAACAGTCCTTAAAAACCATTACATCCAAAGAAAGTGACCATATGGTGCGGTTTGTGGCTAAGTGGCATTATCGGCACGTATTTTTTCGAAACGCCGCCACCGTGAATTCTCTGCGCTACCAAACAATGATAAACAACTTTTTGTGGCCACAATTGGCTAATGTTGACATCAGTGATCTTTGATTTTAGCAGGACGGTGCTAGAAACCTCACAGCCAGAAAAACGAAATCAGTTATTGCATGAGAAATTTTCTGGTCGCGCAATTTCTCTACTTTTCGATGTCAATTGCCCGCCTCGTTCTTTTAAAAGACCGGGCTAATGTGCCATTTGAAAGACCACTGAAAGATGAAATTAGGCGCTGCATTGACTAGATCAGCAAAGATTTGTTGCAAAATATGGTTCGAAATTTTGTGAAAAAAAGTGGACGTCTGCCGACATGTTAAAGGCTTACATTTGCCCGACATCATATTCCATTAATAATTCCCATATTTCCACTTTATATTGGTATGAAGAGAACCGAAAAAAAACAAATGAGTTTTTAAGCCAATTTGCTTCCTAACCTCAAATTTGCCCACCCTTTATATAAAAATGAATGTGTGTTTGTATGTTTGCTTGTAGGTTTGTTGGTATCTTATAAACAGTTAAACGGCTGAACCCATTTACTTAAAACTTTTAGAGTGTATCACTGTGTATCTGGAAGGAATTAAAGGCTATACAAATTGTAAAAATTCCAACTGGGCGATGCCACACCCTTACAAAGTTATATTTATTTGTCTACATCCTCAAAATGGTAACAAAAAGGCTTCGTACTTGCGTCTACCAGAACCTTCAATCTGGAGGTATTTTTATTTTGATCTATTGTCAGCAACAGTACTGCGAGCCTTGAATTTAGCGATTAAATTACCCACAGCGGTCTCAGAGGTAACCTGATTACGAAGTGATACAGTAAAATTTTCACCAATTTGGTAGTAAATTTTTACAATTAAAATTCTCTGTTCAAGAGTGTAGCGTTTCATAGTTAAAATTTACAAATTTTTTATTAAATAAGTGTCAGAGATTGACAGCTCAATTCTTGACATTTCATCATTAGACAGCCAATTTACTTCCTATTATTAACACACACGTTGAGTCTAAAATGTGCCACAAATAATAATTAAATTTCAGTAACACTATGCAACAAGCAAAAATACCTTCGATATAGAGCTGCAAAACAATCGATAGTACTATTGATGGTATCGATAGTTTTGATTTTGTCTGACCATCGATAATAATAAATTCTAAAGTGGGCTTTACACAATAATACAAATCGTACAAGTGAGGGTACGTGTAGAAGTGAGCGGATAGTATCGTGTAAATTCAATATGTAATGAGAGCATACAACATTGAGAGGAAATACAAAATAAAAATTTGGCAGTCGTATGGCTGTTTTTGATTTGGAAATTTTTTAAAAACCATTAGACCAGGGATGTATTTTTATCTAAATAAATAAAATAAACAAAGAAAAAAGCAAATTTTTGAGCTCGCACTGTTGGTGCCTTTTAAAACAGCTGCTTTTATTTTACTTTGTTTTGGTTTAATAAGTTTGGTTAAATAATAGGTCTAACTTCCATATGTTTTTTTTTCTTGTTGTGCGACTTGACACAGTAGCTATAAGTTCATTTTTAAGGTTTTTTAATGACTTTAAGGTACCAATTAAAAGTTTATTAAAACTGACAGTTGTTTTACGCTTTCTTCCCATAGCCTCTGCAGTTTTCTTTCACTGGATCGCATTCATTACTTTAGTTTTGGGGCACTTCATGGTTATATGTATGTAGATTACTCTTCCTTCAAAAACCTTCAATACATAAAATTTAATGGCATGTAGGAAAAAAGGTACTGTTCCTATTATTGGTTCCAACACTGTATATTTATTATTATTCTTTACCCTTTCACTTATATTCTAATATTGTTGCCACACGTAGTACTTAAAAGAATCCGATAGTATCGATAGTTTTTTTGCACACTATCGAAACTATTGAATGAGCCGACTATCGAAATTTTTGCAGCTCTACTTGGATAACGACTATATTTTTTTGATGTGGTATGCGATTCTAAGTTTTTTTTTTAAATTTTTTTTCTAAAATGTGAGATTTTTTCAAAGGCTGCTTCATACATCTTACAATAACTTTGAAATCAATCATTCGATTTCGTTAAGCCATATGTTAAAAAATTCCAAATTATACCAGGTTTATATCATTCAAACGTCATTTTTTAATATAACACGTATAATATAACAAATAAAAATAAAAAAAAAATATAACAAATTATAAAAAAAAAATTGTTTGGAAGCATTATGATATTTTTGATTTCTAAAAATTCACAAAAATTACAAATCGGCAAACATTTACCAGTTTCACTGTATATTTTATAAATTTGTATATAATACACATAAAATAAACCATAATTCATGAAAATCTATTGGTGAATACATATTGTTACGTTTAAACCTTTTTAAATCGCCTTAAATCGCCTTTTTAAAATGCCTTAAAATAAAATAAACCCCACTTGGTTGTTTTCTACAGTTTTTTATTATTTACTACACTATGACTTTTATACAATTTATCTTAATACAATAGCTTAATATTCGTTTATACAACACTTTTATTTCCGCTTGAGCACGACTTTATTTTATGACAGCCAAACGATAACTAACTCTGACGTAGGTAAAGCAGCCTTTTTATATACCTAACTGCCTACAGTCTGGAATATTCCGGAAATGTCTCATATCCTCAATTTTATATCCATTAATTCAAATGTAGCATACAAAGTTGGTCGAATTGGTACGGCATTGACGGAGTAACACAGTATTACCAAATATATCACAATTTCACAATATATTTGCATACATTTGCTTTTTTATTTTCGTAGCAATATTTTGTTCGCAATAAAGTGAAAGTATCTAATTTTGAAAATAAAAATTTTGTTCTTGTAATTCTATGTATTGGTTGCCGTATAAGCGATATTTCTTTTCAAAATTCATCATACCGCTCAATGGAATTACCTCCAATTACAGCAAAAAAAATACATATATCTTTCAAAACTAGATATTTTTACTTTATTGGGAATAAAATATGCTTTTACAAATCGGTTTTCATGAGCTATGGCTTATTTTATATCTATTATATACAACTTTATGAATACGTAGTGAAAGTGGTAAATGTTTTCCGCTTTCTAATACTTGTGAATTTGTAGAAATCAAAAATATGATAATTTTTCCACAAAAAAAATTTTTAGGATTTTTTTCTCAATAATTCCAAAAATACGGTTTACATTAAAAAATTATATTAGAATAACTTAACGAAATCGAATGAGTCATTTCAGAGTTATCATAAGATGTATTCAGCAGCCTCTACAAAAATCTCACATTTAAAAAAAAATAAATAAATAAAAACTTATCCATAGAAACTGAAATGCTGATGATATTTGATGTTAGGCGACCATAGCTCATTAAAAAAATATAGTGGTTATTAGGGAGATCGAACGGCTATTATTCGACCGGTTTTAACCGGTTTTTTGGTTTTGTCGAATACGGTTTTCTTAAAATATTCATTTTTCGAATAGCGAATAAACCGATTATTTTAACTCGAATAACCGGTTAATTTAAATATGTATAATTTTTATACGTTTTATTTTTTTAAGCATTTTTCCAAATTTAACATATAAAGTCTTATTTTCATACCATGACTACCTTGAACGTCTTACAAAGAACGTGAAAACCATGATAGATACACTTGAACAACAAAATTTTTTTCTCTGTTACTGTAAATAAATATTGTTATCATGATATAAGAAAATACAAGGTAGTGCCACTCTCTCATTTTTTCTGACATATTACCATTTGACAATAAAGGCGAACTGACATTTATGTTGAAATTTGTGCTGCCATACACTGCTCACAAAATCCCATTTTTCAAATAATTTTTTTTTTTCGAATTCGATTATTAAACCGTAATATAAGTCAAAACAAAATGTTAAATATGCAAAGAAAAAAATATCAAAAAGAAAACAACTTAAAACAAATCTTTAATAAAACCTTCAAATTTCCCATTTCAATACATATCTTTTAGTATATATTCTGAATGAGCCTGAGTTGAAAAACATACATACATTATATATTCAAAATTAACGTTGGTACTTATATTGCAAAATGCTAAATAATATTCGAAATTTAAAATCTTGTTAAAATTACATAAAATTGTAAAAAATTTCTGGGAATATTGATCCATTTTCTGGATGTGGCAACGCTTTTTTAAATGTTTACATATAAAACAAACTTCAAGAATCTCGTTTATTATCAAACAATTTTGAGTGGAACTACCTACTATTTTTATATCAGGATTAATATTTTATACGAGTATAAGGGGAATGATGATCAAGTAGACACATTGAAAAGGATCTCCAAACGGCAGATGTGTTAGCTAGTGAAGGTTTTCACAGCATAAACACTCATAACCAGTTTTTAGTAATGTTTTTAGGTGATACCGGTGTTGAAAATGGTTAGATGGTGTAGCCTGGGTGTCTTACCTAACATACCACAGTGGCACACACTATTAAGGACGTGGTACATGTTTCTATAGATGTCCTCTAAAGTGTGGAAATATTTGGAAACCGTTGCAAAGGAAGGTTAGGTTAGGTTATGTTAAATGAGTCGCTCCTATTTCACGCGTTCACTCGGAGGCCCATTGTGACACCCCAACAAGGACAAATCCATTAAAAAGGCCAAAAGGCCGGACATGGTTGAGAAGAAAGATGCCCACATAAAGACCCAAAATATCGGTTAGCTTCTTGGAGCCAACCGCTACCCTTGAGGAACTTCAAAAGTGACACATCCCTGGACAGTCCAGATCATGGAAGCGACATGAACCCAAATGCCTAAGTCTAAGCTCCTTAGAGCAGGACAGTCGCAGAGAAGGTGTTGTACCAATTCCTTCTCCTCTTTTTCCAGCTCCCACAATAGCCATGACCAAGCGCTCTAACATGCGACCCGATCAACCTTTTCAAAACCTAGGAAAAGACTTATTTTTTTCCGTGGAAAGAGAAGTCTAAAGCATTTTGGATATTTCACTTGTGTTTCATCCTGCTCAGTGAACATTTATCCAACAGAACCGACGATGCACATGCACAGAGCATGTACGTCCCCTTGTACGAGAGACAAAGAGGATCCTATAGTAAAGCACTCATCAGCAATTTCATTCCCTCGAATGCCAGCATGACTTAAAACCCATATCAGTTCGACATGATATCATTCTAAATGGGCCAGTAAACATGGGTAGTATGAAAGAGACCATGAGGTCCAGAACTACGCTGTAAAAAATTAATCACTGGTTTTCGAGGAAGAAATATTTTAAGCCCTAAAAAAGCCGAACTTTGTTCCAGCATTGTTACTTACGACATAGTACAAAAATGCAAAAAACTTTATTTGCTAATGCAACAAAAATTGAGAAGAATTTTATTTTAATAAAAGAATAGGTTAACCGGTTATTTGATTTATTCTTAATCGAAAACTGGTTATTTTAAAATTGAAAATTTTCAAACTATTCGAAAACCGGTTTTTGAAAAAAGTAGAATAATCGATCTTCCTAGTAAGTATCCAAGATCAGAAAATTTTTTTTCATATGTTGCATAATGTAATAGAAAATTTATTTATTTATTTATTTGAAAACAATCGGCCCTTAATTACATAGTGACTGTATTTATTAATAAGTTTTTCTTGCGACTTTTAAGAACTTTCTGTAAGTCTAAGTACCTTTTAATTCTTCAAGCTTGTTTCTTGTTTATATTTTATATTTTTTACTTTTAAAATTTATCACATACTTTCTTGTGTATCTCATTATACATAATAATTATTCATTATAAATTTGAATTATTTATTTGCAGTAAATATTATACTTAAATGATAAAAATTCATTCCTTAAAGACTCAAAAAACCATTTCCATCAGTTTAATGATTAATTATTATTCATTACATTCGCTACACCTTTTATAAATTAATTAAACGCTTTTATTATCAATTATTATATTCTTTATTATCATTTAATTAAATATTATTTCTTTCAATTTAACCTTTTTATTAATTTTCAGAATTTAAGCTGTTTTATGTTGGTTTAAACGATTTATAAGCCGGTTGAAAACGAATGTAAAAACAGACTTTTTTCGTGTGATTAACTCATAATCATATAAATTTAATGGCGTTGCAAAAACAAATACTTAAAATGTTTCGAATCATTAAAAAATTGTTTCAAAACAGAGAAAGTAATCTTTTGTAAACCGCTTCCTGTTTATGTTGCTCCATAAGAATTGAGGAAGATATGAATTATAATCAAACTCAAGTCAAATTTTGATCATTATTTGAAACAATTGTAAAATGAACATTATTCATAGCACTCACAGTCCATGTACCATATTTTGACTACGTCCGATATTTAGTCGAATCGCTTTAGATTAAATTAGATTCAACTTTAGGTATTTGAAAGCGACTACTTGAATGGTAGAGGTTGAAGCATAGAAGGAATGAATGCTGATCATTTAAGACTAGTGATGTCTGAGGCTTATATTCAAAAGAACTGTCGATCTTTCTTCTTTATATAGGGTTCGCCAAATAAATTCTTTTTTTTTTAAATGCTATAAAAACAAACTACTGAATATTTTCTCAAATTTCTTTTTCATTTGAAAGTACAATCCTTCCGTTTAATAAATAATTTCATTCAGATGGCTGCCTCGGCTGGCCATGCAGTAGCCTACACGATCGGTCCAATTTTTAAGCACATTATCGATTGTGTGCAGCCGTATTTCACCAATGGCTTCACGAATATTGTCCTTTAAGCGTATATTGTCTCTGGCTTGTTGGCGTAACACTTATCTTTAACGACACCCCACAAATAATAGTCCAACGGTGTCAAATCGCAGCTCCGAGGTGGCCAAACGACATCAGCTCTGCGGCTGATTATGCGATCTTCAAAAACAGGGCTCAAAACATCGAGTGTAGCTTCGGCTGTGTGGCACAAAGCGCCGTCCTGTTGAAACCAAATGTTGCTAATATCCTCCTCTTCAATTTTTGTGAACAAAAATTCGTTCAACATGGCCCGATAACGATCGAAAAAAATGGCCCAATTGTGGCTCTGGACCGAAATCCGCACCAAACAGTGACTCGTCTTGGGTGTATCGGCTTTTCAATGTATGCGTGCGGGTTTTCTGTGCCCCAAATGCGACAATTTTTCTTGTTTAAATACCCGCCAAAATTTAAATGAGCTTTAGCTGAAAAGATGATTTTTTTTTCTTTTTTTCATTCTGCAACATTACCATGATTTTCAAAGTAATATCGCAATATTTCCCAGCATTGTTCAAGCGTATACACAACCATATTCGTTCAGCGGAAGCACTACTTGAATAAAAAACGTTAGATGGCGGACCCTATATATGTACATACAATATTGTTGAGAAAATGTAAATGCTAAAGACAAAATTCACCACGTCAGAGCTTATTATGAGCTTTTAGCTAAAAAAATATATTGGCTTGTGTCAAGGCTTAAAAACTTCTAAAATTATCTGTAAAAGTGCTGCCAATGCATTGATCGGATACTTTATGTTATTTTAGACCAGTTTGAATTAACGTAGAAAAATCGAAGATTCGTGTCCGTATTAGAACAATCTAAACCAAGATGAAATACTATAAAAGCGGCGAATTGCAGCTGTTGAATTTGTTAGTTGTGAATTGGCCGTCAAGAAGTAAAGTCTGTTTAGGGAGCGAATAAAAAGTGTTTTTAAAAGCGATTTTGGTGTATTAAAGTAAAGTGGAATTAATAAAGAAAGAGACTGATTGATATCTTAATACAACAGCTTAATATTCGTTTATACAACACTTTTATTTCCGTTTGAACACGCCTTTATTTTATGACAGCCAAACGATAAATATCTCTGACATAGTTAAAGCAGCCGCTTTATATACCTAATTGCCTACAGTCTGGAAGGTTCCGGAAATGTCTCATATCCTCAATTTTATATCCATTAATTCAGATGGAACATACAAAGTTGGTCGAATTAGGAGTGCTGCCACCTACTCAAATAAGTGCGGCATTTACAGGGTGACACATTATTACCTTATATACCACAATTTCACAATACAGTTTTGAAGGCGTATTTTCTTTTCAGGCATTTTTATTTTCGTAGCAATACTTTGTTCGCAATAAAGCGAAAGTAACACCATCAGAGCTTATTATGAGCTTTTAGCTAAAAAATGTATTGGCTTGTGTCAAGGCTTAAAAACTTCTAAAATTATCTGTACTAAATAAAAGTGCTGCCAATGCATTGATCGCTTAATTTTGTTATTTTAGACCAGTTTGAATTAGTGTAGAAATATCGAAGATTCGTGTCCATACTAGAACATTCTAAACTAAGATGAAATACTATAAAAGCGGCGAATCGCAGCTGTTGAGTTAGTTAGTTGTGAATTGGCTGTTAAGAAGCGAAGTCTGTTTAAGGCGCTAATAAAAAGTGTTTTTAAAAGGGAATTTGGTGTATTAAAGTACAGTGGAATTAATAAAGAAGGAGACTGATTGTAAAACAACTAAAATGAAAATAGTGTTTTACTTTATTTTGACGCAATTTAAAAGAACTCAAACGTTTTAAAACATAACAATATGAAGTTTGCAACAAAGGAAAATTGAAGATCCTGTTTGCTATATCAGCTCTGCTACCGTACTTTGTAATCTTTCTCAAAGGTTTTACAGATTTTTTATAACACATAAGAGTGTAAAAGCTAATCTCTTATAAATTTAATTGATTTTAAGCTCAATTGCTTATTTGTGAATTTAAAAAGGAAAATTGTCGTTTGACAAAAAAAAATTGTAATTTTCTTTTGACACCCCAAAACCAGGTCAATTAAATGCGCTAAGCATGCTTTGGCAAGCTTTTTTTTCTAAGAAATATCAAACAACAAGAACAATTGCAATATTGGCGCAGCTCAAAAATTTAGGCGAATGAAAGAGAAAAAGAAGAAGAAAAAATGCCACTTTAAAATATCATTCAAGGATAATGATTACAATATATCAACTACTAAATCTTGTTTTATCTTCTTTTTTTATTTCTTTCTTTGTCTTTCTATGTTAATTTCACTACTTTTCACTATTTTTTGCTTCTTCTTTTTTTTGACAGGCCGTTGTACAGTGTTTTTCTGGCATTTTTTTTTTTTCTATAAAATATTGAAATTTCAAGTGCTTCACTCTTGAGCCACAAAAAATAGAAAAAAAACAAGAAGCAGACACAACTTGATGAACAGAAAAAAGAAAGAAAAGTGAAATGAAATGAAACGAAATGCTAAAAATAGAAAAGAAGTAGACTATGAAAGAGAATGTAAACCTTTTACAATCTATAATAACTCAAAGTGAAAATTAAATCACACAGAAATCCTTTATTATACGAAAGTTTATATCCAAAAACAGATGAATGATGAAATAAACACACACACACGCACACATACACACTGGTAGTAATGAAAAGAAACTGAAAAAACAGGAAAAAAGCATATAAAAAGGGAGAGAGGCAGCATATAAATTAAATTTTCATTTACTTGTTCGTATAACGACCAAACGAACGAACGAATAAATGAATGGTTGAATGCAAGCGCATAGAATAAAGAAGAAGAGCTTACACTCACACACAACAGTTATGGGCATTTGGAATAAAATGAATGGTTATAGTGAGTTAAGAAAACGCTTTAAAGTCGTACAGAGTGAGTTGATGTACCACTCAGCAGGATGCCTTGTTACCCTAATGCAATCACTGGTGTACACTTGCAGAACAACAACAGAAGAAATGACAATGACAAAAGCTACAAATAAATGAATGACAAATAATTCAAAGAACTTTTTAAAAATATATATTAACCAACCATATGATACCCTACAAAGATTTGTTTTTTTTCTCCGCCACTCCCCTAGGGAGCATATTGGCTTTCCTCAAAGCGTCCATTGATTTGTTTCAATTTTATTAATCGAGTTTACCTGCAAGCTAAGTAGATGATTAATCTACAGTAGCTTGCCTTCATATGATAGTGTTTAGTGGTGAAGATCAGATGTCATCTGGGTGTACGTGAGTCTTCGCCGTGCGGCATACCCCACGGTTCCACAATGGCACGTGTGAATACAATGTGTCCAACAACGCTCCCACCTATGATATCCACGAGTGAATATCACAAGTGAGTACCAAATCGAAGGCGCGTGACACTCATAACCTTCACCCCTTGGTGAGGAGTCGGAGACTATAGAAACTCCTACCGTGATATGGGTCACAGCACCCGGTTGAGAAGATGCAACATCACACCGACCACGAATCTCCCACATGGGGGCCTACCCAACAATCGGGCAGAGATCGGAATCCATGGGGCTCCCGATTCCTTTGGCACCAGAATACCTCTGGTCATATTTAGTGACACGTGAGTGTAAATACAAGCACGTACTACCTCCAGCTTCGGCTCCACAACAGCCACGTACTGGTCATGGGTGAAAGTTTGCTAAGTGGTGGTGGTGATCCTTACTTAGCATAGTAATTTTTTTCCCAGTAGATGTTGTGTTCTCCTGATCCTTCGTCTGATGTTTTTCATCATCGTCAGAGGTAAAGTCAAGAGGTTTCATTAGTCTATTTATTAAGGACGCGAAACTGCAGTAATTGCTTAATTTTTATCTTGACAATGTTTATCTACAAGCCCGCTCTGTATGCCTCTGCCTGCACAGAATCTAGCTTCTGCCGCATGTTGCTATGTCTGTGAACCAATAGACGGGATAAACTGCGCGGCAATATTTAAGGCCTGTAGAACACAGTAGCAGCCTGAAAGCCTGAAAAAACTCTACAGCCAGCATTCCAATGTCTCTTCGAAATATCAGTGCTGTATATATCAATGACTTACCCAGGGAAGGCCAGACAATTTTTATATTGTAAAATATTTGGTATATCGTTCGTGAAATCCGTATCAATGTAAAGTTTTGTCTATCCTATAGTCTTTGTGAAGATTACAACTGACCAAACTAAGAAATCCTAGTATGTCGTTAGTGACGAAACCTTGATGCATTGATGGCCTTTAATCTCAAAATCTTTAGTGCTTTATACTTGCCTGACTCTCTAGAGGTAGCTAGTTCTAAAAAGTGAACAAAGTCTTTGATGGGGCCGTTTACGATACGATATTAACTATCAGAGTTTGACTACAGCAGTGTGTTTCTTTCTCAAGCAGAAGTGATGACCATTTTTAATGCTGCAGAGTGAATCTGTGGTAATGGCGCTCCTACCGATAATATATATATCTGGTCAGGATCAGATCTCTTTAGGGTTTGATCTTCAACTCTAAGCTGGTCAGTTACTGCCCTGAGTCATTTGTGGCACTATCATGACAGTTTTGTGTACACCGCATCTGGTTGCCTGGGCACAGAGACATTCCGGGTAACTGTGCTGCTGAATTGGGCACACTTTTTCCGGACATTAATCCTTAAGTGAAGGTGGGTGTACCTCTTAACTCCGTTAAAATCGCGGTCAAGCACTCAAAAAGCCTGGATAAAATAACTCCTAGTTTATTGACAGATTCACCTGGACCATGTTGGATATGAAGCGTACCAATCAACTGATCAAACTTGACCGTCGAAGCATCTCCTCTGTTGTATACGTCTTCATGGCTCATTGAGTCATGAGTAGGCACGCACAAAGGCTGAGCCCTCCTGCAATGACTTTTGTCGTGGCTGTGGATTGGCTGAGGTGGAGGAGACCGTGATCCACTTTATCTGCCAGTGTCGTCTCTCGCACGGCGCAGACTTCTTACACTGGGCTCTGCCTTTATCGATGGCATATTGGAGCTATCGATCATTGACATCAGGTTAATAGTCACGTTCATTCGGGCTGGCTTCGGATCTAACTTAGGGAAGTGCTTATGTGGGATGCTTCTGTTTCATCATCAGGACTCTGTTGAATAGAACGGGTACAACGCGTTATGTGGTGTTACAACGGACCGCTATACGTGTGCTCAAGTGTTCCTTGCTTAGCGAGGCTGCCACTCCCTCCTACCTACCTATCTTGAACAGTTATTTATTTTAGTTTGATTGAAAGATGCCCATAGACAGACATACTCCGTTCAATTCTTTTAAGGATTTTGAACGAACTAAATTGAGTGATAATTGATTGACAGTAACAATTTCCGTAGATTAACATAAGGTCGTTTACGACCGACTATAGTTTTCCTTTCTCCCCTCACTTTTTCTTCTTTTTAAAGTAAAACTAAATATGAAGACATATTCACTGAAGTGCACAACATTTGATTAAGTCCTTCAACAGCAAATTAACAATCGACCAACCACGCTATAACCGGAATAACTGCTGGCGTATTATTATTAAGAAAAAAAGAAGTTCAAATAACGAAAGGGGCGATCATAAAGGCTATCGTTAATGCAAACTGTTATGAGTACGATGAGTTCTTTTGCTTCATTGGTTGCACTGGATGAATACTTTAAAGTGTTACTCCAAGTTCGTCATATAATGGAATAAAAATAAGTGAAACACGCTAATGAACTACACAACAAAGTGAAACGAAAACAAAGGAAAAACAAGCGAAATCACCATGAAAAAGATTTTTTAAAGAAGAAAAAAAAGAAACGCACAAAAATTCATTCAGAACGCAATTTCTTATAATGGCAAAAATGATATTTTTGCATAATAGCCAAAAAGACAGTGGGCCTAACAGAGAGTAAAAGTGGAGTGTATCGAACATCTTTGCTACTGAGTGCAAGTGCTATTGAAATATTAATGATGTGCTCGTATAGTGCGTATACCCAAAAATATCGAAGCTTTGGCCGAGAGTGAGAGTGTGAGTGATAATCCATCAACATCAACTCGTCATCGTTCTCAAGAACCGAACATTTCTCGCAACAGTTTACGTCGAATTTTGCGCAAAGATCTCGGTATGACGTCTTATAAAGGTCAATTGGTTCAAAAGTTGAAGCTGCATGACCATCAGCTTCGTTTACGTTTCGCTAGATAGACCAAGAAGAAACTGCATGATGATGTCGATTTTGCCAAAAACCAAAAAAATCATCTTCTCGGATGAAGCTCATTTTCATCTTGATAGGTATGTTAATGAGCAAAATTGCCGCTTGGAGCTCAGAAAACCCAAACGTAGTCTTACAGAAGCCAATTCACTCATTACGAGTGATTGTTTGGTGCGGTGTGAAAATGAAGACGGCGCAACCACTACGGTCTATCGCACTATGCTAACCGATTTCTTTGTGTCCGCTCTTCATAGTATTGATGTGAACGATGTTTGGTTTCAATGGTATGGTGCAACCTGCCACACATCTCATGCCACAATCATTTTATTGCGCCCAACGTTTGATGGCCATTTAATTAGGCGATGGTAATATCACTTGGCCGTCAAGAAGCTGAAATTTGAACCAGTTGGACTATTTTCTATGGGGCGCCGTTAAGGGCAAGTGTTATACCACAGACAGTTAAGCATTTGAAGGCCAACATTCGTGATGCCACTGCCGAGATATGGCCCGATTCTCTCGAAAAAGTTCTCGAAAATTGGTACGATCGAATGGGGTACTACGAGGCCAGCTACCATATGAATGAAATAATACTTCATACCTAAGCGGAACAATTTGGTAAAATTTCAAACCGTTTTTGTTTCATTACATTTTTAAATTTAAACTTTTTAATGGCCCACCCTATAGTAGTCGGAAAAAGATTCAGAACTGGTTTTGCTTTATGTGCAGGTGATTTGTTTGCAAAATTACCTCGCAGTGTCTTGTGATCCATGCTGGTCGTTATTCGATCAATGTATGGTTCAAATTGATCATTTGTTTGTCCGTAGCGATCCGTATTAACAAGTTCACCAAGTTTTAGGTTGTCGCAGATTAACCCATTATTTGTTCCTTTTACGGATCTGAAAATAAATCCATTTTTCATCGCCGCTAACAATTCGAATCAACACTAATTTTCGATAGTGTCTGTGAAAGAAAATTTCACAAGTAGTTTTTTGGTTATCCGTCTGTGGCATGTGGCATTTTCCTGACTTTTTAATGATTCCCATAGCTTTTAAACGGTCAGAAATTATTTGCAATTCGACGTCATCAAACTTTTTTGATGGTCTTCCACGTTCTTCATTTCTCACATCAAAATCGTTATCTGCCAACCGTCGAAACTATCTTTTTCATGTTGTTGCTGATAAAGCATGATCACCTTATGCCTCGACAAGCATTAAATCCGACTTTGCAGCACTTTTCTTCAAATAAAAACAAACAAATTAATGCTTTTCGCAAATCATAATTTTCTGGTTAAAAATTCGCCATCTTTAACACGATAAAAAAATATGTTGTTGCTTATTCACTGATTTGATTGATGTACACTGAATTGGTTTGACAGATGTCATTGCCTACACCAAATAATAAGTGATCGTTCACAAAAATTTTTCCATATGGAGACATTTGTACCTCACTTCATACCCGTACACCTGATATTATCTTTGATTCAAATTTTGAGCACAAATTTTTCCTATTTTTCCCTAATTTCACACCTGAATCACAATTTCTCAAATGTATTTTACATCGAAAAGAAAAATTTTGCATTATTCTCCCTAAGTGTGCTGGAAAGCCACTGTGTCCTGCTACAAACAAATGATGATATTAAAATTGCTGACAACACGTACCAATGTCAGTCACTCAATGACTAGCCCGTTCACTTACTCACTCATTTAAACATTTTCATGTTTCACTTTTTTCTTTTTGTTTTTTGTGATTTTTTCTTTTGTACTCGATTCCCGGTCTTTTTTGTGACGTTTTTTTTTTGCTCTTCTTTTTAAGTCCCTCTTACATTCTGTGCGCTTTACATTTCAAACGAAAAACATAAAATCTGCATAGTTTTGATGCATAAAAGTAAACCTCAACCCCCAGTCATCATCAGTAGCTGATGAGTATCACAACAGCAGCAGGAGCTCATACTGGAAGCTTACACAAACTGGCATCATCGTTAACAACGCTTTTAAGAATATGATGGGAAACTTTTACTGTAAAATTGTTATTATTTTTTGTGTTTTTCTTTCTTCTTTTTCTTTTTGCTTTTTTGTCATAACAGAAGAAGAGCAGTAGAAATAAAAGAAAACGCGACAAGTTCATAATTTAAAGTCGAACAACATTTACACATACTCGTACATACACTCACCTCCACCATGCAAGTATCTGGAAAATTTCCATTTTATGAAAACGTTGCACAAAAAAAAAAAGAAAAATTGTGTCTCGTCGTTGAAAGCATTTTAAGCCATAATTTCATACGTTACACAGCGTTTTTCAGTTTTTCTTTTCTCATTTTATTTTTTGTTCTTTATAGGAGTTATGATTTATGAATTCGATTTTCAATCAGGGTAACGAGTATGACAACGACACCAGATCACATAAATACATGCAACACTTTTTCCCTCATACACATACACACACACACACACACATAAATACTACTCGTCAAGTAGAAAATAAACAAACAAACAAACATTGATGTGCCACAAAACGTAAAACAAACACTTTTCATCACTTTGCTGCCTCATAAGTTTAAAATTTACAAACTGCCACACAAACATACACACATACACACACAATCAAATCGTATGCTTAATATAAACGATAGACGATGACGATGTTACACGAAGCTGACTTCAAAATGGTTGCTGCTGTAACGCTATCATTGTATAGCAAGAGCACAGTTTGAGGTGATGAAAGCGACAAGGTTGACATGTACTCTTCGCTTTTATGTGAAAAGAAAGAAAGCAAGAAAGAGGGAAAAAAATTGACGATAAAAGTAACACATCATAGACATTTGCTATGTCAGCACAAGCAGCATCAGCCCAAGACTTATGCGCGAATATACGTTACTATACGAGTGAATAAATATAATTTTTATTTTCAGCTTAAACCCCCTGCCACTGCGCCTGTGGACGACCTACCCATACCATTTTTTTACGAAGTAACAGTATAAAACTTAATGATTGATTTTTACTTTGTAAATGGGCAAGAGTATATCGAACATAAAAAAATATGAAAAAAGAGGTTTCAGCATTTAACTTAATAAATAGGCCCTACATTTATAATGAGAATTAAATTTAATGTTTTTTTAAATATGTATGTGCAATTCAATTACATATTACACAGTGCAACAAAAATTAATACCTTGCGAGTGTTACTTCCTTCTGATAGGAAGTATTGAGTACAACAAGAATCTGTTTACGAAATTTTCGTAGCAACTCCAAAATCTTGAGATACGCGTAAAAAACCGGTTTTCCGTATCTTCATACACTTATAAGGTAACAAGTGAGCTTAAAATTAACCGATTTTAAGTTTTCAAGCGGATTCAGAAAGAGGAGGAACAGCCCTTTTAAATGACAATCACAAACACATTTGTCATCTTTTTTCTTCTTACTTTATTCAAATTGTTGTACTCGATAGCGCCTATCAGAAAATTTGTATCGCTTCCCTTCTTCATCTTCGTTCTTTTTTGTCACACCGTGTTATATTCCAACTATTACTAGCGAAGTAACTAACGGCACTGCCACAAGTCCAATATAACTATCACATGTATAAATATCAGAAAATATTGGATTATTTTTCGATGTGGATCGCGATCCATCAATATGCATGCTAAGGGCAAACATTCACTATATTGTTACGAAAATAAAAATACCTGAAAAGAAATACACCACATTAGTGCCTTTAGGAATGTATTGAGGGATTTTTGTCCATTGGTTTGTATCAAGTTGATAATGTGCTACTCTGATATTGCCATACTGATTTTTGTATTTGATGGCATTGCCAACTTTACCATATTTGGGTAACACCATCTTACATGTTTAAACTTAACGGATATAAAATAGAGGATATAAGAACATTTGAGACATTTCTGGAACTTTGCAAACTGTAGGCATTTAAGTATATAAGGACATAGTGATCGTTTTACAGTCATAAAATAAAGTCATGTTTAGGCGTATATATAGATGTTGTATATATATATAATTAAGTGCAAGATAAGTAAGTTGCTGTATTAAGATAAACAGTATATCGTTATTGATGAATGGCGATCCATATTGCAGAATAACGAAATATTTAGTGATCTGAATGGCGTATTACGGATCACGTTATAAATTTTAAACGTGTACGTCACGATATCAAGTTGATATACTTTGGAAAGAAGTAAAAATAAAAACTAAAAAAGGAATTTGCAAAATTTACACAAATAAGAAAGGGAGTGGCGTGGTGTAGTGGTTAGGTCACACGCATAACAACGCAAGCGGCTCAGGTTCGAGCCCCAGCAGAGCACAAAACACGAAAAACTTTTAGTTGTTGTTTTGAAAGAGTCTTCAACTTTCTTCCAGACAAACACGTCCAATAAATAAAGAAAAAGTTCTTCAAACGTTTCAGCATACCTCTGGCGTACCTCAGACGAATGATCAAGAAAAAAATCACCTACTGGGAAAAGAATTAAAAAGCTAAATAAAGATCACCACCATAACTTAGCAAGGATCTTCACCAATATACAATCATTTAGAGGGAAGCTAGAGTGGATTAATTAGCTACTTAGCTTGAAAAATCAACTTGATTTATGAAGCTGAAACTAAACAATGGATGCTTTATAGATAGCCAATGTACTATCAGAAGGAGTGACGTTAAAAAACAAATAAGAAAAACATTTGATAACATTTTCGATATATTTTGGGCTTTAAAATGAAACGTCGCAAGATAGTAAAGAGAATCCCAATCTGACTGTGTCATCGGGTCATACTTCTTCGAAAATGCCGTTGATATAGATCTGACCGATATGTTGTTCCAACACGACACGCTAACGACACATTGGCTTTTTTGCGCCAGAAATTTAATGACCAGCTTGAATGGCCGCCACGATCACGAGATTTGACACCATGGGACTTCTCTCTTTTGAGGTATTTAAAAGAAAAGCAGTGCGTCAATAAGCCAAGAACAATTCAAGTGCTAAAGGATGAGAAAATTCGAACAATTAACGACATTGAACTTTAAAATCATTGAAAATATGGACCGACGGATAGAGGTATGCCACCGAAGACGTGGCGAGCATTTGGCCGATATTATGTTTCACACATAATTGTCATAGATCCTTCTATCACAATGAAAATATTAAGCTAATTCTTAGCAAAATTTTTGTGTTATTTAGAATAAACATCGTCCGTTTTGGCCTATATTTCTTTGTTTTGTTATGGTTTCAACGTGTGTAACTGTAAAAAAACACCCGTGAGTTGTTCGAAATTTCTGTTTGCTTGTATTTGGGCATTTTTATTGTACTATTTCTCTTAATTTTTGTTCTTCGTTGTTGTTTTTTAAATTGCCCGAATAAGTCAAGAGAAAAGATTGCAAACATAAGTACTCGTGACATTCCGAAGAAAATTTGATGAAAAAGTATTCAAGAAAATACTAGAAGGGCTAAAATGCAAAAAAATAAGGTTAAGCTCACAGTTTTCTTTGATTATCGCTGCGTAGTTTATTAGCGGTTGCACCATAATTGGGCGTGTGTGATTCATAGCTTATTAATATACTGTTACGTTTTAACCTATATAAAACGTTTGTGTTCCTTAAATTGCGTCGAATAAAATATATGCAACGAATTTAATGTTTAACTTCATACAGTCTTTTATTTAACTTCCACTTTATAGATTTATAACTATATAGTATCCAACCTATTTAATATCCGTTTAGTACACCAATTTGCTCAATACACAACTCTTATTACGACTTTACTATAACTGCCAAACTATAACTGACTGACGTAGCCAAAGCAACATTCCTTATGTACAATACCTGACTGCCATCAGCTTTAAATATCTAGTAAAGTCATAAACATTCTCAATTCTTCTGTTCAGATCTGTTAATTGAAATGTAACATTCAAAAGTTGAATTGGTAACACCGTTCAACATGCAATTGGTAACACTGTTAATAACACAAATAACAACATTACCAGGGTGACACATTGACAGCTTTGACACAAACCAACAGACTAAAATCCCACCATAAAGTTTTATAGCTCCATACATACTAATGTTGGTGTATTTTTTCTTTAGGCAATTTTATTTTTATAAAAATACTTTATATACCTACCATTGAGTAGAGTGAAGTTAATTGTAGGATCAACTTTGTGAAATTTGTTGTCTAATTCTGACCTTAACTTTAGTTTTTTTTAGTAAAGAGTTGTTGAGCTGTTCTTACCAAACATTCCTTGTTTCGTAACCAATTTTTGATCTCATTTATGGGTTATTTAATTTATTCATTCTTCGATTATTTAAAGGGGTTCAGTTCTATCGTAAGAGAAATATAAAATTAAAAATAATACGTATTAATTCATTATTTCCTAAACTCATGTAGAATTTGTTCGAACTCAGTATAAACTTAATGGCATTTTATATAGAAAACGTTGACTATCATTTTGTCAGTGTAGAGTATTCAAAATTATTATCGTTTTTAAAAGTTGCCCATACTCAATAGAAAAATAGACGAGAAAAAACGTGACACTAAAAACAGAGAAATTATGACAAAATTTTACATAATTTGGTGGGCTGTCACAGGCATCAATTTTCTTTTTTTCTTTCAATAATTTCAAATGTAGTCGTTTGAAATTTGAATAAGAGGTTGATATATCAAAAATTTAACTTTACTTTAAGGCAATCTAACGTAGAAGTCATAACGAAATATATGAACATTTATATTAAACAGTAAATTAAACAATACACTCTGCCACAAAATTAATTGTACAAAAGTTAGGGACAAATGAGAAACCACAAAACAAAGCGTACTATTTTGCTCATTTTAAATTAAAATGCGAAATAAAGAAAATGATAAGTAAAAACAACGCCATTACCAAAAATAAAACGCATTGAAAATTTTATTAAAGTTCACTATAAAAATGGTGAAAATTTCGTGTTCACAGATCGCATAACTAAAACAACACCTTCTCGGTCAGCAATTATGAAACCGTTGGAAATATTTGAGCTGTTGAGACAAGATAGTGATGTAAAGAACAGAACTCGTAAACATCGCTTGAGAACAACTAAGGTTTCGGCATTTCTCGTTGATCTTTGGAATTGGTTATTTCACCAACAACATTACAACGTATTTTGCTAAAAAACAAAGTAACAGTAGTACACTAAGACATCATAATCAAAAACTTTTTTGTGAAATATAATATAAAATAGTACCTGGAGAAGCGAAAACTGATACATACTTCCATTACTGTTGGTATGTTAACCATTAATAAAAGAGCCAGGTAATATGGTTTCAGAAATTTAAAGGATGCAAAAAATCCCCTTATACTCGAAAATAATAAAGAAATTTGTCTCAACTTTGTACGAGCACATGCGAATTGGACTCCACAACAATGGAAAACAATACTGTGGTCTGACGAGTCTTCGAGGATCAAAAGTAATAATTTGTGCCCAAAGACCGGTTGCAAATGTTGTGAACACCACTGTAGGTCTAAGAAATAGAAAAATCGATTATTCGACCTTTTTCAAAAACCAGTTTTCTGATAAAATTTAATCAAATAAACGGTTCTTTTATTAAAATAAAATTCTTATAAATTCTTCTTGCATTAGCAGATAAAGCTGATAAGTTTTTATCCTATGTTGTAACGGGTGGGCCATCTATCGGTTTAATTTTTAACCAGCGGTTATTTCGAATCTGGCAATACTTATGTCATACTATTCTGTCACAAAATTCAGTACATTATCTCCACTGAACGAAGTGAAACGATCGACGTTGGGAATTATTGGAAATTGCACGAAATTGTCGTAAAAATTTGGTCGCAGAAAAGGGCCAACAGTGCCCGGTATACGCAAGTTTATTGCTAAAGTTCGTGAAACTGATTTCATTGTTTATGCACCAAGCCGTAAGCGTGCTCGTACGTACACCCGAAAATATCGAAAATGTGCCTAAGAGTGTGCATGAGAATTCATCAACATCAACTCGTCATCGTTCCCAAAAATTGAATATTTCACGCAGCAGTTTGCGTTGCATTATCGGTATGACATCTTACAAAGTTCAATTGGTTCAAGAATTGAAGCCGCATGAACATCCTCTTCATTTGCGCTTCGCTAGATGGGCCAATGAGAAACTGCATGATGATGTCGATTTTGCCAAAAAAATCAAAAGCTCATTTTCATCTGGTGGTTACGTTAATAAGCCAAATTGCCGTATTTGGGGCTCCGAAAACTCTAACTTGGTCTTACACGAGCTAATGCAGCAATTACGAGTGACTGAGTGACTGGTGTGGCTTGTGGAGCGGAGGCATAATTGGCCCATATTTCTTTGAAAATGGGACGGCGCAACCATTACGGTTAATGGAGACACTTATCCCACCACGATAATCGATTTTTTTTTGTGCCCGCTCTACATGGTATTGATATGAACGATGTTTGGTTTCAGCAGGATGCTGAAACTTGCCACACATCTTATGTCACAATCTATTTATTGCGCCAAACGTTTAAGGGCCGTTTAATTAGTCGAAATTGTGATGTCTGTTGGCCGCTGAGAAGCTGCGATATAACACCATTGGACCTTCTGCTGTTGGGCGCCCATTTTATGCCAACAAACAAGAGACAATTGAGCATTTGAAACGCAACATTCGTGATGCCATTCCTGATCCCATACATTCAAAAATTGGTTCGATCGAATAGGGTACAGCCGCGGCATCCATATGTATGAAATAATATTTCATTTCTAACCGGAAGAATTGTACTTCACAATAAAAAAATTAATTCGGCAAAAATTCAAACCGTTGTTGTTTAATTGCATCTTAAATTTAAAGTTTTAAATAGCCCACCCGATATCTTAAGGTTTTTAAAGCTCAGTTAGCATAAGAGTTCATGCCTAACGAGCCTCGACAACGTCGTGTCTTTGCTGATTGGATCCTTGAAATGCATAAAACTAATCCGGAGTTTCATTGAAGAATCATCTTGAATGATAAGGTACCTTTTATCCTTAAATGCCGCATTAAAAAGCAGAACTGTTACATTTGGGGTTTGAAAAAACCAAGAGTTATTATTGAAAACCCTCTGTATCCTCAATCTATGACTGCTTGATATTGTTTTTATCTGACATTTTTCGAAAATATGATTGGAATAACTGTTACGGTAAATATATTGCGCTATTAAATGCCAATTAATGAATTTGTGTGGCCGAAATTGGAAGTTATTGATGTCGACCACGTTTATTTTCAACAAGCCGCGCAGTGTGCCGAACAAGTAACGATATAATAGCTCTGTTGCGCAAAAAGTTTACTGACCGTTTGATCTTGCAAAGGGACGTTCACACTTGGCCTACAAGATATTGTGATTTAACACCCTTAGACTTTTGTCTTTGTGGCTGCATGAAAGACAGTTGATTCAAGACCTCAAAGATGGAGTTTGTCATGCTGTCGAGGACATACAGCCGGAAATGTTCATATTGGTGATGGAAAACTTCTTTATATGATCCTGCAGTGGAAGGCAGTGTAGACGTTGACATCCGATGATTTTGTTTTTCAAAAAAACCTCCTGTGCACTATGGGAAAATATGAGTACATATGGCTATTCGGAATCAATTCCTTTATTTACTTAGAACATATGACGTTCTAGTATTGTTAGAACGAGGTGGCGTGGTGTAGTGGTTAGAACACAGGTATACAACACATGTGGCCCAGGTTCGATTTCCAGCAGAGGACATGACGAAAACAAAAATTAATTGCGGTTTCGAGTGTTTAGTAGAAAGACTTCAACTTATCTCCAGACAAATTCATCAGAAGAAGAAATCCTGGCATTTTAGCTTATCTCTGGCGAAGACTCTACTGAGAAAAAATTAGAAGGCTAAATAAGATTCATCACCATCACTTAGCAAGGATCTTCACCACTACACATAATCCTATGAGGGCGAGCTATATTAATCATCTACTTGATTACAGAAACTGAAACAAAGTAATGGATGCTTTGTTTAAAGCCGTCAATATGCTCTCTAGAGAAGTGACGGAGAAAGAAATTGTTAGAACAATAAAACACACTCTAGATTGAGTCAACACACTAATGCATCGATCGAGTTTGATACTCTACCCGCATTAATGAGGAGCTTCGCCCTTTCCTGTCAAAAAAAAACTCCGAAATAGACTTTGAAGTACTTATTGAGAATTAAGAGTTGTAGGTTATAGGTTTTGGACATTAGGGAGATTAGATGGATTAAAGTATTTTTTATATTTTGTTATTCCTTTAAAAAATGTGATCGTTCCAAGTAAACACAGCCTGAGCTCATCAAAAACTTGAAAATTGATAAAAAAAATTCTAGGTAGACTTCCCTTTATCATTACAACTCCTAAAGAGATCATTTTAAAGGCCTTATGCGCATCACAAGCGACCCCGTTCGCGTGGCAAAAATTGGAGATTTCTCGTATATTCAGATCATTTGTGAGTACGTCTACAAAAAATTAATTTATAATAACTAGCAAATGTTGCTGTCATCTGCGAAAGAATAGACAGGATTAGAAAAAGAATAAAATAAGAAGAAAAATCTAGCAGGCGATAGAACAGGGTTTCGCGGTACTTATGAAATAATACCAAACTCTTCAGAACGATCTAAAAAAGACACAAGATTTGAAAGAAATATCGAAAGAAATTATGACTGACACCAGACCCAATAAGTTTTGATATGAGTGCCCTATGGGTAGCGTTGTATAGCGGTTAGAGCTCAGACATAGAACGCAAACTGCCCAAGTTTGAATCTCAGTGGAGGAATTGACAAAAAAAATGTATGGCAGTTTCGAGTTTTTAATCAAAAGACTTCAACCTCCCTCCGGACAAATCAATCTAAAGAAGCCCCTCTGACCTCATAGCTTAGCTCTGGCGATGATTACAAACATTAAACAAATGATCAGGAAAAAATTTCAATACTAATTAAGGATTACCGCCACCACTTAGCAAGGATTGTCACCTCTACACAATCAAAGTAGTGGATGCTTTGTGGAAAGCATACCTAAAGGCCTAATGAAGAACAAAAAATGAGTACCCCGTTCCAAGCTGTATGCCCTGTGGATAACCAGTGCCACTACCCTAGCCAATTTATAGCTGCTCTAGCTGAAACCTTACTGACGATCACGTAGCAAATTATTGAGCTCTAAATCCTTTACAAAATAATAAGTTATCACACCAATTGCTAATGGGTGGTAATTTTTAAAATGTCTGCGACCATCATGGCATGGCGTTACTTTAATAATGCTTTAGCTTAATAAAAAATAACGACATAATAAAATGCACTGAAAGTATTAACTCCATTTTAAGAACCGAAGCTGATGGTATATTATAACATCCGTCCCAGAAGGCTTGTTTATGGTGAGAAACCAATGTACCTTAACCTCATACAGGGTTATTGCGTATAAATAGAAAACAAAACGTACAAATAACGAAAATAGTGCTGAATGGTAAATTAAAAAAAAATATGTATTTTATTACCGCATAAAAATAAAATTAATTCCCATTTAAATTACGAGTAATAAACCAACCTGACAAATACACGCAAAGTTTGCACATGCATACTTATAAAATTTCGGTATACATATATACTTATTTGTAATTTCAAAATATTTTTTAATTAAAATTAAAATTATTACACAATTTAGATATGGAAAATTAAATTTAAAATGCATATGTATGTTTTGTATATACAGTGTGTCAAGAATGAGTTTACACATTGAAAATAATTAAGTACTTACAACTTCATCACTAATAAACTGGCTCTTTTTGCTTCCTAACCCTAATTTTTAAATTTATTACGATAATAAACATATCTTCTAAAATCTTAAGTAAAATACGACAAATTCAGTTCAAAAAACTTACGAAATTTATCAAAAACAAATTTTGCTCACATTTAGTATTGTCAACTAACTCTTTACACAAAAATTAGAAAATGTGTTGGCATTATATTTGGTAGATAATAAAAACATTTTTTAGACTATTAATATGCGGTATGACCTTCTTTTGCATTTATTACATATTGTAGTGGCTTTTTGAACAAATTAACCAACTTTTTTTTTGACCATAATCTATCGGTATTTTCTGTCACTCTTCTATTCTTACAGTTTATATGCTAGAATGCTCTGTGATTGCCGTTTAATCACATTTTTTTTTCTCAAAATACCTACAAATTTTTAATAGGGTCCAAGTTAGGGATTTGTGCAGAAGTGTCTATAACTTTTCCGCAGTTATAATGAAGCCACATCTGTACTACATGCGAATTATTCTTAGAATCCTTGTTCTGATAAGATTTAAATTGTAATTTTTTGTCTATGAGGAACCCGAATTTGTTGGCGCTTCTTATCAAATATGTCTTTAAAACGTCTTAGTATTCCATGCATCCATTGTTCATTCTATAAAAGCAAATTCTTGTACACTTTCCCCTGAGACACATCCCTAAACATATGCTGACATTTTTTGAAATTTTATATTTGGAATGACTATGTTCTCTTCTAGCGATGATGGGCGTTTTCTCCATAAGCGTGTAGGCCCATCGTTGTAATACTACACTATTATAGATTCGGCACAAAATATAACGTTATCCTAATAGTCAGACTGTTGTTAAACGTTCATAATGGCAACGTGAAAACGCTTTTCTATATATGCTGAGGATTATAATAATTTCTTATGTGCTGCTATTGATTATTTTTTATATTTGAAAACTGCCTTTAACTTTAATGACAATCAACAATACCCCACTTTTTTCAAGCTCTTTCACAAGTGTTCCTGTGGAAATTTGAGGTTTTTATGCAGTTTTATGTAATAATAATACGCCATGCATGTTTACTTATTATGGTCTTAGGGCCAGATCTCTTTTTTAACTTCAATCTTCCGCTCGATTTTGTACATAGCTCGATTTTGTACATAGTAAATTGTTTTTCTTGCCACTGAAAGTATTTCTGGCAACTCGCTTATACACTTTTACAAATGATCATTATAGTAAATCAACTGATTGGCGTTGTAAGCTAGCCTTCTACGTGTCATCTTTTAAATCGTGCAATATTTAACTAAATGAGATTTGCATTACAAACATAATAGCAAAACACATTTAACCTTAAACTAAATGCTAAGCTGAGTAAAAATAATGGGTGTGTGAAGAGTTATTTGACACTAAAAAAAATTAAGTAATATTTGTTTTTGTTGTATTTTTCTATTAACTAGCAATAAACTGGAATATTTTTGGTCATAGTCCTCTACAGATACTGAATACATTATCAACAACAACAAAAATATGTATGTAGTAGCACATCCTGACAATTTATTGCCAATTAAATTAAAAAAAGCTTATTATTTGTATATGTGTAAACTCATTCTTGACATACTGTATGTATTTTCTTATATACAGATATTAAACAAATGTAAGCTTTAAAACATTTTTAAACATAAAAATTAAACCAAATATTAAAAGCAATAAAAATGTACGTATTTCCGTTTCCTTTAACACACCCACCCACATACACATACTACATATACACATACACATTTCGTACTCATATAACTCTTTTAATTATTACAAATTAAGCCTTTGATACAGCTCACACTAGCTCGAAGTAATGTAAGTAGATTTTAGAAATACGAATTACATTTCAATTTCCAAGAATAGAATGTTTTTTGATATTTTAAAAGTAAATAGGAATACGCTGTTTAATATAAAATTGGTGTGTATCATCAAGAGCGAAAAATATCATTATATTTCCCAAAAATACAGGATTTTACATGACATAAACATTTACGGCCATATGCAAAAAAATCTAAAAGTAGACTTGAAGTGCACGTTAGTTACCACCAACGTTGTCAAATATGCAGATTTACCTATAGCATTGAGCAGTGTTGAAATTTTATGTTTTCTTTTAATTGTAAAGATTTTGCAGTTTTTAAAATTTTAGTTTTTTGCTTTCAAGTTTGTTATTTTAACTACAATTTCAAAAGTAATAATTTCATATCATTTGTCTAACATAACTGTGGTGAGGTTTACTCGTCCCTTTTTCATTTTTCATTTCAATTTCACTCGTTTTCGGTGTACAGAACGTACCCAATACGCGTATAGGTATATTTTATTTTACTTTTTTAAGTATGTGCAGTTTTTATTTTTTAATTTTCAGTTTTTCTAAAAAAAATATGGCAACAGTGATTACCACTACTACAAGCTTAACAAGCATTTGTTAAAGAACGTATGCAATCTTGATAACGGTTATAGTTAAAGACGCAGGATTTGGTTTGAATAACTTTATGGTCAATACAAATTGTCAATCACAAAATTGGCGCAATTGGACAAGAGGGCATGGTAACTCTTATTAAAACTAAATATTGATTTCTGTATACCTTGAGGACGATAAAGTTTAAGTTTCTGAATTTATCCTAAAAGACTACGCAGTTAATTAAAATCATCAGTCAAAAAATGGGTTAAATTGGATAGGAGGGCGTGGCACTACACATATACAGTGTACATTAATTTTTGTATATTTTGGTAATAGTAAAAGTTTCTTAATTTGGTTCAAACAACGTGGTTAGTCATGAACTGGGCGAGATTGAACACTTGAGCGTGGTTCCTTTATGAAATTCTTAATATGTCATCAGCCAACATGCGGGATAAATTGGATAAACGGGTATTGCATAAAGCAAACCGGGTAAAATTTATCTGTAGACACATATAAAATAAAAAAATATGTGTTAACCACCCATTGTTCCAATTTGAGTTTTTTTTTTTTTTTGTTAAGTTGGTACTCGTACATCTGTTATTGATATTTCCGCAAAATCTTAGCATCATAGCTTGACATTTGTAAAAGCTACGTAGCCAAGAGTACATCTTTATCTATGAGTGGACTTAAATTTGCAACAACGATCTTCTATTGAATTTTGCGCGAACGTTGGAAATGTTGGAAAAGTATTTCAGCAATGATTCTCTAAACAAAATGGTCGTTTACCGGTGGCACGAGCGGTTCAAAGGTGGTCGTGAGTTCATTGAAGAGGATGAATGCTGTGGCAGACCATTGACCTCGAAAATCGATGAAAACATTGATAAATTAAAAGAAATTCCGGTCAATAACCACAAATTAACCACTGAGAGATAGCGGAGGACTTGAACATTGCCTTTGGATCCGTCCAAGACATTTTGGTTAATGATTTGGATTTCCGTCGTGTATCAGCATAGTTGGTGCCAAAAGAACTCAATTGTATGCAAAAAACGGATCGTGTTGAGGTCGCAAAAGACATGATTTGCGATACTGAATCCGATTAAATATTCATCAAAAAGAACATTACTCGAGACGAGACTTGGTTTATGAGTACGACACACAATCCAGACATCAGGCAAGTGAATGGCGTTCACCAAATGAACCGAGAGCAAAAAAACCACGTCGTTTTCAATCGAAAAAGAAAGCAATGCTCACGTTTTTCGTGGATTACAACGGTGTAGTGAATCATGAATTTTTGCCAGAAGGCCAGACAGGAAGCAAGGAGTATTATTTGGGCGTTATGAGGTATTTGCGTGAAGCAATTCACCGCAAGGGACCAGAATTTTGGGCAGAATACTCGTGGATAATGCTCCGTCGCACAGTGCCATCATTATTCGAAAAATGCAACAAAAAACCATCCAACAGCCTACGAATTCACCTTCTATGGCTCCCTATCACCTCTTTTTGTTCCATCGAATTAAAAAGTCATTACGGAGAACGCAATTTAGCAGTTAAGAAAATAAAGATAGAGGTAGAGAAGCACGCACGATCTTAACTAGTTTAATAATGAATTTAAATTTAAGCTCAAGTTATTAATGGTTTTTCAATGCAAATTTATGCCGCATTTCACTACGTAATAGTATTACCACCACCAGGAGCAGCACCATTACTGACATTGCCAAAGCCAACCCCAGTTTTTAAGCTATAAATTTGATTCGGTTTTTTATTCGCTCTTATTTTATGTTTTGCAACAATTATAACAAATTATCTATCTGGTAATTGCAAAAGACAACAAAGAAACTATTTAATAATGAATTTAAAAGAAATGAAAATAAAAATCAACCAAAGAGTGAGCGAGAGTGAAACTAATTTAAGTTTTTAATGATGCTGCTGCATCTGTTGGTGTTATTGTTTTCGCATGTTTGTTGCAACACCAAATGTTGGTTTAAATTGATGGCATCTGTATATTGCCACTATTTTCCTACTGTTTTACACTTAATGCTGTTGATAATGACAACGACAACGACAGCGATGATGACGATTTCAATGACGATAATGATGCTGATATTGTTGCCTGACAAGGATGCTAATGTTGTGCAGGCACATGTCAATACAGCAATATAATGCCAGTTGAAGGAATAGTTTTTCATTCATTCACTTACTCACTCTGCGTGTGTTAACGTGTATACCATTTTACCATTTTACTATTTTAGCTGTATGTATGTGTGTGTGTGTTGTTGTTGTTGTTAATGTTGCTGTTGCAACAAGCTAATTAAAATCATAATAAAATCACAATTACAGTTAAAGTATAAACGCCTCAAGTTACGAGCAGAAAATGAAAAGTACGAGCACGAATAGTTAAAACATACAAAACCATGGCATAAACATTTTTTATTGTTGTGCAAGTAAAAGAAGAAGAAGAAAAAGAATCAAGAATATAGCATAGATATAATTATACATATACACACACACAAGCATACACAAACATACACAATCATACATTGTAATCAGAAGAACTCACAACTAAAAGTAAAAATTAAAATGAAGGAAAATAAAGCCAAAAAAGAAGAAAAATTACTACAACAAACAAAAAATAAAACGAAATTATAACCGTTTATTAAGGAAACTGTTTTGCACAGTTAAAATAAAAATTGCTTAAACACGTGTGTGTGTGTGTGTGTTTATGTAAGTTTATGAGAGTTGGTGTTGCCAAATGTGCAGATTTATCTTTATTATGCAGTTTTTTAAGTATTGAGCATTTAGCAGTTTTGAAATTTTTTGTTTTAAAAATTGGTTTTAATATTTTAGTTTTTTTACTTTCAATTTTGTTATTTTAATAACCAGTTCTACAGTTAAATTTTTACCCCATTTGCTTAGCAAAGCTGTGGTGAGATTTTTTGTACCTTTTTCATGCAACAATGTAATTATCCCTTCTTTTACTACTGATCAGAAAGAAAGAGAGAATTCGAATGGTGTGTGATACTCATACTTAGGTTTAAAGCTGAGATCACACGATTGACTCAAGTACACCAATCTGCTGCAAATTTTATTGTAACAAATTAACGCACAATAATAAAATTGTCCCAATTAAAAATGTATATTTACACGGTTGTCTTATTTTATACAAAATTTATTGTCACAAGATGGCGCGAAACGATCTATTGACAATAATTGTGCCAACGCTGTCACACGATTATGCTAGCTTACGGCAACTCTGTGAATCAGCTGTTGTGGAAATTGATTTTTTTTTGTGTTCAAAATGGTTCGTTCTTTAAAAAAATGAATATAACGTTCTCTTTATTTATATTGAGGTCATTTAGTGAACAAGTAAATAAAAAGAACTACAAAAAAATTTAAAAAAGAAGTGTGTGAGCCAGAAATTGGTGCTGCATATGAGAAAACCTTTCATAAAATTTAAAAAAAAAAATTAATTCACTAAAATATTTATTTATTTAAATTGGAATATAATTACAAATTATATTTAATTCTCCAAAGAAAATATGATTTGTTCTCTAAAAAATAAAAACTGCATCGGCTTTGATTATCAGGTGTCCGCTTGATAAAAAAAAATAAAAACGAAATGGTGGAAGTTTATAATGCAATTTACATATAAATAATTAAAAAATGCATATTTTAAGGGATGACAATTATTAATACCGTATAAACACGTGTCTACTCAAACATAAATCAATTAGAACATAAAAATTGGTGATTATTGTCTTCTTCAATTGGCATACAAGAATACAATAAATATTGGTGAATTTTTCGAATTTAGATTGGTGCATGATTGCCGATAAAGCTTTCACGATTGTTACACCAGGGTTGCATTTTATTGGGATAAATAAGTACAATAATATTCTGAGTTGCCGCATGAGCCAATAAGTTGTATAATCACACGATTGGCATATAAAAAACACCAATTATTGGTGCATTACCACAATCGTGTGATCCTATCTTAAGGAAGTTTTTTTTTTTGCAAAAGAACAGTAAAATTACATTACATACTAGTAGATAAATCGATTATTCGACTTTTTTAAAAAAACGGTTTTAAAATAATTCAAAGCTACAATTTAAAAAAATGGTTTTCGAAAAAAAATTAATCAAACAACCGGTTAACCGGTTCTTTCATTAATATAAAATTGTTCTTAATTCTTGTTGCATTAGCAAATAAAGTAAATAAATGTTTGTCCCATGTTGTAAAGGGTGTTCAAAATTGAGGTATCATTTTAATTTTAATATAAAAAAAACTTATTTTTCCGATATTAAAAATATTTTGACTTCAGTTTATTACAAATGGGTTCCGTTTAGTAATGAAAAATTATAACGGTCAAGTACCCAATCTACTGGCTCGGCAGGGTCCTAATCTTTTATCAAAATTTTCAATCTGCTCGATAATGTTGGTTTTAAGCTCTTGAACTGTTGTGGGATTATTGCTGTTCACTTTCGATTTCAAAATACTGCATTAAAAAAATCTAAAGGTACCAATCGCACGATCTTGGTGTACGTCTGAATCAGCAATTTTCCGCCACAAAAAGCTTTGGATCACCTCCATGTAGCGATTTCTATTGACCATAATCGCATTTACACTTTCGTTTTCAAAAATATATGGTACGATAATTCCTCCGGATCACAAATCACAAAAAACCGAAACTTTTTGTGCATGTAATGGTTGCTCCAAGATAATTCTTGGATTCCCTTCACCCCAAATGCGGCAGTTCTGTTTGTTAACGTAGCTATTGAGCTGGAAATGGGCTTCGTTGGTCAGGATTATTTTGTTAAAAAATTTACATTTTCTTCTAATTTTTCGATGGCCCAAGCAACGAATTGCCTTATTTTAGGTCTTAGTTCAGCTGGAATGTTGAATAATATGGTTGTTAAAAATTTTGTGAAAAGAGCGGACGCCTGCCGACGTGCTAGAGGTGGACATTTGCCCGACAACATATTCCATTACTAATTCCTATATTTCTGTTTTATATTGGTATGAATAAAACTAAAGTTGTCAAAAGAAAATGTTTTTTTAAGCCAATTTACTTCCTAACCTCAAATTTGTCCACCCTTTATATAAAAATAAGACGTTAAATTTAGAAAAATACTTAAACGATGAGCATATTTGCAATAAAAAATATAAAAACGTAGATTATACATAAGTGTTTAAACTAACCGGTTATTAGTGTTAAAGTAAACGGTTTATTCGGTATTCGAATAATGAACATTAAAAAAACCATATTCGACCAAATAAAAAAACCGATTAAAGCCGTTCAAATAATAACCGATCGATCTCCCTACATACTTACTACGCAAGTACGTACGTACGTACCTATGAGTGATATTTATGTTTCGCTAAAAAAAATATCATTCATACATACACATTTACGTTGTAATGTGATCCCACTGTTCTTTTGCAAAAGAAAAGATTATATATTTTTAAAACAACTGGGCGGATTAAAAAAGTTTTAGCATCACTTAAAGGTAATCTCATTGTGGAATTTCGGTTTTTTTAGCTTATTTAATAAACGAAACTGTTCTTGTCTTACGCGAATATATGTTGTGCATCCTCCTCCATTTTCGAAATAACGGTATACCACAAAAACAAGAGCTAATCTAAAAAAAAGTTAAGACCAAATGATTCAGCGCACTCGAATTCGGTTAACCAGCCATGTGCCACGCTTGTCGGAAAGTATCAAATTTCAAGACAGTGCTATTGGTTGGTTATTATCTGTAAACCGAAATCGGGTGATTTTGGTATTTTTTTTTTTATTAATTTTCTTAATTACCTTTCCTTGCATTAACAAAAGTTTAAAACAATTGGCTCATTTTAGTTTTATTTATTTTAAGAAATTTACTAGATTTCACGTTCACTCTTTTTTGGCTCACGCAACAAACCCGTATATGTTTTTCTTTTTTTATTTTTAAGTATGTTCGGTTTTTTGCTACAAAATTCTCAGCTTTTCTAAAAAAAAAAATAAATTATGGCAACACTAATAAGAGTGTGCATGTGCCTGTGTTTGAAGCATTAAGAAAACAACAGAGGCAATATTTATAAGCCAACAGTGAAGAGCAAAACGTTATAGACATTACTTTCATCGCAGTCAAAACTAAAAAAATTTAACACCTGTGTTAATAAACTTCACCGAATTTTATACAAGTTTTTAGATTTTATATCTTCTGAGTTCAAAATTGCAAATAAAAAAGAAATTGGAAATTGGATTGTTTACCCATAATTTATTATTAACACTAATTTTCACAGGTTTTACAACAACAAAACTTCCATATTTGATTTATTTAATATGTAAATTATCAAATTTGCTTATTGTCTTCTTATGTTCTTTGACTTTAAGAGGAGCATAGCGCCTTAATAAAATTTCGTTATTTATTTCCGTCCTTCGCTATGCTCCTCACGTCGTTGAAAGAATATCTTACTTGTTGAATATCCTTCTTTATTGTAGGCTTGCATGTGTGTTTCTGGTGTCTTGTATGTTTCATTGGAGGGCTTGTCTACAGATTCTACTCTGGCAAAGATAAGAATAAAGGCTTTTTTAATCTTTGGCGAGAGTTTGACAAGGCTTCTTACGGAAATACCACCTTAATCAAAAAGTTCCCGGAATTAATTCAGAAAATTAAAAATACAAGTTTAGTCATCTAAATCTATATTGTCTCCTTCATATTGTCTCACATCGACTGCAACACACTGATGAAAGCGCTTGATCCAATCTTCAAAGCATTTTTATATTCGATTTTGGGTATGTTCATCAGTGCTTCCTGCGATTTTTTCATTATTTCCTCTCGGCTGCTGTAACACGCTCCCCGTAATAGCTTTTTAACTCGATTGAGCAGAAAGAAGTCACAGGAAGCCAAAACAGATGAGTTCGGTGGCTATTGGGTGGTGTTTTTTGCATTATATGTCAAAAAATTTAGAATAATGATGCCACTGTGTGACGGTGCGTTATCATGGTGCAAAATCCAAGAGTTTTCTGCTCACAATTCTGGTCTCTTTCGGCAAATTGCTTCACGTAAACGTCTTATAACGTCCAAATAATACTTTTTGTTTACTCTCCGGCCTTTTGATGAATGTTGGATCGGATTCAGCCTCGCTAATCATGTCTTTTGAGGTCTTTTGACACCAACTTTGCTGCTACACGACGGAAACCCAAATCATTAACCAAAATGTCGGACGGATCTATAGGCAATGTTTAAATCCTCCACTATATGCCTGATAGTTAATTTGCGGTTATTGACGAACATTTCTTTTACCTTATCAATGTCTTCTTCGGTTTTTGACATGGATGATCTACCACTGCGTTCATCATCTTCGATTGACTCAAGACCACTTATGACCCGCCACTGGTCAACGATCGTTTTCTTTAGAGAATCGTTGCCGAAACATTTTTCCAACATTTCCAACGTTTGCGCACCATTACATCCTTTTTTACGCAAAATTTAAATCCATTTCTAAAATTGTAAAAAATCGCCAATACATACAGATACAGCTGTACTCTTGGCTATGTAACTTTTACAAATATCAAGCTATGACGCTAAGATTTAGCAGAAATATCAACAACAAATGTACAAACTTAACAAAAAAAAATCCACAAATCGGGACGATGGAACCGCCACATGGGTATTATTCCGGGAACTTTTTGATCAAGATTGTAATCACAAGACGCGACTTATGAGTTATCAATATTATGATTATGGTAAAAGTTGTTTAGAAGAGGAACTCTACAGCAAAATAGGCTTAGGCAGCTTGGTATGCCTTGTAGATTGTTAGGTTTGGGGAATTTGAATAGGATACTGAAACACACACTCATTTTGTAAGCCACTGTAACCGCAAATAAAAGTCTACGAGAAGTTTTTAATTTAGCAGCGTTATATGTTATAAATGACTATTAACATACAAACACACATACACACACAGATATGTGCTTCTCGGAACACAAAAACGAATAACTTTTAAAAAGGGAGAGCAGGAGAGAGAGAATATCATTATTTAAGAGTAAAAAAATGCTATTAAAAATGATGTAATTACATACACTCAAACATATACATACATGAACATAAACACAAATATAAAACAACAAACACTATCAACAATAATACAAACAAAATGTACGTAATAAAACAACAAAATTAAAAGGCAGTTGTTGCAACAGTAGCTTAATGATGTTGGTTATTTTCACTTTTTCGTTATATTTTTGTATTTCACGATTTTAGTTATTGCATACACACACACACACATACACATACTCATCTTCTCATTTCTCTTTGTTACTTTTATCATATGCGTTGCTTTATTACCATAATTACACAACTACATACATATGTTACTCTGCTCGTAATACTATTTCTTATAACAGCCTAAAGATATGCAATACTATTTGCTTATACGCACATGCACAATCTTACAATTTCAATTTTAAATGCATGGCTTATGTGAAGATATTTGTATTTGATGGTATTCCTCTTGATGGTATTCCATCAATTGTAGTACCCAAAAACAAAGATCAAATGAGTCTTAAAAGATAATGAAACTGTTAAAGATGAAATGATTGTCTTGTCTTTTTGTACGTTTTAACATTCGCCGGCAAACCTACAAACTGTTATACTTTGAAGTAATGAAAGAAAATTAAAACAATTTGTTTGCGTAATAGAAAATGCAATCAATTTTGATAAGAAACATATTCTATTATAAAATTGGTTTAAATTTTTCATTTTAAAAAGGAATATAAACGTGGGTCAATATGGAAGAGAAGCTTATGTCGACTTAAGCTATTCATACTTTCCGACACAGATTTATCATAACAGAATACACTTCTATTGAAAAAAATTTCATAGTATTCGATGTTCCTTTCATTGCATCTTGTTTTTTGTCAAATCAATCTGTGTCGATAAGTAAGAATAGCTTAAGCTAATCTTCAAAGTAAGATTCAATTGTTTTCAAAGTACAGACCCACTACGATACGAGTATCTATGTATAACGAGAGTAAAACCGAGTGATGAGACATGGATCAGATATCTAACAACTAATTTCACTTCCGTTTAGGCCATTCTTTCACCTTCACAAATTTGTAGGGCAGTCTTCCACCAAACATATCTGGGTTTTGGTAGTTAAAGATCGATTTTGTAGATCTTATGTGATAACAAAAAGGTTCCACTTATGGAACTTGTTCCCGATTAATTTTTCTATTATTAATTCCAACATTAGAAAGCACTGCAACCAAAGAAGATATATTGTGCAGAATCCATTACATAGGTGGTGAACGTAAAGCTCTTAAGGAATTTAAGCACTTTTTGGAGTTTGGAGATCCACTATTCATATGGAGGAACAACAAAGTTAGCAAGGTGTTGAAGCATCTGTCTGCCAAGGGAAGGATAGTCGCAAAGAATGTGCTGCACACTTTCAGTGTCACTGAAAGACCAATTTTGTTCATATAGCACCACAGGCCGCAATTGCCCATAAAGTATCCTACCAAAAGACTTAAGTCTATTCTACTTAGATTGCGTTTGGCCTGTCGCTAGCCAGCACAATCATGCCAGTGAGTAGCGAATTCTTTCTTCTCCCAAAGAATTTAATTTTTATGGCATTTTATAACCCCACAGAAAGGCTCTTGCACACTTAGAGACAAATTTGCCCCTCGTTACCCTCACTACCCTTACGTTCAGAAGTCCAACCCGATGTAATGACGTTAAAGTTCCCTAACATGTTGAAAAGGCCAAAGTACTCTCATAACATTTTCATGGCGATCATGGTTGATTATAGGGCTTTTAAGCATGTTTACTCTCTTTCTACTTCAGAATATGGAAAATTGTTGGGTAAACACCCATTAGAATCGATTTTCTAAATCTGGACCTATTGATTTGTGCTCGTGTTCTAACATTTTCTAAATTGAACCCATCATATCAGAGATCTTGTCTCAAAGTTGATAGAGTTGGTTCTCTAGTCTTGACGTTCATTAAGAGTTGTGCAGATGTTTTTGAAAGTCCTGCAAGATAATTCCAACCATTAAGTTTATTTCGTTTTTTGGCAGTCTCCTTAATATTCAAACGCATCTTCGCTTTCGTTTATTTTTATTATCTTTCATTTTGTTTTATGAAACTAGAGAAACTGACAAAAATTAGTCAAAAACGCGCAGATATATGCATGAAATGAAAAAATTTTATTTTTTCCAATTGGTTGGCTCCAACTACTATTGTAGCTGGAGTAGCAATTTCTTTAAAGAACACTGTTTCAAAGACACTGTTTCATAGAAACAGAAACATACACACACACACAGACACACACACATGCACACCCATACATAGAAAACAAACAACATTCAATGGGAAATGCGCTTATTAGAAAAAACCCTTTTATGTTAAATATTTTTTATTTTTTTTCTTTTTAAAATGAAAACTTCATTTAAAACGTAATATAGAACAACAACAATTAGCTCTCATATGCACCAACATAAACAATCTACAGTAGGAAAAAAAATTAAATAATAACAAGAACAACAACAGAAAAAGTTAAAAAGCGAATAAAAATTAAAGAAGGAAATGAGAATTAATGCTTGCGGAGGTTTAAGTAATATTGTTTATGTTGTTGTTTTTTTGGTAATTACAACAACTAAAATGTACAGACATCACGTACATACGAATAAAATACAAAAAAATAGAAAAAATCTGCTACATTCCTTACATATACTTACATACATATGTATATGTAGGTGCTCATCAACACTCAAATACCCACAGAGATTTGTTCCCTCACTTCTGCAAACACAAAGAAATTATATGAAATATGTACGAGTACATACAGACATACATACATGTGAATGCATTTTATGAAACTTTCTGCATTTGGTTTTAGCAGCATGAAGCAAAATGTGTATTTGGAGAGAGAGAGATAGAGAGAGGGAAAAAGAGTATGAGTGTATGAGTATAAGAAAAAACAAAATTATATAAAAATTTACAATATGTTTTTGCTGTTGTTATTGTTTTTTCGTGTAAGTTTTGTCTTTTTTATTCTCTTCGGAATGGAAGCGACTCAAGCAGTAAAATTATCAAAAATTTACACAAATACCCACTTACATTCTCTCTTCAGAGTGGAGAGTAAAAAAACGAATTGTAAAGTTACTGTCAATCAAAGCCAATTACGCTATAGGCTACACCAAAGTACTTATATGTCATAAAAGAAATATTTTTTTCTGTAACCGTGGCCAAAGTGTTTGTAATAATTAGTGCCTCATGAGCAGTGTTGCCACTGTTTGTAGAATTCTACCAAAATTGGTAGAAATTTTTTCGTTTAGTAGGATGTAGCCTACCATAGAATTTTGATAGATTTTTGCAGAAGTTAAAGTGAACAGAGTACCACACTACTGCACTAATTTGTCGATTCATATAATAAAAATGTTTAATATATTTTATTACTTGTATTAGTATTGTATTATTAGTGATTATTATTAATTACACCGTACGACCAAATAGAACGAAACTGATTGGCGCTATCGAGTAGAATAAGATTCTGTTTTTTGGAATTTTCAAGACAGCTCCTAAATCTCGAGTTACGGATAAAAAATCGGTTTTTTTGGAACTTCATGCACTTATAATAGAGCTGCAAAACAATCGATAGTACTATCGATAGTTTTGATTTTGTCTGACCATCGATAGTTCTTTTTTTCACTCTCGATACTATCGCCAAATTCTAAAGTGGGGTTTACACGATAATACAAGTCGTACAAGTGAGCGTACGTATAGAAGTGAGTGGATAGTATCATGTAAATTCAATATGTAATGAGAGCGTACAACATTGAAAGAAAATACAAATAAAAATTTGACAGTCGTATTGCTCTCTTTGATTTTGAAATTTTTTAAAAACTATTAGATCAGGGGTGTATTTTTATGTAAATAAATAAAATAAACAAAGAAAAAAGCAAATTTTTTTGTTTTTACCTTTTAAAAGCAGCTGTTTTTTTATTTTACTTTGTTTTGGTTTAATAAGTTTTCTTAAATAACAAGTCTAGCTTCCATATGTTTTTTTTTTTCTTATTGTGCGACTTGACACAGTAGCTATAAGTTCATTTTTAAGGTGTTTTGATGACTTGAAGGGACTCATCTTTAAGGTACCAATTAAAAGATTATTAAAACTGACAGTTGTTCTGCGTTTCTTCCCATAGTCTCAGCAGTTTTCTTTAACTGCATCGCATTCATTACGTTAATTTTGGAGCACTTCATGGTCTGTACATTTTCGCTATATATAAGGATTACACTTCCATTAAAAACCTTTAATACGTAAAATTTTATGACATATTGGAAAACAAGATACTGTTCCTTTTATTGGTTCCAACACTGTATATTTATTATTATTCTTTACCCTTTCACTTAAATTCTTATATTGTTGCCACACGTAGTACTTAAAAGAATCCAGTAGTATCGATAGTATCGATAGTTTTTTTGTACACTATCGCAACTATCGAATGGGCCGACTATCAATATTTTTGCAGCTCTAACTAATAAGCTAAAAACTTTGCTGAATATTGTCCGATTTTAAGTTTATTCTCAAATTTGGAAAGATGAAGAATAGACCATTTTTGATATGTATTTCGTTTAAATAGTGTTCAAGGATGTGGATATATTTTTCAAGCAAACACGTTTTTTGTTCTATTTTTTCACATTTTTCGAATTTAGATGCATTTTTGCGCACTATTTTATAAAGGAACTGTACTATTTATAAACTAATTAATGAATTATATTAAGTTATGAATAAAATGAGACTTACGACTTACAAATCTGTTGGATATTGGCGGAGTTATTAATTTGTTAGTAAGAAACTGATGAAAAAATATAGCTTTATTACACCGTATTCTTAAACAGTAAAAGGCAAAAGTAAAAGAACTCTTCGTAAAGCAAATACAATTTTTTTAATGTGTAAATTAACTTCAATTGATGTTCGTCAACTTGTAATAAAATTTCTCAATGATGGTAAAGCTTTGAAAAGACTTTGAAAACCGCAAAAAATAATAAACTCACAAAATTCCGGTAACTAGATACTTCACTACCAATACTTTGAAGTAATATCGGCCTATTGTGCTTGATGTAAGGAAAATTCCATCAAAAATTGAGGTCAAATTAACAGAAATAATGTTCAGCTACATCAGATGGTAGCGTTAAAGAGAATAGTACATGCAAATGGTTTCCATGCAAGATTTCACATAAAAAAGTCTTTTATATCGCAGTAATTTAGAAATGGGTTTTTGATTACATAAAACATATAAAACTAAAAATGTTTCTTTCAGAAGCAACGAAATTAAATTTCATGCATTTGGCCAGAAAAAACGAAGAATTTTCAGAAAAAAATTGTTTATCTACAGTGAAGCCTGGTAGAGGTTTTAGCAATATCGTAGGAATTTACGGCGGAAATGTTTTTTTTCGTCCAAAGTACCACGAATTAAATAGATTGTTTAAAAATGTCTAAAAAACAATTTTGTAACCAATGTCACGAAATTTGGCGGGCAAGAATATTGATTTCTTTAACTAGACAATGATAAGCACACAGCAATAAAACTTAAAACATGGTTCCTCGTTCTCAATTCTAAGCATGTTGCCCAATTTAAACTCGGAAAACGACTATTTGTTACAGGAAAAGAATACTTAATAATAGAGAAATGGCAGAAAATCTCACCGAATTTACAAAAAACTTGGCGGAATATATTTCTTGAAGATTATATGCTGTTTTTTAAGCACAAGATAAATAAACCGAATACTAAAATATTCTCTCTTTAAAATAGTGTTCTTATACACTTAACAGCGTATACATTTACTTATACAGTGTAAACAATGAGGGTGAACACTTTATTTCGCCGTAAAGATGTTAGTAAAAATTTAAAAAGTTGGCAGATTTATATCGATTTTGGTGTATCAGTGAATTTTACAATTGTGTGAGTAATTTCAGAGTCTGTCTCAAATCTCAGACCGCATTGCAAGAAAAAATTGAATATTTTTTTCTTATACAAATGGTTGCGTACTCCAAAAAAAAAACCGATAAAAGCAACAATAAAACAATATATAAATACATATAATGAAAAACAACAACAACAAAACAACGAAGAAAAAAATTAAAAACAATAACAATTATAGAAAACCAAAAACATTTAAGCAAAGATCAAATTAAGGAGATATTTAAAATAAGAAAATGTCTAAAAACATCATTATTTAAAAATTTTTTCTCGCACTGTATTCCGATTATTTTTGCACTCATTTTCTTTTTACTTATCTCCGTTTAATTAAGTGTGTAAGAACCAAAGACAAAATAAGCAAAAAAACAAAGAGAACTAACAAGAAAACAAATGAAAAAATACAGTACAAGGTGGCCTGAGTGAGAGCTCTCAAAATACAAAACTACCACAATTGTAAAATGCATTAATATTAGTTCGCCGAACGCTGGTCTAATGCCGTGTTTACATGACAACGTTTTTATTATGAACCGAATAGTGTACATTATTTCCCTTAAAAGGTTTTTAGAGCGACTAACCTAAATAGTAAAATATTCAGTTTCAATTACCCTGTTTATTACCACAAAATCTACTCGTATGTAATTTCTAATTTTTATCGGGCATTTGCCTACACTAAATGTGTTTCCATTTCTAAAATACAACTTAGAGATAAATAACAAAACAATAAATAAAAACATGGCAAAGAAAAAGAAACTCCAAAACTAATTACAAAGGCTGCTTGTAAACAGGGTAATTCGTAAAAGTAATTCAACAGTGAAAGAAGTAAAGGTTGATTTTTTTGCCATTTGATTGTTCAATTAAAATTTTTTCTGTGTAAAAACGGATACGTGACCTATGGCAATGCCAAAAATGCTCAGCAAGGCTTGCCATTTCACCGTGAAAAGACTAACCAGCGAACAATACTTACAAATTATTAAATGTTACTATCAAAACTCGTGCTGACGAAGCTCAGTCAATGCAGCCAGGTACGGTGCGATGGTTACTAACTTTCTTACGTCCAAAATGGAAAAATTTAACTTGATTGACATGTGGTTTCAACACACAAAACAAGACGTAATGGAAAATTTTACCCTACAAACATTAAAGACACGTTAAACATAAAGGCTCATCCAATAATGCAATAGATAAGATTTTTCATCTTGACATTCTGACGAATAATTTAAAGGAAAGTTCACGCAGATTTGGTATTGTTGATCATTTTAAATTTTAATAGACCAATGACCTATTGTACAACTTCCTAAAGGTCTTTAAACTTTTCCAAAAGTCTCTATTTAAATATTATTGAGTATTTGTGGGATGAGCTTAGACGTCGAATGCAACACGATAGTGTACCAAGAAAGAACATCTAAATGGAGTCAGATAAGTCCTACTGTATCCTAATGTGTGAAAAATTAGTTTAATCCGTCCCAAGGAGACTGTAGGCTGTTAAAAATCTAAAAAGAATGCAAGAAAACAATAATTTTCATTCGAAAATAATACATAAGAGTCAATCTACTTTAATGACTTTCAATGTGGGCTCAAATCTAAAGTTTCTCATTTTAGTTTCTTTTATAAAATTTTGTGACACATTTAGAATTTTTTTTTATTGCTTAATAAGTGCGCTATTAAATATAATTAAAAAGTTTGAAAAAGTTTGCTTATGTTACTTTAACGTGCATCTAAAATTTTTGTAAAAAATTGCTCAGCTTTCGATGTATACGACTGTATATACGGACAAACAACGCATAATTATCAAACTGCCTGTGTATTTTGTTAAGTTTTAAATGTAAATAATAAAATAATAAAAACTCCTTTGCTTTACTTTTGTCCAAAAACGAATTAATTTTTAAATTTTTTTATTTTCATTACTTTTTTTATGGTTTGACCACCACATAATTTATTCATTACAAGTAAGTCACAGCTTTTTGTTTCTTCCAGCAAATACCAATTAACTTGTCCTGTTTTATGAGAAGCAAAAAACAAAACAAAAACATTTTAATTTTTCCTTTAACAAATCAGACAGACAACACTCACCTTATAGACTATGCTTAAAAGCAACAAAAAAATGATTCATTTTTACCCTTTTTTGCAGACTTAATTTGTCTTCATGCTGTTGATGTTGTTGTTATTACTGTTGTTGTAATTATAAATAACTTGGTTTATTATAAATAACATACAAGCAGCACTATGAAAACAAGTTAAGTATATAAAAACACAAAAATAAAAAAAAATAACAAAATAATTGAATAGAAACACACATATACATACAGTATGCAACAATTATGTTCGTACAGCTGTAAAAAAGTAAATTAATTACTTAATAATACGTCAATTAAAAAGCTTCAGTCGTTTTTTATCACCGAACAACCGAACAAAGCGATTAATTCTTCTCACAATTCGTTCGTTTGAACAAAGCAATGAACGATGCCAAGAAATATCGGCTACAATTAATACGATTATAAGAAGATTGTATGTTTTCTGGACATACAACGAAGGCAAGCAGAATTCGATAGCTATTGTCAGCTATGTACGAATACAAAAAGAATTCGTTAAATCCTATACTCAAGCGAGAAGAAGCCAACAGATTTGGCCAACAGAAAAAGTGTTGTGTTCCACCAACGAGAGTACAAGCCACAAGAATCTGTGATGACTCGTGTCTCAGTACATATGACCTAAAACGAGCCTTTATTTTGAGAAACAAAATTTGGAAAAAGTTATGTTCTATCTATGTAGCCGAAACAGAACGAACTTCAACAGCCAAACTTCGGGTGACTGAACCCCATATGGTGATCTTCACATTTCCCTCTTCAAAAATCGCTGATACATTACCAAGCATTTGTTTGCAAACATCATGTATGTATGTATGTGTGAAAAGTAAAAAAAAGTGGCCACACGCATACGTTGTGTGTAAGTTCCCATGTATGCGATTAGCTATTTTTATTTTTCACGCATACATACACGAGGTTTGTAAACAAATGTTTCCCAATGTATCAGCGGATTAAAAAGAAACTCGTCCGTAAAATCTTTAAATTTGTATGATGGCGAGTCGTGAATGCAGCGTTTAAAAATGTTAATTCCCTTAAGGCTTTCACCAAGCTAGTTAGTTAGTTAGTTGCAACGGGTAGCCAAACACGAGTTCAGCTCCTTTGGGTCAAATGCTGATCCCAATGTGAGGCTCAGACGCATGCACAAATGATGACAGCCTACTGACATTTATATCCGCCAGATCTGATATGGCAGAACCGGACTGATATGCAGAAACGGACTGTCAAGGAGAGAGTTCATTCTCCTACATTTATCTGTCCAACAAGTATCGCAGAACCAGAAGTCTGCAAGAGGATAGTGGCATCCCAACCAGGTGGTCAATTTCCTCGCAGCCAAGGAGCCTTTGCTAGCTAGTCAAGGAAAACAGTCCTAATAACCGAAAGACACTGATATAGGAAATATTTGACTGTCTCCTCATCATGACAACTCCTTAGTACACATTGAATGGTAGACCTAGTCTCCTAGTGTGCACACCTCTCACCAGGATTCGTAGTCTATGCCGTTGTACCGTAGTGATGTACTCCGAACGAATCCGAACGTACAGGGCCCAGTAACTTAATTTGTCAGAGATACAGATCGGAAGAGTGGCATCCCAACCAGGTGTTCAATCTCCTCGCAGCCAAGAAGCCTTTCCTAGCTAGTCCGTCCACACTCAGGGTGTCAGAGTGACTTCTCACCCAGATAATCTCCAGATCTGATTGCTTCGTCATCTCGTTTAGAGATGCCAGGCATTTACATACTAGCCGTGATTTCGAGTAGACACAGGAGACGCGCTGATCGCAGCCTGACAGTTCGTACAGATCCGGATAACAACATCGAATACACTAGTACGTGAACCAATCTACTGCCCACTTTATCACCGAGACTTCCGCCTGTAAGACACTGCAGTGATCCGGAAGCCTCCATATGCAGGAAAAAGACACCGCTCCCGATAGGCTTCCACTAATTTTACTTTACTTTTACTTTTACTTGCGTTACAGGCTCTTGTTGCTGATCTCAATAAGAATATTTTTTCCAGAACTCTATATATGTATAGGGTGTTTTTATAGAGGTATAGAACTTTAATTTGCAATAAAACAACGATGGATTATTCGATTGACATGAATTTTATTTATCCGAAAAATAATCTTGTGGCATTACATTTTAAGTATAATTTCTGGCATATGACCGCCACGGCTGGCGCGGATGTAGTCCAATCTGGAAGTCCAATGTTCGATGACTTTTTCAACATTTGTGGCCGTATATCGGCAATAACACAGCGAATGTTATCTTCCAAATGGCCAAGCGTTTGTGGCTTTACTGCATAGACCAATGACTTTACTTAGCCCCACAGAAAGTAGTCTAGCGGTGTTAAATCACAAGATCTTGGAGGCCAATTCACAGGTCCAAAACGTCAAATTAGACGGGCACCAAACATGTCTTTCAATAAATCGATTGTGGCACGAGCTGTGTGACATTTTGCGCCGTCGTGTTGAAACCACATCTCCTGGACTTCATGGTTATTCAATTCAGGAATGAAAAAGTTAGTAATCATGGCTCTATACTGATCACCATTGACTGTAACATTCTGGCCACCATCGTTTTTGAAAAAGTACGGACCAGTGATTCCACCAGCCCATAAAGCACATCAAACAGTTTTTCTAGATGTAACGGTGTTGCCACATACACTTGAGGTTTACCTTCACTCCAAATGCGGCAGTTTTATTTGTTGACGTAGTTATTCAACCAGAAGTGCGCTTCATCGCTAAACAAAATTCGCTTATGAAAATCGGGAACAACGATATTCTCGTTTTGGGCCCATTCGACGAATCTACGACGGGCGTGAGTCTATTCATGATGAATTGCCAAACCAAACTGAGAATAAATCACTTGACAGCTGTTAAATCGGTCGCCATCTTGAAAAGTAATGCCAACTTAAAGTTCTATACCTCTATAAAAAACACGCTTTATATAGCAGCCGACCTCCAGGCTACATTTTTTCCAAACTAGCCATAAATAGAATAGCATCTATAAAAAAGCCCAAGTATTAAAAGACCAGGTCATACTTGAAGAAGACAGGTGAAGAAACTGCTTCACCTTTAAAAAATATAAAAGTATTTCTTTTTAATATTGCAATTGCATTTACTTTACTTTTAAAAAATATTAAATTATGTTTTTTTTTTTCTGGAAAATATATATTATATTTATTTAAAATAAAGAGTACTGTAGGCGCATGCTTATGTGGAAGATATTCCTTTTGAAAAATTGTTTACTGTACGAATATAGACCTTGTCTACTGTATAACATACACATGTCTGTAATCACATTTTAAGAGATATGAAAAAACGTCAAAGAAAAGCAAAAAAAAAAACAAATTTACTAATATACAAAATATTAAGAAGTTAATATGTAATTTCAAGAGTTATAAAGTCACAACAAAAGCAAGTAACGAAAGAATTTTACACACAAAATAACAACAACAACGAGAAACAACAACTACTCTACATTAACTTACTAAAGTATGTAAGCGAATGTATGCATGTGTTTCAAATTTGGTTTTTCTTATAATATGACTGACCCACATATAAACACTTATGTTACAGAACAACAATAAACATAAAATATATTTCTTATGTGTATATACATACATAGTATATATGTATATAATGCAATAACGGCAAATAACCAACTAACACACTCGCCTAATCATAACACAGGGAAATGAGAGAAAAACAAATTTGAAAAACTTTACGAAGAAGAAAGTCTTACACACAAGAGAGTATAATATGTTGCATATTAAACTAAAGTCATGTATGCCAATGTTGCCTGTATGTGTGTGTATGTATGTATGTATGTTAAAAATATTGTCTATGTGTTAATATGTATGTAGAATATGTTTGTTTTTGTTTATGAGTATTTATATGTATAAATACTTACTTGCAAATACAATAAGTGAGAGTAAGACTGTTTGTATAATATCACACGTTATGTGTGGCATAGTTTTATTTTATCACTTGGACAAAAACCTTATAAATAAACTTGTGCTCATATATACATACAAACATAAGTTTATTCTACACATATATGCAGGCATAAATACACAAATTTTCTTAGTGTACACTGAAAGAAATTATACTTTTATATGAAAAGAGATTTCCTTCAAGTTTTTAAATATATTCACATGCTAAATAATTTTAAATGCAAATAGGAAGTGAATTTCAATCCAGTACTTGTTAAAGGGTGATTTTTTGTTATTTAGTTTTTCAGTGTAAAAAAAGATTCGTGACATGTGGCATTGCCAAAAATGATCAATAAGACTTGCCATTTCATCATGAAAAGACTAAGAAATGAACAACGCTTGTAAATCTTTAAATTTCATTCTAAATATTCGTGCTGTGTGAGAAATGTGATTCGTAAAGTACGCAGACGATATTTGTTTGTTCGCTCATTGTTTGCATGATATGCATACCCTATCCGAAAACGCCAAAAAAGTTGGACTGAAAATTAACGCAGGGCAAACCAAATTTAAGCATATTGCCACCACTCACCGCTCACAGTTGGGGCGCAGACAATTCAGTATGTAGAAGTTTGCTCATAACTGGGCAGTACCATAGGTAAAGACGGTGGTTCTAATACGGATATTACAATCCAAATAAACAAAAGTTTAAATGCATTTCAATCTCTACACCGAATAGGCATGCACACAACGTATCGACTGATACAAAACTGTAGATCTGTGACATTACTTTTGTATAGTTGTACTACTTGGAGCTCTACTTAAAATTCCCGAAAAAGACTGCAAACGTTATACAATGAGTGCTTGAAGCAAATTCTTTGCATTTTTTGCTAAATTGGGTCACAATAGTTGACTAACCGTAAGGCAATTGAATAGGAAATCAGCAGACGTAAATGGACATGGATTGGCCATATATTGAGAAGAACATCTGGTGATATAGCGAAACGAGCGCTCTACTGGAATCCCGGCAGTCTCATATAAATTCCGGCACGCCTCTTAATACATGGGTGCAGATGGTTAAAAACGAATGCTTAACTCGTAACAAGTTATCGAACCAAGTAAAGTTCTTGGCAAATGATCGAGATAAGTGGATAGAATTCACTGGCCACCTTTGTTCAGAATGAACATTTAATCTTAAATTGGTCTATTTAATTTAATCTTAAATAAAGGAAAAGGAGTGTACGACCATTATATGGTCGTCATAACCAACTCACCAAGCAAGCTATTCAAGCTGTTGTGACTAAATTTTGCATCAGTTTCATTTTATTGAACATTAATCCACCAACCCGTATATGAAGAGTGCGAACAAAGGAGAAAATTGCTGCTGTATCGGCCAATCTCAATAAAGATCACAAACTCAATTCAATTCGTCGCTATTTCCAACCATTGGGCTTGTGTTATTCGATTACCTGGAAGATTTTACGTAAACAGTTCGGTATGAAATCATGCAAAATACAGCTGCGACAAGAACTAAAGTGAAGTGACGTACCAATACGTTGTTTGTTTGGTAAGTCGGCCGTAGGAAAGTTTGATAAAGATCCACTTCTCTATCAAAAAATTATCTTCAACCGGGAAGCTCATTTTTGACTCAATGGGTATGTCAAAAATCAGAATTGCCGAGTTTGATGTGAAGATCAGCCAGAGATAATTCAATGCCCCTTAAAATATAACCTTTTCGGTGCGATTTGTAGGTCGGCGGCAGTGTTGGACCATACCTCTTCAAGAACAATGTAAATCGCAAGGCACAGTGCTACGATTACCGTCTTTTTTGCCGAAATGGAAGAATTAGACTTGTGACTTCAACAAAACGGTGCCCAACGCCACAAGGCAAGAGATATCATGAACCTACTGAAAGGTGAGTTTGGTGAGCTATTAATCTCATGTTTTGGAGCAGTCTGTTCGCCGCCAAGATCATGCGATTTGACAACTCTACACTTTTTTTTGTGAGGATACGTGAAGTTTCTCGTGTATAGGGATATACCAGCCATAATGCCAGTTCTTGAAGAAAATATTAAAGCTGTCATTGGTGGCATACCGTTCGAAATGCTGGAAAAAGTATATCATAAGTGAAGCTCTCGGATGGACCACCTACGGAATAGCCGCGGGCAATATTTCCCTAAAAATTCTAAATGGCAGGCATTGATTTATCGCCCCAAATAAATAATTCACTTCACTTTTGCAACCTTCTTTTCAAATTTCAAAACCCAAACGGTTAAAAAATTATCCATTATTTGCCATTAGTATCTACGACTTTTTGCCATTTTGCGGGTGACTTTATAACTCCACCGCTGTAGAACTTCTGCGGTTTATAGGCGAATAACTTAGCCAATTAATTTTCAATGGCTTTTCAATCAATTTTTTATCATAAAGAGAGCTTTGCAGACACTGAAACAAATGGTAGTCAGACGGTGTAAGAAAGTCCGCTTTATTCGATTCAAACAAACGTGTGGCCTGGTATAAACAACACCTTTTCTATTAGACCATTTCATTCGCTTTTTTTGAATTGCTTTATTTAAACGCCCGAGTTGTGACTAGTAAAGACCAAAATTGATCGTTTCGCCGATTGATGCTGCTTACACTGGAAAATTTCCTTGTAATTTTATCAAACATTCAACAAAACCTGTTTATGTTTTTATAATGAAATTTCTTTGTGTTAATTTAATGAACATCTAAACATCGAAACTCTAGGAGTAGCCTGCCTTCTTTTAAAAATTCCCAGCTGTCATATGAATCCTGTTTATTACCTTTCCTATCTCCTGACAGCTTTCTTGCAAATATTGTTCCTTCAGTTGCAAAATTCCGACCATTTTTTAGTGACTGACTCACCAGATTTCAGTGTATCTTTGAACTTGATTATCCCGTTCCGACATTGTCTGACAATACTGTGACCATACATTTTTCTTAATTTTTCGGCAGGTTTTGGAAGTTGTTTTTTCTTCGTTCTTCTTTTATAGTAAAAAAGCATTACCAAGTGTACTTTTTCAAACATTTTATTAATTTTAAATTCCATAAATCTTTTAACACTAGTTACGGATTCAAGAATCGAATATATAACCTGAAATGTCATCTTTAAGGCACCTGTTCTTTTGATACAATCGAATAAGTGTTGCCTGATATTTTAACAGCAACACCACATGGGCAAAAAGATACAGAAGCTTTTTTTATGTCCTTATATCAGAATAAATAGGCCCCTAATGTAAGTAACAAGCCCATTTTTACTTTTTTCGAATATTAATGTTTTAGTAGCCCAGCAGAATTTTTACCATACATATCTTCGATCCGAGACTACATACCATGTAAGTAGAACCTATCCAATGCCTGTATATAACTCCTATTTACATTTACACAGCGTTGGCCTAGCCCATCAGATGGATCCGATGGCACAGACATTGTAAACGAAGGTTAGATGGGTCGAATACAACAAACACCGTAAGTGAAGGCAGGATGGGTCCAATACAACAGACATTTTAAGTGAAGGTTGAATGTGTCCAATGTTACTGACATTGTTGGAAGGGTTTTAATTGTCAGATATAAATTTTTTCATTTTATTTATTTATTGCAGATTCAATAATGAAAATTCTGTTCATAGGCTTAAACGCTTCCATATAGACTGCTCCATACACCACACACGAGTTAGTTTACTTGCACTCTTAGAAGCACTTTTCTAATTCGGAAAAATTAAAAAACAATTTGAGAAATAGCAGCAGAAAAACAAACAAATTTCATAATCGAAACTGCAACGTTAATGTAATGCATTGCAAGCCCCTCCAAATCGGATGGCATATTTACTTCCAATGTACATTTAATTTGACAATGTATTGGGAATGAGACTCATCTAATTGGATGCTAAGGGTCCACCATCTAACATTTTTTTTTTTCGACTAGTGCTTATTTCGTGAATGGTAAACTTAGCTTATGTCTGATTTGACAGATAATTAGTTTTATCCTTCCGCTGAACGAATATGGTTGTGTATATGCTTGAACAACGCTGGGAATCTGGGCTTGCGATCGACTTACAGAAGATGCCGATTTTGCCAAAAAAAAATCATCTTTTCAGATGAAGCTCATTTTGATCTTGGCGGGTATGTAAACAAGCAAAATTGTCGCATTTGGGGCACAGAAAACCCGCACGCATACATTGAAAAGCCGATAAACCCAATACGAGTCACTCTTTGGTGCGGATTTTGGTCCAGAGGCATAATTGGGTAATTTTTCTTCGAAAATGAGCAAGGAGTGGCCGTTACAATCAATGGCGATCGTTATGGGGCCATGTTGAACGAAATTTTGTTCACAAAAATTGAAGAGGAGGATATTAGCAACATTTGGTTTCAACAGGACGGCGCTACGTGTCACACAGCCGAAGCTACCACTCGATGTTTTGCGCCCTGTTTTTGAAGATCGCATTATCAGCCGTAGAGCTGTTGTCGTTTGGCCACCTCGGAGCTGCGATTTGACACCGTTGGACTATTATTTGTGTGGTGCCGTCAAAGATAAGTGTTACGCCAACAAGCCAAAGACAATTGACGCTTAAAAGGACAATATTCGTGAAGCCATTGGTGAAATACAGCTGCACACAATCGATAATGTACTTAAAAATTGGACCGATCGTGTAGGCTATTGCATGGCCAGCCGTGGCAGCCATTTGAATGAAATTATTTTCCATTATTAACCGAAAGGATTGTACTTTCAAATAAAAAAAGGAGTTTGAGAAAATATTCAGTAGTTTTTTTTATAGCATTTCCAAAAAAAAATTTATTTGCGGACCCTTTAGTTGTATGTTAAAAATTTTATTTCAAGTTTTCCTATTGACAAATAGTATACAATCGGATGTGTTTCATTTGTATTAATTTACCTCTTTCTCATATATTCAGTCTTTTTCAATACTCTTCTTAAGCTTTTCTATTATATGCTCATTTGCTAACAAATAGTTTTCTCTCAGTGTATATAAGAAAATAAAGGATATATATAATACACAGTGTATTTAATTTATAAGCAAAACGCATAAATTTGACAGTAAAGAGGCAAAAACAAACATAAATGCAATAACAACAACAACAAAACCAGCCAAAAACGAAATATAACGAATGAACGAACATTAAGTCAAAAGACTAGTAGTAGTAGTAGAGTAATATGTAAAGTAGTTTGTACTATTGGTGTTATTGTTGTTGTTGTTGTTGTCGGCCGTTATAGTGTTATAATGGTAACAGTTGTTTGTGTAGACTAAACTATTTGCTATTGTAGCCTACTGGTAAATGTGAAAAATTGCTTAGAAAAGATGCGAATATGTAAAGTAGAATAAAAAAAACGAATATAAAAACAACGGCTAAAAAGCATAAAAGTAAAAACAATAGGAAAGAGAGAGAGCAGGGGAGGGAAGGAAAAAAGTTCAAGGATTCTTAGCACGTTTACATCTTTAACGCCATATGTTGGTTTTTTATTTTTTTTAATACATTTTCTTTTCTGATGTACAGCGTACACTACATACTCACAAACATTTCATTTATTTGCATATTCTTTTAAGGCAGGAGAATAATGAAACCAAATCTATACAAATGAGACAAAATATTTCATACTACGCTACATTAACATGTACGAAAATTGTAGACGGTCAAGAACTACTTAAAGACTTTATGCACCATGTTCAACTATTTGGAATAGTAATTGTTATTTGCTATTCCAGAATATATTGCATGTGATTCTGAGGCACTTGATAATGAATACCTGAAGCTTTTGCGTGGTGTTATTCGTTACAAGCCAGGTTTCACTACCGTACAACAGAATTGATGTAACACATGAGTTCAATATTCGTTCGTCTAGATAGACAGTTTGTCAACTAAATGTTTTCAAATTGGAAAAAATTAAAATCTTTTTTTCATTTGAGAATTCCAATAACAAAATTTTAACATGCTTTTGTTTGTACTGTACACATGTTCCGAATTTGTTGTTCGAATGCTCAAATGAAAATAAAAATTTAACTTTTTCTACTTTGAAAACTCTTATTTGACAAGCTGTTAGAGCTGCAAAACAACCGATAGTACTATCGATACTATCGTTGTTGTTTTTAGCTGACCATCGATAGTTTTTTTCACTATCGATACTATCGGTAAATTCTAAGAGTATATACGCAGGCAACTAAATGTACATAGTCAAAGTCAGATTTGCAAAAATTTGGTCGACGCAGGTTGTTAGCCGTCTGTAAACGTTTATAGTTACATAGGGGCACAATGGAACAGTTTCTTAAATTTCGATTTATTAAGCTCAAAAAAAGTATGAAAAACATAATATATGTTTATACCTACGATTTCGCATTTGACCCAAACAAATTAATCTTCATTTCGTCAGGCTATATAATATTGTTCTAATTATTACGGTGGAGGTGTTGCTTCCGTTTACTGAGAAATAGTACATTTCGTGGACTCTTACCATCGCGCGACTTAAAACAGGAGAATTTTTGAGGCTCTTTGATGACTTGAAGAGATTAATTTTTAAAGTACGAATTAAAAGTTGACAGTTGTTCTACGCTTTCTTCCCATAGTCTTTGCAGTTTTTTTTCACTGGAGCACTTCATGGTCTGAGCAATTTTCGCTATATAACGGCTCCGCCAAATAAATTTTTTTTTGAAAATACTATAAAAAAAAACTACTGAATATTTTCTCAAATTTCTTTTTTTATTTGAAAGTACAATCCTTCCGGTTAATAATGGAAAATAATTTCATTCAAATGGCTGCCTCGGCTGGCCATGCAGTAGCCTACACTATCGGTCCAATTTTTAAGCACATAATCGATTGTGTGCAGCTGTATTTCACCAATGGCTTCACGAATATTGTCCTTTAAAGCGTCAATTGTCTCCTGCTTGTGGCGTAACACTTATCTTTGATGGCAACCCACAAATAATAGTCCAACGGTGTTAAATCGCAGCTCCGAGGTAGCCAAACAACATCAGCTCTTCGGCTGATAATGCAATCATCAAAAACAGGGCGCAAAACATCGAGTATAGCGTCGGCTGTGTGAGACGTAACGCCGTCCTGTTGAAACCAAATGTTGCTAATATCCTCCTCTTCAATTTTTGTGAACAAAAATTCGTTCAACATGGCCCGATAACGATCTCCATTACTGTAACGGCCACGCCTTGCTCATTTTCGAAGAAAAATGACCCAATTATGCCTCTGGACCAAAATCCGCACCAAACAGTGACTCGTCTTGGGTGTATCGGCTTTTCAATGTATGCGTGCAGGTTTTCTGTGCCCCAAATGCGACAATTTTGCTTGTTTACATACCCGCCAAGATCAAAATGAGCTTCATCTGAAAAGATAATTTTTTTGGCAAAATCAGGCATTTGGCAGGCCCAGATTCCCACCGTTGTTCAAGCGTATACACAACCATATTCATTCAGCGGAAGGACAAAACTAATTATCTGTCAAATCAGACATGAGCTAAGTGTTACCATTCACGAAATAAGCACTAGATGAAAAAAACGTTATATGGCGGACCCTTTATAAGGATTAATCTTCCATCAAAAAACTTCAATCCATAAAATTTTATTACATCTTGGAAAAAAAGTGTCCATATTTTTTGTTTCAACCCTGTACATTTATTATTATTTCCTTTCCTTTTCACTTAAATTCTAATATTGCTGCCACTATGAGTACTTAAAAGAATCCCATCGTAACGATAGTTTTTTGCAAACTATCGAAACTATCGAGTCGACTGACTATCGATAGTTTTACAGCTCTACAAGCTGTATGTATATGACCTTGCCCATACTGACTGCTGTTGATTATCATGGCTTCGGTTTTCTTAATATTTATCTCAAGTCCAGTCTTACTTCGTGTTCAGTTTTGACTGCATATTGATTATTTTATACGATAGTATCCAAATTTCATTCACATATGCCAAACTTTCTAGTTGGCGTAATTTATTAGGCTTATTTGTTATCTCTTGTCAGACTTCACTCATTATCTCATCTAGTATAAAAGCAAAGGTGATAGTGGACATCCTTGTTTTACGCCAGCATCAGTGTGTAATGGTTGACTGAAGCTTCCGTTACGAAAAATTGAGATCGGATTATTCGAATTATTTTAATGATACGTAAAGTAATGGTCTGATCTACAAAGCTTTTATTTGGCCGAAAACATGCTTATTTATGTCGCAATTTGCTGTCTATTTTGCCTTGAAGCCTTCCCTTGTATATAGCATTAAGCAAAGTAATTCCTCTCCAGTTATTGCAGTCCTTCCAGTCGCAACTTTTTGAAAACTTAGCAATGGTGCCTTTTTTCCATAGTGGAATCAGTCTTTCTTGCTCTCATATTGATATGATGAATGGCATTAGAAATTCAAACATTATTTGGAAGTCAAACCATAGAATGTCCGCTGGTAATCCATCTTTTACTGTACATAAAAAATAAGAACAGCTATAAATGATGTGTTACACACACGCACACATACACTACTGTATTTAAAGCCAATTAATGGATAAGGTTCTAAAATTCGCTAAATAAAAAAAGCATGTTTATGCTAAAAATCTTTTGAGTTAAGTTTAAAAAAAAGTTAATAATACCAACTTAACAATCACTTCTAAACAGAAAGTTCAAAAGTAAAGTTACGGTAAATGATATCAAAAAGCAGACAAAAACGTCAAAGTATACAATTATAACTTTACAGTATCCAACTTATTTAATATCCGCTTAATACACCAATTTACTCAATACACAACTTTACACTATGACTGCTAAACTATAACTGACTGACGTAGGCAAAGCAGTTTCACCAACAGTTTCAAATGTTCTGGTAAAGTCTTAAATCTTCTCAAATCTTCTATTCAAATCCGTTAATTTTAAATGTAACATCCAAAAGTTGAATCGGTAACACCGTTCAATATGCGATTGATAACACTGTTAATAACACAAATAATTAGAACATTTCCAGGGTGACACATTGACAGCTTCGACACAAACCAATAGACTTAAATCCCACAATAAGGTTTTCATTGTACTGATGTTGGTGTATCTTCTCTTCGTAACAATATTTTTAACATTTATCACTAGTTGGTCCCATGTAAGTAAAACAACGCATGGCTTAAGTATTTGCCCAAAAGAAATTCAAATATGAATGAATAAATTTCATATCCCACTACAACTGTGTATGTTAATGCCAACTTTCTTTCTAATATACATACATACATACATATATGTATGCATATGTATGTCTGTATATATGTGTATAAGTCAATGTTTTATAGCCAAAAACTTAATATACAACGTTTGATCCTTTATCTGTTGTCTGTTGTATGAAACTATTTCTACATGTTTTAATATTTTCAGTGGAGCGTCTATTTTTCTTCGTCCAAAAAAACAACAACAAAAATCTATTCATTTTATGTTCTTGTATATTATATGAAAAAGTTAGCAATCTAACAATTTTTTTATTTTTTTATTTATTAGAAATGCCTTCCAAATTATATTTGGCATTAGAAAACATTGATGATTTTCTTGTTTTTTTTTTTTCTTTCTTTTGTTTTATTCTCATATTTTTATTGAGTATCTATCGGTTAGATTAGCTGTATGAAAAAAAGAGAAATGTTGCAAATACACAATAATGTAGGCTGCACATGTTGCTAAAAAATGTGTAGCAAGAAATACACACTAAAATGAAAATGTGGAAGAAAAAAAGCAAAAATCATGTTTTAGTATAGATTTAAAAAGGATATTGGTTTTCGTTTTATAGTAAAGGGTCCGCTATCTAACGTTTTTTTCTCAACTAGTGCTTATTTCGTGAATGGTAACACTTAGCTCATGTCTGATTTGACAGATAATTAGTTTTATCCTTCCGCTAAACAAATATGGTTGTGTATACGCTTGAACAACGCTGGGAAACTGGTCCTGCGATCGACTTACAGAAGAGACCGATTTTGCCAAAAAAATAAAATCATATTACAGATGAAGCTCATTTTGATCTTGGCGGGTATGTGAACAAGCAAAATTGTCGCATTTGGGGCACAGAAAACCCGCACGCATACATTGAAAAGCCGATACACCCAGGACGAGTCCAGGGGCATAATTGGGCCATTTTTCTTCGAAAATGAGCGAGGAGTGGCCGTTACAGTCAGTGGCGATCGTTATCGGGCCATGTTGAAAGAATTTTTGTTCACAAAAATTGAAGAGGAGGATATTAGCAACATTTGGTTTCAACAGGACGGCGCTACGTGCCACACAGCCGAAGCTACACTCGAAGCTTTGCTGATGTCGTTTGGCCACCTCGGAACTCCATTTGAATGAAATTATTTTCCATTATTAACCGGAAGCATTATACTTTCAAATAAAAAAAGAAATTTGAGAAAATATTCACTAGTTTTTTTTATGTCATTTAAAATAAAAATTATTTGGCGGACCCGTTATATAGCGAAAATTGCTCAGAACATGAAGTGCTCCAAAACTAAAGTAATTAATAAGACCCAGTGAAAACAACTGCAAGGACTATGGGAAGAAAGCGTAGAACAACTGTCAATTTTTAATTCGTACTTCAAAAATTAATCTCTTTAAGTCAGCAAAGAGCCTCAAAAATTCTCCTGTTTCAAGTCGCACAATAAGAAAAAAAACTTATGGAAGCTAGACTTATGATAAGAGGCCTCGAAATATATCATATCTCAGTAAATGGAAGCAACACCTCCACCGTAATAATTAGAACAACGTTATATGGCTTGACGAAATAAAGATTAATTTGCTTGAGTCAAATGCGAAATCGTAGGTGCGAACATATTTTATACTTTTCATACTTTTTTTGATCAATAATGAGCTTAAAATTGGACCGCTCGTTTAGGCTACTGCATGGCTAGCCGAGGCAGCCATTTGAATGAAATTATTTTTCATTATTAACCGGAAGGATTGTACTTCCAAATAAAAAAAGAAATTTGAGAAAATATTCAGTAGTTTTTTTATGGCATTTAAAAAAAAATTATTTGGCGGACCCTTTAGTTTATATGGGCCTTATCTTAGCACATGGCCTTAGAAAAAAGTGCATTAACAAATATTCCAATTAATTTTAAAATTTAAAAAAATTTTTTTAAAACCATCACACTTCATTAGATTAGGGATGTATTTTTATGTAAATAAATAAAATAATCAATGAAAAAAGCAAATTTTTTCGTCGCACTATTGGAGCAGCTGCTTTTATTTTACTTTGTTTTGGTTTTTTACTTATCGTGTAAACGTAAATAAATCTAATATATGATTATTACTCTAATTTTTAAAATATGGATGGAATTTTATAATATTTTCTCACTGATTTTACGTACTCAAAGTATTAACGTGTAAACTAGCCTCGAACAGAAACAGTATTACTCTAGAAATAAACAAATTCTCCGGAATAATTAAACTGCAGTTGTATATTCTGTATCTTTAAATTCTATATGAAACATTTAAACTATCAATAGAACGCATTTTGAAAAAAATGTGTTTTTTTTGTATTATCTATTGAAATAGAATAATAAATAATTTGGTAAAATAGTCTCTTTTAATTAAAAATTCCAAAATTACCTTAAAAATATTTTTGGTAATAAATCCTTTTTACATTTTAATAATTAATACATATTTTTTTCTGAGTACTTAACAATCCTTTTCTGTGTTTAAAAATTAAAAGCAATAACCAAATAATTTAAGTTTCATAAGCAAACAAATAACCCCCTACAGATAACATTAAAAATGTATAAAAAGGATTGTTGGTTAAAAAAAGGATGCACACGTATTGCTCTCATTTAAATTTATTTCATAAAAATTAAAAAATATTTCTTTTATTTTCCTATTTTGTGTCGGTCTGTAAGTTTTCTTTAAATGTTTCTACAAACAAAAATAGTATAACTTTTCAAATTTGGTAAACCAATATGAACTTTTTTCTCTTCTTAGAACTTTTCTGAAAACCAAAAAGCAAAAGCAAAAAGTTTCTTAAGAATACTTATTACCCCAACCTACTTCAGTAAACTTAGCTGCCACTGAATGTAAATGTACTCTTTATACATATGTACTCGTACGTATGTATAAACGAAAGTGTCAACAAGTTTTGGTTGCACTTTTGTTGGGCATGTGTGCTGGTGGTAAAAGCCAAAATCAATCAAAAATCCTCAAAGGTTTCTGAACTATTTTTACCAAAAAACTAAAAGGAAAACCAAAATATTCCCAGATTTTTCTGTGTTTTTACTTCTTCTATTTGTCAAATTTTGAAGTGATTTTCTTAAACTTTTAAAATGGTTTTATTGCTGTTGTTTTATGCGTTGAAAAATTAAAAGTTATTTTCAAGGCACGAAAGTTTTATTATATTTTTGCTGTAAAAACAACATTTACTTTCATTTTTTTTCAATATTTAAGGCTTAAATTTATAGCGTTTTTGTCCTTATAAAGTTAAAAACTCAGAGATCAGCAATGAATCACCTTTTCGCTACTCATACCCACCCATGAATTTATATGTACAAGTGAGTACCATCATTCATACTCATACTCACAATAACGTATATTCATAAGCATAATTATCAATGAATATGAATCAAACCTCATACTCATACTCATACATTCATTCATTCATTCACTAGAAAATGATTCCAATCATTCAAATCATTAGAGTAGTACTCATCAAGTAAGCAAGCAATATTGTTCAGAAGAAAAATGAACGTAAAACTGAAAAGTAACACAGCAAATACACAACCTCATATCCGAATGACACTCATATTGCATCGTCTATCAGTGAAGGAAAAGTTGATGAGATCGTACTTTTTAATGCTATTCAACTTTAAAAAAAAACCGTAATAATACGGTTGCACGCTTGATATTCTCATAAATATTTCCCTATTTCTTAATTTTTTACATTCCTCTGTTTCAGCATTTTTCGGTTTTTAATTGTTTTTAGTACTAATGGCAACTGGATTACACTACGGGACAAAAATGCATGAAGTTTAAATACTTGGGAAGTGTTCTACCGCTCTATTCTTGTTACAGTTTTATTTATTTACTACACAATAACGTTTATAAAGTTCATCTAAATACAACAACTTAATATTCGCTTAAACAACAATTTTATTTCCGCTTAACCACGTCTTTATCTTATGACAGCAAAACGATAACTAAACTAGGTAGGCAAAGCAGTCTCCTTATATACCAAATTGCCTACAGTTTGGAAAACTCCGGAAATGTCTTAAATGATCTCATATCACGAACTTTTCGTGAATACCTGGTATCTCTAGACGACGAGCGAGATACTTGATGGTTACCATTACACGGGTTCAGAGGGATAAGAATATTGAAGGCAACTACATAGCGGATGTACTTAAGCAGGTAGATATTCGAACGGATCGATAGGGATCGGCGCTCTTCTTAAGCAGTATATACAGCTGGTGTAACAAAAATTTCGCCAAACGGCGATTACACCATAAGAAAATGAATTGGTAGACTAGAAGGATCTGGACCTTAGATAGGTTATTACTGACCATTTGGTTGCTAGCAGACATGGGATGGGAATTTCATATAATTATCTTTGCAGAAGTTGCAATGATGAAGAGGAGGAGGAATCTAAGGAACACCTTCTTTGCCACTGCCTAGAATTCGACGAATTGAGCTTTCAGTGATGGCTTTCAGTGAAGGACTACTTCCGACATACGATCTGATCAAAATCCTTGCCTTTATTAGAGCGATTGGACGGCTAGCGGTTGCCAGACAGGAGCTGCAAGGATAATAGTGTGGTAATGAGCACACAGTAACCTACACTACCCAGATCAGCTGATAGTAGGTGACAAATTAACCTAATCTAAGCTATATTTAGTTAAGAATAACTTTTGGAAATACGTTTCAGAGTTTTCAAGTTTTTTATTAAAGCAAATCATGATAAATTTCTTCGTTTTATAAAACTTGTTACTCTTGTTTTTAAATCATATTTACCATCACTGATGTCAATACACAAGATGAGTTGAATCATCAAATTATAAATGTTGATAAGTATGAGTATAATGAGTACTTCAAACTTTAGAATATGAATGCGTATTCATACTCATTGCAATGAGTATACAAATTTATCTGAGACTTTTATACATTCCTAGGGATATTTCAAGGGTGTGTCTTATCACTCTTGCTCTTCTTAATAGTGATTGATGCTGCTACGGTACCCGAGAGGAAAAGTATGCGATTTTATTTAAGAATCACATATAATATTTAATTCTTTTATAAATAAAATTTATCGGATTCCAGTTATAAAACCAAGTAAAAAGACAAAAAACAACAAGAACAAAAATGTTAAAAATATTAAAAAATGTTAAACTTAAAACTTAAAGCTGATTCGTTTTTATTTATTGGATGTATAACTTAAAAATGTGGAATTTTTATTTCTTATTTTTTACACAAATTTTAAAAACTTATATAGCAATTTAGAGGGTACGTTAGGTAGAACCAGAAGGATACCATTAATTATGAGTTGCTGAAATGCGACCAGACTATTACAGAGGACCTATAACAAACACAAAGAAAAACAATAAGACATGAAATCGTAATATTCCATCAAAATAACGCTCGGTCACATGTTGTATAGCCAATTCAAAACTATTTAGAAAATAATGGTTGTTTCACCCAGAATGATCTCTCTCTAAAATACGTTTCACTTCGGTATACAGTATCCGATATTTGCTTGTTTTGCTCTTGGCCTCAAATAATGAGCACTTCTTTTGTTGTGATTTTCATATGTTGGCAGAAAAATGGGAAAAGCTCACAGCTAACGATAACCAGTTTTTAATAAAGAGACTTCAATCTCCCTCCAAACTGATCCATCTAAAGAAGCCCCCTGATTGAATATCCAGCTCACATCTGGTGATGATGATAAACATCAGACGAACGTTCAGAAGAAAACAAGAAGAAACTGTAATGCTAAGTAAAGATCACCACCACCAGCTAGCAAATATTTTCACCACTAAACACAATCATATGGAGCCGAGCTACAGTAGATTAATCGTCTACTTGCTACTGAAACTGAAAGAAAAACAATTGATGCCAATAGGATAGGATGGAGCGGCAGCTTTGTCAATTCAAAGCTTATTTGAGGAAACTTAGCGGACCGTTGTAATGCCACATAAGACGAAGCATCAGATGTGACCAATAAGCCCACAATAATCTATCTTGGCAATCAGCCGACTCCTCTGAGTTATGCTGAAAATCAGACCGAAAACTTAATGAATCTGACAACGGTTATGATGTCATGGAACGAGAACTCCGTTAAGAAATCTATTTTTAGTTGAATGGGACACACTCTGTTCCTCCTCTATCGATCTGTACCTTCATCAGAAATCATTCCCAGGTAAGCGTAGCATTTCCATATGCCTACCCATTACTCAATGGCCTGTGGGAATAGATACAGCATTAGAGATGATCCCACGAGCAAGTTTCAATAGTCGATTGATGCGCTTATTATCTAATTTAGGCCAGGTGAGTCTAGCAGTGAAGCTAGATTCCGCCTAAGCTTAGGATCTGTCAGGGTCCAATAGGCGGCAATATCCAAAAATGATTTGACGACAGGTAGAAGTGTGCCCACTCTAGCAATTTCATCGGTCACACAATTTTCCAGAATATATGTCCAGGAACCTATTTGAGGCATGCACAAAACCGCCGTAGAAGCAAAACCAGAATTCTAAATCGAAAAAATCGAGTTAATTTTTACACCCGAAAGAGATCTGATAGCCGTTTGACTGTCAGATAAGATAGAGATCTCAGTGGTAGGAGCTCCACCCCTAAAAATCTATTTCACAACATGATTTATAGCCATTACATCAACCTGAATGATTTGGAAGGTGGAGAAACACATTAAGGTTAAGCTTTTCGAAAAAAAATCCAGTGCCAAGCATGTTTTCAAGTCTAGAAATGCCAGTATAGACCTTCACCGATTTCCCGGTGATAACCATGCCAGAAGCATGTAAAAAATCGCCAACACACATAGAGATAGATGTACTGTTGACTACGTAGCTTTTTCAAATGTCAAGCAATGACGCTAAGATTTAGCGGGAATATCAACATATACCAACTTAACAAAAAAAACAACTCAAATCGGAACGATGGGACCGCCACACGGTGTCCCGACGGAATAATGTGCCAGCGTGAAGTGGCATTTAATCTCATCGCAACGAGTTCAGCCTGTCGTCTGGAAAGTAATCAAGATGGAAGCCAGTTAAACATCACAAAGGGGGCTTTCGTATGATTGGTATGTAGCACACTCAGCAGTTCTTCTGACCTTTTCTAGGAGTCTAACACTGCAATCTTTATCGAGGAAACGATAGCCAATACTTTGAATAAATTTATATGGTAGCAAACGCTTAAATTTTATGAACAATCCCGCATTTTTAAACTATGCACCCAACATTTAAAAGTATTTTAAATAAATACTACTTTTGTATAACATTTTCTAAGAAGATTTTTAAGAATATATTTTAATTAAAGAGTTTTAAGATTTATTTTCAATGTTGCTCTCTTAACTCCAAGCATTGTTTTGTTGTTGGTAAATTTCTTTTAATTCTTAGCTTTAAATACAAAACAAAAGCCAATAAAGTAAACTTTTCATAAATAGAAAAGTTATTATGTAGAGTAAGGAGATGAGTAGTTTTCAATGATTGTATTGAGACTTGACTAGAAAGGCTTGTTGTTGTGACCAATAAACAAAACACAATAGAATATAAAATGTATACAAGAACAACAATAACAACTTAGAACAGTAGTAGTATTGTTGAAATAATCTTAACACACAATAGCAACAGCAGCTTAGTAGTAGTATGGTAGGCAAAAACAAGAGCAACAGCCACTACAACACAATAACACATTTTACTCGTATATTGAAATACTCATACATATAACAAGAAAAAAACGATCTGTCAAAGTATTTTTTGTTCGTTTCCATTTTTTTTTTTAATTCTTTCTCCACACTTATGACCTCTTTTACAGGTTTAGAAATATGGCTAGACATTGCCATGTTTTAGATTTATTCTTTCGTTTATGCTCATTTCATTTGCATATATACTCTATTGTTTCTCCCTCTCAGCCTCTTCCACACCCTGTTTCGGAAAACTTTAACAAGTGCTCTTGAAATCAACTTAAATAATGTGAAGTTGTTTTGTTTGTATGTTGTTATGTTATTTACAATAAATTTATTGTCTTTTTATTTATTTCTATAATCTACCATTTCCACCACTTCTGTCTGGCAACTCTTTCATTGAATAAAAAACTTTTAAGAAAATATCCTCAAATGAGCGAAGAGGTCATTAAGTGAAGATTAAAAGAAAATGTTGTTGATTAATTAAACAATTGCAAATACATACAGATAAACAAACAAACACAAACACATTTAAATACTCAACATCGACGTTTCAATATTTGAAATCATCGATCTTTTTATGAATGATGTTGCATTCCTACTGGCGACTGGTTATGAGTATTGCTAGTATGCAAAGCTTCTCTAATGCCTCTTCTAATGGTCCCTTCTAATGAGTCTAAAAATAGAACAGATGCAGTTTATTGACTGAGAGAACTCTCCTTGTTTCTCTCTGATGTGTTATGGAAATTATTATATCATTGTATTCTGTCACAAAATTCGGTATATTATCGTCACTGAATGAAATGCAACGTTAGGCTTTATTGGAAATTTATTTCCAAAACAAAGACAATTGGTCGGAAATTGCACGAAAATGTCGTACAAAATTTGGTCGCAGAGAAGAACAAACAGTGTCTGGTACACGCAAGCTTATTGCTAAAGTTCGTGAAACTGGTTTCATTGCTGATGCACCCAGACGTAAGCGTGCTCGTACAGTACGTACACCCGAAAATATCGAAGCCTTGGCTGAGAGTGTGCGTGAGAATCCATCGGCATCAAGTCATCATTGTTTTTTAAGAATTTAACATATCACGCATCAGTTTACATCGAATTTTGCAAAAAGATCTGAGTATGACGGCTTACAAAGTTCAGTTGGTTCAAAAGCTTAAGCCGCATGACCATCCGCTTTTTTTCTGCTTCGCTAGATGTGCCAACGAGAAGCTACACAATGCTGTTGATTTTGCCAAAAAAAATCGAAAATTCATTTTCATCTTAGTGGGTACGTTAATAATCAAAATTGTCGTATTTGGGGCTTCGAAAATCCAAATTTGGCTTACAGAAGCTAATGCACCCATTACTAGTGACTGTTTGGTGCAGCTTGTAGAGCGGAGGCATCATTGGCCCATATTTCTTTGAAAAGTAGGACAGCGCAACCATTACGGTCAATCGATACACCTATCGCACCATAACAACCGATTTTTATGTGAACGCCCTTTATGGTATTGATGTGAACGAAATTTTATATCAACGGCATGGTGCAACTTGCCACCATCGATTTATTGCGTCAAACGTTTTATGGCCGTTTAATAACCCGAAATGGTGATGTCAGTTGGCCGCCAAGAAGCACGTGTTGACACCGTTGGACTTTTTTCAGTGGAGCGCCGTTAAAGACAAATGTTATGCGGACCAACCAGAGACAATTGAGCATTTTAAAGCCAACATTCATGAAGCCATTGCCGAGATACGACCCCATACACTCGAAAAAGTTATCGAAAATGAATGAAAAAATATTCATTCACTTTGGCAGGAACCTCTGATCCGTTGAACCGAATATCGACCAAGAAATTCCAGGTAACTTTAAATAAAATAGTAGATTTGTAAGTGAGTAATCTTGTCGCCAGTGGTCTGACTAGCGCTGGCTTGCATTCGCATATATTTAGATCAGATGATTGCTATCTCATATACTAAGCCATTTTTAAGCGGTAGTTGGAGTCACACTAAGCTATCGAAATCAGACACAGTGCAGATGCTTAGAGTCCTATTAAATTCACCGTCTAATAGTAGCTCTTATGAAAAGAATGGACTATATATATATATATAAATGGTTGGTTGGTACTACGAGTGTCAAGTAGTGTCCTCGGTTACCGTTTGGAGAATAGCCACAAACACTCGCAAACGTCAGATGTCGGGAATATCTCAGTCCCATTCAGTCAGGCTTAGATATCTGAGAAGAATAGCCGGGCTGCCAATACGGTATATAGCAAATATGTCGTGTAGAAGCCACTTAACGAAGGCCTTTCGCCGATGCTTCATAGGAAGTGCATAACCATCTCTTACTCCTTTACTCGTTATACTGCAACCTCATCGTTCTGCTATCCAAGTCGCCAGTGCCACTAACTCGTCTTTTGCCAAGAATAGAACTCTTAAGTGGCCTTTGTTCACTTGATGCCGAGCTCTTTCTAGCTTACTCGCCCAGCCTCTCATTCGCATAGAAGTTACGCTGTCGTGATATCCAAATAAGACTCAGGGTGTTCAATGAATCGCTGCACTCTCTTACAAAAGATAGTAGTGTGTGATCTAAGGCAAAGGATGTAAAAGGCTTTTCATAGATATATGCAGTAGACTTAAGTTAAATAGAGCTTCTATCACAGCTAAGGAATAGATGCTCATTGCCTCAGTTATGCCAACGCTCGTCAATCTCTACATTTTTATAACTTTGACTAAGATGTCTTCAAATAAGTATGTTGTACCTGGCCAAACAATGGACATTTCGTGATCCACTTTAATGAAATGATTTTGTCTCCTGCCTGAAAACAAATCAGGATTTACTAGCTGCTTTGACTTTACAAAGCAATGGATATACTCCAATCTTTCGAGAATAGTGGTCCCTAAATGTTTTCATTTAAATATAGAGTCACTTGATGATCGTTTGTCCAATTTTTTAATTGCTAAACGCTATGTGACATCTTTTACATGCAATGACATTCATAAAAACCCAAAATTTGGTCAGAAAAGACCCAAATTTAGGTATTTACATACCTATAAGAGTGATGGTGGTAGACTAGACCACAAAGATTATCTTCAAACTGCCTCACAAAAAAGTATTAAAACTTTTTATGTTTCTCTTTAATAAAAAGTTATCTTTTAAGTTTTTATTACAACACACAATCGATAAAAATAATTTCAGAATTCATGGTATTAACACACAACATTGCTATTGCTTTGCTTCTTAAACGCCCTCTCAGAATATATATCAAAAGAAATCCCATATACAATATTTACCACTGACTTTTTTAAAGGGTCAAATACATTTACACTTCAATTTACTTTAATTTTAAATTGTTTTATAATTTTTGCCTGTTACTTCCTATTACAACAACAAACTGTTGCATTGTTTTCATGAATCCTTTGTATAGTGTTTCTTATACGAAGAAAAAAAATGCCCAAACAAAGTTCTCTTCTCTGTCTCTTGTTTTTTTTTTCTCCCATCTTTTTTTCTCTTTGTCATTATTGTTGAGACCATTTCACTGTTTTCTTTAAAGTCGCCTCTCAGTTCAAGAGCAAAAACTCATCATATCTTTAAGTACATTAAGTACAACAATACAAAAGGCTTAAATATCAACAGCAAGCAATAATAATAATAATAACAACAACAACAACAAATACTGTAAATGTTGGCAATACCAGTTGAAAACGAGTAAACAAACGTATAACAATAACAACAACAACAACAACAGCCATAATAATAATATTGTGCCACATCCGCCCACTCTACTCATTTGGACTACTAATTAAAATTGTTCTTATTGTGTGCGATATACAATAACAAAAAAGAAATGTAAAGAAAAGATGAAGAAGAAAATAAAGAAAAATATAAAAATTAAGCGATCAAAACATAGTGGAAAATGTTAATACAGTGCAACTCAATAATTTAGTAGTCTTTGTGAAAGAGTAAGGGCCGAACTATAATATACTTTTGCTTACTTAAGCTACTCAACGAAATTCCACGAAAAGTCTGTCAAACACTTAATCAACTTTTTAGTGGCTATAATGTAGTTTTTGGACTTAAGTTAGTGTTGTTCAAAAATAAAAATATAGTTGTGTTAGTGAGAACGTATAATTTGCTATCTAAGATTTGAGTTGAATGGATAATTAGCGTTATATGGATGAATTTATTTTTCATTGAAAATATAAAAATTTTAATATTAATTATAAGTGAATAAAGGGTCCGCCAAATAATTTTTTTTTTTTTTTTTGAAAATTCTATAAAAAAACTACTGAATATTTTCTCAAATTTCTTTTTTTATTTGAAAGTACAAACCTTCCGGTTAATAATGGAAAATAATTTCATTCAAATGGCTGCCTCGGCTGCCCATGAAGTAGCCTACACGATCGGTCCAATTTTTAAGCACATTATCGATTGTGTGCAGCTGTATTTCAACAATGGCTTCACGAATATTGTTCTTTAAAGCGTCAATTGTCTCTGGCTTGTTGGCGTAACACTTATCTTTGACGGCACCCCACAAATAATAGTCCAACGGTGTCAAATCGCAGCTCCGAGGTGGCCAAACGACATCAGCTCTGCGGCTGATAATGCGATCTTCAAAAACGGGGTGCAAAACATCGAGTGTAGCTTCGGCTGTGTGGCACGTAGCGCCGTCCTGTTGAAACCAAATGTAGCTAATATCCTCCTCTTCAATTTTTGTGAAGAAAAATTCGTTCAACTTGGGCCGACAACCATCGCCATTGACTGTAACGGCCACTCCTCGCCCATTTTCGAAGAAAAATGGCCCAATTATGCCTCTGGACCAAAATCCGCACCAAACAGTGACTAGTCTTGGGTGTATCGGCTTTTCAATGTATGAGTGCGGGTTTTCTGTGCCAAATGCGTCAATTTTGCTTGTTTACATACCCGCCAAGATCAAAATGAGCTTCATCTAAAAAGATGATTTTTTTGGCAAAATCGGCTTCTTCTGTAAGTCGATCGCAGGCCCAGACTCCCAGCGTTGTTCAAGCGTATACACAACCATATCCGCTCAGCGGAAGGATAAAATTAATTATCTGTCAAATCAGACATGATCTAAGTGTTACCATTCACGAAATAAGCACTAGTTGAAAAAAAAACGTTAGATGGCGGACCTAATATTATCGGAAAAAGTAAATAAATAAAGCATTTTTAATTAAAAAATTAAAAATCTGCATACACCCGCTGCGCATGTTCACTCGTCGGTTTTTCAGTGACGGCCAGCGTTACCAAATGTGCAGATTTATTTTGCGCTTATTTTAGCATTGAACAGTTTTGAAGTTTTTTGTTTTAAAAAGATGTTTTTCGTAAATTGTACAGATTTTGCAGTTTTTAACATTTTCGTTGTTTTACTTTTAATTCTGCTATTTTAATTACAACTAGCTAAAGCCCAGCATGCTTCGCTGCTCCCATCTTAATTATTATCTTAAATGCTATCTTAGTTAAGTTTTTATCTTTTTTCTCAATTTGTCCCCTTCCGGTCGAATTCCAATCATTTTTACTTTCCAGAATGACACTGTATATTCATATATAGATTTCATTTAGTGTGATTTCTGTAATTACCGCTTTTTTGCTGATGTGGATAGATAACGACGCTTTAATAGTTGACGTTCTCCAAATATACAAAATTCAATATTATCATACTTCTACTATTGCTTTGTATGTGTGGAAGGTACCTTGCCTGATGATATATATTGACTATGAAGTCATTCAGATCAAATTCATAAGCTTTTACTTTACCATTTGTCAAGTTTCACAGAAATCAACATTTAGTTACTACGCCCACTTGTCTAATCCCGCCCACTGACTATTACTATGCACACATTCAGACTAAATACTAAATACTACTTTAGCTCTAATCGTTCTGAAGATACAATAAAATCAATATTTAGTTCGTATGGGAGGCAGCACGCTCATTTGTCCAATTACGCCCACTGTGAAATCATTCAGACTAAATTCAGAAGCTTTTACTTTAACCGTTCTTAAGATATACAGAAATTAATATTTACTTTGTATTAGAGGTACCACAACCACTTGTGTAATTCAACCCATTTTTTGTCTGATGATTTGGCTTGACTATGAATCTATTTGGGCCAAATTTAGAGAATCTTTCTGTTACCATTTTGAAGATATAGACAAATAAATATAGACTTTGTATGTCGTTCCAGACATACGGTTTAGCTGTCTATAAGACACAAACAAACAAGCCAACAAATAAACATACATATAAACACACATTCATTTTTATATATGTCTTCATTAACTTACACAAACATATTTCATAACAAATTTCGTTTTCAAGTTAAACTTATGCAATATAAAGGGGTTCACTTTAGCGTTAATAACTCTCGGATTAATAGGCCTAAAAAAACGCATATACATAAAACCCTTGGTACTGACATTATAATAAAATCGGCGCATTTCAGAGAACATCAATTACAACGCATTCTATAGTCCTCTTTTATATATACAGATTTCTGAAGTGAAATTTTGATCTCATTAGCTTAATATTACTGTGGTGAGGTTAACTCATACTTATTTTTAATGCGACAATGTATCCCTTTTTTTGACTACTGACCACAAAGCAAAATAGAATTAACACAGTGTGTGATACTCCCATTTAGGTCTAAGAAAGTTGCGTTTTACTGGTCAGTAGTTTAAGAAATATAAATATTTTTTGGCAAAAGAATAGTGGGATCACATTACCTACTCCGTAAGTACGGACGTATGAGTGATACATCTGCTTCGTTAATAAAATAGCACTCATACATACGTATTTATTTATGTATGTAGTAATGTGATCTTTCGCCAAATATCTATATTTTTAAACCGACTACGCAGATTAAATGCAATCTTCTCCATTTTCGAAATAACGGTATATCTCGAAAACAAAAGCTAACCTAACCAGTGGTTAGCACCACTGACTTCAGCATATTCGAATCCGTTTTACCCGCCGGGTGACCCCCTTGTCGGAAAAAGAGTATTAAACTCAAGGAAAGTGTCATTATATCATATAATTTATGTATTTCACGCTTAATTTGTTATAAAAAATACACTATGAAATAAATTATCGGGTGTGTTCTGTAAACCGCAATCGAGTGAAATTTAAATCGTTTACAGTACATACCCACATATGTATATTTTTATACCTTTTTAGGCATGTGCAGTTTTTTCACTCAAATATCAGTGTTTTTCTTCTAGATTAGCAATTTTTTTTATTATGGTAACACTAGTGACGAATAAAAGCAAGAGCATAGGAATAAATGTGAAATGAGAAGGGAAAATCGTTAAATGTCTATTATTTAAAAGCATTTTACCTCGAAACAAGTTAAATTTTATTTATTTTCTTAATTAAAAGAAATTAAATCGCGAATAAGAAATAGTAAAAAAACAATACAGCAGCTGATGTCAGCATCCATTGCACAACGTGTTTCTTTTATTATTGTTTTGCATTTAATACACAAACAGCTGTTTACCTCCGTACAGTACGATCAGATTCACTCAAAGCGTAAACAAATGAAACTGAGCGAAACTTGAGGAAAAGTTTGTTATATATAGTTATACACATTTGATTGTGTGTTTTCGCATAGTTGTTTAAGCTAGCCTATGCATTTTATGATTGACCCTTAAGACTTCAACATGAAATGGTTTTGATTTTTTTTTTAATGACGCGTATGCTATTTTTCTTAACATCAGTGTGTATAAAAGCAAATTCAAGGAAGGAAGTAAAAACAATACCTACTTATTGTTTTCTTTTGCATATAGAGTAGTGCGCTCTATAGAAGAAAAAGATAAAGAGAATTTATCCAAGTTATTGGTACGTGAGCAACACAATTGAAGCAATTTTTGTTATCGCATATATAGAAGTAAAATCGGTCTGGTATCAAAGACAGAGAACTCTGCTGTCTGGTAATGACAGCAAACTGTGATACCTTCAGAGGAGTAATATATCATGAAGCAGATACAACAAACATTAATGCCAATTGTAATGAATTAAAAAAATTCAATTCAGTACTTACATATAAAGCCGACTATTTTGCTTTTATTCAGTATAAAACTTAAGATAAGAGAGTTTTTGTCCCAACGTGCGTGATTTGGTGGTCTCTGGATCGTAGATGGAGGCGAATGTATGCCTGAAACATCTCGAGGCAGGCATGGCCAATCTACAGTAAGAATAGGACCGACACCCTCATAAAAGTCTCAATAAGGAATATCAGTTATGTCCCCTGTCTTGTGGCGGGTATCACCGGATGCTGAGCGTTGGAAAAGCATTCTAGTTATCTTGGAATAGGCAGTAATAAATTGGCAAACTCTTTTGGCAAACTATTTTTTGTTCACACACAATACGGTGTTAAAATTTCGTTTTCCCCCTTATTGCAAGGCAAATATCTTATGTTTTTATTTTACTTCCGGTGTCGTTGCTTTTGTACTATTTATTTAAAGGTTTTTGTTTTGAAAAGTTCAACTACATACTTATATACTCTTCCTTATATAGTCATTTACTAAATATGTATGTATATATGTCAGTAACTTTTATTTTTATAAAATTTATGTGTGTATCTGCATGTGTGTTGCATATTTCACCGTTTTTTATATAAGAAAACTTGCCATCTTAAGAATTTTCTTATTTTTTTTGCTTAAATTCAAACCAAAGTTGCAAGAACAAGAGAAGCTTTAAACTTTATAACTTATTTTCTCTAAAACAATAGAATGTATTGATCGAAAAGTAACAATAGCAACTAAAACAACAACAACAGCTCAAGTTGAAACAAGGAAGTTAAAATGCTGCTTTTGATTAAAAAGAAAAAATATAAGAATAAATTAGAAAATTGGAGGGAAATATTGGTTAATCAAGACCGACTATTTTATAAACTACATCATCATTTAATGGCAACATTTCATTACATAACCGAGCAAAGGGAATTTTTCCTATTAACCGAACATAAGTAACATCATAGTGTAACTTTTATCTAACTTGTTAAAGTGGTTGTACATCCCACTACTATGAGAATAGGTCCTACTCTCAGTAGACTCTATTTATCCACCACCTTGGGTGATGTAGGGGATAAAAAGAAATGACATATTTTTGGGTTTAATAACATGCCATTACTTTACTTATAAAGAAGTTAAGCTCAAGGTAAAGACATAAAAGATACGTACTCTTTTATGGTCTTTTTTTATTTAAATGTATAGAAGCCATTTTGTAGCGCATAAAAGAATATTTTGATTTTAAAACAAAAGATTTTAATGAGTATACAATATTTAAAATTTTTTGTTTTGAATCAATCGATATATAAGGTGGTGGGCTTATCTATCGGTGGGCTTATCTATCGGTTTAAATTTGAACCAGCGGCTAATACTAATACTTATGTCATTCTATTCTGTCACAAAATTCAGTATGTTATCTCCACTGAACCAAATCAATCATTATTTAAAATCCCCTTTTCGGATTAGGCTCATTTTCAACTTAGTGAGTACATTAATAAGCATATTTGGGGCTCCGAAAACCCAAATGTGGCCTTACAGAAGCCAATGCACCCATTAGGAGTGACTGTTTGGTGCGGCTTGTGTAGTGGAGGCATCATTGGGTCATGTTTCATATTTCATATTTCATATTTCGCAGCCATTACGGTCAATGGAGACAGCTATCGCACCATGACAACTAATTTTTTTGTGCCCTCTCTTCATGGTATTGATGTGAACGATGTTTAATTTCAACAGGACGTTGAAACTTGCCACACTCGATTTATTGCATCAAACATTTAATGACCGTTTAATTAGTCAAAATGGTGATGTCAGTTGGCCGTCAAGAACCTGCGATTTGACACCGTTGAACTGTTGGACCGATCCAATGGACCGATCCGTGAGCTGCCATATGAATGAAATGATTTTCGGAATAATTGTACTTCAGAACAAAAAAATAAATTTGGCAAAATTTCCAATCGTTTTTGTGGTATTGCATTTTTAAATTTAAACTTTTAAATTGTGCACCCTACACATACATACATATAAAATAGAATATTAAATACAATAAAAAAATAAAAAAAATTGTTTGTTGATTTATTGAATGCTTTGAAAAGTAAAGTTTATCCGAATATTAAGTGGTAAAAAGTAACGCACAACTACTGAGCAATAGGAAAATTTGGGTGGTTTGCTTTTGGTAAAATATGTGAAGCAGTGATGGGAAAGTTGATACGATCGTACTTTTTTTGATACTATTTAACTTAAAAAAAAGAAAAAACGATAGTACTCCCCTAGCAGATTTGATACTCTCACAAATATTTTCTTTTTTCTTAATTTTGTACATTCCTTTGTTTAAGCACTTTCTGGTTTTTATTTATTTTTAGTACAAATGGCAACTCGACTATAGTTTGCTACAAATATGTATGAATTTGAAATATCTGGGAAGTAATACAATTTTTCTGATAGGCCCTATCGAGTACATGAAGAATATGTTTTTGAAGACGTTTGAGTTATGGGTAAAAAACCGATATTCATACCTTCATGCATTTCTAAACGAATAATTTAGGTGTATATTAAACGATTTTAAGTTTCTGATATGGAAAGATTGCTGGATATTCATAGAGATATATCCGTATTTATATGAATGCCGAGAATTTTTCATTATTGCCGGGTGTATCTAGATGAAATAGTTAGATGTTAGGATATTAAAGGTAAGATGTTCACGGACATTAATGGTAACTGGATGGCCAATGAACTTGAGCAGGCTGGTGCCACTTTGGATCTTAAATCGGGGCAGCTGTTGAGGGTGCCTAGAACACATGTGCGCATATAATAATCCATATAATAATCTTTTCACGAATTGCAACGATTAAAAGCATTTTTTTGTGCTTGTTCGGAAGAGATGCGACGATAAGGACTACTTTCCGAAGTACGATCTAGACAAAATTCTTGCCTTCATTAGGTCGAATGTATGGCTAGCTGCTGCGGGAACTGTGGTAACGCAACGGGACCTAAAATTGAATACAAAATGAGTTAAAAATAAAAAATTTTTTTTGCTTTTGAAAGCGGTTAGAAGTTGACAGAGTTATCAAGTTTTTTAGTAAAGTAACATATGTATGAAAAACTTTTGTTTTATAAAATTTGTTACTCTTGTGGTTAAAAAGGTACTCTCAAAAGTTTTGCTTGATACCGAACAAAAATCTTATTTTTCATCACTGATATGAAGCATAAGCTTACTCATGGACAAATTTAAATATATTTTCTATTTTTTAACACTCTATTTGTTTTTATTTATTTTCATTATTTACATATTAAGATAAATGTTAAACAAATATTATTTTAAAAAAATTCAGTTCAAAACAAACAAAAGTATTTATTATTCTCTATAAGAAAGAGGTTAACACATTTATTTGTACCCCTTTTACGCTCATTCAACAGCATCGATTTTAAACAGATATATATGGGCTTTAAGTTTTTTCTGCGCAGATGTGCACAATGTTAATTTTATTTAAATCGACTTAGTACTTTGTTAAGTAGTAAAGGCTCAACTACATATAATATGCGTCAGCTAGCTTAAACGACTGTGGGAATACACACAATCAAATGTGTATAACTATAATGTACTTAACAAACATTTCGTCGAGTTTCGTTCAGTTTCATTTGCTTACTTTTTGAGCGAACCCAATCGAACTTTACGTGCGTAAGCAGCTGTATGTGTGTTATATGCAAAACAATAACAAAACAAACACATTGTGAAATGGCGTCTTTTGGAATGGCTTGTTTTGGGGTTTTCGATGGAAATATAGACCGCTATCAATATAACACAATATTGGAAGAAGTTCTGAGACGTCTGTTAATAACAGGGGCCTGGGATGTCAATGTATTTTTCCTCGTGCATACTGCGCACCTTTCTCGAGACTGGCTTTTTTACTATGCTCCAGACACCAGACTTAAACCCAATAGAGCACATATGGGACATTTTGCACGAAAATATGGTATTAGTAACCATGAACACCTTCAGAAAATTTAGTGACATCGATGCCACATCGTCAAAACAAATTTGAACTTTTCGAAAAGCCGGGTTTATATTCTGCAAACCTACGAGAGTGGGTCAATAAGACCATGAAGGAAAGGTTTTGGGATAAAAAAATCATGTTATTTTTCAATATAAGCCTTTGTTCAAAGTTTCTTCAATTTTTTTATACCTTACAAATAATAAGATTTGTGGGATAAGGCAACAATCCGTAACCTGGTTCATACATTTTTGCCATGAAAACTGAAAATGTTTGCACCCTTGATGAAAAACAACTTTTTTTTCGTAGCCAAAGGCGGTCGAAATTAAGAAATTAATTCTTAAAAATCATATATTTTTACGTAATACTCGTATTTCTTGTAGAGCGCATTCCTTTGTAGTTGGTTGGTAGTGAATCGCACAAGGCATTATGTAGAGAATTCGTTTTTTGGTCGCACTGTTCTTCCAGCAAAAGTATAACCTGCCACTTACGACATGAGTAAGCTTAAATCGAACGTCCATAAGCGCTACTCCCTTTATCCTCTTTCCCACAACCAATTTTTTTAGTACCAGCACACTGCACTGCATGAGTAGGGGCCATCCCCCGGGTGCTGGTCTTATGTTAAAAAAGGCGATCGTTTGAATTTTTTCTAAGTCCTCATTAAATCGATCCAATAAATTGGCATAATATTCGTTGATTGATTGTTCTGTCCTTTTGAAGTTAGTCAGCGTGGATAATACAGCGTATTAGCTGACAAACCCACTTTGATCTTTTTGCTCAAATATGTAAGACTTTAACAAAAAAGCAATAAACTGCAAATAGTTTTTAAAGGTTCAACAATAAACATAACCAAGTTATTGTACCAATAAAATGTCAACAAAGTGTACTGCGAAAGAAACTTGGCACTCTATTAGTTCAAAACATGCAAGAAATTTCATTCATTTTTTTTATTTAAAATCATAATTGTATTCAGCAAAATATTAAAATATTTCTTAAGAAATTTTATTTCAGCAAGGACATGCATAAATCCTTAATTTAAATTTTTTCTAAACATTTATTCATTACATAACCAATCAAAGCCAATTTTAGTTATAAATGAAAGAATAAATTTGTATGTATGTATGTCTGTGACAACTATTCAAGTTATAAGATTTTGTTTTTTATTTCTATTGCCAATAAACATTCCATTAAAGATTCAAATAAAGAAAGAAATTCAATAAACAATTGAATAAAAATCCATAAAATTATAAATGCAAATCTATAGGCATTTGACATCAAACTAGTCAATAAGCCTATAAAGCAAAAAAATAATAATTTACATGTATAAACATACAATATGTGCATATGCAGAAAAGGCATATAGGCAATAAGCTCATTTATATATATGTACATACATACATATATATATACATAAATGCATATGTTGTACTCGTATGTAACTAATGTTAAAAAAAATTACATAAAATATCTGTCTGTAACACATGCACAGTCACTTTCATTGAAGGTAAAGGAAGAATTCCTTGTCTTATAAACTAAATATTCCTGCTTTACTTAATAAAGAGACAGACAGACGGACACCCCAAATGATATTGACAATTACTAACCACAATTGAATTGGTAATTTTTTTATTTTTTATTTCCCAAACTATAGAAAAACACTTTTTCGAAAATAAAATTTTAACAGAGGCAAACATTATTATTTTTTCATGCCCTATCTTTATAATGCCCTACGTAAGACCCAGTACGCTTCTAATGAAAACTATGTACATAGTGCCCCGCTTTACAGAAGCATAGACTAAAGCGTCTTGCTATATATCTCTTTCATGGTCTAGACTATCTTCAAGATGTAATCCTAGTGAATGTGATAAAATTTGTTAGAATATTGTTTGGTTCTCATGAGAACCACAAGAATCAAACACACTTCTAATTTCGGTAAAGCCACCGATTTAAATTTCTAAGCCAAGTTAATACAGAGATTATGGTTTACACATAGATTTTTGGAGCTGAACAATCATTCCTAATTGCACAATTTTCGGTCTTCTAGATTTACTTTTATGGCAGTTATGTGTACGCCTCACATGTGTTCCTGGTCATAGGTAAATGGCGGCAAACTGTGTGATAGATGAGTTTGCTAGAGCGGACAGCCTTCTTAATGTCCACCTTATTATATTCCAGCCTTCTTATGTTGTTATTCGTCTTACCTCCGTCAAACTTACAGAACAATTAGTGGAGTGGCGTTCACCGCTGTATCTTAGCTTCATAGATTTCGAGAGACTGAAGCATGAAGTAATATGGAGTGCACTGGCATGCAAGAGAGTTCCGCTTAAACTTAGGGTTTATATCGCAATGCGCCTTGCAGAATTGGATGCGACGAACCGATAGAAGTGTGAATTGCAGTCTGACATGGGTGTGTCCTATCACCACTGCGATTTAATATAGTTCTGAACACGATTCTTGAAAAAGCTCTCTTCGACGACAGAGGGATAACATGAGGAGTGCAAAGTCAGCTAAATGACATCGATTATGCGGATGACATATGCCTCCTGGTTTACAGCTTTACGGATCATAAGGCAAATTTACATAACGAAACGCTGACAGCGAAAGCGGCAGGTTTGAAGATAAATATCGCGAAGACTAAAACTCTCCGTATTAACGCGACGTTCCAAGACAAATTTGTTAGTGGCACTGAAGAAATTGAGGACGTCTATCAATTCTGTTACCTGGGGAGTATTATATCCGCAAACGGGAGTTCTAGTGAGGATGTTGAGATTGCAGAAATCATCCATATTATCGTTACGTACGAAAAACGCTGTATTCAATGCCAATGTAAAATCCGAACTTTTATATGGTTGCAAAACGTGGAATGCTGCCACTCGTGCTATACAAAAAATTTCAAGTTTTCGTGACCCATGTCTTCGCATGATCCTGGGCAGTTTCTAGCCGATAACTGTGTCTAATCATGCGCTTTGGCGCAGAACAGAACACGAACCATTGGTGAACGAGATAAAGATTCGCACATGGCGGTGCACTGGGCAGAATTATCATAGATTGGTATCCACAGGGCAGCAGAAGAAGAGGACGCCTAGCCCATACATGGAAACGACAAATTGAGACCGAGGTAAACGGTTGCGGCAAGAGTTGGAGAGAAGTGAAGACGTTAGCACAAAACAGAGAGTTGTTCAGGGAATTTATTAAAGCACTTATGCTCCTTTTAGAATCGATTGGAACTTATTATTTTCATTATTATTCTTACTTCCGTCAAACTTGCTGTTAGGCAAAGGTATCTATTGAACGCTGACAGATCCTTGGCTGAGAAGAAATTTTGCTTCATAGCTAGACTCATCTGAATAGTCTAAATTGGATAGCCAGCGTATCAATCAACTGCTGAAGCTTGATCGTAAGAACATGTTATGTTGGTTAGAGCCAATAATGCAGCGCAAAACAACGAATCTTTTTTGAGGCCGACTCTGACTTTTTGGCAAGCTTACTCATTATTCTTTTTCTCAGGCTTACTCAGTTTGGTCTTTAATTTAGCCATGAATCGACTTTCAAACGAACAACGCTTGCAGATTATTAATTTTATCATGAAAATTTAGTTGGTTGAAGATTCACCTTTTTATCGAAAAATTGTGTTCAGCGATGAAGCTCATTTCTGGTTGAATGTTACTTGAACAAGCAAAATGCTCGTATTTTGTGTGAAGAGCAGCCAGAAGCATTGCATTAACTGCCAATCTATCCAGAAAAATGTACTGTTTGGTGTGGATTAAAGGCGGGAACGACTAAAGCAAGAACGTTACTGTGAATGGTGAGCGCTACCGTGCGATTATTACAAAAAGTTTTTTTGCCCCAAATTTAAATTTTGCTGGACTTGGCTGACATGTGGTTTCAACAAGAAACAAGCACGCAAAACAAAGGCCCAATTGAGAGGCGAGTTTGGTGAACAGTTTTTTCACGTTTGGGGCCTGCAATTGGCCACCTAGATCGTGCGATTTTACGCCTTTAGACTATTTTTTGTTATTTAGATTTGTTAAGGCTCATGTCTATAGGGACAAGCTCTCAACAGTTGAAGCACTCAAAGCCAATATTGAAGATTTTATTCGTGAGATATGGAAAAATTGGAACCATCGTGTGAACCATTTGAGGCGCAGCAGCGTTCAACATTTACATGAAATTATCTTTAAACATTAAATTATATAGATCGTTCGATCAACTCAAATAAAGATTTCATGCATTTCTCCAAATTTAATATGTTTTTTTATCAAAGAAAGCTCTTAAAAAATCACCCGATATAACAACGATAATCGACCTTCTCTTTTTCGATTTTGCCAAATCCTATCGAATTATGATATGCTCTTTAATCACAAGACTTACTTTGAGTGAATAATGGTCAAATAGAAGTAATATTGTTACGTTTTAACTTTTCTAAAACGTTTGAGTTCTTTTAAATTGCGTAAAATAAAATAATGCAGCGAATTTGTTCTTTAATACACTTTGTACACTTTCTACATAATTACAATTTATCTTAATACAGTTACTTATTTATCTTGCACTTAATATTTGTTTATATAATACTTTTATTTACGCCTTAGCACGACTTTACTTTATGACCGCAAAACGATAACTTTCTCTCACCAAACGCAATGCGCTATCTTTTTTAGCAATTCATTAGCAATTTCGAGAATTTAACGAGTACGTTAAATTCAAAAGATGTAAAATTATAATACACAAAATGGAATCGCACTGGCAACACCATTAAACACGCAAGTGGTAGCACTCTTAATAGCACAGACAAGAGCGTTGACACGAACCAATAAAGTTTATAGCTAAAATCTCACAATACAGTCTATAATATGGTGTATTTTATTTTTAGGTATTTTTATTTTCGTAGCAATGTGTTCGACGTGGTTAGATCTATGACATTTTCTTTTTTAAGATGTTACAAACATCAGCTAAGCCACAATGTACTGTCATAAACCTTTGGTAGGGTATGTTGTTATTACAACGAAACCTGTTATTAAAATTGCATCTAAGAATGAAACTGCATACAGGGATACAGAACAAACTTTGCAATTTCTTGAGGATGTTTAAAGGACAAACATTTAAGGACATTAAATTATTTATATTTATGTATGTACGAGTATGTTAGTTTTAATATGCACATTATTTTCAATTTGTATATCCGTCTTTTATTTATTTTACAACTTGTATTGAAATTCTTTTAATAAATTTATTTTGTTTGGCCATGATTTATGCAAATTTTTCAATATTGTTGGCCAGGAAGAGAGAACAATAGATGGACCAGACATACAATAGGCCATAATATGCAATCATATACATATGTACATACATTCATTTATATGTATACATATATAGTATATTAGCTAAAACCCGGCGTGCTTCGCTAACCCTGTCTTTTTTAACTTCTTTAATTATAAAAAGTTTAATATAATTGGCGCATTTAAGTTTTATATATCTTTGAATATTTGCTCGATTTCAATTTCACTGGTTTACGGTTTACAGAACATACCCGAATAAGCCGGTTTTACTTTTAGAGATGTGCCATTATATTATGTTTATTTAAATTTATGTAAATAAGTGCAAAAATTCAATGCGTCAAAATGATAAGGTCAGTGCTTAATAAGCAATTAATCTAATCAGAATGCATAACAATCGTTATTTTTTTTTTTTTTGGTAATAATTTATAATTTAAATAATATCTGCGCGGTAAGAGTCATCTTATGAACGAGGACAAATTATGGCACTTCATGAGTAGGGATTGAGTATACAGAGAAAACAGAGAAAACTATGGAAAATTAAAAAGCACGGGTCGTCCAAAGGTCCTGACTGTCCGTGAAACTAAGCTAATTTCACGAACGACCTTGAATTTTATGAAAAGTGCGGTAACAATAAAATAGGCATTGAAATTACAAGCTTCAAAGCGCACTATTCGAGCAAAATATAAAAAAATTCCCTGTCTGACTAAGCAGCATAAGATTAAGTATAAGGAGTTTGCGAAAAACAACATGGCAACTGATTGGTATCCGATAAATATTTTTTTAAAAAGGTTTTAAAATATTCCATACATTTTTAAGTTCGTAGGTCTGATGAGAAAAAATTTTACCTGGATGGACCAGATGGTTTCAATTGCTATTGGTGAGATTTAAGGAAGATGCCCTTGTTTTTTTCCAAACGAAATTTCGACGGTGGCAATTTGATGGTTTGGGCTGGCTTTAGCTCACATGGTGCCCTGGAACTCTACTGTCCTCCCACTCGAATGGATAGTTTAGAGTACCAGAGCATTCTGTCTGAACGTTTGCTGCCTTATTTGGCCCAAAATGCTGACAAAACTTTCATCTTTCAACAAGATAACGCAGCAATTCATGTCAGCAAACCCACCAGACAATGGTTTGAGGAGCATAATATTAAAGTACTTAATTGGCCAGCACGTTCCCCGGACGTAAACCCCATGGAAAATTTGTGTGGACTACTTGTGCGTAATGTTTATGCAGACAACAAACAGTACCGGGCAAAAGTGCAATCTGCAACAGCGCGAAATCCGCTTCAACTTTCTGGCCAATTTAGTAGGTGCTATGCCATCCCGTATTTTTAAGACAATAGTAGGAAATGGGAACTGCATAAATTAAAAATAATTGATTATTGTTTAGTTTAAATAAAAGTTTAGATAAATGAATCACTGACCTTATTATTTTGACGCTTTAAATTTTGCACTTGTTTGCACAAATTTAAATAAACAAAAAAACGGCTTCACTTATTTGAACATAGAACTTTGTTTAACAAGGTGTCCAAACGTAACATTTTATAGTTTGGATGAATTGAGCAAATATTAAGGAGGTCTTATTATTTTGAAGCACACCTTAGGCTTCAAAGAAACACACATTCACTTTTACTCGTATATACAAACATACAGGGTGTCTGATGAATTTGGCTACATTCAGAAACTCAAATAACTTTTTTTACAATTAATATAAATGATTGATTTTAATTCCATTTAATAGAGAGTTTTATTTTATTAAATATTATTAATGGTTTTTAATAATAATTGATTTTAAATAGGTTCCACGCTGAGATGCGCATGTGTGATATCATAACAAAAATTATTAATGACTGCCTGCAGATTTGAAGTCGAAATAGCTCCAATTATTGATTGAATTAACTGTTTTTAATAAATTAAATTTATTGGTTTCGATTAATGCGCTTTCTGTTTACAGTAACCCACAAAAAATATCTGTTGTACTAAGATGTAGAGACCAGGAAGGCCACAGAATTGTTATGTTTTTTAAAATAATTTTATTTGAACATTTTCGGTGTAAATCTGCCATAATGAGCCTGACAAGGTGAGAACTTGTCCCATCTTGTTGAAACCACACAAAACTAAAACGAAAAGAAATCCTTTGAAAAGAAAAATTCCTGCAACATTTTTAAATAACGATATGCAGTTACTGTTACAGTGCGACAGCCTTCTTCAAAGAAGTGTGTCATGATACTGAACACATACTGTAAGTCGAGCTGGATGTGATTTTCTCTCTCTTGAAGAATTTGTGGAACAGAATCAAGAGTTAAGAAATCTCATTATTACCCACACGATTCCCAGGTGTCTCCGGAAGTGCGTCAGAACTTTTATAGAACGGCAATGATTGACTCGTGTGCGTGTTAGCGGCGTATAATCCAAATACAAGTTTCATCATCCAAATTTTGCATTTTTAACAAATTTAGATTACGATCTCAAATTGAGAAATAAAATTTAACGAGTAAGTCAATTAGAAAATAAGTTATTACATTCTCTTTTTGTAGCGCCTTTCATCAGCCACCCTGTGTATAGATATATATCTTTAACTTGGTGCGCTTTGTGCGACACCCGCTTATTCGATCGCTCCTGTTTCTTTGGCTGATGTGGATATATAACGAAGCTTTAACTGTTACCGTTTTTCATATCTAAAAAAAATTAATTTTTTGTTTTCATTTGAAGAAAAGTGCTGCAAAATCGCATCGAATCTTGTCGAGGCATTTGGTAATCATACTCTATCGGAAGCAACGGAAAAAGTCATGGGTTAATCCGGGACAACCATCAACTTCGGCTGCTAAGTCAGATCGATTCGGCAGCAAGACTATACTGTGTGTCTAGTGGGATCAGAAAGATGTAGTGTACCACGAGCTCCTAAAACCAGGTAAAACCATTAATACAGATCGCTACCGACAACAAATAATCAATTTTAACCCTGCATTGATTGGAAAACGACCGGAATGAGCCACAAGACACGGCAAGGTAATTCTGCAACATGACAATGCACGAGCACACGAAGCGGAACCGGTTCAGGGTACAATCAAAGCATTAGGCTGGGAGCTGTTACCCAACCCGCTGTATTCACCAAACCTGGCTCCTTCCAACTACTATTTGTTTACACTCATTGGCGATTTCTACGAGGAAGTCGAAAATTGGGTAACTAATTGGTTTGCTTCAAAAGACAAACAGTTTTATTGGCGTGGAATCCACAAATTGCCTGAAAGATCGGTAAAATGTGTAGCCAGCAAGGGCCAATACTTTGAATAAAATGTTTTTACTTTTCCATTAAAAGTTTTCCAAAATAGCGCTCATTTCATACCGGTACACCTGGTATACAAAATACACAAAAAGTAATATTTACTATGCCAACTTGTTCAATTACGCTCACTTTTTGAATGATGATTTATACGGACTAACAAGATTCAATTCAGACCAAATACTGCAACTTTTGCTATACCCGTTCTCAAGCTATACTAAAATAAATATTTACTTTGAGAGGTACCACGCCCACTTTCCATTCCGTCCACTTTTTGTCTGATAATTTGTATTGACTGCGAAGCTTTTTGGACCAATAGTGACTCTTACTGTTACCATTTAGAAAATATAGACAAATAAATATTAACTGAGTATGGGCGTGACATGGTGTAGTGGTTCAAGCACATGCATTAACAACACAAGCGCACCAAGTTCAAGCCCATGTAGAGTACATGACGATAACGATTAATTTTGTTTTCGAGTGTTTAATAAAGAGGCTTTCACTTTCCAGACAATTTCATCTAAAAAAAGGAAGCCTCTCTGACCTTCCTTCCAATTTAACTCTATCAATGATGACAATCATCAGACGCTTATCCGACTTTATGCCGCGTAGAACAAGAAGGCTTCCGTCCTCATAAGTTTGTGTGAATCATATTAACAGCCTTCAGAAAATTGTGAAGAAAAGTGTCGAATATCGATTCGCTTTGTACCTAGTTTTCATTGATTTTTAAGAGGCGTTTGACAAATTGCGCTACGATGCAAAGGCTTTGATTGAACTAATAAATGGACTATACCATGAAGCAGACCGTATACTGCACGAAGAGAAACTAAGTCAAAGCGTCAATATAGGAGTGCGTCAGGGATGCAAACTATCTCCAACGCTTTTCAACATCGTGTTAGATGTTATTGGGAATTTAAATCTATCAAGGGTATGCAGGATATTTTACAAATTCTCCACTATGCGGCCGGTATCTGTCTGCTTGCGCACAAAAGATAAGACCCGCAAACTCGACTCGATTGCTACGTTAGCTGCTAAAGTGGGCCTTTGCATAAATATAAAGAAAACGAAAACTATGCAAATAAACACAAACAACAACCGCCCATTTCAATTAAATACCAGTGAAAGCTCAGTTGATATTGAGAGCCGCATTAGAAAAGCACAGCAAGCTTTCGGCCAACTTATAAGGACATCTACTTCAATACCACAATGAAAAAAATACGAATTTTCAATACCAACGTAACTCCAGTACTCCTATATGGGTGTGAAACATGGTATGCGACCACACATCTCATACAGCGACTACAAACTTTCACTAACCGCTGTCTAAGACGAATACCAAATTCGGGCGTTAACAATTCAAATACCAATTCATTTAAATATGAAGGAGCGGAAATGGAAGTGGATAGGCCATAGGTCAGTCGGAGAACATAGGTCAGTCTGGCGCACACTTAAAGAAGACAGCTCGAAAAAGATATTGAAAAAAGTAGAAAAACAGGAGTGCAATAAAAAGGATTGTATTAGTTAGACCCATGCTCCTCACAGATAAAACTAAGATACAAAGTACAAAATTGCTTTAATATAAACTGATAACTTGCCGGAAGAATGTGTTCCTCAAATCTTCCAGTCGTTTAGTATATCAAATATAGAGGGCGCTATATTTGGCTCAAAGATGTCTGTACTAAATAATATTAAATTTTTCAAATATTGAAGTGCTTAGCGCCATTGGGTTTAAAACTTTAATATGCAGATGCAACATAATATGCAATAGGCTTAGAGCTATACTAGGGGTAGTTAATAAGATGGTGTTAAAAAGGATTTTTAATAAAACGACAGCAGTTTTTTGTTGTATGAAACAAACAAATATTGCAAAATAAAGCAGCAATAGGAGCCTGTTCGTTAATGCACCACTGTGCTGCATCACGACTGTTAACTTTTACTACAGAAAATAAACTGGGGCACTATTAATGTATATCAATCTGCATGAAAAAAATGTTGAAGTAAAATAGTAAAGCGCTGAATGTGATGATGCAGTGCTCTAGTGTTACACAGATGTGTAGGTGTCGATTTTGAATCTAAATTTTCTGATTTTTCGAATTATATGACCGGCGCTTAATATTATTTCATTGCCCATGTGATCTCTTTTTTATCTACCAAGGTTTGTTTATTTAACGTTGCAGTTTCACAAACGAAATCTTTATTTCACTTAAACAGTCTACACTCAACCGATTCCGTTCATTTAAGCACTTCAAGACACTTCATAAACAAAAAGTATAAATCGATTATACGTAGATGAAATGTATGTATATGGACAGCTTTTACTAATATGTGATTTGTCGGGTTATAAGTATTTAAAATCAACTATGTATTAACCATGAAACACACATATAGAAAAGAGCAAATAATGCTATATAATCTGTTAAATTAATGTAATTTATTAATTTTTACAACTGAAGGCCTTTTTTAATCGAATGATAAACATTTCAACAAAATTACTTTTAAAACTTAATACATCTTACAAGTAACTTTAGATAGTAAAAATATCTAACATTCATTCCTGTGTAATTAAATATGTAATTTCCAAAATCTTGCTTAAAATATACAAGAAAAATTAATTCTTTTATCTACTCAATGATTGCATAACCTCTACAAAGCATTGTTAGCAGATGAAGAAAAACATAAACAATGAAAACAATTCTTTTAAATAATTGATTTCCAATTGCAAAAAAAAAAACTCGAACTTTATAAATTATTTATTTCGTGATGAGAGACCTCCAGTTATTTCATACACAGCACTTGGTGCACTAACATAACTACACTTTAAACGTACATATATCGTTGCTTACAAAGCAGCCAAAATACCAGCCAAAACAAATGAAATACCCAGCATTACATAACCGGTCGAGTAGACTTCTTTAATCTTCAAGAAACGGCCAGTGTCCCACAACAAATGGCGGACACCGTTAGCGGTGTGATAGGCCAAGGGGTAGGCAATCAAGAATTTTAAAACAGACAAAGATCCAGAACTCAATTGTAAACCTTCAATGACTGTAGCATAGTTGGCAATGTCCTGTGGTGAACTGAGGGCAGCCAAACCAAGACCCCAGACGGCAGCACCCAACACTATACCGGTGGTACGATGTGTGAGCGACAACAAAGATGTCAACTGAGGTTTGTAAATGGTCAAATGTGGTGACATTTCACGTCCCAGACGAGCATTTTTATCGAAGAACGATTCTTCTTTAATAGTGCTGGCAGCAGATACAACTTTCATTGTGACCTGTCTTTGGGATTGGGCCATTTGCAAGCCCTGGCGCAAGGCTGGTGAGCGAATTAAGGAACGTGTGACGGCATACCTTTTTTGGAAAAAATATTTATCGTAATTAAATTCTAGTTTTAAATTTAATAGTTATATAAAAAACTTACATTTTTTCTCTATAAAAATCCACAAAAAATTGCAACAACCACTAGTGCTTGTTCTTGTTTACAAATGTCAAACGATTTAAGAGCAACTTGGCAGCACTCAATTAAGTTTGTGTAAATTGTGTAAATATTTATAAGCCCTAATCTATTACAATTACTTTGCGTTTAATAAAGAAATCAGTAAGGAAAATTAAAAAATTCTTATTTTAATAATTATTGTGTTGCTAATAATCTAATTTACAATAATAAACAAATTTTACTAATAATCCAATTGACAATAATAAACAAATTTACTATACATACAAAATTACATTGGTTTTAAAGTGTATTGTATCTTTACTAATTTAAACAAATGGTTCTAAAAGTTAGGTCCGCAAAGTTAACTGAACAACTGGACTTAAATCTATTGATTATAGATAAATTATTTTTTATGTTATTTATTAATGTCATATGAAGCGATTATTATTTCCTTACTCATCATCATATCTGAGCTGTAAATTGCAAGCTTATATATTTTTAATTCAACTTTTCTATGTGTTATATGTCTATGAAATGGTTTATTTGCCTTAGAATAATTAGATAGTATGTGATAATACTTTCAGTATTAACGTTTGTAAAAGAAAGAGTTCGATATATGGATTCAAGATATTTGGAAAAGGCTTATACAAACTTTGCTATGCTATGATTTTCAACAGAAATCTTATCAATTCTGAATTTCTTCAAATAACTTATTTTGAAAAGTTTAAAAATTATTATATATATAGTATTACTATTATAGTATTACTATTACCTTTAGCAATAACTCAAAAATTAATAATATTTCCATTGCTCATATTTTCAATACATTATAATGCTTAATTACGTACTCATAACAAGTATAGTGACTGTATTTATTTCCGACAGCAACTCTGTGTCTTCTGTTTAGCATTTTCGCATATATACAACGCATTAAATCTATTACAAAAAAAAATTTGTTTGACAGCTGTAAAAGTGCAGTATTACACATGGTTGCAACTGATAAGTATTTATTTAACAGTAGAAATGAATTTTCTTAGTTAAACAAAGAAAACATAAATTTTATTTGAGAATAGTGTGTATTTTTATTAGTTTTTAAAATCTTTTATATTCTTTTGTTCTATTTTTCTTTGTTTTCATACATATAATTGAAGTAATGCGTACCTATTTCTCTACAAATACAATGGCAACACTTGTTTGACATCGCCATTTAGTTTTCTACTTCGTAGTTACTTTCTTTCTTTTCGCTGTTGAATTGAGCGCGTGGCAAGCATCGTGTGTCCGGATTCCCGCAATTTGTGTCCTCTCGGTGTGTGACTGTGTGAAAAATATATATATTTTTTAATTTTTTACCTCTTTTAAAAGAAACCAAATAACCTCGACAACATGAAAATCTACAAGGATATCATTACTGGCGATGAAATGTTTGCCGATACATATAAAATGAAATTGGTCGATGAAGTTATTTATGAGGTTTACGGTAAAGTTGTAAGCCGCAGCGAAGGTGACATCAAAATTGAAGGTTTCAATCCCTCGGCCGAAGAAGCTGATGAAGGTACCGAAACAACCGTTGAGACTGGTGTCGATATTGTCATGAATCACCGTTTGCAAGAATGCTTTGCCTTCGGTGACAAGAAGAGCTTCACTTTGTACTTGAAAGACTACATGAAGAAGGTGTTGGCCGAATTAGAAAAGAGAGCCCCCGATCAAATTGATGTCTTCAAGACTAACATGAACAAGGCCATGAAGGATATCTTGGGCCGCTTCAAAGACTTGCAATTCTTCACTGGTGAATCTATGGACTGCGAAGGTATGGTTGCCATGTGTGAATACCGCGACATTGATGGCCAAAGTGTGCCCGTCCTTATGTTCTTCAAACATGGTTTAGAGGAAGAGAAGTGCTAAAATTAAAAATATTACTTTTTTATATACGCATTAAATATTTAGTTACAATTTTATTTTTTTAATATGTATTTAAGTAAAGACCACTTCACATTTATTACCATACAATTAACATGCGGGCTATCTTGAACGAAATTCTTAGGAAATTTTTCCATTCTTTTTTTTTTTTTTTGTTTTTCTTGTAACGTAAAATATGCAATTTTATATACAATATGGTTCTATATAATTATTATTTTTTAAATATTGTAATACTGTCTAAAAGCAAAAAAGAAGACTCAAAAATATGTAAAACTTATATTTAAAAATATAATAAAACAATAGAGATTATGTATTTAAAACAAAATTAAAAGAAAGATCTTGTATATGCCTTAAAACGAAAGAGATTTCAAAAGTCTGCAACAGTTGAGAAAACCGTGCTTGAAAAAACAGCCGCCAGCCAGCCATTTTAATTTGGATTTGGAAAGTCCGTCGATAAAAAAATATGTTTATACATTATGTTTCTCTTAGGCAATTTATCTTATGTTCTAAATATTATTGCAACTGTACTACTACTCTTGTCTAGCCATTGTTAAACAGAATGATAATGAAAAAAGAAGAAAAAAACTTACATAAAGAATATCACATATTGCGGACAAAATAAAGAAAGAATTTGAAACTAAAGTGCCTTATGATTTTCTTTTTTTGGGCTTGAAGGATGGAAGACTCATTAAAGTTGATGACTCACTAGTTTACCATTACTTGGTGTGTTTGTATTTCTTCAACTGCTGCAGTCAGTTAATACTGTTACAGTTCTCTGAACTTGTTTAGCATTTTTTCCCACATACTCCTACCCCATTTTTCCTGCTCTTACTCTATGCATTCATTGTTGTTTGTTTCTTTAAATAGGTTAAGGCTGGGTGAAAACTGTTAACCTATTTTTCTTCTATTATGCTTTAATACGCATTTTCTTTGCAATTTTCTAGAAAACATAACCTCAAACTATCAAGCACCTTGAAAAAAGAAGCATCAGATGTATGTTTACATTTGGGTTAATTGTTTACATTTGTGTTGTTAGTGTATATGTATATATATTGTTGTAAGTAAAAATAGAAACAATAATTTCCAAACATATATATATGTGCATATGAAGTCTTGTTGCAAAAATTAATAAACATACATATGATGTATTCGAAGAAAACAAAAACCACATGGGCGGTATTCAGTTTTCTCTTCTTTCGTCATTGTGTTATTGTATGGTCATTGTTTTCTACATTAGCTTATTTATATATTTACACGAAAACAGAGTTGTTATATAAAGTTGCTGAATTGTTAAAATGCAACTCTGCTATTGCTTATAAAAAAAGTGGTGGATAAACATTAAACAACAGTTAGTGATATTGAACAGTCTTTATATTTATATAATTAATTTTAAAAAATTGAAAATTAGCCTAAATTAAATAAAGAATTAACCTAACAATTTATTTTTTTTGTTAAATTTAATAGTTTCAATTTCTTTTTAATTTATGATTTAATTTAAAACAAATTTTGCCTATAAAATAATGTTGGGTATAATTAGTTAGACTCTGAGTCAACAGATATGAATACGGTTTATTAATAAAATTGGACGCGCATCTGTATTGAAAGCTCTTTTGTCTAGGGACATCCTGAGAAAATTATGAATGTATTGATGAAAGCTATTATTGGGTATTATTTGACTAAGTATACTGAGCTAGCTACTGAACTGTAATAGCAGTGTCAAACAAGAATCTGAGCTGATACAAATACTATTTATAACCGTAGTGTGTTGGAAAATATTTTGGTACAAACCGATTGAGTATGTTCAATAGGGATATTGTGGTAGCGATCAAATTCCTCGATAGTATACTTAACAAAGGTGGTGCAAGCCTATGTAGCATTTGTTGTGATGAACCAAACATGGCAAGGATGGTATGTATATGACTAAATTATGACTGGGAGTTGTAGTCGTTTTTCAAAATTTTTGTAATAGATTAAAGAAAATACAGTGAATACGCCAACAGTGAATGCGCAATGCCTGCTGTGATACTTAGTAAATTACCTTCCTCATTGTTATAAGCCCAGTCTAGAAACAAAATACGATTGAAAGCAACATTTTAAGTTGTAAATATGTTCGATTTTGGCCTATTTTACTAAATTCTTTCACGGTAACTCTCAGGAGGTACTGTAATAAAACACTCGAAAATGCAGAAGACGTGGACGAACAAAGGGTCAACAACATTGTTTAGTGAACTAAGAGTTACAGCAATACATAAAGAAAATTACAAATACTACGTTGATAATTGCTCATGTGAATGAACTATTTTGAAATAATTAAGTCTTTTTAATGGGCTATAAATAAATATTTACTGTGAGATAGTATAGTAGTTCTTCAAAATCGCAACTCTTTCAACCGCAACACTAATTAGTTTTGTGATAAGAAAGTACATTTTAATTATCAGGTGGTTTCAAACATAAATACTGAATAATTACTACTTCTACTACTATTTTTTTACTAATTAAGCCCTAAAAAGATTAAAATAAATTTTTATATTTTTTAAATATAAAACTCATTTATTTACAAACCAAATTAGTTTTTTTTTATATTTTTACATTTTTCTTTTGTTAAGAGAAAACTATTGCAGCACTTTCGTATTTAATTTATTAAACTATTGTTTTTTAAATATTTATTTACTTCTTGTGTATGTATAAATGACAGTCCTTTGGATTGATATATGTTAAGTTCTTCAAAAATTTTGCTCTTAATTAGCATTTTGTAAATTAACTAGAAAATTATTATTATGACTTGCAGTTTTGAATGTTTTTACAATAGAAAAATTGTTAATGGAATGGAATTACAAACATTGACTTAAAACTGTTTATTACATGTAGTGTTTGTTAATGCTTTTAATACTTTTATATGTATTAAAAGGCTTAAAATAATAATAGAATTTTAAAATCAATTTATAATTATTTTTTTTTATAATTAGAAAATAACTTAGTTCTTAATTGTATATATTTTATACTAAAAAAAATTAAATAAAAGTAATATTGAAATAACTTTTCTCGTAATTTTGCATAAGCTTTTGTAAAAAGAAAATAAAAATAAATTGTATAACTACTTGATTTTTTTAAATAGTTCGAAAAATGTATTGTTTATGCAAAATTTAAACTTAAAAATTGGAAGGAAGGAAGAAAAGTTTTTTTCTTAATGAAAAACTGTAATTTTGTTTAAATATTCTATTTTAAAATATACAATATTCATTTAAATATATCTATAAATTATCACACATAATCCAATTGTATATAAATTTGTTTAACACCTATCGATTCGAAAATCATTCGTGTATGTGAGACTACATATTTGGGATCAATATTACGTGATACTTCTAATTTAATAGCACCCACATAAACATCTGAACATAATGTCCAAAAGTGTGGCTCTTGCACAGCATAGACGCCTGCTAAACCGGTTACCTTTTGATAGCACTGAGGTAATAAACGATCTAAATTTACGGGTTGTCTTTGCATTAAGACATAAATCGATTCCTTAATAAGACTCATAACGGAAAGTACAATTAATACGGAAATGAATATGGAACAGATGGGATCGGCTATCATCCAACCGAATAAATGCATAAGAACTGCAGAAATGATAACACCTACAGAACCCAAAGTATCGGCTAAAATATGTAGGAAGACACCACGCATAATTTGTGAATTACTGCCACCACTCATATCGTCACCATGTGAATGGCCATGAGAGTGAGAATGGTTGTGACCTAGAAGACAAAAGAAATATGGTTTTAAAATGTTCTTTTAAAATTTAATCAATTCAATTATTATACATATAAAATTAAAGAACTTATATGAAAAACGAAGCAGGTTGACTATTGTCTGAAATTCCTCTCATTTTACTCTAAA